>LR990075.1:1314577-2564577 GCA_905147235.1 Erynnis tages
TAGCAACGAATGGATAATTTGTATTCTGCATTCCCTTTTTTGCGTTTCAACCAAAATATTCTTTTCACACAAAACAAACAAAAACGCATCCTCCACCAATACGCATTGGAGCAGCGTGGTGGAGTGGCGTGGCCAACAATGGGTCATTAAAGGAGTTACTTCCAAAAACTATTTGCTCTATCAAAACCTACCTATACTAAATCTATCCTACTATTGATTTGGATTTCACCTTAATAATATTATTGCAAACATATTAAGAACAATGGCACAGCTGAACGATAGACCAACAAGTAGGCACTGTTGGGAAAACACACTGCCAATTTATTGCTAACTAAAACAATTGTCGATTAGTAGATAAGAATTTAGTATGAGTATATAATATGTTTATGGTGGAGGTATGTGTCAAAGGTATGTGAAGTCCACCAACCCGCAGTAGGCCAGCGTGGCGAACGAAGGCCTACATCCCCCTCATTGTGAGAGGGATTAATGGGTTACTGCCTGACTGGCTAACATAGACCAGCATGATGGACTAAGGCCTCCTTCTGATTGTGAGAAGACTGGCCCTGCAGTGGGCCCACTGGCCTGCATACCATATGGGCAGAGTTTACCTTTATGCTGGCCTCTTGCTTCTACGATGCGTATGGCCAAACACAGGGAAAACTGGCAAAGCATGGAGGAAGCTTTTACCCATGAGGGCTACATTACAGAGAAGCATACAAATAACCTTAAACAATATATAAGTTAATGTTGTAATACATAATGTTGAGTGGAAATAAACATATAAAAAAACAGGAAAATTACATTATCTGTCATTACTGTAGGTATAACAATATCATGATAATAATTTAGTAATACCTATGAGTGGCTAGTCTACAGTCTGTACCTACAGTTCATTTTTATTCTCTTGTCTTATTTGGTAAACAATCTTGGCACTACTTTTTATTGAAAAAAAGTTTGAAATTGCTTTAAAAAAATAGATTATACTTTCTAGAAATCTGTTTCTGTATTAAATTTTTCATTTCATTTTTTTAACGCTTCCCACAAATGACAATTTATTTTTAATCTTTTACAATTTTGTGTCTACATTATGATACTTAATACCCATGCTTAGCTAAAAAATTATAGAGGTCCATAATTATATCCTTTTAGAATTCACTGTGGAATGAAAAGTAGCAGGCACCCAATGCAAGTACTTAATCAACGACATTGTAAAATCAATCAGAAAATCTACATATTGGCTGTTTGCCAGATTTAAAAGTGAAGTGTTTTTTAATGTGTTTTAAAATAAATAAAGACAAAAGTAAGAAAAGAAAAAAATATCTTCTATTGCAGACTTACTATGTAAGGAAGTATTCTTTTCTTTTTAGGACTTAAATCTGCTATTCTGCAGCTCCAGGAAAAAACTGTACCCTTAAAAGAAATCCATACTAGCACCTAGCAGCTTCAATTGCCACCAGAAATTTTTAGCACACTGGGGAGTTATCATACAAAATGCTGCAGTTTTGTATGATATTGTAACCGTATACGTAACGTAACATAAATATAGACTTTCACATCTGCAATATCAAAGGAACACATTATTTTTCATTGTACATAAACAATAATATGTCTTACCTTCAACTGACTGCCGCAAACTCAATGCGCCGCAAACGCCTGTATTCCACATCCATTTACCAACCCTATATCACGAACACCTACATCCTTATCACAGTGATAATATTAAATTGGAAAGTAAATAATTTCAAACATGTAACCCAACGAAAACTAGTCGATAATGTTGATAACAACCGCAACTTGAACAGAGTAACCGTAAAATACAAGATAACTTTATTATTCGCACCGTTTTTGTGGGAATTATTAAAATGATTTTTAAAATTTAGATCACTATTTATTTAATTGTATGGAAAGGAAATTAGATCTTAAAGATCGTCAGAAATTGACAAAATCGCAGAACCATACGTTATACGTCAAGCAGGCGTCTGTCAATACTGAAATTTCCTTCCATCTGTGCCAACTGTCAACTCAAATTTAGACAATCAACTTCACATTGACACTATTGTCTATGATTTAATACTTTACGTTTACAAAGATAGTAATAAACCAAAATTGATTTTTGTAAAACTCGAACTTTCTACTTCTGAATAGTATCTATTCTACTGCATTATTTTAGTATAGATTTACCAGAACATCTAAACATCTATGGCGGCGCCACATTCATATTTGATGTAGTTCACACCAATATCTGTCTTCTATTAAGTTAACGATGTCAAGTTTCCCACGACATAGTAAGTGCGTAAAACTCTGGCCCAGACCTCAGGCTAATTAACTATTGCTAGGGAAAAGAAAAACATTTTAACTTTCAATTTTATTTTTATTTAAATATTAAACAGTACCATAGTATGGTATAAAATATTTTAATTTATTACACGGATAAAATGCAGGTACAATAAATTCGATAGTTTCTTAATATAACTTAGGATTTATTATAGAAAGAGTAGCTCCTACTAAATGTAAAGAGCCAGTAATTAAAACAGATATTCCCGTTTGGTTTTGTATAGTCAGCAGAGCGTCAGCTACACATTCAAAAACATTAGTTCTTTTGTCATCTGTATTTTTATCATTTTTCCATATATTTGCGTTATTGTGGCATTTTGCTATCAAATCTTTATGTTCCACAGACGAATAGTTGTCTTGGTTACTGTTAACGTTTGAATGTGCGGTCGGTATCACAAAATATACATTTTTGTACTCAATACTTCTCAGCGGCTTCAAGAGTACTTCGACATCTCTGTCACCAGTTGCACTAAATATTAATACTTTGTCACGATCTCTGTAAAAGAAGAGAAAAAGAACTTAATTAATTATTGTAGTGTAGAGACCAGCATGTCTAGGTACGTCATAATATTATTTGTTGCTTTTAAATTTATATTTTTATCTGCTTAGGTAATGCCATTTTATTTTTTTTAATTTCCTTTATGAAAAGTTTAATGCATTTCTAACTGGATGTGTAAACGGAACGAGATGTCAAAAACGAAATGTCATTCATTTGTTTGTCAAATGCCACTGTCACGACCGTCAATACTCAATCATATGGTTCTTCAGTTCATCTTTCACTATTTGTTTGGCGAATTTTACAAAAAAAAACTTTTTATTAATAAAAAGACTGTTCTTTTTAATTTAAAGTTCAATCCTTAGACAAAAAATGGAAGCCACGAACAAAAAACCGAGAAAGAAACCCTCCAAAATAGAGGAAATGTCCAAGGAGCAGATACGTCAAGCGATACAAAAGAAACGCGAATGCAACGCCAAGGCACAAACGATCGTCGAGAGTTTATTAGAAAAAAACGTCACTGAAGAGTTCTTCTTGAGGTGTTTGCCCGATATCAACCAAAGCCACTTCGATGACGTGGTGGAAGAGCGCTCCATCGTACGGTTCTGTGGGTATCCAATGTGCCACAAAACTCTATCCGAGAAGGACATTCCCAAGCAGCAATATCGAATATCGCTCAAAACCAATAAAGTGTACGACATCACAGCCAGGAAGAACTTTTGCAGCAACATTTGTTACAAATCAGCTGTCCACGTCAAGAAACAAATGCTCACAAGTCCGTTATGGTTCAGAGAGTATGAAGACATCCCCAAGATCACGCTATTGCCCATGGATTCTGTGGGCAGCTTGGGACAAGAAGTAGATTTCAGCTTAGCGGAAAAAATTGATCTTAGAAAAGAAAAACTATTGTACACATCAATCAACGACTTTGCTAGCGCTAGCCTGAACGAAATTAGCCCAGAAGAACCAATGGATACAAATAGCACCAGTGAGAAAGAAAATATTCATAGTAACAAGCCAAATAACGATCAACAAGTTGATGATAATCTCCCAAAGAAGGAAAATGAATCAAGCAATACCAATATTCAAATGAATAGTCAGCAAAACCAAAATATTCATAAACATGATAATATTGATACTCGGTGCCAAGAAGATATCCCAGTAGTTCCAAAGACGCCACCTAAAAAACCGAAACCAAACCCGATGAACATAATAGGAGAAATCATAGAGAAACCTGAAAGAAAAATAGATCCAATTATAACAGAGGCTAAAAAGGAACAAGAGAAAGCTAATGAAACTGTCAAAAAAGTGCCCCAGAAAAAGCTACAGTCGATAACAGCCATAACTATTGAAGTAGAGAAATGTTTAGCCGAGTGGTTCACATTGGATACTCTACTATTTCTTTTCGGTGAGGACAGGGTGAAAGAAATGGTGGCAGACAAGGGGGAATGTATAAAAGTGTACATGAATAATTACGCTAAGAGTGTATTCTATACATCAAACACTTATGACCAATACCAGGCTCTTTGCCGGAAGCTGAACATGCTGGAATTAGAAGACCGAAAGAACGATGCACAAACTCTGCAGAGGGAAACCAGACCCCTTCCAGACTATTCCATTATCCAGGAGGAGAGTAAGAAGATGGAGCTTAAAGTGAAAGCCTTCTTTTCCGGGGAAACAGAGATACCTGAACCGGAACCTCAAGCCCCGATGCAAACAGAGGAAATTGAGAACCCCACTCAACTACCACTTGTAGATAAGAACGCTCAAAACGCTTTACGCCGAAAGATAGTCAGCCAACATCTTAACAAAGTACTACCAGACTTATTACGATCTCTCGGGCTATCCACATTGACTGTCAGTGCAGACATTCGGCTGTTAGTGAACACGTTCAAACTTAAGGCGACTAACATTATGTTCAAGCCAATCCAATGGACGTTGATAGCAATAGTGTTCATAAAGTTACTCTCAATTAGGGATAGACGGTTGGAATATTTATTGGCACAACCTACGGGGTTCCAACATATGCAGTTGCTACTGCTTAGTTATAAGCAAGACGGTGGCTACTTGGATCGGCTGATATCATGGCTGACAGATATTGATCGAATGCTGGATTCTAATGATACACATCTAACTATAGAGTGAATGGAGAAGAGCAAAGTACTTTCTTAAAGAAAGAGGTTTTCCAAAAGTGAATGCTTTATATTTTTTCACTTTAATTGTAAATAAGCTTTAATAAATAAATATAAACTGAAGTTAATATATTTAAGTTGTATTTATATTTCTTTGCAACAATCCGCACACGTGGAACTTGTTTTGGTATGGACCCACCACCCTCCCTTATCTCTCTGAGTAGGTATATACCATAACAACTTATTCCAATAGTACACGACACGTGTTTCGCCCCAAAACGGAGCATCATCAGGTGATGTGGACTCTACAACGGTTGGTTGCTCAGCAACAATGGATTTCCGCAAAGTAACGCCTGATACAATATATTATATGAAGTTAATATGGTTTTACTACTATGTTTTACTATGTTGTGCAGAAATTATTTATTAATGATGTGTTTCCACAGTTGTGGTGGAGCTGAGCAGTGCAGATGCAGACTGAATTGTCCAATTACAGTGCTCAAAATCTCCCCTCCACAATGCACTGAACATTTTGGTCATGTTCAGTCTCAATCTGCTATGAAGCATCCTGTCTTTCCGCTAAGAAACTTTATTGCAGAGACACTTTATTTGTAGGTTTCTTCTTAGTCATTATAAGTACACATGTGATAATTATTTATCCATTTGTATAACAAAAATTAAAAGGATGCTGATCTAACTATATCAATATTACAGACTTTTAAGTCTGTAATATTGATCAGCCCTTTAGGGCTGGGTAGCCCTTTAAGTCTGGCAGTAGGAATCATCCACAGTTGAGTTTTCTCATTCATTTTTACCACCACCTGCAAAATATGGAACAATCCTCCGTCTGAGGTGTATCCACAGGACTATGATATGGGGTTGTTCAAGAAAGGCGTAAAAGGGTTCTCCCGATGCTGTCCCATGTTCATAAGCAATGGTGATCACTTGTCATCAGGTGGCCTGTTAGCCTGTTTTTTCTTTGTATACAAAAAATATATAATTGTCTATTAAAAATAAGGCTGCTTCAAACCATACCAACCTATTATTTTCTTCAAACCACTTGGCGCAGATCTCCATCGACTCTTTCGTATGCGCGCCATCAAGGTAGTAATGAACTCCTTCCGTCCTAATGACCTGGAACCTGCCCGGCCACTGGCACTTCTTCAACCCCTGCACAGTCTCATACGGTAGTGAGGTGACTATGTCACTACAACCATTAATTGATCCGTTGATCCGTTGGCCATTGACCTTAGGCTTCACTCTCATCCAGGCGTGCGCAAGTTGTATAGCGAGAGATGCGTTCATCTGGTAAGCTTCTAGGTCTATCGGCAGTATTTTGATTCCATTCGAAAAGCTGTACGAGCTGAACTCAGGCGATACTGTTAGCGGGCACTAAAACCGATAAAAATCGTTACTTCTAATTAAACACTTTAAAAAAATATTATTTTAATGCGCGATTAACTATAAGGTCTTTTTTAGATTTGTAGTTACCCAATCAATAACCAGACATTAACTGTTGACATAATTATATCATTTCCTTGAATATTTTTAAACTAATTGACTCCAACGCGCAATAACTTAAGCAACTTCAGGCGCGGTCACGTCGGTCCCGGTGAATGTCGTTACGATAGCAGTCGTTAAACCTTGTCGGAGGCCCTATGTAGGCGGAGGATGGTTTGAAAACATCCGACCATTGAAAACACCATTCCGCATTGGAGCAGCGTGAGGTACTATGCTCCAGGCCTCCCCTGTTGACAGCTTTTGCAACATTGCCAAGCCCTAAACTGTTTTCCCCTTTAGGGTTCAGATTTAAAACGGTCTATTTAAAAAAGAGAAGCCTGCCGGCTCAGCTAGTTTATAAATTCTTGGATTTTTACCTGAACATCAGCAGCAACCCTTCGGAGCACCTCCATAGCATCGGATCGCTGTTCCACAGTGTAGGCCTCGCACCCAGGCTTCATGATACCAGCTTTCATTGCTGCTATCTCGGGGAGACTGTTGCCCAGTATGGAAGTGTGGTCCAGGCCTAGAGATGTGATGCCCACTATTGGGACCTTCCTAGAATATGAATACATAAATCTAGAAATAGCTCTCAGTATTAAACTAGCACCAACTCTACTATTCAGTATTACCATGTTCTGATAATTGTTTGTCTTTAAATCCAAATTTCACGTAAGGGATATCTATGTGTTATGTTGCTTGATTGTGCACTCTTGCTTTTCCGCTCTTTATTCCTTTCTTCCTTTCAGCCCTTTGTAGTCCACTGCTGGACATGGGCCTCCCCTAATCGACGCCACTCCACCCGGTCCTAAGCCCTTCGAATCCAACGGTTTCCCGCTGTCTTCTTCAGGTCATCAGTCCACCTGGTCGGAGGGCGGCCTGTGCTCCTTTTGCCTAAACGTGGTCGCCATTCGAGGACATTTTCCCCCATCGGTTGTCAGTCCTGCGAACGATGTGGCCAGCCCATTGCCTCTTTAATTTGCAAACTTTGAGGGCTATATCAGTCACCTTCGTTCTTCTAGAGATAACGTAATTTCTGGTTTCTTTTAGTGTGACTTTATTTTCTAAAACTAAACTTTCAAACTTTTGCTTTCAAATTGGTACATTAATTTCACAAAAAAGTGCAAAATACCTGATAACATTTGTGAAGTCCACCGTGCCACCGATCCCCACCTCAACAATGGCAACATCCACTCTCTCTTGTATAAAAACGTAGTACGCCAGCACCGTGAGGAATGCGAAGTATTTGGGCATGTCTCCGTCGAAAGACTGAAGCAAAACAGGTTCAGGATGGATTATATCTTTGATTTGTAATCTGGGCGTAGCAAACAAAACGCAAACTCAAAATTGAAAGCTGCGCTACTTGGTAACTTGGGGAAACGTTAAAATCTTTTCTTCTTGTCTTCAAAAGAAAGGATCTGAAACTCCAAAAACACCTCACCTGCGTGTTATAAAGCGAGTCGTACACCCGATGGAAGTTTTCAGCAAAGTGTTTCTCACTAAGCATCATGCCGCCCAGTCGGATGCGTTCCCTGACCGCGACCAGGTGGGGCGACGAGTAGAACCCGGTGCGGAACCCGTGGTGGCGTAGGATCGACTCACACATAGCGCTGGTCGAACCCTGCAAAAAAATTACAGTAGCTCGAACAATGTTTTTCAATCAAGCTCAATCGTGTTAAAAACTGATGGCTACCGATAATAAAGTCAATGGCTGGGACCTACACCAGCATACTCCACCACAATCCTCCAATGTAAAATAGTAGAGACAGATAGGGTACCATAAATCTTATATCTCTTTCTAAGTGTCGGACATTTCCACTTACAGGCAGAAGTGTCTCCCCTACTCTACTATAATAATTCTATGAATAAAATACGTCACAGTTATTGAAATTAGGATAAATCTGACCCTTGCGTGTTACGACACGTAACAAACACGTCTCACCTTGCCTTTAGTCCCAGCTACATGGATGATGGACAGCTGGTCCAACATGTCCATGCTGATGCCTGTCCTCGACAGGTAGTTCTCCATATCCTCTATGTTTGTACATTTCTGTAACATCAATTAACATAAGTTACTTCAAAAATTATTTGAGTATGTATGTAGTTATAATACACTAGTTGATCCAGGCTTTGCTCTGCCAATTAATTTGCTGCCAACTAATATCCAAAGTTTTTTTGAGTGACAAACTTTCACCATCAATAATTTCCGCAGTGCATGCGACGAAAGGCGTTTAAGGGCACTATTTTACACCTTGGGTTACATTACTTAAGTTTTAGTAAGGACCCCTAATCTTTTCTAGCAATAAATATAGCCTATGTTACTCAGGGTGAATGTAGCTTTCCAATGGTGAGAGAATTTTTGATATCAGCCCAGTAGTTTTTGAGTTTATTCATTACAAACATTCACACACAAAAATACAATTTTTTTCTCTTTATATTATTAGTGTCGATGTATATTATGGTCCGGACCAGTAAGGTTTTCCTTCCCTTTTTAACACCCAGTGCCTTTAATTTGCCCACCTCAGGCAGGTCTTTCACCCCGGGCCTTGGATCTTTTGGCTTTAGGGTAAATAGGCTATATTTATTATACAATATAATACATACACACTCATAGTCCCTATCACACATAGACATAGACAAAGCATGTATGCAGCCCCCAAGTTGCCAGTTAATGTTATCTATTTAATTTTTCAACTGTGTTAACTGTTTAATTGTTTTTTCTTAATATTGTAATGCTTTCCATATTTTTTTCATTATTACTAGTTGCTTTTTGTTCAATATGGTTTTTTTATTCCTTCCTACTAATTTTTTGTATATTGTTCTTCAGGCTGCACATAATTTTTTTATGTTACATTTCATATTTACATAAAAGTTTTGCATGTTCACCATAATGTACGATTGGCATGTTGACTATGTTTGCATGACTGATTATCATGCATACAATTTGACAGCACATCTACCGGCCTGAACAGTATTTATGAACCTCGATAATATTGCACTTATTATTACTATACATACAACATTTCATTGCAACAACGCCAATGCAGTTAATATGCAGCTCTAATAAATTCAATATTTGCCAACTGCAGCATATGTGGTACATAAGTAATAACCTTTGAGAGAAAAGTTTTGACAGGGATTTTTTTCACTCTCCATTCAGCACTATATAAATTAGGTACTTCTTACTTAACTAAGCTCCCAGCAAATTGCTTCTCTGGTCAATTGCTCAACCAATGGATTGGGCTTTAAAAAGGGGTGCACTGTACTCCTATACTTTGAGTAAACTACATAAAGCATCATTCAGCTATGTGATTGAGTAAAAACCATGTAGGGAACAAATTTCACAATTATAGTATCAGTAAGAATATTACAATTATTTCACCTTGCCAGTCTTCAAGTCCCTGCGCACTTGTTCTAAAGCTAACTTATTCGACTGCAACAAGTTTAACTTGTGCACAGCATCCTGAAAATAAGAGACAGTAATATTTACGAACAAACATACAGAGATCCTGTGTAACCTTTATTAAAGTTAGTTAAAGTTGATCAATATTAAAAATAAATTAATGTAAGTCTTCTACTGTTAGGTTTATCTTTACTTTTTATCTCAGTTTCTCAATATAAGCAGATTATGTCACGAAGTATCGACATAAATGTGTCAACGAAACAAACCCAACTTTGTATATTATTATGACTTATTTACAATCACTAATCAATTTTGTATACTAACAGATGTCACATCTATTATTTCATGCCATTCCATTGCCTAATATTATTTCATCTCAACAAGTGGGGAGACGGAGCTGAATGATTAGAAAGTTTGGTTACAAACATAAAATCAAATGAAGCTGCATAAATTAAAAGTAACTCTTTTAAAAAACATAGGCATTGTAAATAAAAACATAAACTTACCTCATACGAGCTACAGGAAGACATTCTTAAAACTACTATATTATTCACTACAGGAAAAACTAATCTACGACAGATACCGATGATGGACATCAGCTCACTAAGTTAATACACCGGACGGACTCAAACGATCGACGTAATATGACGGCGCAAAAAACATGACCTACTGTGTAGTAAGCTAAATTGATTCAACCATAAATGTATCACTGCCATCATACTATATCCACACGCGACTCATCGGAGGCTCGGAGCTTATCGACAGTCGCATTGACATTTAACCCGCGCGATTCGATCGAACAGAACCGTACTTAACCGGAAAAAACGATATGAAGCAGAATTCAATAAAAGTAAATATAACATTCTTCATTCATATTTCATAACCTCAAATTTTCATGCCTGCAAATTTTGACGTTTATTTGACAACTTGACAGTTGACGTTGACACGGTTGACATAAATCATCTGATTATTGCATTTCGTAAATTCACTTATTTATGGAATTCGCGTAATTCACAACGAATTGTCAATGGCGTTTTACAAAAATATCTTTAGTTTTATGTAATCGTCATGGTAATTTGTAAAATGGAAATGGTACTTAACCACTTTATCTATGAAGGTTAAACACTATAAGTTAAAGTTGTGCTGCACGAGTCAACCTTTTTAACTCATTTTGAATTAAATGACTAATTGATTAAAGTTGACTTTGCAAGAATTGACAATCGTTATCAGTAATTTTTAACTTAAAATATAAATAAATATTTTATCCAACTAAAACTATTTTCCACCATGACTGAAACAGACGCAACTAGAAGACCTCTTGAGATGCCAGAAAATTTTGTTCCGTACTTAGAAAAGTACAGGATTTATAAGTTGTTCAAGGTGTTTTTTATTGTACTTTTTCAACACCTTATATAATAAAGGTGTGCAGAGATACACTTCCTTAGCAGGAAACCATACCCTCTATTTAAACGAGCTTTGCCTGCAACTCCGTTCTACTTGAGCTTAGCCTCTAATCCTTAGAGCATAGAACCTTAGATCCTTAGAACATTTACTGGCATTTGTAATTTTTATTAGCAACAGTTCTTATAGGTCTGTGTTACAACCCTACTTGCGTTGTAACTGTTGCTGACCCTTGAGGCAAAGAAATACTTTTCTTGCATACACGAGAATAATCATACCTAGGTATTAAATCAGACTTTAACTAATTTTCAGGACATGATTCAGGACCTCATCATTAACCTTCCCAAGGACCACCTGAAACACATGAAGGTGTACTTGAGCCGCTACCTTCACTGTTCGAAAGACCCTGACAGGGTTATTATGTTGATATCACCGGAATTAAAATTAGGTGACAATTTTAATACTGTCGTAATAGGGTTGTCCTCTAATGCCCCAGCTAATGCTACTAAGGGTTCAAATGGCAAACGCAATCGTAAATGGTTGAAGAAAATATTCCTTCCTGATGTATGCTCAGCTCAGGCAGACTAAGAAAATTATTCTGAAGAATTTGTTTTTTTTCAAAAACATTAAATTTCAGATGTCAAAAAGCTGGTGAAAGATCTGATAAAATCCATCGGCGCTTTTGTTATTACCCGCCGATGTGTTATGGATCGTTACGAACGGGTAAGTTTTTTTCAACAAGGAAACTAGGATCAGCAAATTTGCAAGCCTGCGGATGCTGCAGCCCATAGACAAGCATAAACAGGAAACGGGACCAAAAACAGAATCGGAAGGGTAGTCCTATACATTCCAAACTTACAAGTGCTCTTCGGTTGGAATAACGTTAGGTAAGTCAGGTTACTGTAGCTCAAAGGCAAAAAGCTGTTTTAGGTTGTAATTGGAGTCTTTGCTATGTCAAAAAACTAAGTTGGTGGACTTATATTATATTTGACACAACGACAATCGCATTTCCCCGAAACTCAACTCACGAAGAAGTTTATGTTCCTCTATTATTATAGTGATTGAGTAGCAAACGGGCATGCAAGCCACCTGTGGCCACTGAGACCATGCACATCCAACCTCAAACAGAGAAGAATTCCTATCTGAAGTTTTATGGGCGTGCTTTGCTACTTATGAGGACGAAGATGTTCGCCTCAAGCAAAGCATATTCAATGGACGAACTGTGACATTACGTCATTAATCAGTCAGCAGACCGATAACATTTACTAGGGATGTTCTCACACTTCGTGTCGTATCATATCTAGATAAGACGCAATCAATTGATAGTTATTCGTAATTGATTAGAGCATATCTCTCGCAGCACGACAATTACGTGCCTGGCTGCGTTTCTCCGGTGCTGATGTCGGAAGTCACCAAGATGCTAACTTTGAAGGAGCCTGTGCCACAGGCGGGTTGGCTTATGTTTGGTAATATATAGCATAAACGCAACTAAGTATGCTTATACGGTCGTAGTAATTGACTAATAACAAAAATGAAATATCGTCGAATGTAGAGCCTGGGTCATAGGCTGGAAAGCCTAAAAAGGAAATTGATATATATATATATATATGCTATAGCCCCTATATGGGCTTCTAACAACCCTATAGGCTTCTAAATTTCTTCTTTAGATATATTTTTTTCCAATATTCTTAAGTGCCACATTTTTCTGTTCAAAGCTTCAAAAGTCTTATTAATCTAACAAGACTGTAGAGTTCGAATGAGCCAAATTCCTAGTTCTAAGGTCTCCTGCCTCTTGTACTATCTATCTATATGTACATTAAATAGCTGCAGTATTTTATTCTGGGTTCTACGCTGATTATAAAGAAAACATGAAAAACTTCATCCACATGGGTACAGCAATAAATTAAGATTCGATTATTAAATTCTTGCCAAGAGTCTCAGTGGCTCCAATACTGAGTATAACCCCTTCCCAGACCAACCTTTCTTCTTCCTTTCCCAACCTTCCCAGACCACCCATGCACAGTCCGCGAGGCGCGCTGTCTGCTGCAGGACGGCGTGCTGCCGACAGTGACGCTGGTGCTCGCGCCGACGCCGCCAGTCGCACCACCCGCTCACGACCCCCGCACGCCCGCTCGCTCATTCTTCGAACAGGACTTCGAGGGCCTTAAGTTTATCTATAAGTCTACGCTCAAGGTTAGCAGCCTCGTACAATGTACAATGTAATGTGATTTATGTTTGTCTACGTTTGGCAAAGGGAGGTCTCTCACCAGGTGAACGTTCTTACCTTCTAGTTGAACGTGCTTGAGGAGCGGCCGTGCTCCAATTACGTCATATTGTATGTCAGCCATTTAGAAAACTTCGATAGCGTGACTCAGGATACCAGTGGCAGCTCTCGTACTATCTATCTATATCGCGCGCCATCTATTGATGAGTGACGGAAATCGCCACAACCACATTTGTACAGATTATCGATCGATGTACTTGTGTCAGAGATCACGCCAAGGGCCGAGAATCTAGCACAAATCTGATCCAACAACACGCTGCTACAGCATGAGGTAGAGACCCTTTATAAAAGTCAACTATGTTTCATAGACAATCAAAATAATTAAGATTTCGTATTTAAATTTTCTAGGAGGTGAACATCGAGCCCGCAATTCTGGACGATCCGGAGAAGATAGCCACGAAGTGCTTCAACGCTATCCGCGCGTGTTCCGCGGGCGCGCAGGGTCCCGGGCAGGGAGTGCACGCGACGGGCGCCCCGGGCGTGTACCGCGTGGCGCTCATCGGTGCCAAGGGCTCCGGCCGCCGCACGCAAGCTGGCACGCTCGCGAAGCACTTCGGACTAGTTTTCGGTGAAGTTACATGAGTTATGGTATAATTGTACCGCGTGGCGCTGATCGGAGCCAAAGGTTCCGGCCGCCGCACGCAAGCTGTCACTTCGGACTGGTCTTCGGTCAAATCACGAGACTATTAAATTCAGAAGAGCGTCAGTAAGCTTCGTTGTTTTCGCACTGTCCTAAGGTTTACTGGGAGAGAATGGTTTCAGTATTAAGTAAATTTTTGTTGTTATATTTTAGTAAGTGGCAATTAAAGTTTAAATAAATAAATATTTTAGATCTGGCTAGTGAGGTAACTTTAAGTACCTACCGATTGGTTACTTTGTAAATTAAGTAGTTATAATTCTCAAGGAAATTGAATTTAAGTAACGATTTATTGAATGATCAGTACATTTCGACGAGCTGCTCAACGAAGCGAAGGCGCGCGACGACGATATCAGCGAACGTCTGAAGAAGTTTGGCGCGAGCGTGCAGATCAAGGCGGAGATTGTGCGACGGAGGCTCGCTAAAAAGGTTAACGACACCTTAGTGACCCATTAGGCCATTAGTGTCCCACTGCAAGGTCGGGTCTCCTCTCACATTGTCAAGAATGTATGTAGTCCACACTGCCGGTTGGTGGACTTCACGTACCTTTAAACATATAGGAGAATTTTTAGCCTAATGCGAGTTGACGGACCTCTCTTGATATTGCACCGATATATAATTTTATAAAGCGAACAACTTTTGAAAATGCTCTAACAGTCGTTCTTACAGGATTGTATCGACCATGGATACGTAATCACTGGATACCCAGCTTCGGGGACAGACTTTGAACGTTTAGACAACATGCCCACTCCACCAAATCGGTACATATTTCTTTTTCCACCAATTCCACACGATTTTTTGTAGAATGAAAGAAACCCTGCTCTCTTTCGAAGCAATAATTTCTTTATATAAGTATGGGTAGGTACCCCGATTACCAACAGCTTGTGGTCAAAATTCTGTGGTGTTGTTGACATTTTCACCATGACGTACCATAAAAACCTGTCATGTAGGTATTTAAATTTTAAATCCACGTTTGACATCAATTATGAAACACGTTTCAGATCCTTGCGTAGCTAATATATTTTGATAATGTCACCAACGCGTTCAAACTACTTCAAACTGTAGTTAATTTAGTTCCGTTACTACAATAACCGTGGAAAAGATATGACTGTTTTATAAAAAAAAACACTTTAAACAGGTTTACTGCGGTTGCAATAAACTTTTAATTTTACTTACAAGTATTTGAACCTGATTTCAGCAGATATTAGTGTCAACTTTCTCTTTCAATGCTATTTGCTCTTGTTTTAACGAATAAAGCCTTGTCTGACTTTCGATGTGAAAGTCTTTCTTTAGACAAATCTAATACTTTGGCACAGACAAAAAACGTCGCGTCGTGCTCCTTTTTTCTGAAAAACAAGATACCTATACTGTTCATCTGTTAAAACTAATATCAAAATGTTGATGGTGTACCATACATACCCAATGTCACGTGGATAGGGGTTTGACAAATATCACATTTTCTACGATAAATAGTGCAAAATTACCAAAAAATTTTAATTTTCTCTGGTGCTGCGCGTCAGTGAGCGACGGTAACCACTTACCATCCGGTGAGCCATCCGTTAGGTTGCCTGCTGTTTTTATAAAAGTAAAAAAAAATCACGTGAGATTGGGGGATGGGGCAAAACCTCACGTCATCTCATAGAGGGGTTAAAAATCGCCTTGCGTAAATAATGGATGTCTCCTTTTTCCCTTTTGCCGCCAGTGTCATATTCCTGAACGCAGACTGGAAGGTGTGCAAAGAGCGCATCATGTCGCAAGGCATGGACTGGTGCACGGGCCGCGAAGCCCCGGTGGGCTCCAGCCCTCGCGTCCTGCCGATACCACACCCCGACGAAAACGAACAGCTTGAAGCCGAGGTGAGAACCTCGCATACTTTCTATTTTCTACTGGATCAGAGGACTTTAGCAGTACACAGGCAGTAAATAGTAGTAGAACGGCTACGTGGATGGGGCAGTCGTATCCCTAAACGCTAACGCTAAATGCATTTAGCTCATTCTATCACTCTCATCACGACTGTGAGACTGAGAATAATATAGAAAGAATCTAATCTAAAAGAAGACCTAAGTATTTACAATGCAAGGTGCAAAGTCTGAATAATAATTAATTTGGGTTGGGCACATTCCTTCGCTGGCTTCACGTACCTAGTATTAGGAGGGCGTAGGGCTAAGCACTATCGTTCTATCTACGCGGTTTGCCGCTACTTAGTAACATAGAGTGACTAACCTGCCGAGAACTGAGGCCTATGACTTCTATGTCACCGGTGTGCCTGAAATTTTGATTATTTAACCTATTGACATAATATTTTCGATCACAGTACCTATATAACGAGAACTGAATACGTTTAACACGTATATGCTAATCAAATCAGGCAGGTAACAGTTACAGAATAACGTTCACAGAATAAGTACTGTATACTTTCATTCATTGGATATATTTCGTAGATAAAGATCTACAGTACAGTACAATAGGTAGACGCATAACGGTAGGTATAATTTCGAACTTAGTATCTTGTCTTCGCTTTTTGAGGATCTGGATGATAGTGTCAGTTATAAAACATTAATTTTATACTTTTTCAGTTGGACTTCTATTTCACGGAAGCTCTAGCGGAAATGCGCGCTGCCGCCGGTCTTACCGCTATAGAGATTGATGCTAATATGCCCGTTGGTAAGAAAAGGGGCCATAACATAATTTTTTTTCTGTACAAATAATGCTGTTAGTATTTTATCGGCTAATGTCGCACTTCGCATTGATGGATGCATTCGCAAGCAAAATTTTATGACCCAACGAACGTTCCAATTTACGTACTAAATTAAGTTCAATGCCTTACCTACTTTTTTTTTCTAATATCAACTTGATGCATTAATGATAGAATACTGACACATTGCTGGCCAATGAGATAATGATGGACTAGGTTCTTGAAGGTCTGCACTCCACTTCATAATCTTTATGGAAACCGCTTGGAATGTTAAACTGAAGATTAAATTCGACTTCGTCTATCACGTGTATTATCAGTTACATTTCATGCTGTCGATTGGCTCACCGATGAAATAAATGTATGTCTTATTTGATGCAGACCAGATTCAAATCAAAGTGCAAGCTGCAGTGATGGCTGCGCCTGCATTCAATATAGAACATTGCACGCAACTGCGCAACGTTCGCGGGGATTAGATTTTAGAAAGTTTTATGTATTACTTATGGTTTTATTTCTGTGCGGTAAAAAATAAAATACAATATTCTTCATAGAAAAATCTTTTATTATGTACTCCTCCGTACTTCAATCGAAATTAATTAAATTCCTACATAATTATTAATTAAGAACTAACAATTCAGCAGTCTCAAAACAATTACATACAATAAAGAACACTTGAGGTAGTCTCCGAGTGGGATGAGACTAACGATTCATGGAGATCTCATCGGTGACAATCGAGAGGACCAAACAACTCAACAACAAGCATCTCTCACCACACACTATTGTTCCATTCAGAAATTAAAAAATGCATTATTATACGTACACGCTTGCATACAGATCATTTACGCAAATGCGCAACGGCGGCTAGTGAGTGACTTGTCGTGACCCGGGCCTGCCCGGAGCCGCCGCCGCCGCACACCCCACGCACACACAACACCAATAAATATACACAACACGAGCTAAGACACTTCGTCCGTGCTTCTTTACAGGTCACACACAGTGCCGTTAACACTGTGTGTGACCTGCAGTGACCCGTGGACCACAATTGGCTACAACCACACGATTACAGTCTATCTAGTTTATAACTCGTCCTTGAATTCGTCGTCGTCGCCTCCCGCGCCCGGCGGAGGGACGCCGCCTTGGCCTTGGTACAGCTTGGCGATGATCGGCTGGACGACGTCTTCTAGCGTCTTCTTCTGTTTCTTGTAGTCTTCCGAATCGGCGTCTTGGTTGTCTTCTAGCCACTTGATGGCGGCGTCGATGGCTTCTTCCATCTTTGACTTCTCGTCATCGCTGACCTGTGGACAAAGAAAAACAAAAATTAGAATTTATTCAGATCATCAAAAAATTTACTATAGAATCAACAGTTTGCTAATGAAGATTGATTGGTTAAGTTGCATTTCGAATACCAACCTTAGCACCAAGTTTCTCCTTATCCTGAAGCTGGTTCTTGATGGAGTACGCGTAGCTCTCGAGCTCGTTCCTGGACTCAACCCTCTCCTTCAGTTTCTTGTCGTCGTCGGCGAACTTCTCCGCGTCCTTGATCATTCTCTCGATGTCTTCTGGCGTAAGTCTGTTCTGGTCGTTTGTGATGACAATCTTCTCCCTGTTGCCTGTGCCCTTGTCCTCGGCCGATACTTGGAGGATGCCGTTAGCGTCGATCTCGAATGTGACTTCGATCTGTGGGATGCCTCTCGGCGCAGGCGGGATACCGGTCAGATCGAACTTTCCGAGCAAGTGGTTGTCCTTGGTCATGGGACGCTCGCCCTCGTAAACCTGGATGGTGACGGTGTGTTGGTTGTCGCTGGCAGTAGAGAAGATCTGGCTCTTCTTGGTGGGGATAACGGTGTTGCGGGGGATCAGCTTGGTCATCACTCCGCCGACAGTTTCGATACCCATGGTCAGAGGGTTGACGTCGAGAAGCACGATCGCGTCGGTATCTTGTTCGCCGCTGAGTACGCCGGCTTGTACGGCGGCACCGTAAGCGACGGCCTCGTCGGGGTTGATGCCTCGGGATGGCTCCTTGCCGTTGAAGAACTCCTTAACCAGCTGTTGCACCTTCGGGATACGAGTGGATCCACCGACCAGTACGATTTCATCAACGTCCTTCTTGTTCATGTCGGCGTCTTCCAACACCTTCTGCACCGGTTTGAGAGTGGATCTGAAGAGGTCCATGTTCAACTCTTCGAACTTAGCCCTGGTGAGAGTCTCGGAGAAGTCTTCACCCTCAAAGAAGGATTCAATTTCGATCTTGACCTGGTGGCTGGAGGACAGAGCTCTCTTGGCCTTTTCGACTTCACGACGCAGCTTCTGCACGGCACGGTTGTCCTTTCTGATGTCCTTGCCCTTCTTCTTCTTGTACAGCTTGATGAAGTGCTCCATGACTCTCTGGTCGAAGTCCTCGCCTCCCAAGTGGGTGTCACCGTTGGTCGCAACTACTTCGAATACGCCATTGTCGATGGTGAGGAGCGACACGTCGAAGGTACCGCCACCCAAGTCGAATACGAGCACGTTCTTCTCGCCCTCCTTCTTGTCCAGGCCGTACGCGATAGCGGCGGCGGTGGGCTCGTTGATGATTCTCATGACGTTAAGCCCGGCGATGACACCGGCGTCCTTGGTGGCCTGACGCTGGGCGTCGTTGAAGTAGGCGGGTACGGTGACGACGGCGTGTGTTACCTTCTTGCCGAGATAAGCTTCAGCGGTTTCTTTCATTTTGGTGAGAACCATGGCGGAGATTTCTTCGGGGGCGAAGATCTTGTCGCCCTGGGCCGTCTTCACTGATACATGAGGTTTGCTGTTCTTTTCGACAACCTTGAATGGGAAGAACTTGACGTCGTGTTGGACAGTGGTGTCGGTCCATTCGCGACCGATGAGACGTTTGGCGTCGAACACTGTGTTTTCAGGGTTGGTGGTCAGCTGGTTCTTGGCCGCGTCACCAATGAGACGCTCACCCTCCGCTGTGAATGCAACGTAGGAAGGAGTGATACGGTTACCCTGGTCGTTAGCAATGATTTCTACTCTTCCGTTCTTGTAGACACCCACACTGTGGACAAAGAAAAAACAATTATTTGGTTATAATTATTTGGTTTTTTGTAGTAGATTTTGTAGTCTTAAAATTGTTTGCAACCCGTTGCATTGAGCGGGTTGCATTATTTATAGGAAAATGAACTTTTGACCATTATACCTATTAACTTGATGTCCTGTAAATTTATACTGCAGCTAGATGACATCCCCATGGTTTGGGCTATGGCACAGTAACAATTTATGACTTGTTACAAGCAACCCTTGATTTTAATATTTTCTGCTCTTAGCAATTGCTTGGTACTTATGACCATACTATGCCAGCTATAGCAACGGTAATAATATTATAATAATTGTATGGACTATTAATCAATACTATATGTAGTACCTTATACAATTAAGATAAGATTAGATAGCCAGAATATTTGAGTGGCAACAGAATTTCTAGGCACCAAAATTTTTTTATGTCCGAAAAGAATCCTGTTAGAATTTAAATTCTACGCATTATGATTGAGCTATTGAGTGAATAATTTACATCATAGAAACTGGCTAGATGGCATAGAAACTAAGTCATTGATTCACCAAATAATAATAATATAGATGGAACAAGTAATTTTTAATCAAATACTTATTTCTCTATTACATTAATGCAATCTATTAAATTTGGATGCCACTGATTACAGCTTCTTATGAGCAATTGAGTGCCTAGTTTGCCTTTATGAACAGATCATCTTGCTATTACACTTACTTCTACCAACAAAATTGGGTAAAAACAGCTGTGCCGGGTTATCCAACTACATTTTGTTCTATCCATCTCTTTATTTAACACGAGGAAATCTTTCATGGATACCTACCGTCAGGTTGGGGCCAACAAAGGTGATGCCTGTTCAAGTTCCTGTAAACGAGGACATAGTTTGCGCCACTTCTAGAGCTAGGCCTATATGAGGAGGTCAAATCGTTTATGAGGCCTATCGCCTAAACCTCTTCCTCCCATTCCCTAACTTAACCTAAGTCATGGACCACAAGCTATGAACTTACCAAGAGTAGGTGGTACCCAAGTCGATACCGATGACGGTACCAATGTCCTTGTCTTTCTCCTTCTTGTCGTCGGCGACCACCGCCGCGACCACGCACATAAGCGCCAGCAAACTCCACCGCATTTTGAACGACTCTTCTGCACTTTTAACTGTAACAATAGAGGCGATATATTAGACTGGTGTTCGAGCAAATTCTGGAATTTTCTGGACTGGATAAGATTTTTTTTATGTAAACGTAAGTTAGTTTATTCTGGGATTTTCATGAAAGGTTAGACGCTGGTTATCCGTCTATTTTAATTGTACCGTACAGCTTAAATTTTGTTCGTTCACATACGTGCTACTGTCACGTAAATCTTTACAAGTTGTTGACGAAAATGTTGAAAGATGTTACTATGTTACTAATAGTACCGATGAATGTTTAAAAAGGTTCATTCACAAAAGCTAACACTCTAATATGAGAAAGATCAGCCCTACCGTCTGGTATGAATCTTCGCCAAGGACACGTAATCTCACAAATGACACGTCATTATAAACGCCGGCGTGAAAGTCGACCGAAATGTAAAAAAAATCAAAATCATTCAATGAAATGGAAACTGGAAAGTTTGTAACGGGATAGCTGAATGGGTGGAATGCTAACGGAACATCGACAGATGTAGGGCGCCGCGCCGGCCCATAACGCTCCAGCGTCGAGAAGGTTCGCTGACGTACTCGACACATCTCATACATTTTTACTTTCATTTTAGTGTACAAACGAAAAAGGAGCATCGGAATAAAGAAAATTACCTAGTAAATGTCAAAAGCCATTGAAAAATACCTATTGATCTAAATAAAGTCGAAAGGTTAGGGACCTCTACGAGTTCTTAGCAGTTACAGGAATATAATTTTGTAAAAGCTACTAATATGCTTACCAATTAATCTGCCCTTAAAAATAATTCACGTATCGACGTAAAACCGTTCACAGCCACGTTAAATAGCACTTTCAATGGGACACTTGTAAAATAATCTCTGAACAATACGATCTTGCGCTTTCTGTGTCTCGGGAAAAACTGAAATTTGACGCTCGGCCGACAGTATTATTTAGCGCTAGTGTTGATCGTGGGCTAATGTGATTGGCCTGCGTTTGAATGACGTTTTCCGTTCTCACATACAATTGGGCCAAGTGTACGTATCTGGCGCGTTTTCATTGGCCCACGTTTGTAAGTGGCAGAATTTCAACCCGAATGATGACGAAAATTTGGCGTAAATTTCAAAACGTTGCACATCGAGAACTTTGTAGCAGTATCGAGAATTTTTGTGATAATTTTATGCAATATTTTTCTTAACTTTTATGAGAGGCTTAAAGGCTGTTCAAATAAAATAACAATTTAAGTTAAGATATAATCGTTCTTTTTGTTACTTCATATTGAAGAGCAGTAAAGCAAATTCGTTTTCAGGCTCGTTTTAACATTTTTAACACAAATTCAACCTTTTTACTCCTTTTTATATTTTACACATTTTGTTTAATGTGGGACTTAATCTTGTGTGTACTATGCTTTATTACCAGCATTAAAATGTTTCTTGGCCTCCGTTTGGACATTAAAAAAAATTAAAAATGCATTAAACCTTAAAAAGTCAACAAAAGTTCCAACAAAAACTCTTTAAAATAAAACACTTGTAATTAATGATTGTAATATTTTATTCTCATAACCATTATACCAGTTTTCAAAGGGTAAATTTAAAAATAACATAGGAACAATTTATTATAATGTTCATTAGATTAAATACGAATTACAACAGACTCTGTACTTATAACCCCAACAAAAATTGAGCAAAATTAACATTAAAAAAAATTATAATCTAAATTCTAATACAATCCCGTTCCCTCATATATTATTAAATTTTACTTATACTTTTAGAATATATACATGTTATTGCTTATTTGATATTATGCTTAAAATTAATGGCGCAAAATATGTAATGATGCAATCGGCACCTGAAACAAAATAATATTTTCTAAATCATTAAACAATATCCATTTGTACTCTACTCTGTTTTGGAACGGGAGTATTGAATGTGGACTGTCAACACCATCCATGAAAAAAGTGTACATGCAGCTTTGGTCTTTAAGTATTTATGTGACAAACAATTTCAATGTTACTCGTAGTTATTTATCTTTTTAAAGATAAAAATCAGCAATCAAAGATTTTATTATTTTGGTAATGTTATAGCAAAGGCTGGAGCACTGAAAATCAGACAGGATTTCATCATTCATTCAAATAGACAGATCTTCATATACTCGTACATTTGTATCTTCATATGCATGAAATATTATATTTATATAATGTTAAACTAACCAGCTCTCCTCATGCAAGTGAGCGTTTCCATGAGTATAGTCTCGACTTCCTTGCCATCACCAGATTTCGAGATCATCGCATACTCGCCAGATACCTGATGAAACAAGAAAAATATTTATTTAAATCAAAATTCTGGGTTTCGCTCGCGATTTAGATAAGATCACGTGGATTAACATTTTACTATTGCTAAAGTTTTTTGCTCTATTCACAATAGTTCTCTGTTTCTAAATAATAATTTTGGCTCTCTTTTATGAAAATTACATTTCCGATTAATCATAAATATAGTCATAATTCCAGTTTTGAATGTAGTCCATTTTTATTCTCTTGACATATTTTGTGAACAATCTTAGCATGTCTTTTTATTTTGATTTGCGATTAAAAATAATGCAGACACAAAATTATAAAAAATTAAAAACAAATTGTCATTTAATACAGAAACAGATTTCTAGAAACTATAATTTTTTTAAGCAATTTTAAACATTTTTTTAATAAAAAGCCAAGATTGTTTACCAAAAAAGACAACAGAATTAAAATGAACTGTAGTCCTCATGAGTGGCAATACACCCACGAATGTAGTGGGCGTTAATTGGCTACAGTGACCACGTGACATCAGATACTAAATGACCATTTACTAAACAATTCGAATCAAAGGCGATAAATAGTATAAGTACCTGATAGATAAACAGTGGATGGTTGGGAAACTGGTCCTTGGTTTGCTTCACAATATCCAGGTAGGGCAGGCCAGGCTTCACCATCAGGAAGTCAGCACCCTCCGCCACATCACGGGCCTGATAAGAAAATATTGAAAATAAAATAACTTTCATTTACAAGACACTACTGATTGGTCATATTTTTCTCATGAATGGTTTATAGATAGCTTTTTTTTTTTGGAATGGGATAAATAATAATCCATGGTTGCTTCTCAGGCAGGAAAGAAGAGAAACCCTGCAGAAAGCTCTTATTGCCGAAAGTCTCAGTTATAAAGTTATCGCTTCGAAGCTTATGAATTTATTCTACTTTTCTCAATATCTACGGGATTTTACCGACTTCAAAAAAGGACTTCAATCAATTCGACACGTATGTATGTAATATTCTCAGAACTGCACAATTTTTACGTATGTTGGTCTATTAAGGCTTCCAAACAAGAATACCAGATTTCATAGGTGTATGTATGTATGTATGTATGTAGATATGTTTGTCCTCGCATATCTCCAAAACGAATTGACTGATCCTGTTCGATCCTCAAAAAATTGTAAGCTTAAATTAAATTATGTAACCAAATTTTATTTCATACTTTTTTCATGTCAGTTTAATTTTTTCTAATTACATACTTTATCCAGTTGAAGTTGTCTGTACTTAGTGTACAGACTAAGTTAAATTTAAGCTTACAATTTTTTGAGGATCGAACAGGATCCGTCAATTAGTTTCGGAGATATGCGAGGACACACGCAAATATACAGAAGGCACCATACCGCAGCCCTGGCCGCGAGCCCCGCGCTGCCGGGCGGCAGCTGGTAGCACTTGCGGTCGCCGGCCATGGGCGAGCTCTTCATGGTGTCGCGGAACGGCCCGTACATCGACGACGCGAACTTGCACGAGTACGACAGCACGGACACCTGCAACGATGCACTTCTCATGTAACTACCAGTTAATGACTTGTTACACACTGATGACAGACGTTTACACACAATAGATCCTTCTATAGACTTCTATTGACAGAGTGATATGACACAAGAGAACAGAAAAGAAAAAGTAAAAGCGGGCTCAAGTTTTATAGTTTTGAAAAATAAAAGAAGCCCAAGCGTTTTAGGGCTACCAGAAAGAAGGAAGGACTATTTATTTCTGAAAACATCATAGCAAAAAAAAAGTGATATTCTATGACATATATTTTATTCAACTCCAGCTGCTACAGCTGATCGCATGAACTATCAAACTGCCTTTATAAAATTACTGACTGAATAGGTATTGCCTATACAAAATTCAATTGCACAGTCAATATTGATAGGTTACTTTATTACATAAGACAGTAATGTATTGGGGTTATCAGTTTAGTATTATTTCAAGTTTGCCTCATATATAGTAAAAGTGAAGCTAAGACAAACAGTACCTGGTTTTGAAGACCATGAGAAATTAATGCATCCTTGATTCCTTTTATTCTATTATCCATCATGTCTGAAGGAGCCACTATGTGGGCACCTGGAATGTTTTAAATATTTTATTAATAATTAAGTATTTACATGACTCGCTATTAATATTAATTGCTCAACTGCATGTTTTTGTGTTGGCAAACATTTGTTTAAGTTACAGACGTTTCTCACTGAAGCAAATTATTTTCCTTAAACCCAATTATTGTAAACACAAAACACATTTGCTTACAACCTCAACTGTGCTTCTGTCCTCTTTAAGGTTGAAAGTTGTCTCTAGGTTGCAGAGATCTCTTTAACATCAAGTTCCCATTTTGCTCATTTGCTACTTTCTGTCTCAAAAAGAAATAGATTATTCAATTTAGTTTGTATTTTTTCTTAATCAGACTACACACCATTTTAATAATTTATAGACCAAAATTTTTGCTTTAGAAAAGTTTAGTTTTATTTTTGTTTATGACCACTTCTGGTTTACTTTGTCAAATAATTACACTTGAATTTTTATTTGGCCATAACCTGGGTTTGGGTACATGGAGGCTCTGAGCACTTCAGCATGCTAGACCAATTATTATTGTGCTTTGGTCCCAATTATTAGATATCAACAATAACAAAATTACCAGCTTTAGCATAAGCAAGGGCGACTTCAGAGATCCTAATCACCGATGGAGCATGGTCGATCACCCCCTTGGCAGTCAGGAGCCCGCAGTGCCCATGTGAGGTGTACGGACACAGACAGACATCACACGCCAGCACTAGATCAGGGAACGCCTCTCTAAGCTTGGGCAGTGCCTTGATTACTGGGTTCTCTTTTGAGTCTGCACTGGATCCTGTGGGATCCTGAAATTCAAAATGTAAAATTTATAATATGTGAAAAATTTATGTGTCAAACAGTATTTCGATCTTTGGAGTACTAAAATTTATGCAAAATGGTGGCCTAAGGAAGGTTTATATCTGTCTCATGTGCGTGTAGAGGTTCAAAAACTGGCTGCAAACATTCAAACTTTCTTACAGTGATACCAACTACATTTATGAAAAATTAAGTGTACCTACATAAAATTTTCCCAACAATGACTCGAAAAGCTTTTGATTTTGATTTTTATAATATTTTTATTTATATACCTTTGGTAATGTTTCAACAATTCCAAATATAAGAATCGATTTCAACCCTTTGGCGACCAATTCCGACAGAGCTGGTATGAGCTTGTTGACGCCATATCTGAACACATTTGGCATGCTGGAGACTGGCTGCATGGCATCTTCATTTTCCCTGAAATCAAAATCATGAAAAAAAAAATTACAATGCTTCACACTCATAGATCCAAACTAGTATTTGTTGGTAGTAAGTGCCATGGATAAAAGACAACAGATAAGATATAATATATCATATACCTATAGAAATTCAAATTCATTATTCAAATCTCTGCTGGGAATCATACCCAGGACCTTTTCACCACTGTGCCACTCAGGTTGTCATAAATGAATCATTGTTCATACATGTTCAGTAACATGTTCAGTGCCTTATTAATCTTTGTACGCAGTTAAGAAATGCTCCCTATAATAGACGTGACGAAAGATTTTGAAATCCTCTTCCATAATAGCGGTACATATTCACTATTTACGGTAAAACCTATATTTTGGTAATAAACTTGAGTTTAACGAAGTTTAAAACCATTTTTCTAATATTTTTTCAAATAGTGCGCCAAAACAGCTTGCGGTGTCATGGCGTCTGCTCTGACATCACGCTTAGGTAAACATGTCATTGTGTCTATGAATTCTTCGTAACGACAGTATTATCAGTGGAGTTTGTTTACCTAAGCGTGGCGTCATGCGCTGTGAGAGGCGTTTCTATCAAATGGTGAATTGCAATATTTTAGTGTTTTATTTTATTGAAAATCTTAATAATCTTATTATTTTAAACAAAACTAAACCAGTGTTTTGAATTTTTTTAGTATGTAGATTGCCCTAAAATGATTAATCAACGATTCTTTGATACTGTCATCACATCTATTATGTATCTTTTGCAGAAACAAAGCTAGTTACAGGGACCGTTAATGGAAATTTAAATTTTTAAAAATTATGTAACCTTATGTAATATAATAAAGAGGTAAAAAGATTAAAAACTAGTTATTGAAACCTGAATATTAATAACAAGCTTACTCAAATAATACATGAGATAGTGTTATCTTTTGGCAATGTTTTGTTAGAGTTAATTAACTTGGAGTGAGGTGAAGAGGCATTGATAAGATGATGTTATTATGCCATTATTATCTGTCTATGACTTAATTATTTTAAGGGTTGATGGACTTATGCCTTTAAGAACATTTTTTATTGTGAACTCTCCAGCGTGCAAGTTACCTTTTCCATGACACACCAAGTGAAATTTAATTTCACAGCAAGTGAAATTTAATTTTAAAAAATCTAATAAATTCGGCCCTAACTGATGTCCTTAATTATTAAGCTTGCTTCCGCCGGTCGCTGTTAAATCAGTCACCGGCACTCACCGGCGTGCATTTTAAACAAGACGTATCCTTCCATAAAAAAATAATAAAACATCTAGTAACATGTATGGATGGATATAGACTTACAAAAGAAACACTGGGTACATAATATTATGAGGTTCAATGCTCGTATTCGGTTCCTGTAGCTTACGTAGTGTAGCATTAAAATATCCACCTTGGAGTATGTGCTCTGGACACAGAAAAAGATTACTCATTTTGAATTAAGTTCAGTTACTGAATACTTAAATTAAAATACACAGATATGGTAGTATAATTTTTCAGTTTTAATAATTAATTACGTGCTAAATTATACAAAAAAACAAAAACTGGTACGACTCCGGTCAATCATGATAATGAAATATAACATTTTTTTTTATCATTTTGACATCTTCATGTCGCAATGACAGTTTTTGACAGTGACAAGTTACACTTTTTTTGTGATGGCACCACGCTATTTTACGTATCGCCAATCAAGTTACACACTTGTCAGAGTTCTTGTGTCTATGGCCGCCCTGTGTCTATGTTATTCTCATGAAGTTATAATTATTAACCTCAAGATCATGCGTCTTATAATTTTTGTATTCTATTCGTAGATCTATTTGTAATATTGAAATCTTTAACTAAACCGTTTATTAACACAATAAACGTTGAGTTTTCTTACCCAAAAATAAAATATATGATAAAATGTAGAGTATATATTGACATTTCATTGACATCACAGTGACATCTCATTCCATGACAATTGACATTTGACATTGACAATCAGTTTATGTGTAATTGTATTGTATTTTAGCGTCTGTATTTTGTATTTAAAATTTGTATTTAACTCAAAATTTTTATACTATTTTAAAAATCAAAATTTTATTATAACTTGTATTATACTTTATTCGCGGTTATTACTTTTTGTTTATGGATGTTATAAGTATGTTATAAGTTACTTTCTTGAAGAATTTCAACACGGGGTTCTAGACCTCGATCTAGAAAGCGTTGCCTTGACGACATGATGCAGAGCCAAGAAGATTCTGCTAGCAACATCGACAGTTCCTCTAACATTACGGTTAAGGTAGAGAGTTTAGAAACTCCGAAGAAAACCGAGAAAAAGGAAGATGGGGAGGATCCAAAGCCTCGTATCGTACTAACATTTCGTTCAGAAAAGTCTGGTGCAAAGAGTACTAACATGAAGATCGTTACTCCGGAAGAGAAACAAGAGGAGGTGTCCCCGCGTAGGTCGAGCAGAACGCGTCATGTGAGTCACTTATACGAGGAGAACGAGTTCGTCTCGAAAAGAGACAAGAGCCTGTCTAGCCAGCCAGCGTCTGAAAACGATGAAACTTCGGACAATACCCACGCTCCAAAGCGTTCGACTCGGGGCCGCAGCAAGGAGTGCGCCGACACCACCGGCACCCGCAAGGAACCGCCAGCTCCTACTCAACGCCTGTCGCGTCGCATCAAGCCCACTGCTAAGATTCTCGCCAACGAAGAACTCCGCATAGGGCTCGAGTCTCAGAACAACGCCAGGCTCGGGATACAGTCAGATAAACCCGAAGAAGGCGTCAGTACAAGACGCTCAGGCCAGGCTAAGACAGAAACCACAGTTTCAGAGAGGAGGAGCTCAAAACGCAGGTTCCAGGAGAAGGAAGTGAAGGAACCGGAGCAGCCACAAAGCGACAGCTCTGTAATGAAACTGAAACATCTATGTGAGCTTGGACTGAAGGCTATACAGAAATCAGCTGACGAGGACAATGAAAACTCAGATGATAATGAGAACAGGTAAGGTCCATTTTACTTGCTATCACAAACAATAAATTTAACAAATTTAAAAGTTAACAGTAATGTTAAATTTAAAATAAGTGTGTTTAATAAAACAGATACGAATAAGGTATATGGTTAAGACCTTAGAGTAGAGACTTAAAATATTGATTTTCTACAGTTCCTACTTAGCCGGAAAATTAATGCATGCCCTGTTAATATATCCTTGCATTAAGTGAACATGACACACAAAGTTACACTTAATAGCTAACATAAAAACAGGCAAACAAACTCAGAGTAGAAAAAATCTGCTCCATATCTGCAGATTCTTGATTGAAACCCCCAGACAGCCCGGACACTTTAATAAAGGATTTTTTTAGGCAAAAATTGCTTTTGCCATTATTGTTATAAAAAATATAAAAATGTTAAAATAAATACATATTTTTTATCTTAATCTGGAGCACGGTAGTGCCCCGCTTAGTCAAAAAAAGCAGCACAGCCTACTAATACCATCCTTTTCCTAAGCGGTTCAGGCCATTTTCGACCCCCCTATAACTTCATTGGGGATAACATTGTGCTGTGATAAGAAACAATATTCTGCTGGCCACTGACACAAAGCTTTTATAAAGCTTCATTAAAATTTGTGAGCATTTTGTCAATTTTCATAACATTGCCAAAATTTTGCGCGCAGTGAGGGTAATGTGGATGTGGAGGGGGAAGATGAGGAGATAGATGACGACACGGAGATCATAAACAAGCTGCTGGAGGCCGACGAGGAGTGGGGCGGGGAGTCCAGCGATGACGAGTACCTGCTCTCGGAAGACAACTCGCAGAGCGGCCGACCTCGCCGCTCCAGACGACTCTGCCCGGGGCTCGGTGCTGATAGCGATCACTCCTCGATGACGCAAGAAGAGAAGCCCAAGTATGTTCTTGAACATACTTGCAATGAAATTTCACGTTATGGGCGGATTTGTTATGTTGCGAGCATTGCAGTCACTTGGTTGCGCGTGCGCCTTGTTATTTTTAATAGGGAACTCGTAGGTGGTTATGTCGCTGCTGCGGAGCTCGCGACCTAATGAGAAGGCTCCCTTTACTGTTACTCTCAAAATTTGTTTATTTTACATATAACATAGTTGTAGCAAAGTCCATACATTTAAACTATGGAATTTACTTTTGTGCTTTCGGACTTACATATCTGAGAGCTCGGCACTACATTTTCACTTTTAAAGCCAATTTATTCATTAATTTTTTTATTTATATTTATATTATTTTTATTTATTCATTCAAAAATTGATCCAAATGGCACAATCAGAAGGGGCTGATTTCATTGCATGTAAGTGTTATTGTGCTATAACTGTAACGTTTCTTTTAATAACTAGTCTCGGGTTGGCTGCCACGTCCATTGATAGAAGACATTGATTTCATTTTTGTAATGTATCAGAAATCTGGCAATATCAAATTTAATATTGTTAACATTTTGATATAAATAGCCACCCTCATTTCTCAATCTAGATCAATCTTTTCTGTACTGTGTATTGAAAATAAAACAACAAAAACATTATTTTTTACAATTTTTTTATTTCTTTAGTTGCTAAATTATTTTTATTTTATGTGCTTATCTATCATATTATTCTGTGTTAAGACATACTGTGAGTAGTGCATGCATGTATACTAAAACAATATTTTATTAAACGTAACTTGGCGAGGCTTCCTTCATATTTGATTACAGTACAAGGCTCAGGTAGCCCTTATAATTATGTTCTCATTAACAACAGCAGAGGAATGCAGACTCTAGTAATTTTTTTATAATTGTCCCATTTTGTAAACAAATTTAGGGTGTCTTTTTATTTAATTTTGCGATTTAAAAATAATGCAGACACATTTATAAAGACTCAAATACAAATTGTGATTTAATGAAGAAACAAATTTCTATTAACTTTTTAAAGCAATTTTAAACTGTTTTTGAATAAAAAATAGTGCCAATATTGTTTACCAAATAGGATAAGAGTAAACGGACTGTAGTTTTTACCTGTCATCATTTCCTTTCTTCCATTCTACATCGCACAGGAACTTGCAACGAAACGTAACTGTTCTACTCTACTTTAACTTAGAACGAAACATAGTTAACTGTTCTAATATTGCCATTACAGGTCCCGTCCTCGGCGGTCGTCGCGTCGTACCGTCAACCGAGTGAGCTACGAGGACGACCCCATGGAACCACACGAACGTGAAGACGACATGGAGTCTGCTGAACCGTAAGTGTTAAAGTATACAAGTGTAGCCTAAAAAGCAAGCAAGCGAAGCAAAGTGTGGACTCTAAAATAATAACGTTTCACACTCATAGCCCCACACTAGGATTCCCTGTGTCGTGGGTGCCATGGACACACACAAGACAACAACACACACACCCAGACCGGACACAGAAATTCAAATTCGTTATTCAAATCTCTGCTCTGCTGGGAATCGAACCCAGGACCTTCCGCGCAGCGCACCGGTGTCTTAACCACTGCGCCACTTGGCTCGTCCAGGGGTATACCTGGAGTTAACTCCAGGAGGGTGACCAAATTACGTTCCACATGTGCGAAAGAAACATTTTTCACTCACCATTAAGAAACGAGGCCAAAACTACATCCAATCGAAACATGGGTTACTGTGTGGAAGTGTCTGGCTCCATAGAACTTAACTAGTCGCCCATAATAACTTTGATTTTCCAAAAACCACACCTTAAAATCTTTCTTGAAACGACCATTATGTATTTTGGACACAGAGGTGTTATCAGTTTATGTATTTTCGACCCCAAATATTTTCTAATTTTCTAATGTTCTCTTTCTTATCTTAACCTAAAAGTGTCATACGGTTTATACTTTTTATAGCGAGTTCCTACCGAGGCGCAAGAAGACTCGTTCGACTTACGACTCCGGTGATCTGAAGATGGAAGCTGATGATGAAGAAAATTGGTGAGTTATCTTTTAATTTTTTTACATATAACCTAATATGTGTTGCATTAATATATCCATAGTTATCCATAGGTAGCACAGACTACTTAGAGATATGATTGTTAGGCTGAGGAAATAATACCTGCTGATATCTTGTTGAAGGAAGGGGAAGGGGCTTTTATTTTGTGTGAGAAGTGTGATTGAGTGAAAGAAACAGGAGACTTGTACTTATTTAAGAAGACTTATTTAAAAAGTAGGCATACACATTCTTAAGCCTGATACAAAATAACTATACTGAAGCCGGATACAAATATCTCTATTAATGTGCATGTTTGTAAAGATGGATGGATGTTTGTTATTCTTTCACACAAAAACGGCTGAACAGATTTGGATGAAATTTGGTATGTGGTGTAAGATCTTGATTATTCCTTCTAAAGTATTAAACAATTCACTTACAAAGGAAACAGTTTTACAACATAAAATCATTAGTATGGAGTGAGTACAAAAACGAAAATATTATATCCAAGCAAAAACACTTTTAAATAGTTAACACTTTCGGAACACTATTGATTTCATTTATCTAAATTGCGGGTAGGATGTTACTAAATAAAAAAAAAAGTCACTAAACGAAACAGAATTACACAGATCTAAATTAAGGCCGTACTGGATGTGGCATAAGTAACAGGAAATTTGGTACGCACATCGTTTATAACCCGGATTAACATATAGGATTCATTTAATCCCTCTCTAAACCAAATTATTAAAACCACGCGGACAAATTAACGGATAAATCTCTCTCTTTCTCCTAGACCACATTAATTAATCATCACTGTGTTTTCTTAGGGACTTCGCCCCTAAGCGTAAGAAGAACCGGACGTTCGAAGCAGATGATAAATCGGAAAATGATGAAGAGAATAGGTAGGTGGTTAGAGAATAGGGTAGCCGGTGGAGAATAGCCCTTTATCAAAAAAAAATCAAAATCAAAGTCTTTTATTCATTGTCAGGTACGAGTTGTGTACACTTAATGAACGCCATACATTATAGAATATTATCTTACATCTAACATCCGCTTTCGGTGCCCATCAGTTTAACGTAGACCAGGAGAAAAAAGCGGGCGGAGAAAAACTCCCGGCACTCTTTTATGTCATTTTAGAACCTTTATGGCCCTTGAGATAACCAAAACCTCACATCTTTTTAAATCCTACTTCATAGCCGATAAAAGATACCGAAATCTCAGTTCATTTGTCAGTTAAGTGTAAGCGGGCATCGTCTTTCATTTATGTATGTGTGTAATAATTTTGATGTATGTACTCGTATGTGTATTAATTTGTTGTTATCGTTTACAATAGAAATAGAAAGTTCGCAATATATAATAATATCATGTTTATAAACAGCTTTAAAAAGAAATGTAGTAACGCGCGCAAAAATAAATTAATAAATTAAAACTGTGTCGAGAGTTTTTTTCTCCGGCTTTTTCTCTCTTTACCCAGTAATGGGTGGCACATAGCATAGCCGATGAGTTCGATTAGGAAAAATATTAAAATAAATAAATAATTGGACTGCTAAAATAATATCATAACTTATTTTAACATATAATTATAATATAAAATTAAGTATTAGTTATTTAAGATATAATTATTGTATGCCCGCATAGGGTAGACTGTTCTTAACTTATTACAAATTTTTGTAACATCTTTCTCGTGTAACAGTCAACAATAAACGCATTCTTTTCTTTTCTTTTCTTTTCTTTTCTTTTCTTTTCTTTTCTTTTCTTTTCTTTGCTTTTCTTTTCTTTTCTTTTCTTTTAATATGTGCGTAACTAAAATGGTGAATATAGATTGATCAAAATTCAAAATTTATTTGATTTGTATCAACTTCATTTCAAAAGTGTGCTGGGAGTTTTTTTCCGCCCGCTTTTTTTTCCTAATCTACGATAGCCTGAGGGGCGACGAAAGCGGATGTAAGATATATTTTATAATATTCTATCATGTATGACGTTCATTAAGTGTACACAACTTGTACCTGACCTTGTACCTTGTAAATAATTTATGTATGCATGTGTTACAGTAACCCCGCGGCGGCGGACGAGGGCTCCGAGGCGGCGGAACCGGCCGACACGTCGGCTGTCATCGCCACCTGCTTCTGTGAAGAGCCCAGCAATGTGTATGCTTCGCCCGCCGAACTCACTGGTAATATACTCGTATCATCTATCTGTATCACCAAATTTATACTGGCAGTATAGCAGCATAAGTATTTATCTTACACTCGACTTTGACTTTGACTGTAGTATAAAGAATAGGAATCTTTTTAATAATGTAATGAGACTAATGAGGCACCTGATTTAAAGTGGTCACCGATACCTATCGATGGATACGGAAAACGTTGCATCAGTGATTTATCGATGGGTCCCGAGAAAAAAGTCGTATCTTTTTTTTTACTTAACTTTCGTCAGAGTTTGAACACATTCTATAAACATAAAATTAGTAATATATCGGAAATGGAAACTAGCCGGGTAAACGAGTGCGTGCATTGACTGTAATTCTTCACATGCAAATTTTTGTGGCTGTTTTTGAGAGTTATTTTGTTTCTTTAATGGCTTATTTTATTTAAGTTTTCTGAATGTCTCAATATAATGTGAAATCAATCTAGAATTACTGGTTTCACATTTTATTATCAAATATGCAATCAATGAAGAATCATTGATTTCAAATTGTATTGTCTAACAGTATAATATAAACAGTATAAAAATAACCTAAAAATGTTTTCTACCTTGTCCAAACAGAGCCGGTGTTCTGCCAAGCGATAGAGATGGTGGACGGTATTCGCGCCGGCTGCTCCCACCCCGCCATGCGCGAGGCGGCCGCGGCGGGGGAGGGGGGGAGGGGGGCCCTGGGGGACCTGGCGCCCTTGCGGAGGGCGGGGCCCCGGGCGCCCTACTTCCTGGCTTGCAGGCTGCATACTGCGCAGCTCGCGAAGCACATGTGCTGCCCTACGTGCGGACTGTTCTGTACTCAGGTACGCGGGACAACAATCACTCAAAAAACGAACAAAGGAACGTAGATTGGTGCTGCTATAAGCTCAATTTGTGTTCAGATTATGGCTACTTGAATGTGGCAGTGGAAGGGGAAGGTAGACTATAGTATTCGAGCTGCCTTATTGCACACCGTGACACCGCCATACGTGAGATGACTGTGGACGCTGAGGGACGGATCATATTTTTTATTGAGGGTTCTCAGTTTGTCGTATCTGTTTTAATTGTATTTTTCGCTGTTAGTATCTTTGCGTGACAATGAATTGGGCATTTAAGTTCATTGATACAAGAGAATTGAACAACCTACGGCCGGCCTACAAGTCCCTTCTTTTGATAATCAACACTGTTTATAGTAGTCATGAGTCGTGAGCACAGTCTTTATTGGTCGGTTTCACATTGACTGCGCTGCGTTTGGTTTGCGATTGGTTATTCAGTCGTCAGTTCGTCAGTGTGCGTCGTCTATTGGTCCTAAGCGTTTTCTCGGCTGCTGTACATTGGCCGAAATTGAACAATAACCGTACCAGTGATTATCTATGCTGTGCACTCATGACGCCTTCTATAATAGGGTATTTCGCACCATGCAAGGAAAAATCCAAAATTATGTAATATTGATAGATTTTGTTAAAAGCAAGTGAAATGGTGATTTCTGTTCTGAAAAATGTAGTATATATTATTATTTCAATTTTAAAATTCAGGTTTGTTAATCTGTTTTTCAAATGTCAAAAACGTATAGCGTTTTTGACATTTGAGAAAGCCCTGAAAGCTATCGGCGTGACATTAGCAGTGTAAATAAACAATGGAGTCTTTGTTGACCTGTATTTTTTATTGATAATTTGCGTTTTCTCAGTTTTCTTGAACACCACATCGAGACACCAACGATAAGGACTGTAACTCATTTTGTTTTTGCAAAAATAACTTTCTTCCTTTACTGAGATGTCATATGAGATGTATTATTTACACTGCGAGTGACGTCACTAGCATGGCGGCAGCGCCGAGACCGTGTTTTCGCGGGGATTTTTGAAACTTAAATTGAAAAGTCTTTTTTTACACAATATTTGTTTGCAAAAAAATTTTTTCCAATTTTTTTTGGGTTTTTATGACTTACGAATTCATACAAAAAGCTTTTTGACATAGGCCGTAATACCCTATTGAAGGTTTAGTTACGACCCTTTCGTTACCCCACAGGGCATATTCTACCAGTGCTCCAAGGGGCACCTGTTCCACACGGAGTGCGGCGTGCTCAGCGCGGAGGCGAAGCTGAGGCCGGGCTGCCCGCACTGCGGCGTGACCGCGTACCGCTGGCAGCCCGCCAACCGCGACTGCGGCAAAGTGCAGCTCGCCATGCACTGCAGCAACGAGCGCATCTACCTGCCCGACCAGCGCGTGCAGTGGTATGAATGTAGACGTGGACGTGGACGTGGGCGCGGACGTGGACGTAGACGTGGGCGTGGACGTACACGTGGACGTGGACGTGGACGTAGATGTAGACGTAGATGTAGACATAGACGTGGGCGCGGACGTGGGCGTGGACGTGGGCGTGGGCGTGGACGTGGGCGTGGACGTGGACGTAGATGTAGACATAGACGTGGGCGCGGACGTGGGCGTGGACGTGGGCGTGGGCGTGGACGTAAATGTAGACATAGACGTGGGCATTGACATAGATATAGAAGAAACATGCCGCGTGCACGGAGGCGAAGCTGACGCCGGGCCGGCGCGATACCTACGTACAGTGATATGAGCGCGCGCCTCACATGACATGCTGACCACGCGTCACGACGCAAGCAGCGCGTGTAGGCAACAATGAACACGTCACACGCGTCATACCGAACTGGCCAATCGGAACACGTATCCTCGAACGCGCTATCGAAGTTCCATAGAATCTCTGCATATATACAAATGGTCCGAAGTTAACATTGCAGTGACATCGCCTGGCGGGAGATCTCCCCTTTTCCTCCAAAATAGACATAGATGTAGACGAGACATAGACAAGCATTAGCATAAATAATAATAATTTAAAAACGTGTTATCTACATATGTATATGCTTATTTACATTCAACTAAAACAGGAACTGTTCTCAAGGGCATGTTCGTCCACCAACGGGCAGTAGTGGTGCGTGGTGGACGGCGGCCTACATCCCTCTCGTTGTGAGAGGAGACCCGACCCGCCAGTGGGTCATTAATGGGTTACTGACAAAACAGGGAACCCTTTATAATGAAAAAAACTTATTCCAGCACGCCAGCATACCTCACCTTCTCAACATCCGAAAAGCCAGCCGCTGAACCTGGGCCGGTGGTCCCGGAGGACCTGTTGCCGTCCTTGGCCGTGGACCTCAAGAAGCTGTGTGAAGACCTCAAAGATCACAAGGAGCCTGCTGAGGGGAATCCTGTGGAGGAGCTGTATGAAGCTATCGTCAGTGGAGAGCCTGTTGAGCAACTGATCCCGAAGATTGGTGAGTGAAATAGTACTTTATTGCCTGCAAACTTTCTTTCGCTATGGGAGGGTTACGACAGTACAGGGTGATATTTTATTCCAGGGTGGGGCTTGGCACTCGGTTGTAGATATGGGATAAACAGGGTGGTAAATTTATTTGAAAAAATAACTGGTTGAATATGTGACTGTTTTTAATAATAAAACTTAGTTTTGCACTTCTTTCCATTGTGTCTGTAAAATGTAAAATTTTGAAAAATGTAGTTTTTTGCTGTCATATGTATCACTGTATCACTGAAATAAAATTAAAATTAAGGGCTATGATTTGACTTAAATCTTTAGATTTATGACTAGTTTTTGGAGTTATGTAAATGGTATTTTTTAAGATCTAAACTAGATGAATTGGAAACATTAACAGTTATTTTTGATGTTTCGTCTCGCAGTCGAAATTTTGTGTTTGGCTCATCCCATTATATTTTTATCGTGTCAATAAATAATCGTTTCGTGTTTGTGTCGCAGTGCGCGGATCGAAACTAAACACACCGTTGGACGCGTGCGAGGGCGGCACGTGTGCGCATGCGGCTGCGGCGCGCGGCCGTCTCGCGGCGCTGGTGCTGCTGCAGTACGCCGGGGCCGCACTCGACGCAGCGGACACCGCGGGCCGCACGCCGCTCATGCGGGCTATACTCGGTACATGTATCTCGTTCTCAGTTTGTACATACTCGTAGATAGCATTTGGACACAACTCTGTATATTTGTAGCAGCGGTGATAGCCCAGTGGCTTAGAATTCGACCTCGAATCGAGGGGTCCGGGTTCGAATCCCAGTGGCACGCACCAATGACTTTTAATAAAAGTTATGTGCGATTTATGAAATTAAATATCACCTGCTGTTACGGTGAAGGAAAACATCGTGAGGAAACCTGCATGCCTAAGAGTTCACAAAAAAAATGTTCTCTAAGGCATGTTCGTCCACCAACGGGTAGTAGTGGTGCGTGGTGGACGGCGGCTTACATCCCTCTCATTGTGAGAGGAGACCCGACCCGCCAGTGGGTCATTAATGGGTACTGACATGACCGTATATTTGTTCCATCTTAGGGCTCGGCACGTAACTATAGAATAAGGGAACGTTGGAGCGCGGCGGTACATGCGGCTGCTGGCTGCATCGTGTAGGCGTCTTACCATGTTGTTCTGTATCACAGCAGCACTTCTACGTTACAAAAAATATGAGTCTACTGCCTCTTGCCTCACTTTACGGCTTATTTAGGTGACATTTTATTTATTTATTTAAGTCTACCAATAATTGTACATTTAACAGAGCCAAATTAACATAATTCACCAATAAGGTACAAGTAATGGACACCCACTTACAGGTAAACGTAACAAACATTAGCCTCTATAGCCTTTGGTAATTTACTGAATTCCAACTATTTATTTAATTTTAATCAGTTCAGTATTTTGTTCGTGGTAGAAAAGACGAACAAACTCTTTTATATTCTCATCTATTTTTATTATTATTCAAAATCAAAATCATTTATTTGCACGAATGTGGGTTAGTTATTGGTTTTACAGGGCATTTTGATCAATCCATATTCACCTTTTCGGGTATGCAAATATAAAAAAAAGTAAGATAAAAGTAAGATATTTTTATAGGAGCAAAATTATTACATTAGACAGGTTTAAATGATATTTATCTTAAGTCTTACATTTCAAATCCTTATTCCGACAGCATTACTAGACAAGGAGTCGCCTGAAGAAATGGAAGTGGAAGCAAACGATGAACCACTCGAAAGCACAGAAGATAAGAAAGAAGAACCAGAAGCAGTGGAAACAGAAGAACCTCAAGTGAAAAAAGTAATCCAAGATGATAATACTAGCAACACTGACACAGCGGTAGAGTCAGTAGAGGTGAAAAAAGAAGTGGAGGTGAAAGAAGAATTAGCAGAAGAGAAGGAACCAGAAGACGAGAAAGAGAAAGCGGGAGAAGATAAACCTAGCGATGAAGATCTCATGAAAGTTATCAAATACCTTGTGGCTGCGAGTGATGTTAATTTGCCTGTGAGTACAAAAATCTTTTAGTCCAATACATTTTGCTCATTTACAGTATTTTATTAAGGAAATTTTTTAGCAGATTTTATTGTAAAAATATATTTGCTGTGTGGAATAGGGCTCACTTTGGGAAGATATTCCAGTAATTTTCCTAGTTCAGTACATTAAAAACTTCTTATGATCCACACAAACATCTCTTTCGATTTTCCTGTAAGTACCTGTTCTATTTATTCTTCCGTAGTTATACAGCGAGAGCGTCCCAGTCCCCACACGATGCTCAATATTGTAACAATATACATATAGTGTATTTGGATGTGTTAGAGAATGTTTTATTAGTAGTCAAACTAACAAATCAAATCAATGTAACTTTCGTCAGTTTACCGTTGTCAGTTTTATGTACTCTGTCGGATCACATCTGTAAGTGAATATTCCTGTTGAAGGGTCCAGAGGGAATGACGGCCCTTCACCTGGCCGCGCAGCACGGCGGCGCCGAGGTGTGCGCGACGTTGGTGGGCGGCGGCGCCGAGGTGGACGCGCGCGACCAGGGCGGCTGGACTCCGCTCGTGAGGGCTTGCGAACACGACAGGCTCGATGTGATCAGGTATACCGCTTGATATGATAGGGTATTACGGCCTATGTCAAAAAGCTTTTTATATGAATTCGTAAGTCATAAAAACCCATAAAAAATTGGAATAACAAAAATTTTGCGAACAAATATTATGTAAAAAAAGACTTTTCAATTTAAATTTCAAAAATCTCCGCGAAAACACCGCCATACTTGTGACGTCACTCGCAGTGTAAACAATACATCTCGGTAAAGGAAGAAAGTTATACTCCATTGTTTATTTACACTGCTAATGACGTCACGCCGATAGCTTGCATGGCGTATAGCGTTTTTGACATTTGAAAAACAGATTAACAAACCTGAATTTTAAAATTGAAATTATAAATGTATACTACATTTTTTAGAAAATGAATCACCATTTTTCACTTCCTTTTAACAAAATCTATCAATATTACATAATTTTGGATTTTTCCTTGCATGGTGCGAAATACCCTATTATAATGGTGCATGCAAATAAAGAGTAGAAATGTTCTGGAGGCATGACAGCTATTTACGTATATGTAGCTGCCCGTTCCGTGGAGCCTCTGTGTGTGAAATGTTGCTCTGCACTCGAACGCAATAGGGTCGGTATAATTTTGCATGTAAATTGATATAGCTTTGTCATTATTATTGTTATTTCAAGGGTGAATTTTTCAAGGATGGGGAAATCAGAAACAATGAGGAATATCGAAAAATGCTAAAAGGAGTCTGGGAACCGATTTTGATGAAAATAAAAACTGCATTGTTGGATTTTTGGGTCAGGAATCGAACCCATTGATTAAAAAAAAATCACACCTGTATTATAACACCATTCGATAGTGTCACTAATAAGGAACAAATTCTGGAAAGTAATGAGTATGACATACGGCAAACTTAAGGATAGAGCTAATTTTTAACAAAATAGGTTGGTTTTTCCATACAAAAGTTACATACAAACGAATATGAACGTGTATGTGTCCCGTACAGAGTACTGCTTCGCGCGGGCGCGGACCCGTGGTCGGCGGACGCCGAGGGCAACGCGGCGGCGCACTGGAGCGCGCTGGCCGGCGCCGCGCACGCGCTCCGCCTGCTGCTGGCCGCCGCGCCGCGCGCCGCCCTGCTCGCCAACAAGCAAGGCGACACTCCACTGTGCGTCTCACGCGTTCATTGCATGCCATACAGTGTTACATAATGCACACTGCATACCGGCCCATTACACGGTGACTGATAGACCGACACGACACGACACTGCACATCTGACACATTTTTTTTTAATCTTTAATTGCTATCCACAGACTCTAGGTCCGTGCCTTTTTTTTTGCATCACGTTACTAGTAATATTTTTGCTCCAGAAAAAGGTCTTTGTCAATTTTGGCCCGGTGTCTCCTTGGATCGTCCCGGGCGTTTCCTGAAATGGAAAAAACAACGCTTAAATTACAACGCCTTTCAGAATAATGAAAATTAATATGGTTGTGTTGCACATAGCACAGTCATATCAATTTGATCTGTTATTTGCAGACACATCGCCGCTCGGGAGGGACACTATCCCTGCGTGGTCATATTGCTGGCGCGAGGAGCGCGGGTGAGTGGAATCAATTAGAGTCATAGAGCCAGGTGGTGGGAGTGGTACTTGAGTCTTCGGCAGGTGACGAAACAGTGAAGTTGGCATAATAGGGTATTACGGCCTATGTCAAAAAGCTTTTTATATGAATTCGCAAGTCATAAAAACCCATAAAAAATTGGAAAAAAATTTTTGCAAACAAATATTATGTAAAAAAAGACTTCAATTTAAATGTCAAAAATCCCCGCGAAAACACGGTCTCGGCGCTGCCGCCATGCTTGTGACGTCACTTGCAGTCTAAACAATACATCTCAGTAAAGGAAGAAAGATATACTCCATTGATTATTTACACTACTAATGACGTCACGTCGATAGCTGTCATGTCGTATAGCGTTTTTGACATTTGAAAAACAGATTAAACAACCTGAATGTTAAACTTGAAATAATAAATGTATACTACATTTTTTAGAACAGAAATCACCATTTTCACTTGCTTTTAACAAAATCTATCAATATTACATAGTTTTGGATTTTTCCTTGCATGGTGCGAAATACCCTATTAATTAGAGTCATAGATCCAGGTGGTGGGAGTGGTACTTTAGTCTTCGGCAGGTGACGAAACGGTGAAGTTGGCATAATTTCGTGTAGCTTCGCGAAGCACTCACTACGAGTCGCTAGAACACAGAGGGGGCCAACGACACGGCGAAGGCTCAGTGGTTCTAATCGAGTCAGTTAATCTTCGATCATTGATTATTCGGGTAACGCGCAAATGTTTTAATTTCAATGCATTTTCTTCTTCATTACCTATGTTGTATCCCAGTTGCCAAAACTGTAGCGTTCATGGTATCGACGACACAGAGAATCGTAGGCTATATGAATGATAGATGTAATAATTAAAGAGATTGTGAGCAGATGACAGTAGACTAGTGCTGTATTATAACTACGTCATAATCGATTTCAAAAGAGTGCTGGCAGTTTATTCTGCCCGCCTTTTTCTCCCGGTGTACGATAGTTCAGACTATCGTAGACCACCGAAAGCAGATGTATGATGTATTATGTACGACGTGCATTAAGTGTGCACAACTTGTACCCGACAATGAATACAAGACTGAATCTTGAATGTATGTTTGTCTATAGTTTGGCGACCTGAGTGGCGCAGTGGTTAATGACACCGGCGCACTGCGCGGAAGGTCCTGGGTTCGATTCCCAGCAGAGCAGAGATTTGAATGATAAAGAAAAGAAAAGAATGCGTTTATTGTTGACTGTTACACGAGAAAGATGTTACAAAAATTATAATAAGTTAAGAACAGTCTACCCTATGCGGGCATACAATAATTATAATTATCTTAAATAACTAATACTTAATTTTATATTATAATTATGTTAAAATAAGTTGTGATCGTTTAGCAGTCCAATTATTTATTTATTTTAATATTTTACCTAATCGAACTCATCGGCTATGCAATGTGCCACCCATTACTGGGCAAAGAGAGAAAAAGCCGGAGGAAAAAACTCTCGACACATGATGAATTTGAATTTCTGTTTCTGGCCCGGGTGTGTTGTGTTGTGTTGTCGTCTCGTGTGTGTCCATGGTGCTCACGACACAGGGAATCCTAGTGTGGGGCTATGAGTGTGAAGCGTTATTTAATTATATCGTTTGGCGCTTGCAGCCGGACGCCGAGAACGGTGCGGGCGAGGCGGCGGCGCAGGCGGCGGCGGGGCGCTGCCGGGCCGCCATCAGCCTCAACATGCACATGGCGCTGCTCGCCCGCGGCCCGCTGCCGCGCTCGAGGCTGCTCACCAGGTGACTTGCTCCCTTCTTCTACTCCACTAGACCTGGCGACTGCGTCTGCGTGAGTTGGAACTCGGTCCAGAGAGGGATCCTATATTGTAATCCAGGTTGTAAACTACGCTCACGCTAAATTTCATCGAGATCCCTTCGGTTGTCTGTACGTGAAAGAGTAATAAACATACATACATTCATTCATCATTCATTCATTCATTCATCATGTAGGATCTGCGAGTATACCCGGCACATACATACATACATCCATCCGTCCATCCATAAGAGGCTACTACATTGTTCCAGTGACATATCCCGAGGGCGGGAGCCGTTCCCGGTGGAGTGCGTGAACGAGGTGGACGACGAGCCGCCGCCCAAGTTCACGTACGTGTCCAGGCACGTCATGCCCGAGCCCGTCGCCGTCGACAACTCGCTGCGAGCCATGCAGGTACATTCATATATTACGAGCATCTATGGTAGGCCAATACCTAAACATTTATTTGTTAATTGAAACGCACATATGGATTATGCATTATGGCATGGACTCGCTAACTCCTCCTTGTCAGTAACCCATTAATGACCCACTACAGGGTCGGCTCTCCTCTCACAATGAGAAGGCTGTAGGCCTTAGACCACCACGCTGGCCTAGTGCGGGTTGGTGGACTTAATTCCTCCTTACCTTCAGGTAGGTATATCCCTTCGCAGGTAATTCCAATAGCACACGACACGTGTTTCGCCCCAAAATAGAGCCTCATCAGGTGATGTGGACTCTGCAACGGTTGGTTGTGAAGTCGTGCCGCATTCCATATGTGCGGATTGTTGCAAAGAAATATTTGAAATAATAACAATGGATTTCCGCAAGGCCTCAACAATAAATTATATAATTTATTGTATTTATTTATTATTAATTATATATACTTAGGCACATCAAACAATTTCTTGTATTTTGGTGTTGTTGGTGCATTCTCATATTTTGGTTAATGGTGCATTGCATCGGGCGGCTTGGAGTGAAGAGCGTTTTGCTGAGCCCCCCCCCCCCTACCTTGAGCTATAATTCCTAAAAGTATTATAAATATGAGTGGAGAGAGTAGTTTTGCCGATAACTGCTAATCTGTTGTGTTCCCAGGGGTGTTCGTGCAGCGAGGGCGGCTGCGAGGCGGGCAACTGCGAGTGCGGCGAGCTGGGCGTGCGGCGCTGGTACCGCGCCGGCCGCCTGCCCCCCGCCTTCCCCTACCACGACCCGCCCATGCTCTTCGAGTGCAACCAGACCTGCGCTTGCGATCTGGTAACATCATCATACCATAGTACCTGAGCGACTCGGATAAAATAATATACAGTTAACATGGTAGTCTTAAAATCCCTTCAAAAAAATGTCGATATATACTCCTAGAAGCCGGTGAACGAAGTCACATATTATATTATTATAATATATTAGGAAATTATATGGATGAATCCAACAATTTTTTTTTAGATTCAATGACATAACAAGGTATCAGTCGCCATAGAAACCTTAATATACAGTCATATTATACCAAACTAAACCTCTATTTACCATTTACACACTAAATCTCATAACTTATTCCAGAAACGCTGCGGCAACCACGTAGTGAGCCGCATAGAGACGACCGGCTCCATCGGGGTGCCGCTCACGGTGTTCCGCACCGACCGCTGCGGGTGGGGCCTCCGCGCGAAGCAGCGGGTGCCGAGAGGGGCGGCCGTCGCGCTGTACTGCGGGGAGCTGATGCCGCACGCGGCGGCCGACGCGCGCGACCAGGACGACTACATGTTCGCGCTGCACGTCAAACCCGATCTGTTAGATGTGAGTCACTGTGACGCGTCAGTGTGCCACTGCGGGGTTTGGTAGATACTCATAACGAGGAGAATGTAGGATTTAATCCACCACGGTAGCCTAATTCGGGAGGGACAATGCACGTAAGTAAGAAAAGTGGCTACCACCGGGATTTACATGTGGACCTTTCGAGTAAGAGATTGAATTCTTAGCATCGGTGGCCGAGTAGTAAGCAGTCATAGGTAGGTTAAAAAAAAAGCTTATTCAGATTATAGCCAGGACAGGCAAGGATTAAAAGAAACGTAAGGAACTTCCATTGCGTTTCTATTGGCTAGGACCACGTCACTTTAAACCTGATCTCTTGGATGTAAGTCTACTGCTACTACAATAGCTGCCGACTGAATAGTTGAGACTCTTCTTACACTGAAAATGACCCGTAATAGAGCCCCCAATAAACAACACGTAAAGTAAAGTAACGCCACCCTGCCCTGCCCTTTTACGGGTTGGTGGACAATGGACGTCATAATTGTTTGTTCATCCACGATGTTTTCAGTGACCAAGACAGTACATAGTCGTAGATAGATTTAAATCTACTGATAAAAGGCACTCTTGACCAGCAAGGACTTAAAACGCAATGCGATAAAATGAAATCATCAGTTGCATGTCTCATTGTCTATGTCTCATTTATTACACACGCTCAATAAAACCACCGTCGGTTCCAGCAATGCGGCGACAAGACGCAGCTGTGCGTGGACGCGGCGCGCATGGGCAGCTGCGCGCGCTTCGTCAACCACAGCTGCGCGCCCAACTTGGCGCCCGTGCGCGTGTTCACCGCCGCGCGCGACCTGCGCCTGCCCGCCGTCGCGCTCTTCGCGGTCCGGGACGTACCCGCAGGGGAGGAGCTGACGTGAGTCCTGTCACCTGTCACCGGACCGCTCATTCCCGGTGGCCGCTTTGGACAAGTGCCCAAGGCACTAGTTCCTGTCAGATCACCAAACGATAACCAATATTTATTACCAAAAAACTTATATAATTCGAAGAAATCGAACCTTAATTACTGACTACAACAGGGACCCCATTATCCTAATATGTATTGCCCAGTATTGCCCTGGGCCTCCAATAGGTTAAAGACGGCCCTGGCTATCACTGCACTGAATTGGGCCTTGCCCTAATTGGCTGACATAACTGATCGACTAAAATGACAAATTTTAAACAGAGGACTCTGTATGGAGCCGTCCTAATTGAAATTAGTGTTGATGAGGATTCCTCTTCCTCTTAATGAGGAAGTTATTTTTGGTACTATCACATCCTCTTCCGCTTCCTCTTAGGGAAAGTTGAAACTTCCTCGTCCCCTTTCGCTTCCTCTGAAATTAAGAGAAATTTATGAGGAATTTTCTGTGTCCATGGTTCACACGTCAAAGGGAATCACTGGGATTCCCTAGCCAGTCTATTTATTTATTTGTATAGTTTTTACTCTTTTTCCCTTACTCAAACAGTTCCTCATCCTCTTCCTCATGAATCTATCCTCATCCTCATCCTCTTACTGTGTGCTTGATACTTCCTCTTTCTCATAACTCCTTCCTCATCAACCCTAATTGAAACAATAAGTTTTTAAAAAGTAATTCAATATTGGCCCTACATTTTAAGACCCCTGCTTCTTCTGCAGCCCATAAGTTACTGCAATTACTGCTGGATCCATTGAAGGCCTTAGAGATGGACTTAGAAGTCGAGAGACCACATTAAATTGGTTGGTTTTACTAGGATACTGCTTAAGATAATGTAAATATGTACATATAAGAAAAAGTTATCGATATAACATTATAATTTTCTTTACAGGTTCGATTATGGTGACAAGTTCTGGGCTGTGAAATCGAAATGGATGAAGTGTGAATGTGGATCACCGAACTGCAGATATCCCACCAAATCTACGCCAGAAAATGATTCCTAAAAATCGTTCTACGAAATAATATGGACATAAGTCTATATTGTAATAAATGAATTCATTTGTGTACATCACAGTTGTAAATAGTACTTATTACTTATTGATATTGTGTAGTTGTAAGAGTAACTGTTGGTATAATAAAAAAATATTTAAATGTAACAATTAAAATGGCGTTTTTCATCAACCAATAATGAATTCCTTCCAACACCAAATGAAAGAATCGCTGAAATATTACTTTTTAATAGTAATAGGTCTATGTTGAAAAATAGATTCCAGAGTTCCATAGGTATAGGAATGTGCCAATGGAACACAAGTTATATTAGATGGCATTTTTAATACAAAATAGCTAAGAGAGAATGGACACAGGTGACCTTTTAGGACAATAATAGTTCTAAATACATAAATTATTTATGTACGAGCTTTTGCACACCTCGGTAGGTAACTGCTCGAATAATTTTTGAGCCTAAAATCTAGCAAATAAAATAAATTCGTCTTTCATAGATTTTTATTAAGTATCAATAAGTGGAACGCAACTTTGTCTCTGGTTTGTTTGTGACATATCTGTCAAAAATTGTCATTGTGAACTGTCAAAATTTGAAATGTCAATTTCAAATTTGTTTCCATAATTTCTCTATGGTTTTCATTCAAATGTCTAACGTATTATTTTGCGCATTGATAAAAAAATGTGGTTTATTTTGATTTAACTTTAATACGTTATTGAGTTAATTAAAACACACGATATCTGATCTCTTCTATCACAAATGAGTAATTAATCATGAGTGGTAATACGGAATCTACGTCGAACAGCATCAAGTTTGCTCCGATGCCGATGTCGGCGTTGCTAGCCAATTTGATGCCTCTTCAGCAACAAGCGGCGGAAACACCGGACACCAGCTTTTCGACCGATGACAGTGACGACTCCATCAGTGAAACCGTAGCTCAAAAAAGTGTCGTAAACAATATTGTAAACAAAGTATCAACTCCCATATTAAAGGACTTTAAAAGCTTAAAAACATTCGCTTCCGAAAGGAAAGCTCAAAACGACAACAAAGAGAATTGTCATGTGAACCGTGTCCAACAACATTCGCTCCTTAGTAAAGATTTCAATTTATTACAACGAAGTGTACAGAAAAGCAGTAGACCGACACACGACAGTGTGGACGTGAAAAAACGTAATGCGTTAACACCTTACGATGGCAACGCGCGAAATCATAACACGAAGCCTCCATCGGCCCAAAAAAAGACTCCTGAGATGTGTAAAGTGCCTAACAATACACAGAAAAAATCAGCGACCCCAAAGATAAAGGCCGGAATCAGGAGGTTTACTCCGGGATCAGTGCGGCAGAGTAATAAGAAAACTCCCCAGCAGGCAATAATTCAGAATAGGGACAAAGTTAGATGTGAATTGTTTAGGCAAAATGAGGGCCCACAGCCAAGTGAGGCACCCCCTCCTCCAGTAGTCCCACAACCAATAGCAGCCCCTGCTCCATCAATACAGCCCCCCCAGCCGGTGCCAAACACCCCCTTGAATAGGAAGCCCATGCCTGCGTCATATGCTGCCACCCCCTCATACCCACAGGGTGTGATTGGCATCAACCCCAACAATAAAATATCATTCAAAACAACAAGCATTAAAGATAAAAAGTACATGTATATTAAGAAGCTGGGCACTGGAGGCTCCAGCGAAGTATACAAGGTAATTTTTTAATTTATGATATTCAGTCCTTGATCAAAGTAGTTTTTACAGGAAATTTTATAAATATTTTTTAAACTGAGCTAGCACCTTACAACCTTATGCTTGGAGTCATTAATTAAAGCTAAATGAGCAGGTTTTAGGCATTAAGACAAGTTTGCCTTAAGGGTAACCCACCTCTGGTCTACTCAGATCTTATATCCCTATAACAGTTTCACAGGGCCAATGAAACAATCATCTGTAGCCAACATTTTAAGTTTCTTTTATTCTACACAAGATATGAAGTTCTTCCTTTAGTTACTCTCGTATAGTTACTAGACACCTTATTTTAATTTGCTGCTAAAAAACAATGCAGACACAAAATTATAAAAAATTAAAAACAAATTGTCATTAAATACAGAAACAGATTTCTAGAACCTATAATATATATATTTTTTTAAAGCAATTTTAAACTGATTGTCAATAAAAAGTATGTAGTGCCAAGATTGTTTACCAAATAAGACAAGAGACTAAAAATGAACTGTAATTATTGTATTATGCTGTGGTATGTGATATAGAAGTTTCAATGATACAGGTGTTGGAGGTGGGCACGTCCTGTGAGTACGCAGTGAAGTGTGTGTACCTGGCGACGGACCAGGACCTGGCGCAGGGCTACATCAACGAGGTGCGGCTGCTGCGCGAGCTGCAGAACTCTGATCGAGTCATACGATTATATGACTAGTGAGTATCACTTTACTGTGGTATCGTTTCTGTGTGCTGTATGTGTAATTGAATTATCAGAGATGCAATATATTGATGCATTTAACTACTAAACATTTAAACATAATAAAAATTATATTAAAAATTAAAAAAACCCCGACACAATAACCTGAGTTCCCTTTTAAAAGTAAAAAATAATGAAAAAAACTCAATCTTAAAGTACCTAAGTATGTATGTATCAATAATTCTAAAAAAATACATCGCATTGGTACCACTCCTACTTATTTGTTTATGATGCTTAGTTAGATTATGTTAATTAAAATTTAGACTATCGTATTTGTAATTGAATTATTAGGTTTGGAGTGGTCCCCCAACGCGATGTATTTTTTTATGTTATGTTACCAATAAAATGGTATCCATGGATTTATTTCAGTGAATACGACCGCGTGAACCAGTTCCTGCGCTTGGTGCTGGAGGTGGGCGAGACGGACCTGTCGTCGTTCCTGAAGGCGCGCGGCGCCGGCCTGCCGCCCGCGCTCGTGCTGTACTACTGGGAGGAGATGTTGCACACCGTGCTTTATATACATGAGCATGGTGAGATGCTTACAAATTTATTTGTTAATCTGCAGCTTGTAATGATAAAAACTTGGCCTCAGCTACTGTGATCTTGAATTTCTGTGATATAGAGTAGCCAGACAATTTATTTTTATAGGCTAATAAGTAGCAAGTATGTATACAGACCACCGCATATTAAGTAGTCTCTGCAATCTAAACATATCTAACTTCAAAAAATGTAGTCGTATGTGGGTGATTTCGCTCCTCGGAAATGAGGATAAAGATGGTCGCTTTAAATAAAGAAACTAGATAAACCATAAAATGTGCTTTATCGCTTCACTCACTGGTGAATTTTTCATCCACACACACTTTAAAGTCACACTAGACTAACATCGTCTCTATGTTACTGGAATGAAAAGTCCTCATAAATAAATAAGGTCCTTTTTTATGGATTTAAATTTTCCTGTATTGGTTAAATCTTGGTATTCTGTGGAGGTTTATTAAAAGGTAATATTTTTGTTGTAAGGCGTGATCCACGCGGACCTGAAGCCCGCGAACTTCCTGCTGGTGTGCGGGCGGCTGAAGCTGATCGACTTCGGCATCGCGTCCGCGGTGAGCGGCGACGCGACCAGCGTGGTGCGCGCGCAGGCCGCCGGCACCTACTCCTACATCAGCCCCGAGGCGCTCATGGGCGGCGCGGGGGGCGCGGGCGGAGGGATTGCTGATAACGGAACCGCTCCTATTAAGGTAAGTCTACTCTGGAAGGAACATGATATAGGACAGAAAATTGCAGATAGCAAAGTAAAATGCGAGGAGCGCTGATGAGTAGTGAGTATTTAGATGGTAAACGGTCATAAAATATTCCTGACCTCGGAGGTGGAAATGTAAGACACAAAGAACATGCTGCTTATCTGGCTTCAAAAGTAGAAAGACTGGGTTCTATTCAGGCCTTCAACAATCCAATCTATAATTGAAAGCTTTCTTGTTTGCTACTGCTTTGGTTTAAAAACTCCACCTAGAAGATTTCTGATTTCAACAATCCCATTTGTTTGGTCGTAGATTAACACTGTGTATCGTCAACACGATAACCAGTGTGCACTGTTCGTTAGTAATTGTATATACTTGACCAGATATCGTTCCGTTCGGACGTGTGGTCGCTGGGCTGCATCCTGTACAGCATGGTGTACGGGCGCACGCCGTTCGGCCACATACCGAACCTCGCCAAGCTCGCCGCCATACTGGACCCCAACCACAAGATCGACTACCCGCCAGTAGATCGTGAGTTTTTCTTTTTTTTTATTCTGTGTGAGTGTGAGTAGGAAGCAAACGAGTAAGTTGTTGTTTTAACCCATTAATGACCCACTACAGGGTCGGGTCTCCTCTCACAATGAGAGGGATGTAGGCCTTAGTCCACCACGCTGGCCTACTGCGGGTTGGTGGACCGAGTAAGTACTGGTACAGAAACCAGGTCTTTTGGGCTTAATGTTCTCTTATTCATTTAAATATTTTTGTCCTTAAATTTGTATTAGTAAGGAGTATCTAGGCAACCAAACACTATTTATCTCAATCCATGTCTTGAGATCGATTATTAATCTCAGGCATTAATGTTTTGTCACTCACTCTCATGTTTCAAGAAAATTTGAGCATGCTCAAAATCAATGTAATTTTAGTGTGGAATATGCGAAGATCTAAATGATTTTTACTGCTATTTTGTTTTATAAAAAGAATTTCTTCCAGATCTGCCGCCGTCGTTGATTTCGGCGCTGAAATGGTGCCTGACGTACAACGCCCGCGCGCGGCCCTCGGTGCGCGAGCTGCTCGCTATCGACTACATGCCGCGCGCGCCGCTGCCGCCGCCCTTGCTCGACAAACTCCGCCCTCACGTCACGCAGGACGAATATAAGTTGCTACAGCGAGCGCAGATCTAGTGTGTGCTTCAGTGTACTAACTCTCCCTCGGTCATGGGAGTCAGAGAGAGAGGGACAGGGACCGAATGTGCCGTGCCCACCCCAAATGATCTGGTTTACTAGTTATTCGGAATACTAGATAAGGTTTTCTCACTAAAGTTTACTCCGCTGCAGCCGTCATCAGACCTCAAAGGCAAGGCCGGCCCACACAAAGTAGGCCCAGCTTGGAACCTATACATGCTGTAGAGCACACTGTCGGCGCCTGCACTGAGGCATGAGCCAGGACTATTCCTCATGAGAATAGAAATAACACTGATTTCTTAACTGGTTATTTGCCGACAACAAGAGGGACAAGTGAGGAAAATATTCTTAATCTATACTGCGTTTGTGTGGCGCTAGAAACGATAGTAGCTAGCAGGAGACTAGCAAATCAATTAGAATTGTGTTGCACCCACAATATTTTAATCGTAACTAAAATAATAGGTTCTATTTATAAAACTAAATCTCACTTGGAAATTGGAATTCAGTGTCCAATCTAATTGATAAATGGAAAGTAGTGTCACAGGTGAGCTACATTTGCTTATAATTATTTTATGACTGGAGTGTTTATGTCACAAGTTTTTATCATACAAGTTTCTTTTCTGAATAGTTGTTATTTGTCCTTAGAATGCAGTAAGCAGTCCTGCAGACTAAGCGTTATTATCGAATCAGTCAGTACAGGTGTATTTTTTAATATGTTACTATCAACAGACTCATAATTGACTGTTTTTTAACTTTCATTGACTGCTTATTAATATGGCTTAAATATCACCAAATGCATTTTAACTAGTGACAGTCCAAATAATTGAAAATATTGGTTTCATGAATGTATTATATTTTTGAATTAGAAAATTCTTGCATTTATTAAGTATTAAATTTAATTGATTTATTGTAAAATACTAATTTAGTTGTAATTGCCTTATTTATAGTGTAAAAAGTGTATAATAAAATTATTTAAATCTAACCTTTCTTTTTATGAAAGCTTGAATTTCCTTAGTGTAGGTGTAAAATGTTTTTAATTACAAAATTTATATTGTGTAATGTTAAAGTACAAAATGTTTTTTGTAATAAATAGTCAAATTCGGAATAAATATTTATTAGATTGATTATAATGTGAATGAATACAAAAAATAAATAAAATCTTAGCAAAGCGAGTAACTTGAATTATAAAATATTGATCAAAGATAAAATAATCTTAGCTTACGAATATCATCTAGCAAGCACTACCAAGAAAAAGAAATGCAATCTTTTTGAACACGAAAAATTCTAATAAAAGTAAGCAGCACATCGGGAGCTTCGTATTCCTCTGCTGGTTCAGAGAAAAGGAACCATACCCATCGCTCTGTACTCGTTTACGTACTCGTAAACACTACACAAGTAGACATACAGCCGGAGTACGCGGCGGTCGACTCGCGGCGCTTTCGCTCGGAAAGGCTCCGCTCCGTCGCAGCGGCCGCTACAAGCTTAACTAACTGGCTTCACCTACGGGAGTAGATACGCAAGGGTGCCGCTAACAAATCAGTCTGAAGATTTGGAATAGAAGTAGAAGGCTAGTGTAAGCTAAGACGCGAGGCGTCGCTCCGCGCAGTACGCTCGCGGGTGGTGTCGGGTGTCGAATGAAATCAAAGAACAAGATGCTGAGTTGGTCAGTTTAATGAGAATACAACGCTAGGCGGTACTGCGCGGGGGCGGCGGGCGGCGGGTGGCGGGTGCGTGCGGTGTTAGTTCTGGAAGAGCGTGCGCGTGAAGTCGATGTAGTCGAGCGCGTTGGGGATGGGGCGCTCGGTCTTCGCCTCCACGTAGGGCTTCATGCGCGCCACGCAGTAGTCCGCCATCTCCTTCGTGAGGTTCTGAAAACATACAAATTTTTGGTACATATTCGAAAATAAACAGGACTAACTGGACAGAAACTGAACGGAGTATTGGCACAATAGAGCTCGTTCAGAACATTTAACAGTAATTTATTATTACGTAGTTAGCATGAGAGAATTCAACGCGCTGGCAATGTGATTAGGTGATAGTCTAATGTTATATTTTCTCAAAAACATACAAACTGTTTTAAACTATTAATTTGCATCGAACCACCGGTGGTCCGACTGCTATTGTTTAACTATTGTGTCTGTTTACTGGACATTCAATAGGTTAAGAATTCAGCCTCCTACTTATTGTTAGTCCATTTATAATCTCAACGTGCATACTGCACCAACTATTTTACAACTGTATTGTGAAACAAATCATTCTGAAGAAACCTCAATGTCAGAGTTCTGGATAATTTCAAATTTCAAGCATTATCCCATAAATAGCCAGAGTGGTTAGTGGAGATTCTCTTTATTTTGAGACGAAAACTGGTCCTGCAGTCGGTCAACAATTTAGACGAAATATGGAAATAATAAGACGAGGTCGCTCACAGCATAGAGCTCGTCCTTGGTGACGTAGGCGCGGTCCTGGTGGGCGGTGATGGCCCGGAAGGCGTTCTCGATCTCCTCGGAGGAGTGCACGTTCTCCGTCTCCTTGCTGATCATGAACGCCATGTACTCCTGCAGCGACACCTGCCCGTCGCGGTTCGGGTCCACCACGTCTGCGACAAACGATCACTTGTTAATTAATACTGTTCTACAGAACTTTAACACTAAATTTGAGTCCGTTCACAAAATAAAATAAATTCAGGAAAAAGAAATTATTTGTTGAGCAACTAAAAGATGATAAATGTAATACGATATTAGAATTATGCTTGCAATCCAGAACATAGCTTTGAAAGAGTCACAATGCAGTATAATTTTTACAATAGCAAATAATATTCGCTGTGACTTGGTCATAATATTCAACAATTATATTTATAGAATGCCTCTGGATCTCATGATTAAGAATGTTGTTCGAATAAGTAGAGTGAACACGAGCATTTATATGTCATCAAATGTATCATCAGAGAGGAGATGGAGATTTTAAAAACACACTGTATAGCCACTAGCCCATTCAATAGCTGCTAATACTACCATTTCGTGTCCAGTTTTGCAGGACAAAAACAAGGACGTGATAACCAATATTGAAAGGGCTTTGAATGCCGGATCGTGCAGCTGTTACCCCAGGGCCTAGGACATATTATTATATGTATACTCACTGAGTATGGCCTCGAACTCGGGGTCGGGCTGCCCCTCCTCCACCATGGGCAGGTCGTAGCCGAGCGCGCGCAGGCACGACTTGAACTCGTGGTGGTTCAGCCGCCCCGACCGGTCCTTGTCGAAGTGCTTGAACATCATCGAGAACTCCTTCAGCGCGTCCTCGCTCACACCTGCGCACAATACATCATGGGATATTAATCGGGTGGACGGAATAATTCGTAAACTGAGTAACAAAATCACAGCAATGTAATACACAGTACAGTAGTAAATAAATTAGGTGGACAGAACAATTATTATTAGTAAGTTGAGTTACAAATGAACTACAATGCAGTATAAAGTGATAAATAAATTGGTCAGACAGTTTAAGGAAATTAATTCAGTGTACAGCCTGCAAATAATGTAGTGGTTACAATGAATCCTAAGAGCGTACAGTTGCAATACAACATCATGCCATATTGGTTCGCCTGTTGATTGTGCTGCTTGCGCATGGATAGCTGGTGGACCAGCTGGTGGATAGGCTGGAGCCGGTCCCGCTGCTACACTGTGCCGGTGTGTATACTGAGTTAGTGTTAAAGAAGATTCCTCTTTCTCTTAATGAGGAAGTTACGCATTTTTTTGATACTTCCACATCCTCTTCCTCTGAGGGAAAATTGAAAAATTCCGCATCCTCTTCCGCTTCAGAGGAATTTTCTTTTCATACTCCTAACTCGTAAGTCTCGTAACCAATAGCAACAGCAGCAAGCGAGCCACCTCCTCCTTCGCGCCATATTACAAACAGGAATGAACGTGTCAGTCAACACCCAACAAATAGTTTTGTTTATGGGCCTATTTATTTTTTTATATAGTTTTGATTTTTTTTCCCTTACTGTAACAGTTCCTCTTCCTCATAAATATATCCTCATCCTCATAACTCGTTCCTCATCAACCCTACTACTGACCCGAGTGGTTCCTGGCCTGGATCTGCTGCTCAAGGTTGTGCTGCATGCGCATGGAGAGCTGGTCCAGCTGGTCCCACTGCTGCGCCAGCCCCACCGTGCTGTGCTCCGTGTAGCGGTTGTCCAGGATCAGGTGCTCCTCCAGCGCCGCACCTGCAGTACAACAAACAACGCGTATCAGTAAAATTACGAGTTGAAAAACACGAATGATTCTGTAACATGTTGGCTTGCCTCGATTCCATGCTAGGCCACAGGTACACCGTTCGAATGGATTCTGTAGTGGAGATGACTTTGGTTAAGCTCTTTTTAAGCTTGTTTCTTTGATGCTGCATTGCTGAATAATTAATTATATAAATCAAAAGGCCATAAGGTGATAAAAATAAGGGATTTATTTGAGACCCATGTGACTGATTTTTTTCTTATTTTAAGTCAGCAGAAGGCTTTTTGGTACTTCGTAACATTGAATCAGTTTGACGAGGAGCATATAATACTATCAGTCATCTAATGACCAGTTCTATCTTATATTAGTGTATAGTTGATCGAAGTATATTATTGAGTATGGATAATTCTATGTTTGGTTACCTGGCAACATCTAATTTCAAAGTTACCTTTTCAAATACGTTCGAAGCTAGTCAGTTTATCCCGAATAAAATAAGTTCACAAACAATAAACATCACATACCGAGTTCCTCAAGACGTCGCAGATCGGCGCGACGGGCGCGCACCTCGCCCGCGCGCGTACGCAGCGTCGCCAGCTGCTGCTCCAGCGAGCCGGTGCCCTCCATCATAGACGTGCTGCCGAATTTAACACGCGTTGTATTACACACTCGCTGCGATGGTGTCGGGGATTGTTGTTAGGATTGAACGTAGGGTCAACTTGGGTGACTGAATACTTTAGCATCTTTAAATTGCAGGCTAATTTGTTAACATTTTTTGTTTGTTGTAAAAAAAATTATGGTCAAACACAATACGGGATTAGTAGAAAAGACCATAATAAAAGTCAATAAAAACGACGTTTCAAAGTTAACTCTGAGTTACCCGGGTAAACACTTTATCCATTTATGATATTTACAACATAAAAATTTAAATAAGTTATACTGTAAATGAACGTATAAAAATTGTTATTACATAGTAGTTTTGAAAGATTTTTTATAGTATCATACCAGTAATTCCTGTGTATTGAACATAAATGTACTGAAATGTTGTATTTAAGAGCCTGACAACACCCGATGATTTTAGGAATCGGGCATCTTCGGCTCGCGGCTCCCGCCTACCCCATGCCCCTCATGCGCCACTGTTAGTGGAGCGGACTCTATGAGAACTAAATAAAATGATAAAATCGGCACTGTTTCAAGTGTTAAAGAAATGTGGACAACATCGTCAATAGGTGGCACTGTTTCCAGTTTTAAAGAAATATGGACGACTCTAGTAATGATGTGATTTTAAAACGCGGAGCTTTTTTATTGAACACCTAAAACTTCTTATTATTATTCTCCATCAAAGGTCCATATAATACCTATGTTTTCTATTCATCTCACCAAAAAATAAATAAAACACGGTCTTCTCTTTCAGAGGATGTACCCAGAATGCCATTGTTTCGCTATTAAATCACTATTAAATTAAAAATTCAATAATTCAGCAGTACCTAAACATGTCAACCAACAATTCAATTTCTTCTTACAATATTAAAGAGGCTTGGAACAAGCTTCATAATGTTATTGCATATTATTACCCTCAAATTTTTCGATGGCCTCAAATAATACCTAACCACATAAAAGCAAGTAAATTTGTCACGAGATCGAGTAAAAGACAGATAGACGATTTAACTGGTTTTTGTATAACCAGTTAATTCGTCTATCATGTAAAAACATGTATTCTGAGACATACAGGTTTCATCACGTGGTTTTAGGAAAGGCGAGAGCTGGAATCGAACCTAGACTCCCGGCAAGGGAGTAGGAACGATTTTTTAAATTGTTGAAAACCCTCTAGTTACACAGCCGACACAGGCCATAAATCAGTCGGCGCGCCGGCGGCGCAGTACTATGCCTACCGTTTGAAAAAAGCCGCTTTTGGCTTCCTTTCGTTTCAGGTCAATGACCTTTCACCTTGAGCCTGTTACTTTTTGTGTCTTTTATTTGTGTAATTATTTTGTTTGAAATTTGCATTTTTTTTTATTTTCGGTCCTGAACCTTTTCGTATGCTTTAACACACTTAAGTACACGATCTTTGTGGTTTAAATTAATGAGGTAACGTCATCTCCACCTTGTACCTACAATATAAAAATGAATGTTGCTAAGCGGTTAAGCGCAAATCTCGGGAGGAGCTGAACCGATTTCGCTAATTTTTTTTGGATATTCCTTTAAGTACGAGGATGGTTCTTACGGAGAGAAAATTTGAAAACAATGTAAAGAAAATAATAAAAACAACAATTTCATTTTCCTATATAAACTGTTCTACCCATGTACTACCTGTCAAACATCATTTCAGATTGAATACTTCATAAGTTCATATGGCAATGTCATGCATTTAGAAACGTCAAGATTTTTCTTTATGGATGCCACTTCTATTATGCAAACTGCAATGATATAATATACATATTTTATAATGGCAAAACGAAGTGTGCCGGGTCAGCTAGTAGGTAATAAAAATAAATACTTGCATAGGTGTTATAGATTATATTATTAGATGTATGTATTATGTTTGAAAACATTCAGTTTATTTCCATTGGGCCTTCAACTCAAATCTTCAACTTAAATGCATGCGTTTTTTTCTCGTTATTAATAACAACAAAAATATATAGACTCATGAAATATTCACAAAATATTTAATAATAAAGCATTTCGTACGTCTCAGTAAAGGCGCAAATATTTCTCGGTCGCAAATTTATCAAACCGACTTGTTATTCAAACGTAAACACGGTTTTTTAATTAAATCTACCAATCAAAAAACAACACGCATTTTTATTGAACACTTCCTTTATACCTAATAGATATTATTACCTATCAATCCACGAAGACGCACAGCCCTAGCCGGCGGCCCCACTATTCCTCCTAACCGTTTATAAAAATTACCGTGATAGTGATAGGTACAATTCTAGACGGCAACGCCGCGCGTAGCGGTGTCTTCTTTACTGTCGGTTTGGCAACGTCGCGTCGCGCGAATTTCGGCGGCGTACAATTTGAAAACGGGAGGGAATCCTACATTATATGACCCGGGTTCGAACCCGAAGCAAAATATAAGAAGACATTCTGGATTGAAATCTTTTTTGTATTACTATTTTTTTATTTCATATTATGCTATCTAATGGTTATTTATATTTCCGAATTCCGAAAAAAAATAAGGAATTTTAGATAAATTTATAATTTCAGAAATAATTGTATAGCTTATAACAAAAAAAAAGTTATTAAATTGACGTTGAAACTTTTATTTATTTGTAACTTAATAAAATCTGTCTTCTTATTTATTCAACAATTTCCAAAATCAATAATCGATGTAAAAATTTGTATTATATAAAAAATATAATTATATAAAAGTGAAAATAAAGTCACGCACACGCGGATTTGAACCCACGCCCCAGCGTATACAGCCTGGCGTCCTACTTAATACGCCACACAAGCCTCAGACGAAGCTATGAAATTGTGCTATATACGACAACTGTGTATTATTTTGGAATGACGGAGCGACGCACGTCCACCTAGCATCGCGCCTCTGCGCTCTCTGTCAATTGCCATAATAGTAAGCGAGAAATACAAAATACGAAAATATTGCGCGGAGCACGCGAAAGAAAAGTTTTAAATTTTACTGATTTACTGAATATTTATAAGCTTATTGAAAAAAATTAACACAATGATGTGATAATAACGAAGGTCTGCTAATATACTGGTTAAATTATTTGAATAAATATTAACAAACAACGTTGTAGTTTAGTATAAGAATTCAGAAAAGGGGTAACTTTGCAATTTTTTTTTATCGAGGCAACTTTGTCAAAATGTGTTTCGACGACTATGTTGTCGTTCGGAATACGGTCTAGAATAACATATATTTTTCCCATTGTAAAATACTTTGTAATTTTTGCTGGAAATGAAAAATAAGAAAGGCAAATTTGCTGAATTACATGTTATCAGCGCCTTAACTTATATTTCATAAATATAAAATATGTTTCTGTCAATAGCAAACAGTAAATCGAAAATGAAAAAACACTTTCACAACACATAAAAATGAACAATGAGAAAGTTAAAAAATTATTAATATGAAAATTTTGCGTTCGGTTTAAAAATGAAGTAAGTGACAGTGAAATTAGTAGTATTAAATTAAATAACAATTCGACACTCAGATTAAAAATTAGGTATCTACACTGTATTTACAGTTGGTTCGAGTAATGTACAAATACAGCGATACACGCGAAGCCAATCATATCGCGGCGACAACGACTTACGTAGTGCGTTACTCGTCAGGGCTTGGCAAATAGGCTTGTTAAAGATTCTTAAAATTCAATAAAGTTCAGTGTCTGTCATTTTTAAAAATATTTATGAAGTTTTTTTCCCAAAGAATTCGTTACGCCCTTGACGAAGACAAAGACACAAATTATTTATTAGATCAATCAATATTTACCATTTTTAGGTATGCAAATACTTGTTTGACTTATTTATGACATTTTCTACAATTCTTAGTCTATACATATCGATAAGTAGCTATTTATTCAACTAAAATGAAATATATTCATGCCATAAATAAATATAGATTAATCATTCATTAAATTTAATATTCAATGAACATGTTCAAATATCAATGTTTCTGTTGTACTGTCAATATCAGTGAAATCTTCCATTAATTATTCTGTTGAATTGTTGAAAACTAACTGACACCGTCATCGCCAAGCCCGGTGAGTGGTACAATGTTAGGTGGGACCGTGGCAGCTACACGCGCAATCGAATACGTTACCCGTCCCAGCCTAGCAGCCGATACCTGCGCACCAACGTCACACACAATCAACAATCACAATTTGGTAACATTCGATGGTCATATTCCACTGAAAATCTCATTGCAAATAAATAAAAGTAAGAACGAAAAAATTATGTGTTATACATACTTTTTACCGTATGCATCTTTCTTTACACTTACCAGGGCTACAGCCCCGGGGCCTCCACAAAAGAAGGGCCCCCACAATAGACTTGGGAAAAAATTTAAATTAAGACTAGTATACAACTTTTCCTTTCATATTTTTTTTTGTGTTTTACCTTTACCTACAGTACTTTGTACAACCATGATTACATTAAATATTAACAGAAATTAGAATAAATATTTTGTTCTCATCAATTAGGCAATCAGTAAATATTTTGATAATATCAAATGGCCCTGATAAGCACTTTTAATTTATTATTATTATTTATTCGAAAACTCGACTGAAAAAAATTGTTGATTTTATTTGGAAAATAATTTGGGACCAAGGGGCCTCCACTCCTTTGTTGCCCCGAGGCTTCCAGACTTCTAAATCCGGCCCTGCTTGTGTAGTCAGGGTCTGATAAAGCTATTCGACGGCTCCAAGCCTCCCTTCATCTTTTATTACAAGTGGGACCCAGTGCTCAATGTAGGGTACATCGAGCTCTGGGCGTGGAGACTGCAGTGTTCAGGATGTTGTAACCGTTGGTTCCCACACAGTCCCCTCCAGTGTAACACCGTAGGGTTCCAATATTGGACCTTGAAGACCGCAGTTTTCAGAACAATGTCGGAGACTTTCCGCACGGCCAATACGACAGAGGACGAAATAGAAAGTTCGCAATATATAATAATATCATGTTTATAAACAGCTTTAAAAAGAAATGTAGTAACGCGCGCAAAATAAATAAATTAATAAATTAAAACTGTCTCGAGAGTTTTTTCCTTCGGCTTTTTCTCTGTTTACCCAGTGATGGGTGGCACATTGCATAGCCGATGAGTTCGATTATGAAAAATATTAAAATAAATAAATAATTGGACTGCTAAACGATCATAACTTATTTTAACATAATTATAATATAAAATTAAGTATTAGTTATTTAAGATATAATTATTGTATGCCCGCATAGGGTAGACTGTTCTTAAGTTATTATAATTTTTGTAACATATTTCTCGTGTAACAGTCAGCAATAAACGCATTCTTTTCTTTTCTTTTCTTTTCTGTCACGGCCGTGTGACTGTGTGTCGGTATGTCGGTGTGTCGGTGTGTGTGTATGTGCTCACCGCGTCTCGGTGAGCCACTGGTGGAAGGCGTTGGCGTGCTTGGCGAACTCCTTGCGCAGCTTGTCGTTCTCCTCCTGCCGCTGCGCCTCCTTCGACAGCTCCACGTCGCGCTCCGCTGTACACAACAACAACACAATCACAATATACGTCACTACTGGTCACACTTAAACTGGCGTCTTTAAAGCCCGACATATAGTGAACTTCGCTGTACTGGATGATGTACGTATGTGTTGTGACCGTATCGCAGAATTGATCACGTCACGATGTGCCGCAATATTACAAAATAGTTAATCGATATAGTTAACTAATCTTTGTACATTGGCCAGATCAATATTAAAAAATAGTTTGTCGATATAGATAACTAATCTTTATGAAATAACATTTCACACTCATAGCCCCAGTATAGGATTCCCTGTGCCGTGGGTGCCATGGACACACACAATGCAAGAACACAACACACACAGACCGAAAACAGAAATACTTTACTACAGACAACAGAATACTTTACTGAGCTAGCTACAGTAAATTCGAAACATTAATATTGTTTTACAATAGGGTATTACATCCTATGTCAAAAAGCTTTTTATATTAATTCGTAAGTCATAAAAACCCATAGAAAATTGGAAAAAAATTTTTGCAAACAAATATTATGTAAAAAAAGACTTTTCAATTTAAATTTCAAAAATCCCCACGAAAACACGGTCTCGGCCGTATCGGCGCTGCCGCCATGCTTGTGACGTCACTCGCAGTGTAAACAATACATCACAGTAAAGGAAGAAAGTTATACTCCATTGTTTATTTACACTGCTAATGACGTCACGCCGATAGCTTGCATGGCGTATAGCGTTTTTGACATTTGAAAAACAGATTAAAAACCTTGAAATTAAAAAATTGAAATAATAAATGTATACTACATTTTTCAGAACAGAAATCACCATTTTCCACTTGCTTTTAACAAAACCTATCAATATTACATAATTTTGTATTTTTCCTTGCATGGTGCGAAACACCCTATTAACTTAATTGTTGCACGATAAACACTGACCGATGATCTTGCGCAGGTTGCGCCAGGTGTCCTCGAGCGCCTCCATGGTGAACCACGTGTAGGGGTTGGCGCCCACGTTGAACGACTTGATCTGCTCGTCCAGCGCCGCCAGCGCCTCGAAGTCGCTTTGCGCGGACGACAGCGATGCCTGCCAACACACCATACCATTCATGACTCACTGTTGTAGCGACTTTCACAGGATTACGGTACCTTTGTTAACAACTAACGAAACTCCGAGTACAATTTGATAGGTGACAATAGCTGACAGTTACGACCGGAGAAAATAATCGCTTTATTAATTCTCTTTCTAGTCATTTATTTCGTAATTCTAGTGACTTTTTTAATGGATTTCATTTGCAAGTCTTTTTAAAATGGACCAGATAGCTAAATCTTGAGACACTTAATTGTATTGTTGTTTCTATTCCTTTATACAACAAGATACTTTTACCCACAAAGTTTGCGTATGTCTTAGTTGGCTTAATTTTTTATCTTAATTTACGCTTAATTCTTATTGTCAGGATGATATTTTAGTTAATAAATCTATTTTATTTAATAATAAAAGATAATAAAATATGATGTCGAATACCTGGAATTGTGCATGCGCATCGCGCAGCGCGCGGATCTCCTCGATGGAGTTGCAGCGCACCGGGTCCGTGAGGTCCTCCTCTGCGTTTTCGAACCACGAGTTGAACGCCGACGCCTGCAACAATCTAGTAGTTAGTAGTTGCACATGTACGACGAATGCAACGTTACTGATTCTGATGCTATCCTGTGAAGTTTGAGATCTAGTCTTGTGGGTAAAACTTGGGTTTACATGTTGTGTGTGATGTGATATTAGTGTAGTGAGAATACAGCGTCGCAGCGTCTGTGTGGCTGTAGAGTATGTAATGAGCGGGGAGTATGGGTACCTTCTTGGCGAATGTGAGGTAGAGCTCCTCGATCTGGCGGAACTGGTCCTGCAGCTGCAGCAGGCGCTGCTTGCGCGCGGCGGACGCGGCCAGCAGGCGCTGCCAGCGCGCCAGCACGTCGCCGTGGCGCTTCGCGATGCTGGCCGCCTGCTCGTGGCCCGCGCCCACCAGCTGCTCGCGCAGCGACGTGATGTTCTGGATGCCCTCGTGCTCGAACGCCGCCAGACCTGAGCGACAAATACCATAGAGTTATCATACCACACCAGGGAAGCCAGACTTCCAACAGACTGTCCTTCGGTTAAAAAGAGATAATGACAAGCTACGGAGAAGCCACGGAATCTTCTTCTTCTTTGCCAGCATTTATGACGCTCACCGTTGAGCATGTGATAAATAGCCACGGAATATGGAGGATAAATTTAACACTTTGCTCTTTCAATAAGAGAACGCAATAGATAAACAATTAGTGTGTAACACATCTAGAAGGAAAAAGGAGGAAGATGTAACACATGTGGTTCACAGGACAACCCAGTTATATTATTTAGAAAGTATTATTTAGAAATACTTACTGTAAAGCAATGACACACATACATTACACAAACACTACACGATAGGTTAACCACACTCACCAGCATCGAAGGTGTCCTGTTTAGTGAGCAGCGTCTGCACGGTGGAGAGGTCGCGGCCGAACTCGTCCGACCGCACGTGGGTCTCCTTGTCGGCGATCCACGACTCCACCACGTCCGCCTTCCACAGCAGCTGCAGGTACGCGGAGTTGTCCACCAGCGCCGCCTTGCGCCGGGCCGCCAGACCGGTCAGCTTCTCCAGCTTAGCCTGACGGATATTACGAGCAACATTAGTGTCAGCTGCGTGTCTGTAACTTGCGAAGGGTTGGCTGGAGACCCAAAGGAGATGGGTCTTTTTAATTACTTTGAAAACACAGCGGTTGCCTGGCAACCAAACGTCAAACAGGCTGTCCAAATCCGAAGGTTGATAATTAAAACCTGCCATTAGTCTATTGTGCGGGCCAGTTCGGGCGAGCAACGGATTAACGAACTTCACTGATGACTGCGTTATGGAGAACTCAGGTATGCAGTTTTCCTTACAATATTTCTATAAACGTTACATGAGATGACACTTCTCTCTCTCTGCAGCCGACTTTGTCCACGGCTGGACATAGGCCTCTCCCAAGGCGCGCCACTGAGCCCGATCTTCGGCTCTTGTCATCGTTACTTCCCGCCGCCCGACGCAGATCGTCGCGCCATCGAGCAGGAGGGCGTCCCACACTACGTTTCCCGAGATGACACTTGATTTTACTAATTTTATGTCCAGTTGAGCGAATTTTCATGGTTTTATCGCCTAAACCACAACAGTAAACCCTCTGCTCTCACCTTGTTAAATAAATAATGTCAGCTGATTACCTGCAGTGCGTGCAAGCGGTGGGACAACGCGTCGGCGTGCAGGTTGCCCTCCGCGAGCAATCGTTCTCCGTCAGCGGTGAGGTCCTTCACGCGTTCCCCGCGAGCGGCCAGCTCGGCCTCCAGCGCTTCGTGCTTCTTCAGCAGCCCCTGCACCGCCGCCATGCTGTCGCCCACCTCGCCGACCACCACCAGCTGTTGCTTCTCGCTGAACGACAGAAAAAAATGGTTAGGAAGCAAAATTCTTATAAGGAGGAATTGTTTAAAAAATAATTTTATCAGAAATAGACACGATACGCTAATATGAAGCAACAGGGGAGTAAATAAAAATTTATTGTTATTAAAATAAACCTGAACTATGTCAAGCGCAATCTTGAAATAAGATTTAAACAGTTCTAAGTGCAAGGAATATCTTTGTAGTTTGCTACCGGAGAGAACTGTGAGTCTTCTCTGAATCATCACAGATTGGGTGGATTCAGCTCTTCCCCTCCATGACTCCAAGAGCTCTCTTTTAGTCACCTCTAACGACAGGCAAGATAGCTCGGTTATAATGCCATACAGGGCCAGGGCCAGAGCCCGCTGGACCTACTGACGGCCGAGCGACACCCACCTGATCCATGCCTCCTCCTCGTCCACCTTGGCGAGGAACTGCTGGTAGGCGAGCGACTGCTGCAGCTTGGCGCCGCGCTCCGCCGCCAGCGCCTGCAGCTCCTCCCACGCCAGCGCCAGCGCTTGCAGCCGCTGCTGGATCTGTTTACAATTATATTATATTATTATTTATATATTTCGTTCATTCAATTCAATAAACAAGATTACATCAACAATTTTCTGCCAAAGTGTAGTACAGTTTGACGGTAGCTGCCGAAGACAATTTATTGCAGGTTATTTTGAAGCACTCATAGCCCCGGTGCTTGAGTAGATTGCAAGCGATTGTAAAAGTACAATGTCAGACGTGGTCAGAATCTGGATGGGTGATCGCTAGTGGCGAATCTTCTGTGCTTCGGAAGGCACATTAAGATGTGGTTATCGAAAAATAATAGGCAAAAAAATTTATCGGGGGCCATATGGCCGGTTTGAAAACATCCGACGCGTGTTGGGCACTAGACCGTATCTCCACTAATCCGCACTATTTACAAATCACAAAACTAGAAACATAATTAAGTAGGTGATTCCTCCCTGTCATGTATAAACGATCCGCGCGGCTGTAAAATGTTTTCAAGACAGGGCGGAGTCGCATTACTGTAGGTATATTGTATATTGTATATTATATAGTGTGTAGTGTGTTCAGCGTACCTCGGGCGCGCCCTGGCTGGAGACGTCCATGAGCTGGTCGCCGGCGGCGCGCACGGCCTGCACGGCGGGCTCGTGGCTGCCCAGCTCGGCCTCCAGCCGCTTGTGCTTCTTCAGCAGGTTCTGCACGCCCGTCAGGTCGCGCCCGTAGTCGTCCGACGCCACCAGCAGCTTCTTCTCCCTGTTCATTCATTTCTATATTAGAGCCTTGGTTCATGTTAAGTTTTTTTACTTCGTACCTGATAATGAATAACAGCTTTAGAATTTCGAGTTTATTCAAAGCCAGCCTCAACCGATTATTTTTTATGAAAATTATGTTCATTCCAACAAAATGTTCATTAACAAAATTTTGTGGATTTTAGAAAAAATGTATTTAACACATTTTGTTAAAGTAAATTTTTGTACTTTTTCTGTTCCTTTGTTGGTTGTTGTTATTTAAAATAAATGAGACAACTAAGATGATACCCTATCAACGAGAGAACTTCTCCATTTTATCCGTGTCATATCATATCGTATCATACAATTTAATTATTGTCGTGAATCGTATCATAGTTACATTCACAATTATTGTCGTGATCTGACAAACTATCTTGGAAAATTGAAATTCTTTTTATACCTAGTTTCCATGTTTAATACAAACTGAAAACCAGTCGTCAGATTGATGTCAATTATTTCGAAGTGTCGGAGAATGTAACACACTCACTTGATCCACGACTCCTCGTCGGCGATGTCCCGGAAGAACTGGTGCAGCGTGTTGGCCTCGTGCAGGCGCGCGCGGCGGTGCGCGGCCAGCGAGCGCACCCGCTCGAAGCGCTCGTTGATGGCGCTGCGCCGCGACCCGATGCCGGCGCTGTCGAACTGGCCGGACGACACCAGGGCGTCCGCTTGCGCGTTCATGTCTGTGTCGACGAGACATCGAGTCAAATTTATTAGAAACAATACCTAGCTGAAATATTTTAATTGATATCTGAAATTTTAACTACAGTTTTAAATCCACGCCAGCCAGCTTTAAAATTACGTAGTAATAAGCAAATGACATATCGACGATGAAGTGAATCTACCAAAACATAATTTTACAGGAAACGAAGCCAGCTCACGCAAACAATTAATTAAAGTCTGTCTACCTAAAAAACAATCGCCAAAATGTCAGTTAGGAGTTCATGTCACTTCATCGTCGATATCAAAGTAAGAAGTAATTGCTCAAATAAAAAGTTTTAGAGGTCGACTACCATAAGCGTGACTCTCCTTGTATGCGGGGTGCGCGAGACAGAACCCGCGAGTTCTTATTTCAAACTCTGTGTAGGCGGCATGCAGGAGACTCGCTTATTGGTCAGTTTCTTTCCCCTTCTGCACCTTACCACCTCGCATACCAAAAAAAGGTGATCAAACTGTAACATACCATTGATCCTATCTTCATGAGCTTGAATATCTGCTTCGACCAGTTGGTGCTTCTTCATCAGATTTTGGACGGAGGCCAGATCCTTGCCAGAGTCTTCTGATGTCAGCAGACTCTCAACCTGTACAAATATACATTATTAAATAACTTTCATACACATGTTTCACGTTCAGACTATGAGTAATAGGAAGTAGATAGAATGGCTATGTTGGGTAAGCAGGCATTTCTATGTGAATCATGGGAATTTTTATGGGAACAAATATGTCGTTATTGCCGTTCTATTAACTTCCTTTATCTGTTATGTTATTGTTAAGATTAAAAACAATATTGAAAAAATTTGAAAAGTTTTCTAATTTAAGACTATTGCCGTTCTATATACTTCCTTTATCTATTATGTTATTTTTTAAGATTAAAAACGATATTGAAAAATGATTTGAAAAGCTTTCCAATTTAAAACTTTACCTCTCCGAGCCAGAAGTCGAGGTCCTTGACGGCGGCGATGTAGGTGCGCTGCTTGTTGGCCTCCTTCAGCTTCAGAGACTTCTCCGTCGTCTTCTGCGTCAGGAACTCCCACTGGTCTGCGATCGACGCCAGACGCGCCTGTAACATAATGTCGACGTTATCAGCTGTTCTTTTATGTGTTCTGTTTGGGTCAGTGCCAAACACAGGCAAAGATATTCAAGCCCCACCACAAATGGTGATCTATTACGACAAGTTTTAGATGTACCATATTCTTCTCTGCAGCATTTACGTAGTCACTTTGCTTGTAGATAATCATAATACAATTTGTCAGTATAACAGTAGACTACAAAGGAAGCATAAGCTCCAAAAGTAACTGTCGGATCATGGGTAGTTTTGATGGTATCTATCACTATTAATATATTATACTCTACGCATTGTAGCCTTGTGGAGGGGCCTCGGAGAGACAAACATGTGCCCAACGGTGGACGTCATAAACGCTGGCGAAGAAGAAAAAGAGATGTTAACCTTATTGTCACCACAAAATTAAGCACCTAAATGCTTAATTGTATTATTATTATATAATCAGATATGAGCATGACTATTTTTGTGTGCTTGCATTGTAGATTGTAGCCATGTATGTCTGTAAGAGTGAGTTTGTGGGTGTGTGCGTATGGGTTTGTGTGTGCGAATGATGTAGAACACGTGTGTGTTTGTGTGTGTGTGCACCTGCACGGCGTCCTCGCTGCCGCTGCACTGGGCGCGCTGCACGAGGTTGCCGCCCATGGCCAGCACGGACTGGATGCGCTCCGCGTTGGCCGCCAGCTCCGCCTCGAACGCCTGGTGCTTCTGGTGCTTCGACTGGATGTTCGCCGGGTCCTGTACACGGCAACAATGTTGCTCAATAAAATGGCGTAATTGTTTTCATAAAATCTCCGTTTCTTGTGTGTAGCTCTCGAAGAGGGAGAACAGAGCAAGGAATCAATAACCACACAATAAACCTCCTGATCATAAAATAACACCAGAACCACAACTTGAGCTGTGAGAACTGTTGGGGACTGTATCCCGGTTAAAAGCATACTAATGAATAGTTGAATTATATCATTGTTTAAAAAAACTGAAATGTAATAAACACAAGTATTTTTCAAGCTATTTTCTATGCAGTTTTTATCTGAAACACTTGTATATTTTCATTATTTTTAGCTATTAACAAACTAATCCTCGATAAATGAAAAAAAAAACGGTAACATAACACTGAAAATTTAAATCAATTGTGTACCTACAAAAATAAAATTTAATTTTCGCAAAACTGTTGTACGATATAAATATTAAAATTCCAGCCTAATCAAATCAACTGATCAGTTTAAATCTGCTAATAACAAACGACTAATGCTCAAGCGAAAACTCAAGGAAATAAACCAATAAACAAACACCAACCACAAATTCTACACATTAAATAAATAAAATGTTTAAACAAAATAGCTTCCGCATACCTTGTAGCTCTCCTCGGTGGCGAGCTGCAGTTTCTCCGCGATCCAGTTCTCCATCTCGTCGGCGTCACGCGAGAACTGCTGCAGCGTTTGCTCGTCGCCCAGCCTGACAGTTCACAGATAACGAACAATTAACCACCAAACACTCACATATCTACGAACGGACGGAGCGATACTGTTCTAGAGGAAAATTTAAAAGTGGACTCGACTTCGCATTTTACTTAATATAATAAATAATAGTAGTAAGAAAATTACTCTAACAGTTGGGAATAACATGTTGGTAGAGGTTATGTTCCACGAAAAATTTATATAATAGTAGTCCCGCCAAAATTATGGAGACTTAAAACAGTCTCTATCTTGACATATTATAAAAAACTAAAAATTAAAACACTATTTCATGTGTTACTATGTTCATTGGTCGAAACCATTTCGAATTCACTGAGAGAACTGATAGTGGTGTTGGCCGGAAACAGAAATGATTTCGTTAATTGCTTTCTTGCGTTCAATTAAAATGTGATTAGCAGATAAGTGAATTCATAACTTTTACTACGATATTGGCTGGAGCGTTAAGTTTGGTGTTTAAAAAATCATATTTTTAGTCGCTCGAGTGAATAAACGACCGTCGTGCGTGCTTACTTGCGTATGACTAGCACGAATGTCTGATTAGATAGATATCTGTTTATGATGTGAAAAACATAAAGAGCTTCTGAGGTATTTCATAAATATGGTATTGCAATTTTGTAGACATAAATCGCCTTATTTGTTAGGCGCCAAAAGAAAAGGTTTTCTATAGAAATTGCTACACTAGATATTCCACCAACTGGTTTAATTTTATTTAATAACGAGCTGTGCCCGTGATACTGTTCACGTTTAGTATAGTTTGCAGAGAACAGCATACTTAAGTGCTAGCTTAGCAAGTCACAATCTTAATATGAGCGCCAGAGTTTCACAATATCACTTTACCTTTATTTGTCAAAAACTTGATCATTTGTGTACTGCTTATTTTAAGTGTTTCTGTATGCAATATTGGCAAATAAAGTTTTATAAATTTACGTTTTTAATAATTATTGTCAGAGAACCAATCCGTACCCGAAAACTAAAGGGTTTCAGACAAAAGGCCACTGTTATTACTGCCAAAAAAATTAAACCGAAATCAAAAAAGTATAAAATAAATTTTGTTACATACTTTAGGCCTACTATTTTTTGAGGTTATTTATAGTAATATAATACATATACCCATGAAATTGGGTATTCTTGATTGGAAACCGTAATAGACCAACGTAATAATAATTATGTAAAAATTGTACAGTTCTGAGAATATTACATACATACATACGTGTCGAATTGGTAACCTCCTTTTTTGAAGTCGGTAATAAAAATGTTTGCCACCAAAAATCGTATAATGAGAGCTGAATGTCACCTGGAGCGTTTCTCGATGAGCGCCTCCTTGAGGTGGCGCCAGCGGTCGAGCACCTGCCGGCGCTTGCGGTCGATGGGCGCCGCCGCGTAGTGCTCCGACGCGATCAGCTGGTCCGCCAGCGTCTGCAGCTGGGCGATCTTCTCCTCCTGTTGCGCCAGTACGTATATATCACATTAGTCTCTATCACAAACTGTACATGACATATTGTGTTCAACTAAAACTCGAATAATAATCAAATTAAACACTATTTATTTCCACACATTACAATAACAAACTTATTTATCCGCCATAACCAATGTATCAGCGTTGGCTTCAAACGCCATTTAATATTGTTGATGTGTTCATACCATATTGATCTTTAAGTATTTCTGGGCGCCAGAGTTAATTCGAGAGCCAGGGGTCAAGTTGGCGGCCTCAAATTAACAATATCATCTGGATTCGTGGCGTTCCTCCACAGTCCGTTTTTCACGTACGTTTTTGCCTCGTACGTGCAAACTTTGGAACAGTCTTCCGGCTGATGTATTCCCGCAGGACTATGACATGGGGTTCTTCAAGAAGGGCATAAAAAAAGCTCTCCTTCGTAGCCGGCAACGCACTGGCGACCCCCTGGTGTTGCACGTGTCAGTAGGCGACGGTGACCACTTACCATCAGGTGGCCCGTCTGTCTGTTTGCTTGCTCTATTTATAAAAAAAATATAAAGAAAAACGTGCTCCTTCACAACACGTTGTGATATCTTTGTTAGGGTTGTTGTGATATCTCGTTGGGCGGTCTCCCAATTAACAGTAAACGTCCTTGAGCATCAATAGCTTTATCAAAGTCCTCATACTTGTCGATCAGTTTATCAACAGCAACAGCATGGCCTGGGGCGTCACGTGACGTGGCAGTGGACTCGTCGGACGGCAGGAAGGTACAGTGATAGATAATTATACATACGTGCGCGTTAATAGCCTTGTCGAAGTCCTCGTGCTTCTTGATGAGCTGCTCGACGTTGTCCGACGCGGCGGCGTGGTCGGGGGCGTCCCGCGACGTGGCGGCGGGCTCGGCGGGCGCCAGGAAGGCCTCGCGCGCCGCCATCCAGCCCTCCGCCTGCTCGCAGTCGCGGTAGAACAGCTGCAGCTCCAGGTTCTGGTCCAGCTTCATGCGACGCGCTACCCACGCCCTGGGTAAGAAAACACAGTAAGTATATTTTATTAAGTAGGTAAATACACTTAACTTAGTTATTTCCACAGCAAGTTTCCGAAATTTTAGGTCGTAACCTTACCGAGGCGCATGTTATAATAGTTGAAATGATAAAAGGGCGGAAACTAATAGGAGGTAACTTCATTTCAGAAAGAAAACATAATTTAGGGGACAATCAGAACTAATGAGAAGAGACTGATTTATAGGAGATATCAGAAGCACTTGGAGCAGTATAATTGCTGGTAATGGATTTTAGAAACACGTCAGAAACTTCAAGATGTCTAATCTATCACCAGCACCATCATTCACGGTGCATGAATTAAGTTTAGTCAGTTTTTATGATTTGTTTATTAATATGGGACTGCGGATTGCGACTAATCAGAAGGCGCGGTTAGTAGGAAATTAGTTATATATATGGGCCTACAGGGTGGTGGAGCATACCTCTCGAGTTCCTGCCGCGCGTCGGCCATGGCGCTGAGCTTCTCCTGTATGTCGAGCGAGGCGTAGTGGCCGCCCTGCAGCAGCTGCTGGCCGAACAGCTCCAGCGCCTGGAACGTGCCCGCGCGCGCGTCCATCTCCGTGCGGTGCTCCTACGCCGTCCGACACACATAGCACGTTACTTGCCTGCCACTTATTGGTATACATAGGACGTTCGACCAACAAGTGAATGTTGGACATCGGAAGACGAGCTGCCCGATAGTAATATGAGGTGAAAGCCAGAAATGATGACAGAGACTTAAAACTATAAGAATACAGGCCTGACTATGAGATTACTTGCCCTTCAAAATTTTTGAAGTTAAATTCAATAATAATCTGAGTTTACAAATCTTATTTATTCACCACAAATAACTACGCTAATTGGTACTCTCATATTCTTTAATACTGTATTTTCTCGGTAAGCGATTTGATTTAAATCTTCTGTGAAAATAAATATCTTTACCTCAATATCAGAGAATCAGAGAATATAAACTCTTTACGCCAATTGATTGTATAAGCAATTCCATAGTGTTGAATAATTTTAAGAACTAAAAATTTAATATTTAAATTTAATAAAATATATATATAATAGAAAATTTGGAAGATTGTTAGAAGTACACACAAACGTGAATAATTAAAGTCATTTAAAAAATCAAATCAAATCTAACACAAAAGATTGCAATTATAAAGAAGGAAACACTAAAATTTGTCACACATTAGATGAATAATCTGCTTGATTTGGAAGATACTTTATTAAAACGGACAATTGCCATTTACATAATAACAACAAATTAAGTAGAATTTACAAAGAAATAAATTGAACCCTCAAATCACAGAAAACCTGCGAGTGACTAAAGAATATACCTTAGTTTCAATTTCTTAAAGTTATTAATTTAGTTATGTTATCTCTCGTACTTTCAATATTTAAGGTTATTTCATAGTAAAATACGTGTAATAAGATTAATTTAAGGGTTTTAGGAGTCAACTACAGAGTCAGTACACAATTTGTTTCACGAGAATATTAACCAACGACGAACATCGAATGAGACTAATATTATAAAGGAAAAATTTAGTCGTTACAGAAGTTATTATTTGTGTTTAATAATAAAAATCAGTAGGCAGAAATACCAAGACCAAGACCATCAAATAAAATGGACGCTGCTTCTGTGTCACTTTTATTACTTAGCAGCAGTCAATCAAATTTGGCAGTCTTGGTTCACGGAGGTATTAACCAGCAGAGAACACTAATAGAGGTGAGTTCGCTCACCCAAACGGACAGATACCTGTCCTTTTTTAACATCAAACCGGTATACATTCACCTTGTTTTACGTTAACATCCGATGTGAAGTGTGAATGTGTAAGAACTCGCGCGTTCTATGTCAGCGATCGGCTGAGGACTAGCTTATTGTATTGGTCAGTTTCGTATCCCTCCCGAACTCTGCACACCTTGGGCGAGTCACGCTTACGACGGTCGGGCTCTAAGTGATTGCCGTGTAAGCCAAACATCACATCAAAATTTATATAAATTACATTGAAGAAGTTCGACTAGTGTCTCTCGGTGGTCAATACCTCCGTGGTGAGTTGTCACATTGTGGTAGTGGGAGCACACATGCGTGCATCTGACCTGCGGCATAATGCCGTACCGCGCGTCTATCTCCAGCCGCTGGCTCTAGAAATACACGCCGCGTTACTCACTTCGGTTATACTAATTATGCTACTCAAATGAGCTTACAGACCATTAGATGTTCAGTATTCTCTGCAACCCATGGATGATTTCGACCAACCTCAAAGCCAATTTTATAGGTCCTATTTGAAGTCAGTAAGTCCTATTTGCAGCGGTGATAGCCCAGTGGCTTAGAATTCGACCTCGAATCGAGGGATCCGGGTTCGAATCCCAGTGGCACGCACCAATGACTTTGTAATAAAGGTTATGTGCGATTTTTGAAATTAAATATCACCTGCTGTTATGGTGAAGGAAAACATCGTGAGGAAACAAAAAAAAACAAAAAAAAATGTTCTCAAAGGCATGCGAAGTCCACCAACCCGCAGTAGGCCAGCGTGGTGGACGGCGGCCTACATCCTTCTCATTGTGAGAGGAGACCCGACCCTGTAAGTGGGTCATTAATGGGTACTGACATGACATTTGAAGTCATACTTGCGTATACTGATAAGGACTGTTGAAACAGCAAACTGGCGGACCACTTGATGGTAAGTGGTTACAGCCAGATATTCCCCAAATAAAACATAGTAGTTTCCTTAAGGTACCTCCCTGGGCGAGTTACAGTATCACATCATTACTGTACATCATGTGTTACACTATTGTTACGTATCAAATGGGATTATAGCACTTAATATTTACACTATGGACAAAACCGTTGAGTATATTGTAATGTTTAGATACGAGAAGTGTTTTAACTTGTTTATGAAAAATCAAAGGGCTCCAAAATCTATGCTCTATAAAAAATCTTTACACAATATGTACAGACACATAAATAAATATGGGGGTCGAAAATACTTTCTGTACAATAAATGCATCTATGGTAAATTTATTGGTTACGGTTATGTGTATGTATGTATGTATGTATGTATGTATGTATGTTACCTGGTGTCGTTCGAGCAGTGCTTCGGCGCCGGTGACGTCGTTGGCGAGCTCCTCGGACGACACGAGCGCCATCATGGAGTTGATCCACGCCATCAGGTCGCGGTAGTCCGAAAGGAACCTGGTAAAAAGGGTATAGAATAATTTGTGTTGCAGTTTTTTAGACGCTAACAACGTGGAGAATATTCCAATGTAAGTTTACACCGTGCTTGGATAAAGTTTGGTGACACACAGGGGTAATCATTTAACAAGACAACATATGCTGTGTGCTGCATGTGTGTGTTCTTCTATCTTCTGTCAAAGTTGGGTTTGCCCTTGTCCTTCCCTGAAAGAACTAACAGCCACTGACCCCACCCTACTGAACCTAACCTACACCAAGTTGACTTGTTGACTTATCAAACATGTTTGCTGTGTAAGCCAATCACAGCCCTTTTCACTACCTCACAGACCTCACTTTTCATCAACAGAACTTGGTAAGTTTCGTTCAGTTCTTCGTTCAATGATTTCATCAGTCAGACATCAGACAGTTGGTAGTATTGTCCAGCTGACGTTTCTATAAGACGGTGAACGCACGTCATAGGAGTCGAGCAGCTTCTCCACGCCTCGTTCATCTCCCGCTGCTTGCTGTACGTGGCATCAGCGGAGTCGCCGCGAGTGGACATCAGACAATCGGCAGCGTGGACCAGCTGACGTCTCTATAGGACAGCGTACACACCTCTGCAGGTCGTAGGAGTCGAGCAGCTTCTCCTTGCGAGCGTTGGCGCGCGCCTGCAGCTGCTGCCACGCCTCGTTGATCTCCCGCTGCTTGCTGTACGTGGCGTCAGCGGAGTCGCCGTGAGTGGACATCAGACAATCGGCGGTGTGGACCAGCTGACGTCTCTATAGGACAGTGTACACACCTCTGCAGGTCGTAGGAGTCGAGCAGCTTCTCCTTGCGAGCGTTGGCGCGCGCCTGCAGCTGCTGCCACGCCTCGTTGATCTCCCGCTGCTTGCTGTACGTGGCGTCAGCGGAGTCGCCGTGAGTGGACATCAGCCGGTTGGCCGTGTCGTCCAGCTGACGGATCTTGTCGCCGAGCGCCGCCAGATCGCGCTCAAGGCCTTCGTGTTTACCTGCGTGGAAATAATAAATGTACAACTTGATCGGGTAATTTAAGCTGAAAATGAAATCGTGGTTAATCATGGTTGGTGATAATCTTTTCAAACATAAAGTCTAAGCTGGGTCTATGAACTCTATGATACAACAATGATAATGGTTGCAAGTAAGTACAACCATTTCATGGTTTCTCCGCCACGAAACTATTGAGGGAAGTGAGTATTGTAGTGTGCGGTGTAGTGCACAGGGTATGTGGCCTCCATCCCTCCTCCGTTTTTGTTGCGGTGTTTGCTATTACACCTGACGCAAATGGCACATATTGGAGTCCACGACGCGGTGGAAGCGTTGCACTAATGCACAATGCAAGGTACACAGCAATGTGTGTATGTGTGTGTGTGTGTGTGTGTGTGTGTGTGTGTGTGTGTGTATGTGGGTGGTGTGTGCACTCACGTTGCAGCGTCTGCACGGAGCGCAGGTCGCGGCCGAGGTCGGTGGTGGCGAGCGCGGCCTCCTTCTCCGCGATCCAGTCCTTGGTCTCGTCCACGTCGCGGTGGAAGCGTTGCACCTCGTGCGCGGAGCCCAGCTGGGCCGCGCGCTCGGCGGTCAGCTGCTGCAGCGAGCTCCACTTCGAGTTCAGCTCCTGCATCACGAAATACATACATTATTTAATAAAGTACATTATTGAAAGTGGTAAATTAGCATGCAGGCCGTGCACTTGGATGGACAACTGAAGCGAGACAAAAAATGTGCGTCGTTACTTCTGCGGAGTAATTCTGCGAAACTAATAATGTTGCGAACACCGCGACGGCTGGCCGGCAGACAGAAAAGAAAAACTGAAATTATGAAATGGCAGAAACGGCCCCCTTTCATAAGACAAAAACAAGCCCGCTGCCGTGTGGCTGCTGCTTTTGCCTTCTTACAATTCAACACCGTCAGCTATGACAATAATGAGTCCCGCGGCTACTGCAGCGTTCACCATTCCTTTACTTGTTTTAGCAATAGACTAAAATCTTACTACGCCAGAGGTTATGGGTTCGATTCCCATCCATGACAATTATTTGTGTGATGAGCACAAGTGTTTGTTCTGTGTCTGGGTCTAAATTATCTAAGTATATTATAAGTATGTATTTAAAAATATATATTATGTATGTTTATCAGCGATCTGGTTACCATAACACAAGCTCACAGCTTACTTTGGGATCAGAAAGCCATGTGTGAGTTGTCCCAAAATATTTATTTATTTATTTGTTTATTACATAATTTAACACACCTTAAATTGATACATGAATCCTCAAAACCCTCAAAAATCCCTGAACAATGCTAGCAACCATTGAAAATCTTGACTGCGCGTCATAACCCACCTGCATCTGCGTCTTGATCTTGAGCGCCGCCTCGGTCTGGCCGACGGTCATGAGCTGCACGGCGATCTCGTTCATCTCGGCGAGGCGCACCTCGTTGGCGCGCAGGTCGTTCTGGAAGTCGTCGAACTTCTTCTGCATCACCTCCACCTGCTCCAGGTCCTCGCCCACGTCCTGCACCTGGGCGTGCATCTCCTGCGAACGGCACACAATACATTGTAAGAAGAGAGGCGAGAGACTACAGAGCAACCGCTCAACTCGATTGCCGTAAAGGATTAAAGACATATTATAGTATAGAACGACTGTTTAACCCTATGGACGTGAGCCTCGACATAGCCTGTGGATGATTTTTGTATGGCCAACGTAAGCAAATTGAAAGCTAAATTTGTTTATGAGCTCAATATGTTTTCAATGAGTCAAGTCACCATAACTGTCAGCGACTTCTATTTTTAAAAATGTTGAGCACCAGCAGCAGTTGAGGTTGAATAAAAACAATAAAATCAAATGTATAGTACATATTTATGATGAGATTTTTTTCTGCTCTTGTTTGATAGGTCCAACAACAACGCACGACAATGGTCTGAAGCGGCCGTTTTTCTTGACTTCAAGGACACTCATACATTTGGCATAAACGCAAAAAAAGAAAAAGTATTTGTGCAAACAAAAATATTAGTGCAAACTGCAATGTGATAATTTGCACGTCTGACATAGGTCTATACATATCTCTACCGTGCCAATTAAAATAGTAGTGAAGTAGTGTCCTAAGGCTGCTTTTCCACCAGAACCTCGCTCCGCTAAGCCGTTTTCCACCAGGACCTCGCTCCGCTAAGCCGTTTTCCACCAGGACCTCGCTCCGCTAAGCGAGGCTAGGTAAATGAAGCAACTCTATTGGTTGTTCATAAACGCATCCCTCGCTACGCACACCTCCGGGGGCAACGCAGCCTCACCTTGTCCTTGATCCAGGTGGCGAGCTCGGCGGCCTCGCGCACCAGCACGTACGCCTTCACGGTCTCGTTGAGCTTGTTCTGGCGCTCGCGAGCCAGCCCCAGCAGGTTGTCATATTGGTTCTCGATCTGGCACACAAACAGAGAAAATACTCTTGACTATACTATATTAATATAAGAAAAGAAAAAAGATCCTTTGCTGCAGAAAATTGAGAATTCATATGTTGAGGCGCGGGTGTCGGGGGATAAATAAAAGATAATTATAGCTCCAATTCACTTATTATAATGTTCCAATTTTGCACACCAACAACCGATTGCCGCCCCGCCCCACCGATTTCGACCGAATCGGTATGAAATATGATACAAACATATTAATTTCTGTCCCTACACCATATTATACTTTTATTTCATAAAGATGTTTAGATCAGTTTAGTAAAATTAATGGCCCCTTCTATAGCGGTGATAGCCCAGTGGCTTAGAATTCGACCTCGAATCGAGGGGTCCGGGTTCCAATCCCAGTGGCACGCACCAATGACTTTGTAAAAAAGTTATGTGCGATTTATAAAATTAAATATCACCTGCTGTTACGGTGAAGGAAAACATCGTGAGGAAACCTACATGCCTGAGAGTTTACAAAAAAAATGTTCTCAAAGGTATGTGAAGTCCACCAACCCGCAGTAGGCCAGCGTGGTGGACTAAGGCCTACATCCCTCTCATTACTAGAAAGAGACCCGACCCTGTAGTGGGTCATTAATGGACAATGGCCCCTTCAAGAAGAAGAATAAGTTTTGAACATATTATTTATCTCACTATTCTAAGGCCGCGTTCAGACGACACGCGCACGCCGCGCTAAGCTCGGGCCCGCCTCGTGGCGTGAGCGGGTGGACTTCGATTAATGCAATTTGAGATCTATTAATGTGAAAATAAGGCTCAAATTATATCCAAAAAAAATCAAAGCGTGTTAGACGCGAGTGCTGACGAACGTGGCGTGCGCGTGTCATCTGAACGCGGCCTAAAAATAAATCTTAACAATCAACTGAGGAAATCAGTAATAGAAGCTATAATTATAACTCAAAGAGTTGCTCATTACAGTCAATTACTTGTAGTCATTGTAAGCCATGGACTGAAACAGTTTTTAGGATGTCTAAAATCTACCTTGGATGATGATGCTACGATGATGGAGTAACTAACTAAATAGGTATATGAAGTTCTTATTATCATGTTTGAAGTTTTTTTTTAATCGAATGAACAACATACCTGGTTCTGACGTGCGGCGATGGAGCTGGAGTCAGCGAGGTTCTGCTGCGACGAGGAAAGTCCAGCATCGATCTTCTTGACATACGCGGCCGGCACGAAGCCCTGGCGGTCGTTCACCTCTACCTTCCACCAGTCCTGGGCACACACAACAAGAAACGTTACAACTAATTACGCTCTTGGTAGTAATGATACCTGTAATAATTCGTAGGGAGTTTGAGATATACTCTAATCATGTGATGTAAAACACACACTTTTATATTCAAAAACATCTGGGAATGTGGCCTGTTGAGTTATTTATTTATTGAGCCTTTATTGCATTTATCTAGTTAGCTAACATGTGCCCGTGTTTAGGTCCGTCCATTGTTAACTCATAAACATACAAGTTGAATAAACAATTTCCTTACGCATATGGTTCATTATGCTATGATAGCAAATGAGTTTGCCATCTTCCAGTTTTTAAATCATCTCTATCTCAAAAATTGAATGATCTACGAGACTTGTAAAAATGTACACACCACTTTACATTACACACCAAAAAAAATAGTTGGAATGTCTGTTTTCCTATCCCGTTCACCAATCATTTTATAACCACATCAAAACATCAATGTTTCTTCCCATATTTACGCGCAAATATTAATAAAAACTTACGTCTATTTTCTTCTTATTATTCCGTCTATTGTGCAAAAAAACACCATCAACCAACATAACCAGCAGCCAGCTTAACACTATCATTATAACTACTAAGTATCACTTCACTATCACAGATAAATAAATTAACTATTTTATTGATTGCTTTTACATTTTGATAAAATTCGTTCGTGTCGTCTGCTCAAGTTTGAGACAGCGAATGAGTTTGGAGGATAGAGAGCGTTACATAAACATTTGGTTCGAGGCAGATATAAGCTGAACGTCAAACAATATGTAAGGTACTGTCCATAATGGGCAAGAGACCTAAATTAGCATGTGTGTACTTTTAACACAATTCAACATGTTTTATGTACTCAAATGGTGGTTGAATGTTAAAGTCTAAAAAGTAATTTAAACGAATATTATTTACATTCATGAGGATATTTTTTAGAAGAAAGGGAAAAGTAAAAACTAGACACATTAATAATAAATTTTTAGACTTAAACATGTCTCACTTTTACCTAGGTACGAAACTTTGAATGTACTTTTCCTTTGCTTCTAAAAATATCCTCATGAATGTAAATAATATTCGCTTAAATTATTCTTTAGACTTTAAAATTATTATTTTTTTTATTATATTATATTTATTTTTGTTACATTCGACATTCAACTGTGCCACTACCACTACTAAAACGAGTGTCGACAATATCAGTTGCAGCCAAATACTATCAACTAAATAACTAACAAAGCGTACACAACACACGAATCCTATATTCTTAGTACCATGAACGAGCCTCAAGTAAAATGTCAATAGAATTTAATTCACAAGTACTACGCGTCAGTCACGACGAGACAAATTGATATATTATACACGGGGAGATAACGCTTGTGTAACTCATCACTAATTCATATGTTTATCATTGACATTGAAACCGCGAACTTTGACGTGAACGTAATTTTCTTGATACATTTTTACTGATTGCTGAATAGATACAAAAATAATTATACAGACTTAAAAATATCAATTTTTCCAACGGAATAATACGTGTTAACATTTTATTGTAATGTTTACACATTCTTAGTTATGTTACGCGTCCGTAGATCGAATTATACGAGTTGTAAGACATGTAAGTGATTAAATTGAACGCAATTAAGCTTGATCTACAGACATGAGAGGTTGCACTGCCACAAAGGAGCGCCTTGAGAGGGTATGTACAGTGTTAAAATGGTTGGTATGATATCTTTTCATTTCATCCCCAAACATCTCTAATGGCTAGCTAATATTAATCAATCGTCGGACATGAAAAGTCCTGATGACGTTTGGTTGCCAGGCAGTATCTGTTATTGCAAGGAAATTATAGGCTAAAAATAGTAAAAATATAGAGTATCCTGGCAACCAAACAACGTCCATCTCAATCCATATCCAAAGATCGGTTTTTAATTTCGGGCCTCAGAAAAACCAACTCTCTCTGTAGCCATGAAACTGTGCATGGATACAACGTAACTAGTCTCTAATCTGTGGATACAACTAACTATGAGGGTTCCATGATAATGTTCCTTGGTGGACTAATACTCTTGTGGCTATGAAACTGTTCACCTGTGGATACAATTATGAGAGTTCCATGATAAGTTTTCTGTAGCGAGCATTGAGCACAGCATTGATATCAGTTGTGTAATCATAATGTACTCGTACCTTGTTGTTGGAGTTGAGCAGCGTGAGCACGTCGCCGCGCTTCATGGAGACCTCGCGCGGCGACTTCTCCGCGTAGTCGTACAGCGCCACCACGCACTCCTTGCCCGACACGTCCACCACGGGCGACTCTTGTTGCTGCACGGACAAACACAACGTTGTCAGTAACCCATTGACGACCTACTACAGGGTCGGGTCTCCTCTCACAATGAGAAGGATGTAGGCCGCCGTCCACCACGCACCACTACTGCGGGTTGGTGGACTTCACATGCCTTTGAGAACTTTTTTTTTCTGAACTCTCAGGCATGCAGGTTTCCTCACGATGTTTTCCTTCACCGTAACAGCAGGTGATATTTAAATTTTATAAAGCGCACATAACTTTTTTTACAAAGTCATTGGTGCGTGCCGCTGGGATTCGAACCCGGACCCCTCGATTCGAGGTCGAATTCTAAGCCACTGGGCTATCACCGCTTTTTAAACACATCGTTAAATCACCTCAATTGGTGAAGGATAACCACACAGCAATTAATTTTAATTAGCTAATGGGAAAACTACTGATCTATTGCCTGAAATTCCCCAAGTGTTTCAACCACTTCCGACCAAAATTAACCAATGACAACTCTCAAGTACTGGTCTGCTCAAGTATGTATGGCTTCTTTAGTTCAGCTCATAGGAAATGTCGTGTCATCTGTCCACGTCCCATACTCAATATGCCTGATTGCTAGTTATCTATTCTTAGTGTAACTTATACATATCTGGACATATATATGTACTCTGGGTCACGGGTACACTTTCGTATTATTCCGCGCCCCCGACGACCGTCAAGGTCTCTTACTTACTTCTCATTTCGGGATGGAGCTGGAGTTTCTCCATACCTTCTACTTTGAGTGACGCACGGGAATACCGCGTGCGCCTACTCGAGGCCTCCCACACCGCTTCGTTAACTTACTCCACTCACCCGACAAGCATTAGCCTGCTCCCTCAACGCCTTGATAGTGTTGCCGAACGCTTCGAGATCGGACAGCAACGCTTCGTGCTTCTTCAGCAACGCCTCGGAGGAGTCCTCGTCCTTGCCGTAGTCCTGCGTGTTGGCCATGGGCTCCTTCTCGCGCATCCACGACTCCGCCTCGTTCGCGTCCGCGAAGTACTGTTGTGCTTGGAGCGAGTCTTCCAGGTCTTGTTTGCGCTGCAATATAAAATGGAATCGTTAAATGTATTCTTTTGATTTAAGTGGTACACGGCGTAGTCACGTACACAACGAGATTATCATGACGAATTTAGTGAGTGATCAGTGGGATAGAGGCACATTTTCTGGTGTGTGAGAGTCTGTATACACACACAGACAGACACACAAAATTCAGTGTCTTATTTTAATCCAATACCCAAAGTTGAACGTTCTGAGTTATAAGCATTTTGCAAAATTACATCAATTGCATAACATTGCATTGCATAAAGTGAAAGTTTGCCATAATTATGATCATAATCATAATCATGGATGGTAGGAAAGTCTCTTCGAGCAAGGACCAATGGCTCTTCCCACCGAGGGTCCAGTGGCCGGCGCTGCAGAGGGAGAGAGAGGCAGTGTGCAGTGTGAGCAGCGTGTGCGGTACATACCTGCAGCGCCTTCTCCTGCAGCTGCTGCCAGGTGCGGTGCAGCCGGTGGGTCCTGGCGGCCACGTCCTCGGCGGCGAAGTGTCCGGCGCTGCAGAGGGCGGCGCCGGCGGCGCGCACGGCGTCCACGCGCGCCTCGTGCTGCGCCATCTCGCCCATCACCGCCTGCTGCTTCTTCATCAGGTTCTGCACGCCGATCAGGTCGCGACCTGACGATACAACGCAAAATTAGGATATGTACTGTACGTACGAAATACCGTACGAAAATTAGGTGGATACATAACAACATCTTCCAACAAATCTTATTGTGTACACATCAGCGTAGAGTAATCAAAACAATACCCTACTGCATCCTAGCTAGGTCTTGTTGCACTTTCGTGTATAGTGTCATCAGATGCATCGGTCTGACGCACGCGATCCAACACGTCGTATGCAATTAATATAAAACTGCCAAATTTTACGAAGATGCCAACCGCCTCCCAAGGGCAAATTCTTGAGATCTCTAGGAGCTATGGAGCGCTAAGATAAACGAGTATCAGGCGACCTCGTCTATGAGGTGCATAGTGCGGCGTAGCGGGTTAACATGGGTTAACATGTCGTGGACAATGGAGTGTTGTATCATTATTACTGACCTCTGTTGGTGGACGCAATGATGGGTTCCTTCTCGCGGATCCAGGCGGCCTCGTCGTCGAGATCGCGGAAGAGTTGTTGGGCCTGCAGCGAGTCGAGCAGCCGACGCTTGCGCACCGCCATCGGCTTGTCTAGAGCGGCGTAGCGGGCTACTAGGGCGTCCTGGATAAATAATTCGAGAGTTGTAGCATTTTTGTCGTTCTAAAAAGGTTTTATGCGAATTCTTTCAAAAGATTAAGAAGAGAAAGAAATGAAAACAACAGAAGATATAGCAACCATTCGTTGTAAAATTGGACACCCTCTTTGTTTACTAAATGAGAAGTGTCAAAGAATGAATTTTAAAGTGTAACTTGGCAAACATTTACTTTCAATGCTGATAGCATTTACCAAAGAGAACATTGGCAAAGTAATTAAGTAACAATGTTTTATTATCTATACTAATATTATAAAGAGGAAACATTTGTATTTTTGTATGTTTGTAACGAATAAACTCAAAAACTACTGGGCCGATTTCAAAAATTCTTTCACCATTGGAAAGCTACATTCAGCCTGAGTAACATAGGCTATTAAATAAAAATAAAATAAAAAAAATTCATTGGCAGAGCGAAGCCTGCTGGGTCAGCTAGTAAAATATAAAGACACCCAGTGTCATTGCCGCAGCATAGCCAAATCTCTGCTGCAAATATGTATTTTCATATGCACAGATGTTATTTCGTTTGCTTTATCCGATTTTAATTTATTGTAATAATACGATATTATCTACACACCCGCTTGGCGCGAATGTTCTCCGCGTCGAAGTGGCCGCGCTCGATGAACTGCTCGGCTTGCTCGCGCAACGCATCAATACGTTCGGCGTGCGAGCTCACGTCGGCTTCGAGTAAGGCGTGCTTCTTCTGCAGATTCTGCACGCTGGTCAGGTCCTGGTGTGAACACAATAAATTGTTTTATTAATAAATTTATCCTGTGATAATTTAGGTATTACTTTTCGAATAATTCATTTGTTACACTTTTTTTTCGCCAATCCTTTAAACTCTGGAGGCTACTCAACTACGAGCAGCCCCGGCCTACTTAGCAGCAGTTCTCAGCTCCCATGCGGCCACCAGTTCCACCCACTTCATCTTCATCCTTTCCTTCACAATCCACTGCTTACTGCCACATCATCATCTCAGCTCTACTCCATTGCTAGACATGGGCTTCCCCTAATCGACGCCACTGGGTCCTGGAGCCTTTAAATCCAACAGTTTCCTGCTGGCTTTTTCAGGTAATCAGTCCACCTAGATACTTCTTTTGGCAAGATGGGATTTTCATCCCAGTACCTTTCTTCTCCACCTGATGTTGGTTCTTAGAATTAGATTGTCCCGCACACGATGACTACGCAGTATATAACTATATACCTTGCCATAGTCCTCGCTGAGCAGCTGCCCCTCCACCTCGGAGAGCCACAGCTCGATGTCCTCGGCGGCGCGGTTGAACTGCTGCTGGGCGGCCGCCTCCTGCAGCTTGGAGCCCTTCAGGTCCGACGCGGCCACCAGCTTCTCCCACAGCGCGCCCACCTCCTCCACGCGCGCTTGGATCTGGGCTGTGAATAAAATTACACGTCAGTGAAGGAAAGTTTAAGAGGTAAGATACTTGTCGCTTCAATCTAATGGAACGAGGTTTGTGATCAGTAGCAAATCATAAGCACATTTTCACACTCCAGAACTACCTATTGTGATGACAGACTGTGCATGATGAAACATAAAGTTGCGGTTACGTTACACACTAATGCCGCGTTTTCATGACATTCGTGTGATATATTGTCTCTGTGACTTTGTGTTGTGGGACGTATGTATGTTGCTCGACATCTTCCTTATTCACACCCTATGAGCCAGTCAACTCACGTTTAGCGAAGTGCTCCTGCTCCAACAGGCGGCTGCCGAGCGCCGTGATCTCGTCGACTCGCGGCTTGTTGGCCAGCAGCTCCTGCTCGAAGTTCTACTTCTAGTGCAGTAACACACTACAGTGGGTGACCAGTCAACTCACGTTTAGCGAAGTGCTCCTGCTCCAACAGGCGGCTGCCGAGCGCCGTGATCTCGTCGACTCGCGGCTTGTTGGCCAGCAGCTCCTGCTCGAAGTTCTACTTCTAGTGCAGTAACACACTACAGTGGGTGACCAGTCAACTGACGTTTAGCGAAGTGCTCCTGCTCCAACAGGCGGCTGCCGAGCGCCGTGATCTCGTCGACTCGCGGCTTGTTGGCCAGCAGCTCCTGCTCGAAGTTCTACTTCTAGTGCAGTAACACACTACAGTGGGTGACCAGTCAACTCACGTTTAGCGAAGTGCTCCTGCTCCAACAGGCGGCTGCCGAGCGCCGTGATCTCGTCGACTCGCGGCTTGTTGGCCAGCAGCTCCTGCTCGAAGTTCTACTTCTAGTGCAGTAACACACTACAGTGGGTGACCAGTCAACTCACGTTTAGCGAAGTGCTCCTGCTCCAACAGGCGGCTGCCGAGCGCCGTGATCTCGTCGACTCGCGGCTTGTTGGCCAGCAGCTCCTGCTCGAAGTTCTACTTCTAGTGCAGTAACACACAACAGTGGGTGACCAGTCAACTGACGTTTAGCGAAGTGCTCCTGCTCCAACAGGCGGCTGCCGAGCGCCGTGATCTCGTCGACTCGCGGCTTGTTGGCCAGCAGCTCCTGCTCGAAGTTCTGGTGCTTCTGCACCTTGCCGTTCAGGTTGGTGGGGTCCAGGTACGAGTCGTCCGTCGCGAACTTGAGCTTCTCGTTTATCCACCCTGCCGATGCAATCTTTATATAGTAGTTGGACAGACATTATTCAATGAAATCTAATAATCTAATCTAATCTAATCTAATCTATATCCATATACGTAGGCTTACGGTTACCAAAACAAGTTCCACGTGTGCGGATTGTTGCAAAGAAATATAAATACAACTTAAATAACAATGGATTTCCGCAAAGTAACGCCTGATACAATATATTATATAAAGCCTACCTTTGGTTTCGTCACAGTCGCGTTCGAACTGCTGATACTTGTAGGCGTCCTCGAGTAGAGCGCGGCGTTGGCTCGACTTCTCCAGCAGCGCGGCGCGACGCTCCAGTAACTGTTGCAAGGGTAATAACAAAATTCAACACAACACATTAAAATATAAAAATCATATCTACAACCCTCTTTACATCCCACAGTCGGAGCCCTTAAAGCGCCTTGAATGCTCTCAAAGGTGCTTCCTTTGGCACTGACACCAGAGCTATGGATCCCTAGTAATTCTAAACCCTCCCTGCGCCCTTGTAATCTAGTCTCGGAGCTGTTGATTGAAGCTAAAAATTTCAGCGTATCATAGTTCATAGTTGAAATAGATTCTCTGATTTGTAACATGTCCAATTACAAAGTACTCTAATAAAAAAAACGGACAATAAAGGGTCTTAGGCTTATAATGTAACAAATTCGTTAGTCCGACATTGCCCTGATATCAAGCAAAAAAAAATTCAACTACGACCTTCAATGATTTACTATAGTTTCACATACCATCTCGCGCCTCTGTGCGACGTCATCGGCTGCGTAGTGCTGTCCCTCGATGAGCTTGGTGGCGAACTCGTCAAGCGCCTTGATCTTCTCCTCCTGAGCGGCGAGCGACTTCTCGAAGTCCTCGTGCTTCTTCAGCAGCGCCTCCACCGAGTCCAGCGAGTCGCCGACGTCTTCGTTCGCGAGGAACGCCTGATGATAAACACTTGGTTTATTAATGGTTTTGACGAATATTATATTATTATTTACTGTGGAAGTTTCAAAATTGATAATTGATTTTTAAGGAAAATAATGTAATCTGAAGTAACATCAGTATGTTAGGTGTCACTGTGAAATGCTGAAAATCCACAAGTATAAGATATAAGAGCAAATGTCAACGTCATCTAGTAGTAGTCTGCTAACTATGAAAGCCTCCAAGAGTAGAGATAAAAAACCTACACACTAGCAGCTGCTAACTTTAAAGCTTGCTTATTCAGACATCAGCCAACGTGGTGTCGCGGTAGAAAAGCCGCAGGTCCGTGCTCTGCAGACACAGCACGCGTCGAAGCTCCCACAGTGCGTGAAGGGTAGCCGAGTCTCTATCGAGCGCAGCCTATCCACAAGGACTAGCATTAACTTACCACACGCTAACTATGACATGTTAACGCCCTATGATTATTTATCTGTTCACCTCCTGCTTGTGCATCCAAGCGTCAGCCTGCTCGGTGTCGCGGTAGAACAGCTGCAGGCCCACACACTGTAGATACAGCACTCGTCGCTGCTTCCACAGCGCATGAAGTGCGGCGGAGTATCTTTTGAGAGCGTTTGAACCACAAGAACTAACTAGTTAGAGGCATACCTCTCCAGGACGCCATGGCGACGTCGCCAGCTTCGCATCCAAACAAATTGTGTTAATAATGCTGAATTGGCAATGTTGCCGAAACTTTTCCGAGTGAGTTATCTGTCATATAATATTTCAAGTCGATCTGTTTGAATACAGTCGCCGGCTACATCGCCATAGTGTCCCAAACTAGGTGAGATTTTAGCTTCAGAGGCCAAAAAAGCAACATTCAATAATGTTGTTGTTCACCTCCTGCTTGTGCATCCAGGCGTCGGCCTGCTCGGTGTCGCGGTAGAACAGCTGCAGGTCCATGCACTGCAGGTACAGCACGCGGCGCTGGTCCCACAGCGCGTGCAGCGCGGCGGAGTCCCTGTCGAGCGCGTCGAGGGCCGCCTGCACCTCGCCGGCGCCGCGGTGCCCGCCGCTCACCAGCGCCCGCCCGCTGTCCACGCACGCCGCCATCACGTCCTTGCGCGCGTCCATTTCGCCCTGTAAAGGGAAAAAACGATGAACATAATTATTTATTAGTACAGTAAGACATTAATGCTCGAAGCTATTAATAAAATACATTCTTGTGCCTCACTTTGCGCTTGTATTAGTACAGTAAGACATTAATGCTCGAAACTATTAATTAAATACATTCTTGTGCCTCGCTTTGGTAGCAAATTAGATGTTTCATGCCATTAAAATGATGCTTGAAAAGTTGCCACTCATAATTAGAAATAGTGTGTCGATCCTGTAGTGTTGTCCTTCGACTGCCGTGATTCCATAACATCGGTGAGGAACAAATTCGCTGACTATTTAGAGCTAAAAATAAAAAGTAACTCAGCATGATCAGTGGCCCCTAAGAGGGCACGTCCTTGATGATCTAACCCTAACGTAAGTCTTATTTACGAGACCAAGTCACAGTCAACCACAAAGCACACACACTCCAAGGGAAAACATCGACAAACAAAACCTCCTCTCAAAGTTCATACAAACCTTATGTTCTTGGTGTCGCTCTAACAGAGCCTCCGCCCCGGGGACATCCTTGGCGAGGTCGTCGGCGGCGATGAGAGCGCGGATGTCGCTCATCCACGACACCAGGTCGCGGTAGTCGGCCAGGAAGCGGTGGAGCGCGTGGGACGATTCCAACTCCGCGCGACGTTCCTGTCACAATATCACATGATTAATGAAAAAGATGCAGCGGTGATAGCCCAGTGGCTTAGAATTCGACCTCGAATCGAGGGGTCCGGGTTCGAATCCCAGTGGCACGCACCAATGACTTTGTAATAAAAGTTATGTGCGATTTATGAAATTAAATATCACCTGCTGTTATGGTGAAGGAAAACATCGTGAGGAAACCGGCATGCCTGAGAGTTCATAAAGAAAAAATGTTCTCAAAGGCATGTGAAGTCCACCAACCCGCAGTAGGCCAGCGTGGTGGACGGCGGCCTACACCCCTTTCATTGTGAGAGGAGACCCGACCCTGTAGTGGGTCATTAATGGGTACTGACATTGAAAAAGACAATGTTTTAACATAAGATGATCAATGAATGTTTTAGATTTTTTTCTCTACATAATGCTTGCTTCCAAAATCCATAAAATGTGATGATGATGATGAGAGATGTAAGATGATTTTCTTTTTTGTTAATGCTTTATGTTGTTAATGTTTAATGCTGGGTCTTCTCTCACAATGACAAGGATGTAGGCCCTAGTCTACAACATTGAATTGATACATATGGACTTCAAATGCCTTTGAGAACATTATGGAGAATGCTCAAGCAGCAGATTTCATCATGATGTTTTCCTTAACACACACATTTTCATCACCAATTTGAAGATGAAGAAGTAGAATAAGAAGAAGAAGAATAAATATTTATTTTCTTACACATTCATTATCACAATACATACGCAGTCCCAAAAATTCTCGAGTTATAAGAAATGGTTATACCTTAGCCTTCTCAACGAGCCGCTGCCAGGCGGAGGTGATCTCGTCGCGCTTGGAGTGTATGGCGGGCGCGTGGTCCGCGTGGATGGCGGCCAGCCGGGCTGCTTCTCCGTCCAGCGTCGCCACCTTGTCTTCGAGAGCTGCTAGGTCGCGTTCTACGCCCTCGTGTTTGCGCTGGGGATACAACAGTACAGTTAGTGAGTTTTTGAAATGATGTAAAAAAAGCTCTACTTCAAAGCTAGCCATGTAAGGACTGCCCACTCATTTGGTGGTCCTTGTGTCAATTTGCAGTGACCATTTGATAACAAGCTGCCAGGTGGACCTTACATCAGCATCTGTTTGATCCAACTTCTTGTAAAAAATACATAGGCCAGGAAAACACTGCTATGAATCGTCTCGTCGACGTCACAGCTGAACCGTTAGATCTCGACCATCTGATATAGCCAGTGCCATGCCTCGTTCGACCCCTACGAGGACAAACAGTTACCTGTAAAGTCTGCACGGTGGCCAGGTCGCGTCCGTAGTCATCGGAGCCGAGCACTACGTCCTTCTCGGAGATCCAGGCGATGGTCTCGTCGGCGTCGCGGTTGAAGCGCTGGATCTCGTGCGCGCCGAACAGCCGCTCCTGACGCATCAGCGCCATCTGGCGCAAGCGGTGCCACGCCTCGTTCAGCTCCTGAACGAAAGGGACAAATTAAGTGTCAACACTTTACATTCAGAAAATTACACTACACGTTGTGCGACAAGGTCTCAAAAATGGTTTTCGGTTGAAAATCAGAGTTTAAACACAACACAATACTCAAATAGTCAAGTTATTTGAACGTGCATGAGTCATAAGTGCTTGCGTAGATTAAGTGTACTCTGGTGTATGAGTGAATGAAGATACTCACACCCAGAACAGAAACAACAATTTAAACTTTATCCGCCACTGGTTGGCCACTAGTCTGTTTCATCTCTAATCTGCATTGGAGCAGCGTATTGGATTAGCTCCAGATCTTCCCCTATCGTGGGGAGATCTGTGGCCAACAGTTCAAGATAAATTTATTGGTCTTGAACCATTCTTTCAGCTTCCAGCTCCAATACAAATTACATTGAAAAATTCTTTACAAAATACAAACTCTTTCTAAGTTCAAGCTATCCACATCCATTAGGGTGGAGCGATTTGTTTTTTACAATTGCTTTGGAAATTGGAATTGCTTTGGTAAAAAGTTGCTTTCTTACCTCACAAATATTCACATAAAATTTTAGCTAGCTTATAATATATTTAGAGGCCTCTGACATCATTAAGTTTGGAGAAATCCATGAATTTAGTCATTGAACCACAAATATCTAATGAACGCTGAATGATGTTATGCATGTTGCCGTGTGTGTGTGTGTGTGTGTGTGTAAAAACGTCTAACATCCACAATTATGCATACTCACATCCTTCCTCTTGACGATGGTCTCGCGCTCGGGGTGGCCCTCCAGCACGAGCCGCTCGGCCAGCTGGTTGACCTCGGTGACGCGGTACTCCTGCGCCGCCATGTCCTTCTGGAACTCGTCGAACTTGCGCTGCAGCACCTCCACGTGCTCCAGGTCCGAGCCGAACTCGTCCGCGCACACGAACGTCTCCTGGTTCACACAATAATAAGAAGGTGTTAGAAGTCGGGAATGTTTAAAATTCTCACCATATAATTCATCAGAGCGGTGATAGCCCAGTGGCTTAGAATTCGACCTCGAATCGAGGGGTCCGGGTTCGAATCCCAGTGGCACGCACCAATGACTTTGTAAAAAAGTTATGTGCGCTTTATAAAATTAAATATCACCTTCCGTTACGGTGAAGGAAAACATCGTGAGGAAACCCGCATGCCTGAGAGTTCAAAAAAAAAAATGATCTCAAAGGCATGTGAAGTCCACCAACCCGCAGTAGTGGTGCGTGGTGGACGGCGGCCTACATCCCTCTCATTACGAGAAGGAGACCCGACCCTGTAGTGGGTCATTAATGGGTTACTGGTTACTGGCAATTCATCATTACACAGCTAAACATGTTCGCGTGTTAAGCATATTGCAATATTATGTAACTCTGTAAGAACACTAGGAACCTATACATTTTTTGTTCGCTTGAATAACAATTAGTCTATTGGGCTAAGTGGCACTTGAGAGAGGCCTACAGTCCAGCAATAGATTAGACTGATCTCACTTCTATTCATGTAGAATTCAAATTATCCCAAATGATGGATAAGCATTGTCTTTGCACACTAAACACAATTTTTTTAGATATTAGAATGGGATATCTATTTAAATCAAGAAAATTTCAGATGTATCAAGTGCACTCTAAAATTGTTTTTTCTTACATTTCGAGATTAAACATCAACACAACCAACATCCACATTAGTCTCACCTTATCGTGAATCCAGAACATGACCTCGTCGCAGTGGCGCAGGAACTGCACCAGCACGAGCGCCTGCTGCAGCTTCATGCCCTTCTCCGCGAGGCGCGAGAGCAGCAGCTCCCAGAGGCGGTGCAGCTCGTCCAAGCGACGGCGGATGGTCTCGGACGCGAAGTGGCCCGCGGATATCATCTCGCTGCCGGTGTTGTCCAGGACGACGATCGCGTTGGAGTGGGCCGCCACTTCCGCCTCGAACGCCTGGTGCTTCTGGATCTTGGCCTGAAGGAAATGTATCGATTAACTTTTTGTTTGCAAAATATTTACTGATTAATATTTCTTGTAATAAACGCCACATAACAGGCAAAGCTGTAAACAGCTTTGACGCCGCCCATGGACATCTTTAGCTTTTGAGATGTCAGAACTATTTAATACTTGTTTACATCTTGAATAATTGTGTATTTTGTGCAAATAAATGATGATTATGATTACAAACCAATGTTTTCCTAGTCTTTTAACCATAATATGGAATGTATGAATATGCTCACTGAACATGCAGGTGTGATTTCCAGATGAATTGAATGATTTTCTATGTTACAAAATTTATTGACTGAAAATATAATAGTTGGCTGTTACAATTACCAAGCCAAGCTTTTAATCAACTCAATTTAATAACATTGATATTAAAACTAATTTGAATGCTGCAGGTTAATATACCCAAATATAAGGCTAATTTCTTCAACTTCTGTTAATTCCATGACTGTAACGGACCTGCAAGTTGGTGGGGTCCTTGTAGCTCTCGTCGCTGGCGGCCTGCAGCTTCTCCTGGATCCAGGACTCGAGCTCGTCCGCGTCGCGCTTGAAGTACTGGAAGCGCCGCGAGTCCTCCAGCTTCTCGCGTTTGGCGCGCGCCTCTTGCTTGAAGTCTTCATAGCGGTTCAACACCTACAATATTAGTACATTTTAAACAAATGCTCTTATTTTGCAGCATTGTGAGTAGGCTAAATTCAATGTGATAGGGTAGTGATAATGAGAGTGGTCGTAGATTTTTTAGGGTAGCAGATATTTACACACTCTTAGGAGTAATACACCAAATATTATGTCACAATGTCAACAACTAATTTTTTTACGACAAAAAAAACCCATGATGCCATATTATTATTTTATTTATATCATATTATTTTAGGTCAATAAAATAAATTTTTGTTGTCTGAACACTTTAAACTCCATCATTTAAAAATGTGAAGAGAAAGTAACACCAAGAACATTAATGAGTATTGACCTCCTGTTACACTACTTTTTATAAGAAATCTGCAACTTCAATTTGAATTCAACTAATGTGAATGTAGGAAACATTCATGTATAGCAGTAAAGATATTTGGAGCAAGGACTAAGTGAACAATGGTATGCAACTAATTGCATATCCAATTAACAATTCATCACATACAAAGGTGGCACCAATTAGCAGTTGCAGTTGTTATGTGACATTGCTCACGTTATTACCAAACTTCAAAATAGTAACTAATCTTCAGTTTTTAAATAGAAAACATAAATTGTTCATGATAAGATAAAGATATAAATAAAGATAAAGATAAAACTAATCACATAAGAGTGCAAGAGTGCACATGCAATAAATGTGGTGCAGATTTTGATGTGTTTTTACTAATGAGGAAATGTAAAATTAAAACTGTGTGTCGGCAATTAGAACTAAAAATCTCAAGTATTTACATACATACTTCTTGTCTTAGTTGGTAAATAAGCTTGGCACAAATCTTGGCTTGCTTTAAAAATTTATTATAGTTAAGTACTAGAAATCTGTTTCAGTATAACTGACTATTATATTTGTTTTTAATTTTTTTAATTTTGTGTGTGTTATTTTTGAATCACAAATAAAAATAAAAGAACATGCTAAGATTGTTTACCAAATTGGTCATGTGTAAAAAAATGGACTTTATGTATTACTACGGGTTATAGGAGTGACTGCATGTGCCAAACGTGGCCTTACAATATGTTACATTACATTACGTTCAGGTCTCAGTCACTTCTAGTGGCATGGTTACCTGTTCACGGCGCTCTTGAATATCCTCTGCAGTTTCGAGAATCTTCACCTCCTTGGGTGGTGGTATCTGCTCCATGGTGGATGCGTTCAGTCAGCTGCAACAAATAACGACATGTCATAACGATATTCATCTTCAACCTAATTTTAGTGCAGAGGTATAGATCTATACCACACTAAAATTCGCTACAGAGCTCAATAAATTTTGCTTAACAAATGTGTACCGAAAATGTTTTATTTTGACATTGATTATTATTTTTCTTCAATTGTATCAATCAAGTTTTAGTTTTAATAAATTATACACACTATATTCTGTGAATAATTAAGTCACAACACAACTTAACAGCCTAACACAGTGGCCTGAGGGATAAGACAGCTAATTGTTATTTAATTTGTATTTATATTTCTTTGCAACAATCCGCACCTGGAACTTGTTTTCCTACTCAGAGAGATAAGGGAGGGTGGTGGGTCCATACCAACACAAGTTCCACGTGTGCGGATTGTTGCAAACAAATATAAATACAACTTAAATAACAATGGATTTCCGCAAAGTAACGCCTAATACAATATATTACAACTAATTGTGTTTTTTTCTTCATGTTTTATTGTAAACTGATTTGTATGCATATGCACAATGAGAGTATTGTAAAATATTCAATTGTTATATTTTTGTCTGTATATTCTGTCATATTATTACTTTATGTGAGTATGCAATATTTTTGTTTTATTGTAATTACTATAAAGAAAAAACTACAAAAGCTAAATTATTAACTTTAAACATTACAATTTCAATAGCACATTTTATTTATTTCGTTTTATTACTCAGTGATATTCTGCTTCTGTTACACACAGGACGATGACATCATCCCAATTCATCTAACTGCATGAAGGGGAGACATGCCAACATGACCCACTGTATGTGGGTGTGGTCTTCTCAAAATTAAACATTATTTAGTTAGTTATAACACAAGAGTTAATTTTTAAAAACTTGTAATAAATGCTAGCATAAAAAAAGTTAAAAATTAAATTAATTGTAACATTTAAATTGAATCCAATGAATCTTTTTCATTTCATTTCACAATATTTAAAAAAATTGCAGAAATCAAAGTGGGAAATTAAAGGTTCCACCATTTATTTATTATTTCATTCAATTTCACATTAAATGAGGATTCATTCAATATTTAATTTAATGTTATTAAAAACATTATTGAATTACCTTTTAAAGGTGTATGAGATTTTTTTAGTTTAAAACATTTTTTTTTCAACATGCAACTAACTCCACACATTCTTAAAACAATACAAGTTTTAACACTGCATATTACATACACCACAAAACTCCAATCCTTTTCAAGTTAATTATCCATTAAAAGCTAAGGTCAGCTCTTGACATCACTCTTGTGTGGTTACATCACACAGCCTTGTGACTCACCAGCGAGGCACTCAGCACAATAGTGCTTGTTGCCCACTGATAAAGGCACCTTTTACTAAAACAGCCTTTGTAGGTTTTTGTTATCTTCCTTTTTATAGTGGAGTGTCTTCACAATTATTTATTGTTTGTTGGTAAAATAAAAATGTGTGTGCTTGAGATAGCAGGTGGATTTCATCATTTTATGGAATTATTATTAATGTTATCAGTTCTAAGAAGTGTTGCTAAGTTATAATTAATATTTAATTCATTTTTCTGTTATAAAATGATTTTTTTTAAAAACAAAATGCAACAAGTTTACATTTGGAAATTTGAAAAATTTGCGTGGTTCTGTAAATAAGCATAAACCAATTGTGAATAAATTTTTAAAACAATGATAATTATCATTAAATATAGTAAAAAGCTATTGAAATTAAATTGTAACTACATAAACAGGTCTATATTTATATAAACCTTTATATTTACCAGTTTAAATAAAAAGATCATGACATTGTTAAATATTTCAAAATCTACAATGATTTATTTTTATTAACTGGATAGTTTCAATTTAAAAACTCCATATGATATAAGATAGTAATATCTGCTTTATAATCTTTATAATACTATCAAAAAGATAAAAAACTCACATAATTATTATCACTGTATAATTCTTATTGAATTTAGTAGCAAGAACTTTATTCAATAGGCTGTTGGTACAGAAATAACAACTCACACACTGGTCAAATTACACTATCTGTTCGCAAGTTACAAATCGATAACTTAGTATAAGGTATCAGGTAACCTGATATAGGTCAGCCAGTTCTGCTACGCTGGGCCCCAGGCTTATAAGTATTGTATTACTCCAACCTTATTGCTATAGCAATAAGAACCATTTCCCTGGAAGCTGTATAGCGTCTGTGAACTACATCTGTCCCCTGTTGGGTGGGGTCTATAGATCAGCTGATTGATTAAAATTTTCTAGAACATTGTATAACAAATAAGGTTTGATTTAGCATGTGAAAAAGTTGAGTAGGTTCTGTAAACGAGTTTAAGCAATACTGCTATAATTCTGATTTTATTTTAATGTATCAGAAATTTTAAAAGAAACCCAAATAGTTAAATGTACTTATTACCATTGGATTATAAACCAAGGTGTCATCATGATAACATAAAACTTACATTTTGAGCACCACTCCTATCTAGGTGACACAATCGATACTATCTCGTCAGCACTGCAGTATATAGCGTACACTATAGCAGCTAAGACACTCACAAGAATCACCAATTACTGTGAAAGTACCGATGCGCCGTCGATCGGTGCACTGCGGCGCTCCAGATTCCACCGCCGGCACGCATCGGCGACTATCCCGAGTCGACCTGTACTATACCTACATCGACCTATACACGACCGCTTCCCCCTCGTATACAATGACGTAATGCTCCAAAATAAACCTAATAAGGATAACGGGACAAGACTATTTTAGACTTCCGCCGGGAAGTAAGTTATTTATGATAATTTAAGAACGTTAAACGCTTAGACTATATTTCATAAATTCCGAATTCCTTCAGTATTCATTACAAATTGACGAAATATGGATTTTGCAGATACATGGGTGTGTCATAGATAAGCACCGAAAATAGCTCTGTAAGACCAATATTGCTGCCTAATATATTTAGCAATAGTAAATATGCAACTTACAATTAGGTTTGAAGAGATATGGTGATGATAATTATTCCTTTTTAATCACTTTTATTGAATTTTTAGAAAACTCGTTCGTTCGACGTGATAGGTAATCGCGTCACTTCGCTTCGTGCTTCGTCTTCGTCCACTACAATAATGTTGCCACCAAGGAAAAGTAATGACAGATCGTGTTTTCAACTGGGCGTCACGTAGAATGCGTTCTACTCATCGATAATATTGACCCAATTTTAAGCCACACAACAAAAATAAATAAATTTCAAGAAAATTTTCACGTTTCTTTATTTTATAAAGAAATGGTAAGACTTAATGGTAAGAATATTTTTTGTTTTACATAAAATTCATAATGATACTTCAAATCAGGTTGTTATGGCTCGTGAAACCTTCAGTGAAACCACCATATTTTTATTTTGGAAAATATTTAAATGTTTATTTTTATACCTATATTTTTTCTGACCATTCACCTTAGAAACGTCATTAAGAATTTTTTCGTATGTCTACACCGGAACTCAGTTGTCATTGTCAGTCAAAAGCAGTATTCTGCTACGGTCCCCGTCGTATGTTTGTTGTATCAATTTGTGTGTCAATTATCAATTAACCCTTGTTAATGATGGCCTGTTGATTATTAAAAAGCTGTGGTTGGTGTAGATAATATCGAAGTGCAGTGTAATGTGTATGTGAATCATGGCTGCCGGTGGCGAGGAGCTCTGGCGCGAGTGCGCGTCCTGGCTGACGAGATGTGGCTTGCTCCGGCACGATCACAAGGCGAACTGGGAGACGAGCACGATCCACGACCTGGCGTACACGCTGCGGGACGGCGTGTTGCTATGCAACCTTCTCAACACCCTGCACCCCGGATGCATCGACATGAAAGACGTAAATCAGCGCCCGCAGATGGCACAGGTAGGTAGCTCCCGTAGCCTCGCGACCTTCGCTCTAATTACCACTCAGCCGCCAATGTCAGCGCCTCCAAACATACACGCCGTGGATACACGGAACATTCCATTCTAAATGTGTAAAGTAAACCTAAAATATTTTTGGATTACCACTCATGTTTTTATTTGTAGCGCCATGTATCGCAACCTGTAACGAAATTGCGAAGTAGCTACAATTAAATAGGTAGGAAACGGTGGTGTGCGCATTTCATACCATTTTTATATGAAGTACAGTTACAGGAGCTATTTATGTCAATGTGGAATTAATTATTCATGCACTGATGAATGGTATTATAGAGCCATTGATGTTTGTGTTGAATGTGCAATGCTGAATGTGTTCCGTTGGATCTGCATAAGGTGTTGTGAATGAAGTGTGTATGAATGAATTTTGCATGGTAACATAGACACTTTGTATCAAATCAAAATCAAAAGCTTCTATTCATTATCAGATGCAATCTGTGCACACTTTATGAACATCATACCTGTATTGTACTGTCATGTATCTGCCAATATGTAATGAATTGGTACCTTTAACAGTATAAAATTTTATCTAGCAAATCTAAAAAATACGTACTGTCTGTGGTCTTAGGGGTTTAATTTCAAAAATTATGTAATGTTAGTGTTTCTTAAGTTTTAGTTTTTCTCTTGGATGTTTTCCTAACACCTGAATGTGTCTGACACTGACTGTATTGTTTTATACTTTATAGCAGAGTGTGCCATAAACCTACACATTTCTGTGCAAAAATAAATAATGCTTTACAGTCATAGCCCCACACAAGACAAGAACACAATACACCCATATCAGAAACTGAGATTCAAATTCATCCAAATCTCTGCTCTGCTGGGAATCGAACCCAGTACTTTCCGTGCAGGGAACCGGTGTCTTAACGACTGCGCCACTTGGGTCATCAATGAATGGCATGACAGGCCATTTAAGCCACACATATTGTGATGTTCTACTATTGTTCCTCCCCCTAGTTCCTGTGCATGAGAAACATCAAGGTGTTCCTGCGCACCTGCCACGAGGTGTTTGAGCTGCGGGAGACGGACCTGTTCGACCCCTCCATGCTGTTTGACCTCTCCAACTTCCACCGAGTGCTGTGCACGCTGGCCAAGCTCAGCCAGTGCCCCAAGGCGTTGGGCAGGAGCGTCAAGTAAGTTCAACGTCTGTTCAATTTATATCAATGTACCAGGATATTTATACAACTTCAAAAGCACGCTGCTTTCACTACATTCACCTTTGATGTGTGTGATGTACACCACAACGATCAGTCTTTGTCACAATCACAATAAAATTGTCAATGTCAATTTTTTTTGACCCAAAAACATAATATTGTCATTGTTGGAGCAGTTGCCAGTTAGAAAAATTTGTCCAAATGTATCCTGTATTCTGTCTATTTTTGCATCAACCAAAGTGGCCTGAATGCTTATTTGCCAACAATATAATTGCTGAGTTAGATGTATGCCCAGTAGTGACACATAAAATAATTGCATATAAAATTCAGTATAATAGGTGCAATATCACATGGTTCATGATTACACTAATAGCTTATATAACAGAAAATAGTAGATGAAAAGAATAACACACAATTAAACTATATCATATTTGACCTCTGGAAACATCATGCAGCCAATTAAATTTTAATTAACCAACAGATATACCCACCTCACATAATAAAACAATTTTGTAATGTTATATGTCAATGACAGCTTAGATTAGGATTGCCATATTACATCATGCATGGAGATACATCTTGATTTAAAATATAGATAGCTTGAGACTAAGTTAATTAGTTCTGAATTTAATTTAAATAAATTATTTTAGTCTTGATGCTCACAGTGCACATACTTGAGCTAAACTAGAATGATAAATGCATGTCATGTCATGTCTTCAGTCTTTTCCTTACATATTGTCAGTAACCCATTAATGACCCACTACAGGGTCGGGTCTCCTCTCACAATGAGAGGCGCAGAATGTAGGTGGCCATCCACCATGCTGCCTACTGCCGGTTGGTGGACTTCACATACCTTTGAGAACAACTTTTACCTTACATATTATTCCTACTCAAATATGTAAAATGTAATTTGTCTGTAAGAAAATAAGGTTAGGTTGGTTGTATACCCATTGCCTTTCCATGGGTTTAACCACTATCATCAATGGTCTCATTTGCTACTTCTGTAGGTATAATAAAAGAATAAACAAAGTATTTGTTTCTTTCAGACCATTTTCAGCGCACAGAAGTCAGTCTGAAGAGGATATTTATAAAGACCTGCAATCTGTGTAAGTATTCCTATAAAAATAACGAGTAATCAAGTAGATTGAATGTTTTCCTCTGTCCTTGGATCGTGCGTAATAATATGCGACTGTATACATCTATTTGCCTGTCAGCAAGCTCAATTACCATTTGAGTGAACGTAACCAAATTTTTATGTTGTTTATTAATATAAATGTCTGTTACGAAGGTTGTGACAATAATTTAACGTGTGCATAACTAAATTTTGAGTCACGATATAATCGAATCAAACACACAAGTACATAATAATAATGTGAATAATAATGTATACATTTTTCTTCTTTTTCTGTCGTTGTCTTTCGGTTTATTCACAACAACAGTAATCACTTAATTTAATTAAACAAATTAAATATATACAAAAAATTAAAATATCTACAGATTGAATATGTATAAATTGTGTTTTCTAGTATTGCTCAGTGCTCAAAATTTGACCGTGATTTTGAGTGAGTGTTTAAAGATAACAAAAGCAGTTTTTTTTCTTCTATTAAAGATCGAGTCGATTAACGAAAAGGAGAGAAATAACTAAAATATCATTTCTGCAATTTAGCGAAGATGTAGTCCTCAAACTGTGCAGAATTAGGTACCTAATGAGCTTACTCAATACACGCAAAGTGCATTATGTTACCGAATATGACGCTCAAAGCAAGGTCGCTGAACCGCAACCTTGTCGAAAAACGAAACCATGCGAGTCAGACGAAATTAGTTGACTTTTTGTTATTGTGTCCAATCAACCATTTGCTGTTAATTAATACAATGTCTTTATTGGAAGTTTGCATATTGCCTTCAATAGTAAAATGACACGTCGGTTTTTGTATTGAATAGGGCTTTCCTTCAATTCTAGTGAGATACTTTTTATAAACTGTCAAATTTGTAATGTAGATTTTTAACGATAAACTAAAATTATAATAGCTGATATCGCAAAGAATAGCATTAATATTTAGAAAATATTGGATCGTAGCCTGGGGTTTCAGACCTTTCTAAATACATTCATTTTGGGAACAACGTTTTGAATACCTACATCTGTGAATGGAGTGACAAAAAATTTTGAATGTTTTTTTTTTTGTAAACGTTACCAACATCCCTCAGTTATTGAAGTCAAAACAGACGAACGGACCTCGTTCGCGCTAGCGATTCGCGAACCCGTTCGGGCGCTGGCCGAACGCAGGGGCGACGATTCTACAGCGACAATCGCATTGTAGTAGCGCGACGGCGATGGTGGCGCCGCCGGCGTACGACGCGATCGAGTGCGACGACCACCCGGTCGCCGCGGAGGCGCCCTGGGTCCAGTTCACGATCCCCAGCGTGGCGTGCGAGGACCGCGTCGAGGAGATATACGAGGACCTCTGCTATGTCAAGTTCACCTCAGCACTGCCGGAGGTGGCGATTTACTTCTCACTTAGCTGCTTGTTGTTTCGTTTAGCCCGATTTTAGCCGAACGTGTGCGACGACAAATATAGTTTGGTTAACTCATCTTGGCGCGTGATATTATGTGTGTGTGCTTTGCATTGACGTCGTCCGCGCAACACGTTTTTATCGCTTTTTATAAGGACACTCACACATAACACCCCGCGCCAAGAGCAGTTAAAGCGTCTTTAAGATAGTAACAAAGCATGCGACAGATATGGCTTTAATCCTGTTTGAGGTTTTTTTTAGGTTGAGTCCTGCAGTGATCACTAAATCCCAAGTCGTTCAAGTCAGGCCGCTTGGGCCACCCAACCTGATTGATCGATATTAACAAACACGCATTGTACGTTGCCGTTTGAAATTCAAGTATTTAAATACGTGCTACGTATCGTCCTCAAATCATAAAGACGGTTTACGTGACACTTATAGCGCAGAGATAAGACGGAAAATTGTTCAAAACTCTCGCAGTAGCAATCGATAAGTATCTTTAGAACTAAATCAGCAATTACGTACAACTCGTGCTTTGAATTTCAATGCAATTGTGTATGAAATCTGCCATTCAAATAAGAGGCTTCGTTGATAATATTCAGAGCTCACTTCCTCCGTAGGAAGCTACTATGAATTGAATATGTTAGTTTCGATTGCTCAATGCTCGGCTCGTATCTTTCGCGTATCTAGCGAGTGGGCGGCTACAAACTATGTAGCAAGTGGTACACGCACCAGCCTAGCTGTCTATCAAAATTGTTTTACACCAATAAACGTCTTGAGCGTGTCACCAATAAGGAAGTGACCCCAATTTCACATTTGCACAACGGCTAAGCTGCTCATATTAGCTACGTTTAGCGCAACCTTAGAACTTTCATAAAAGGATTAGTTTTCTGGTAACTCCCTACGTCGAACAAGTTTTCCATGCTGTCTTTCGTGTAACTCAAGAATGTATCCGTCATTTGTTAGTACGCCCCGGAACTCCTAGAAATGACCCGCGAGTGTAGGACGCGATAAAGTATCTTTCGTTTCCGAGAACGAATATTTTTCGCTTGTTGCCGCTATCTTCAAGACTCTGATATTAATTCCTGTGTGATGACGTTATGTTGCAACGTTGTGTGCAATTTTGAAAGATAGCAGCCTGCTATATTGTACGCCAACCGAATCAATTAGTCTTGGGTATCGTTAAGAGTAGTTAAAATAAATAGGATGCCATACCCGTCGCGCCTGAAGATCGTTTTCTCGTGTATTGCAATTTGCATGATTATAACCATCAATTGGTACAAAGTTACTTATGTGATATTGCTGGATAGTGGGGTACTTATTGACAGGAATGTAGAGATTGTAGAGTACGCTAGTGACTTATAATAGCGCTAATTGTAATGTAACTCTCCAAATTATTAAATCTATAAGTAGAAACTTTTGTCAATACCAAACCGTAATGCGTGACGGAACTTGACATATGTATGTATCTTTAAAGTAATTTAAAGTCGAGTAGACATGCTTATTTCCGTATACAGTATTACAAAAGTCGTAACACAAAAGCTGTCGACGTACGTTCGTACTTGAACATGACGTGGATCAGGGTTTCTCAATCTTTTCCCTCCGCGTACTCCTATTAGATGAGACTTTAAAGACCACAGCGGCGCACCCCTTTACAAAACACTGGCTAAAGATTTCATTTAAGAAAAAAACCACAAAAAGCAATAGATATGTATACATATTTATTATGTTTTTAATAAAAACATATGAGATGTGTATTGCTATTTTTTAATTATTTTGAAATAAAATGCACATCCTTATTAGAAAAAAATAGTATAAGTTCGGACTTAATAAATTTGATGGGTGCGCTTGTTTTTGTGGTCAATTTTACTCAATTTCGATTTTCATTCATATTCAACTTGTCTCACGAAGGGTCGGTAAACTCAGTAAAGTCGACACCATTAGGTAAATTTGATCGCGTATCCCCACGACGCAATAGCAGTGCATATGGAGTATACTTTGAGATACCCTGACGTAGATTAGTCACGTACGTAACGTCTGTTATTGTCTATTGATTGTCCGGCGCCGTCCGAGGACACGTTTCGCGAGGGCGCGACGCCGACGTTTCGACGGAACTTATCCACGGCCCTTGCAGCAATATCGGATACCTTTCCGAGAAAGCCTACCACCTACCTCCTCAGTTTTTTGTTTTTTTGTTGCGTAGCGTAGTGAGCCCATACTCACGTATGCTGCATGCGTGTGCGACACTGTAGAAAACTCCGTTTTCGCTCCGACAACCGTACCCTGCAAAACGATAGCGATCAGTCTAGTCGAATCTACTAACGCGACTCTCCCGCCGAAAATTATCTTGACCGCGATATGTGGAACATTAAAAATAACTAGTGCCCGAAATAGAAATCATAGAGTGTTTATTTCGAGTCGAGTACGTACATACGTGTATGTTTACAAACAGTATCGCCCGCGAACGTGACGTCAACGGGTCGGTCGAACCGTTGATCGTCGAGCGTTCGGTCGCGGTCGGTGGGTTGTCAGAGCGATGGGGGAGTTCTGTTCGAGCCACAGATATAGATCTATATAGATAACGCAACTCAGCTCATCAGTACGAAAATGCCAGTATGAATAATATTATGAATGACTATGGTCGTGTATTGTATAAACTTATTAAATATTTTGACTAGTACTTAAATTTGCGTGATCTATTGAAATCCTCATGAGTAGCAAAGCACGCGCATACAACCGCAGAGAGAATATTTTTCTCTATTTGAGGTCGGATGTGGGCGTCCAGCCGTCCATGGGCTGCAATGACCACTTAACATCAGTGCCGTGAGCATAAATACTATCGTCAAAGTATTCGTAAGATAAACGTCAGTAACGGCGGGGCTGGGGGTGCTCAGACCACCCTCCGACCAGGTGGACCGATGAATATATATAGTCAATAGTATGTCATATATACTGACATAATTATGACAGACTGCTGTCTGACATTCTCCCATACGGTATACTAATGACACACGTTAAATATACGAAACGATACGAATACGTTGATGATAGTGTCCATGCTCACACGAACATTATCATCAAAGTACGGCAAACTTCAGTCATTAGTATGTCTGACATCGTTCCATACTAATAGCACAAAGTACGGCAAACTGCAGTCATTAGTATGTCTGACTATACGAATACTTTGACGATAGCGTCCATTCTCTACGCTCTTGCAACTTACACGCCCTTTGCTGCTCAACTCGAAAAAAAATCAAGATCTATATCCGCGGTACGAGCGTAACGATGTGTGTGTGTGATGATGGGCGTGCGTGCGTGCGTGCGTGCAGCGGCGTGGCGTGCGCGCCGAGCGGCGACACAGAGTACTCGAGCTACGTGGCGCGCATCCACGACGAGGAGATCTACCACGACCTGTGCGCGGTCAAGGGCGCCCGGGAGCTCCGCGACCCGCCCGCCGCCCCGCACCAGCCGATCGCTTTCAGTGCAGTACGCGGTTTTGGTTTTTTTTTCTTTCTTTTTTTTTTTACTCACTTACTAAGTGTGGTGGGGAGGCGTGCTTCTTTGGCGGGTTTGTGTGGATGTCGCGCAATTTTTTTGGAAATGCGGCGCAAGGCATTGGATGACTGAGTTGGTGAACATGAAACATGACAGTCGTAATAAGACATCAAGTCTGGCTGACGAAGTTGGACGACTGAATTGGTGAAATGAAACGTGAAAATAGTAATTCGCTCTATTTGTTTTTGGACAGTCACATGAGGTAGCCCTACGTCCTACGTCGTCGATCTATTTTTGTACATATAAATCGCGGGCAGATGGGCCACCTGTTTTGTTTCACAAATCAGTCATTCAAACGATTGCCACTGTTTTGAAATTTCAACTAAAAAAAATTAAGCCGAAGAAGTATGTCTTCTCACGCGCGTACTTTAGTAAACGCGCTTAGTTTTCTTTGTTTCTTTATGCTTTTATAGTCTAGTTGGCCAGGAAAAATCCGTGTATGAATAAGGATGAACATCGGTTGCAGTGCTCCAAAACGATAATTAACAATAATTAGTTTTACTGCGACTTATTAAACTGCACTTAACACAGATAAATAGATATATCGACTCATGATCGAGTTCTCGCGTTTTGTGAATTCCAAACGAACAACGCTCGTAATAAAGCTTCATTTGTAGCAACTAGCAATAAGCTATGTTATTAATTTGTCAATCAGTCGATTCGGTTTCGCGGTTCTCGCTGTGACGGCGTTAATTTCACGCGTCACTTGGGAACCGAGACTCGTAAGTAAAAGTCTGGCAAAGAGTTCCACGCATCGTCTGAATTATTCATACACTCATTATTTCTGGTAGCATATTATGGCGACTGTACATACTCGTGGGCTCGTCTCGTTTCGCGTCCTCGTCTCGTCGCGAGAAAAAACAGACCATGTACATGAAGGGTATCTAATCATTTGAACTCTGGACGACCGACGCCTTTCCTTTGACTCGTGCGCGCAAACCGACCGAGACCCCGACTCGAGACGCAACACGACGAAAGTAGCCTGTACACGCTCGTATTCGAAATGTCTCGTATGTCTCGCGAGTACGTATAGTCACCATTACATTTTCCGCCGTTTAGCAGCCAGTAGTAGCGGCTACAATGTTGTCAATAGTATCGCCTCAGAATGGTTGATGCGTTTACATATTTTCGTGTTCGTTAGCGCTTGCATGCATCGAGATCGCACTGAAAACCTACCGTTCACACAATTTTCCGATTTCCAGCTGGCGACGTCGACGGCCAGCTTCGAGAAGCGCGACTACGTGATAAGGGAGCTGGTGGACACCGAATGCAATTACGTGGACGTTTTGAGTAAAATAATCAAGTACTTCTTGAGGCCGCTCACGCCGTACCTCAAGCCTCAAGATATGCAGATCGTGTTCTTCGGGGTCAAGGTAAAGTGGTATGTTATTCGCGTAGGTCAGGGTTTCTCAAAGTGAGGTGTGCGTACGACTGGGGGTACGAAATAAAATTTCCGTAATGACAGTTGTTTGCCCTGTCTCCTCCGTGCGGCAAGTTGAATGCTAATTATGTAGTAACTGGGTGTGCAGGAATGAGACGTTGTCGATAAGATTGAGAAACCCTGGTTTAGACACCGAAACTCGTCTATGGTTTACAGTTCATTTTTATTCTCTCGTCTTATTTGGTAAACAATCTTGCAGCAACAAGCAATTTTAAACTTTTTTTCAATAAAAAGTAGTGCACTTTTTATTGAAAAAAAGTTTAAAATTGCTTTAAAAAAATAAATTATAGTTTCTAGAAATCTGTTTCCGTATTAAATGACAATTTGTTTATAAATTTTTACAATTTTGTGTTTGCATTATTTTTTAATCGCAAATTAAAACAAAAAGTTCACGCTAAGATTGTTTACCAAAGAGAATAAAAATGGACTGTAGTATCTTATGTTTCTTTGTGTGTTTTAGGAGCTGCACGATATCCACACGGGGCTGCTGCGCCAGCTGAAGGCGGCGACGGAGGGCTGCGTGCCGGGCAGCGGGGCGCCGCGGCTGGCGGACGTGTTCCTCGCGTGGCGGGAGCGGCTGCTGCTGTACGGCGACTACTGCTCGAACCTCACGCACGCCCAGGACACCCTCAAAGCGCTGGACGCTCGGGATAACACCTTCAATAAACACTTGCAGGTAAATAACTGAATACTATTTTGTTTTAACCACTTCGCTGTCCCGTGAGTCGCATTTGATACATACCCATTGTTTAACTATTTTGTCTATTTATTGGACTCAAATTCAAATTCAAATTCAAAAGCTTTTATTCATTATCAGGTACAATTTATGCACACTTAATGAACGTCATACATTTAACATTATACAAACATCCGCTTTGATCGCCCCTCAGGCAAAACGTAGACTAGGAGAAAAAAGCGGGCGGAAAAAAACTCCCAGCACTCTTTTAAAAATAAGTAGGTATGAATTATTCTATGGTGCAGTATGACTAGGCCCAATAAAGGAACACACGTGACAGCTATCGTGTGTGTCAATATCGCCCCATTGCCATCCGCACTCTGGCTTGACCCGTTTACATAATACGCACATAAAATACGAGTACATCTTCTATAATATAATAAAAATGAATAGCTGTTCGTTACTCTCGCTAAAACTCTAAAACGGCTAGACCAATTTAGTTTTAATAATAATATGTTCGTATTAGTTCAAGGATGGTTTATACGGTGAGAAACTCTGAAAAGAAAACAGTACGAATTTCTATACTTGGCAGAACGAAGTGTGCCGCGTCAGCTACTTAATAATAGATATTGATCATAATTATATTCTACAAAAGTGTATCCCTTGAACAGTCAATAATTAAAGTCTAAAAGTAGTTCTGGAAAGTTAAATCAACAATTTTTTTTTTTCAGAAATGTCAAAAAGAACACAGCGATGGCAGAATACAGCTTCGAGACATACTTTCGGTACCAATGCAAAGAATACTCAAATACCATTTACTGTTAGAAAAACTAGTACAGGAAACGGCACCGGTAAGTATCTTATTATACCAATATACGATTTAATGCATCACATAATTACAGTGACAGAAAACATTTAAGGCCACTAACAAAGGGATCCGTTTTATCTAAAAAAAGGTTGTTGGCACAGGCACCTGAAAATCGGCTTAGTGCTATGTATGAATTATGAATTAATGCAAATAACAAAGTACTTGTATGCCGGCACCTTTATGTTAATTGTCATTATTAAGTGATATTTAATCTGTTCTGTTCAAGTAGTAACACCGAGCTGTCTGGCTGGCTGTAATATGTCAAAAGAAAAAAGAGGAATAAGAAATGTCAGAATAGAATTAGAAGAGATTTAAAATGGAAGCCAGTTGTATTATTTTGAAATGTTTTATAGTTAAATATTGGAGAATAGTATTTCAATTTGCAAAGTGATTATTGTGATCCAGAATTATAATACACGGAGATTGTTACTATAGTGTTGTCTTCTATTAATCCTGGTTCCCTCACCCGATTACCTACGCGACCCACAGTGACACACACATAGCCCACACATATAGCCAAGATGCCATCATCGTATATATATTAACGACTCCTCATTACCCCTTCTGTTACATGTATATTTTCCAAACACAGCATCAAATTATATTTCGTCAAGGTCTGGCTTACAGCTGTTTTGTGCTGTGCTTTTGTGTCTAGCTCGCACCTTCTGCGGTCTTAAAACCGAGCAACTGTTTGCTGTAATCCCGTCTCTATTCCGGGCGGTTCTCAGCCAGCCGTTCCCAACGAGAGGTGTCAATGTCGCAACGTTTCAGGCTATGTTCACATGTAACGCGCGTTATCGCGCGTCAACGCGCGATCAAATTTGAAGAGAGTTCAGATGATGAGCGCTAATGCGCGTTGCGAGAGTACTCGTCAGTCTAGTTCGGTAGAACGTAGAAAATGGACGTGGAAGAGGCTATTATTTTGTGCTTTTTTCTACTTCATCGATTAGTAAGTCGATGACAATATCTTCAATTTCACTCATTTTAAATGCGAAAACAAAATATAATTACGAAAATTAACAAAATTACATGCGATCGCGATGAAAGCGCGCGCTCAACTGAACAGCAAACGGACATTACATTAATATCAAAGCGCGAGTCAACGCGCGATTGTCTGCGTCTAGAAACTTTTTCTCTGAGCGCCGCGTTGACGCTCGCTGACGCGCGATAACGCGCGCGCATGTGAACGGTTGCTGGGTATATATTAGGATGTCTAAGCGCGCGATTTGAAATCGCGCGTCACAATTCAGCCATCTGAACATAGCCTCATTTGTCTGACGTAACGTAATATTGTCCAACAGAACCACGAGGAGTTCCGCGGGCTGGAGCGCGCCAAGGAGGCGATGGTGGACGTGGCGCAGTACATCAACGAGGTGAAGCGCGACAGCGAGGTGCTCACGCTGCTCGCCAAAGTGCAGGTACCTGCTCACACACACACTCGCACTCGCACTCGCACACTGTGATAGTGCCATCAGACTGACACTGTACACAAGAGATGGCGCCACTAAGCTTTCTAAATACGAATACATTTTTTTATGACTTTTAACACGCTTTTATTCGCTTCTGTCGTATGATAGAATGTAACGGAAACTTTAAACATGATTTTGACGAACTTCCTTCATTCCTGTCTCCTTCCTTTCAGCCCTTTGTAGTCCACTGCTGGACATGGGCCTCCCCTAATCGACGCCACTCCGCCCGGTCCTGGGCCCTCTGAATCCAACGGTTTCCCGCTGTCTTCTTCAGGTCGTCAGTCCACCTGGTCGGAGGGCGGCCTGTGCTCCCTTTTCTAAATGTGGTCGCCATTCAAGGACATTTTCCCCCATCGGTTGTCAGTCCTGCGAACGATGTGGCCAGCCCATTGCCATTGCCAAACTTAAAATACTACAATTACTTTATACAAAGTTTCAAAACTTTGCATACTTATCAAGGACCTATGACAATGCAATAATATAAGAAAATCGAACTAAAAAATTAAAAATAAATAACAGTTAAAAAAACACGCTTTTATAGAATCAAAACTAAAAAATAAATTTAAATTAAGAATAGTGTAAATAAGAAAAAGTTATTGCATTGTTACAAAGCGTGGGGTGCACGGTGTTAATGGACACCTTAGAAAACATCTCACGGGAAGAAGCATTCGTGTAAGTTTGTACTGTAAACGATTTGTTGTTTCAACAGGAGAGCATAATAGACTGGGAGTGCGGGGCGCTGGGGGCCGGCGGGGCGGGGCTGGCGGCGTACGGCCGACTGCTGCTCGACGGGGAACTCAAGGTGAGACAATATACTGTACCACCATTATTATTTATTTATTTATTTATTCATTGCACATATACATATTACAGTTGAGGCAACATGTAAATGCCCGGGTAGGGCGTAGCAAAGACTAGAGGCAGCTTTTGTCACAAATTCGAACTCTAATAGAAATAATGATAATAATTTACACTAGTCTTAAGATCACAATATTTGTCAGAGATTTTTACATGTCAACTTATACAATTCAATAATTATTATCACTGTGTTATAAAAATACATTACATTAACATTATGTGGGTCATACTAAACATTTTTATTAAAATGAGCTATTACAATTTCTTTAAAAGATTAATTATACGAATGTCAACGATCATAATTACATTGCATCTTCTATATGTTTATCCTCCATAAATTCTTTAAGAGAATAGTAAGATTTCTTTAAAATTTTTAAACATTTTATCCTTATCTTAAAATATTCAAAGATAAGCCCGTGAGCGAGGCAAGCCTTTCTTTGGGTTGGGCCGAACTTGAGATGCTATGTCAGATAATACCGAGTCAGCCGCAACTAACAATTCTGAATCTATTAATACTCCGCTAAGTTATTCTGTGGCCCCTTCTTTCTCCCAGACATGTATTGTAAACAAAAATTTTAACAAAACCTATTATAGTTACTAATAATTCACCTTACATTATATTAGTCGGGATAGACTCGTTTCATACCTTTCAGTTTTTTAATTTCGATCTGCCATTGTAACTGAATTGCGTCGAAAGACTAACCCCATTATTATATACAGATGCCTTCACGAAAGGCACAGGTAAGTACATGTTTCGATGAAATAAATAACAAATTTCCACCAACCCGCAGTAGGCCAGCGTGGTGGACTAAGGCCTACAGCCCTCTCATTGTGAGAGGAGACCCGACCCTGTAGTGGGTGGTTAATGGGTTAAAACAACAAATAACAAATTTCATTAAATCGTTCATATTCAAGGTAAAGGCGCACGAAGACCAAAAACTACGTTCGCGATACGTGTTCGTGTTCGACAAGCTCATGCTGCTCTGCAAACCCGTCAAGGTAACCAAAGGACTCGTTATAACGTTAATGACTCACCGCCGCACTCGGAGACGTTCATTAACGTTAATGGTTCATTATGAAAATAACGATGACACTTATGGCAATACGAATAGAGACGATTTTATTTGTGCGTTAATGAAGACGTCTCTGAGTGCGGCCGTTAGAGTGATACTAATAAACGATTTAGTTATTGGTAAAAATATAATTTCTCTTTGTAGCTAAATCAAGAATCGTTCAAGTTATAAAAACACCGCTGTTGATATTAGGCGAAACTTGTCAAAGAACGTTTTCATCCACCACTCGGTGTGTGTAGAAAGTAAAAGTAATAAAACATTTACAATTTATGGCTTTTAGCTATTCAAGATATGGTATATTGTATGAAACAAACGAAAGGTGTGTTAAAATCTCAATCTATGTTACAACATCAGTTCATGGGTGCTGTCGGTCAGGGCTTGTTCATTCGAAGAGAGCAGCTTACTTCAGGAGTCGTTAAATTTGTACTCAGTAGTAAGAATTGTTATTGCCGACTATCATATCAAGTTACATAATAGTGTAATAATAGTCTTGTGGTTTAGAAGAGCATGTCATGTAATTTCCTGTATAATTGATGTCAACAAACGGTGAGGTAAAAGCCGCAAAACTGTTCGGTTTTATCAGTTCCACCACGCGTTAGAAACGTAATAACTTAATCTAACTGCGGTTGCAAAAGTTTCAAACGTGTTTTAGCAGCTTCAACGACTATGTGAGGGCCATGAAAAGCCGTAGTTTTACTCTAAGATAAGTAAGATGCAATGATCGATAAAGCACCCCTGGCCAACTTGGCCTAAGCCCTTCCATGCTTTACATATAGCAGTCAGCACGAGTCGTGAGCCCAATCTTTATTGGTCGATTTGACGTTGACTGTGCTATTAGTTGATTGGTTCGTTGGCAGTGTACGTCGTTTACTGGCTTCGCTATGTTCTTAGACTGCTGTACATTGGCTGTGAGTGTTCAATATCCCAACCACTAAACAATCTGTGCTCACGGCTCGTGACATATACTATAAATACTGAAATATTTAAAAAGGTAGATCACCAAAATACCCATCAAAGAAGTCCTTCCTTCCTTTCAGCCCTTGGCTATCCATTGCTGGACATGGGCCTCCCCTAATCGACGCCACTCCACCCGGCCCTGGGCCCTCTGAATCCAAGGGTTTCCCGCTGTCTTCTTCATTCCATCAAAGAAATAATACTTAAATATTACCATTCCCGGACTGTATTGTGTCCTTGACATTTGGTCACAATACAATTTTTTATATGTATTTTAAATAAGTTATGTATTTGTACCAAGATAACGTCATTAAATAAAAGCCCACATTGCTCCAGGACAACCAATACTCGTACCGGGTGGGCATCCGGCTGGCAGAGTACCGCATCGAGGAGGGCTTCGGCCGCCGCACCATGCGCAGCGACGCGCGCTGGAGCGCACACTTCTACCTCGTGCGCCGGACCAAGGACGCCACGTTCACGCTCTACGCGAGGACAGAGGACTGCCGCAGGAAGTGGGTCAAGGCGATCCGCGACGCCATGTGAGTGTGTCAGTAAGCCATTAATGACCCACTACAGGGTCGGGCCTCCTCTCACAATGAGAGGGATGTAGGCCGCCGTCCACCACGCACCACTACTGCGGGTTGGTGGACTTCGCATGCCTTTGAGAACGTTTTTTTTTGTGAACTCTCAGGCATGCAGGTTTCCTCACGATGTTTTCCTTCACCGTAACAGCAGGTGATATTTAATTTCATAAATCGCACATAACTTTTATTACAAAGTCATTGGTGCGTGCCACTGGGATTCGAACCCGGATCCCTCGATTCGAGGTCGAATTCTAAGCCACTGGGCTATCACCGCTGCACTATACACAATAGTACAAGTTTTTCCGTACACCAGTCTGAAAACATGGCGTGCAATGCCGGCGAATGAGACAGAAAATAGGTAAACTGATTACTGTGAATGGATACGGATAGAGGAGCTTAAAATTTAGATAACAGAACAATGCGTGAAGATGCGCGCTGGAGCGCACTACCGCGTGCGTCGGACCAAAGACGCAACGTTTACGCTGTACGTAAGAACAGAAGATTGTCGCAGGAAGTGGGTCAAGGCTATTCGTGAGTATATTTATTTAAGAAAAAAAGCAAGCAAACAAATGGTCTTTTCGCCTATGAAAATTTAATGGTCTTGCCACCTATTCACACGCGCTCGGTCGACTTAGAGGGAGAGCCCATTACAACGCAACCAATACTCGTACTCAAAGACATACATTAACGTTAATGGTTCATTATGAAAATAACACCCGTATCTGATCATTCACGAATATAAGCAATTTGTTTCCAGTGACAACCTGGAGCCTCCAGGGTGCCGGAGTACAAACCACAAGTTCGTTCTGCACACATTCGAAAAACCCGCCACGTGTCATCACTGTTCCAAGTTCCTCAAGGGCAGATTATTCCAGGTATGTTTTCATGAATGATTTTATCATGTAATCCCATCTTTTGTCTATAGTAACCGTCACGAGCACAATAACCGGCACATCAAGAGTCGTTAGCACAAATGATGTTGGTAGGGGTATTTTACATTGTCGGCACATGTACAGGAGTAAAATAACACGTGCTAGACCATTAAACGGTGCACACTCCCTGGCGGAACAACAGCGTCGTTAACGTCAAATCGACCAATAAAATAGTGCTCACAACTCCTCCCGGCTACTATACCGTAGCTTATTTTACTTTCAAAAGAGTGCTGGTAGTTTTTTTCCGCCCGCTTTTTTCTCCAAGTCTACGTTTTGCCCAATCAATTAAGGATCAAAGCTTATGATTGTATAAATTTAATGCAATATGTATGACGTTCATTAAGTGCACAAATTGTACCTAATAATGAATAAAAGCTTTTGAGTTTGAGTTTGCTTAACTCAATGAACAAATTAAATTTATGGTTGGGATTTTTCTATGGTTAGTTACGACTGGTTACATAAGAATAATGAAAGTGGTTTGTGGTTTCCCGTGCAGGGCTACCTGTGCTCGGTGTGCAACGCGTGCGCGCACAAGGACTGCATCGCGCTGTCGGGGCGCTGCGGCGGCGGCCCCGCGCCCGCGCCGCCCCTGCCGCCGCACCACCACTCGCCCGACGCCGCGCTGCACTACTACATGTGGTGAGCCGCCGGAGCTTCTTAATACGTATAATAATGTGCGGTGATAGCCCGGTGGCTTAGAATTCCACCTCGAATCGAGGGGTCCGGGTTCGAATCCCAGTGGCACGCACCAATGACTTTGTAATAAAAGTTATGTGCGATTTATAAAATTAAATATCACCTGCTGTTACGGTGAAGGAAAACATCGTGAGGAAACCTGCATGCCTGAGAGTTCACAAAAAAAAAATGTTCTCAAAGGCATGTGAAGTCCACCAACCCGCTGTAGGCCAGCGTGGTGGACGGCGGCCTACATCCTTCTCTTTGTGAGAGGAGACCCGATCCTGTAGTGGGTCATTAATGGGTACTGACATGACATAATAATATGAATCACTTGCGGTGGGGTATCGGATCATCTCACTAAATGAATCGCGAATGTAGTTGTCGCGTTAGCCTAACTACTGAGGTTCGTATGTACACATTCGGTGTGTGGCGTGACGACTTTTTAAAGAACTCGACTTTAATAGAATTATTGTTATCAAGCAATTTAAAGTGCTAAATCTATAAAAGAACAGGCGTTTATCGTCGTGAGTACCTTACGAGTAGTACGGGTGTCTGTCAGTTGGGGTAGCAGCATAGTGAAATTTAAGATACGTCAAGCCTCTTCGCCAGGACAGGACGTGAGTTGGGGTCCTCCACATCAAAACTCACGGATACTTACTAGAAAGTCTGAAGCCACACACAAAACAGCTTCTATTACAGTAATTTGTGGTGACATCGTTTACTCGTTAACCTGTGTCTGGTACCTTTAAATCACCATTAAAAAATTATTAAAAGTGATATTAAAATCTTTATTTTTTCAAGGTACGTGGGCGAGATGGGCCGCGAGACGGCGACGGCGCGGCTGGAGCGGCGCGTGGACGGCACGTTCCTGCTGCGCGTGCGGCCGCGCGCCCACCAGCACGCGCACAACGACACCGCCTACGCGCTCTCGCTCAAGTGAGTGTACAATGCAGTGTACTGCACTAGCTGTAGCTGTAGGCGAGTACCGCAGACGAACGAACGAAACTGAACTGAACGAGGCTGAGCTAATCCTATCGGCTGTCGACGCAGATCAAAACAAAACGCGCGAGTTCTTATTTCAAATTCTGCGTCGGCGACCGGCAGGTGACAATCTTATTGGTTAGTTTCGTTCACCTCGCACTCCGCACACCATGGAACGGTCGACCTCTAGCTCTCGACCGATACTGCGGTGCTCTTAAAATGTAAAGATGAACTGTTCATGTTACTGGGACACATTTTAATGCAGATGTTTCCTGTTTCAGAACGGACAACACAGTGAAGCACATGCGCGTGTGCCGCAAGCCCATCGACCAGGTGCCGCACTACTACCTGTCCGAGTCGCGCTTCTTCCGCAGCATCGTCGAGATGGTCTCCTACTACGAGAAGACCAGCTTGTCCGAGAACTTCGTGGGGTGAGTCGACTTCGTGAACCGCTTTAGATCATCACCTCATACGCTAAGAACTCACGATACGGTTTTCAGCCGCGCCCTTACGCGGTCCGAGGTCCCGTAGAATGCAAATATGTATGTAAAAAATTAAGACGCGTTTCCCGGTTGCATGCGGCTCCCGTTAGTGGCCAGCCCGTGCCGGATGTTTCCAAACCTCCGACAAGGTTTAACGACTGCTATATTAACTTTCTCGATGGCTCGCGATCTGCTCAAGAAGCGGGGCTTCATGAAGCAAGTATGTAACAACAAGTAACGCGTGACGTGTCTCGCAGGCTAAACTCGAACCTGCGGTGGCCGTTCCGGCGCGTGGTGGCGACGGTGGTGCACGACTTCCGGCCGCTGGAGAGCTCCCAGCTGGCGCTGCGGCCCGGCGCCAAGCTGCTGGTGCTCAGCAAGGAGGGCGACGGCCGCGGCTGGTGGAAGGGCCGCACGCTCGACAAGGTGAGCCCGGAGCCCGCTGGAGGTGAGGTGTTATAGCCCAGGAGCTGTCCGACTGTCCGAGAAATGTTTCGAGTCGGCATAAAAAGGGAGGTAACTTAGCGCTAAAGCAGCGGTTGTAAAGCAGCAGGTTCTTCATGTCTTGTGTTTCCGCTGGGGAGGCATGGTTGCCAGAGATACTTTATTTGTGGCGAACATATTAATCTTAAACATCATTGCCTGAAATAAAGTCACTGTTGACTTTGGTCTCTTCTAACAATGGGAATAATAAACACCTTAGTTTACCAATGTCTACCGATTCGTATGCCTTTGCGGGCAGGTATTCTGATAGCATTTACCTTCACAAATCATTTTTAACCATTTAAGCAAAACAGTTTAAGCTTAAATACGACAACGAGACGTCAACGCGTTTTATCTGATTTCTATCACGTTACTTTTCTGAGCTAAAACTAAACTGATAATATGTTTTCAGGGCGACAACCGATCGGGCTACTTCCCGAAGGAGTGCGTGCGGGAGGAACCCGAGTGCATCGGGGCGCTCGACTGATGTTTGCTTTGCCTCGCCGAGCGCGAGCTACACTACCTCACGGTGCAGGAGGCGCGGGGGGCGCGGGGGGCGCGGCCCGGCGGCGAGGCGGAGGCGCTGCCCGGCGTGCAGCGGGGCGCGTGCTCGCTGCGACCGACCGCGTGCACGGACCAGCAGGCGCCGTGCGCGCCGCAGCAGCGGACCGTGCCGCCCACGCCGCCCGCCTCCCCCTCGCCCTCCTCCTCCTCGCAGGACGATCTCGTGTGAGTGCCCTACCGATGTCGTAGCTGCTAGATTGTTCTGAGTTACGTGTATCAAATAATCTACCATATAAAAGTTGTAGCTAGTGTTGATGAGGATTCCTCTTCCTCTTAATGGGGAAGTTTCGCATTTTTTGGTACTTCTCTTGGTACTTTCATATCCTCTTTCGCTTCCTCTTAGGAAAAGTCGAAAATTCCTCATCCTCTTCCGCTCTCTTAAATTAAGAGGTATTTATGAGGAATTTTGTGTGTCTATGGTTCACACGTCAAAGGGAATCACTGGGATTCCCTAGCCAGTCTATTTATTTATTTGTATAGTTTTTACTCTTTTTCCCTTACTCGAACCCTTCCTCTTCCTCATCCTCACAACTCTTCGTCATCAACCCTAGTTATAGCTAGTTAGGTCGAAGTTTCCTCCCGAGTGGTAGCGTAATCCCACCTGTAGTTAGTACGGAATCAATTCAGTGTTAACGTGTACGTACTCGTACGTTCAATCCGATCCATAGTACGGAGTATTGAAGTGTGCAAATAGATACGTTATTAGCGGACATACAATTTGTTGGATTGCTAAGTTACATGTGTGTATCGGAGTATTTACGAGGACACAAAAAATGAACTTTTAAAACGAATAGTTGATATGATATTCATATTATTATTATAATGTAGATAGAAGTGACGAAATGCATAAAGCAATGCATTGAGCTGTTGATTCTTGAATAAATTTATTCATATTTTGTAAATAGATTGTACATAAAAATATATTTATGTATTTAGATATGAAAAATATAATCGACTGTTTGTAAACGGCGTCGTGGAAGTGCACAGATCGAAATAAATAAATAGTGAAACCTCCAGTTGGGTCGCGAAGTGATATTTTAGAATGCTGTATGGTGTAGTATTCTTGATGTAAAGCAATATTTTTCTAATGATAAGGTTGTCACTATTTTTTTATCTATGTAGTTAAACCACTTCATACTGTCAAAACTAGGACTAGAAAATACCTATTATTGTATTTCTTGAAAAACTCGTGTAAATGCTTTTTACAGGAAAACAAGAAATAACATTTTCAATGCTATTTCTTGTTTTCCTTCATGAACTTAATTACTGTACGGGGTACTGTACCATTTAATATGACTATATCACTTTCACTTCCTATGTAAGTTTGTTAATTAAAGGGGATTTCTTGACTAATGTGCCTTGGTTAGCAGAAGTAGTATTAATTGAGGGAATAGAGCTCTATTGGTCAAATGTATTTGAATTATTGTACATGACATAATTATTATTGACCCAGAGTATTCACATTTATATATTTCGATGGCGTATTTCGAGTTGAATTGAGATGTGGATGTGGAGTCGGTTGGAATACCTTTTTATTGAACAGTTAATTAAAAATGACGTCACAAGCCGGGTTCTTGATTCGAAATTTATGTTTTGTCTAAAGAACCTGACGTCATCATATTTCAAGTAAGACCTACTTATTTTTTTTTGCATGAAATAAAAAATATTTGTTAAGGTAATTGGAAGTTGAGCTGAGTTTTCAGACGTTTCTAAAACCAGGAAACCACTTATGGGAACTTCATTTTGAAATGATTTGTGAATAGAGACCGCATCTTGATTGAATAATGTCATTGTGTTGGTGTAACGTACGTGGTGCATATAGGTTTGTGCGAGAATCGACGTAACGTGATGTGCCTGTATAATGCTGTTGGTGTTTGAAAGACGAGGAGGTATCTATTGTATGTATATCTCTTGTGTCACTATAATATATTGTGAAACAAATATAGGTAGGAAATTTAAATGAGGGTCTTGTGTGTGCATTGAACGTAATTTTAAAAGTTCAACTGAAAATGTTGTGAAGTCTTAATGTTAAATTAAATATTGGTGTTTTTATCTAGGAATCTTGGAACACACAATATTAAATGTAAATTCGCCTTGAACTCCTTTAAAATTCTTATAAAAAGTCATATTTTTTTAATAGTCATCATATTCCTTGCTCTCTTAATGCATCGTGTACAAATGTACGTAATTGAGCAAAAGTTCCTTAATTTACTTTTATTATATCGTACTATTATATCGTGACAAAATATATGCTGCCGGACATGTTTCTTTTATTTATATTTTGTGTTTTATACAATTTGACTGTTTTTTATGAAATCATGACAATCTAGTGCTCAAACATATAAAAATCAGGTTAGAGACGTTATTGAAACCCTGTTATAATTAATATTATATTGCATGCCATTGTCTTCTGGCTTTTGTATATAATAAGAGCCTCTTTTATTTTAACCCTGGGGTAAAATGGGTAGAGGGTTAAATAAACTTTGCTATTGAGCAATTAATCACGCTTCAGGTTACAAACAAATCATCAACGTTTGAGTTTCATTGCACAATTCATATATACCTACATAATATATTAATTACAAAAAGCATTGCATTGCATTTATTATTAATGTATAAGTGATATTCAGTGCCAAAACATAATTGCACAATTTTATTGTTAAATATTTTATTATGATCATTATTTTAAAGATACATTAAAATATTTTATTCCAATATTTGAAAAACCTCGATATTTTTCTGGAACAGTACAGTGAGCAAATTTTTACTTCAATGTAATGAAATATTTATTCCAATTATTTCTTAGTCAGTACTGGTCAAAAAGCGTAATCGCTACTGACTTTTAATTAAAATATGTATGAAATCTAGTAGTTACAAATAAAATGTACATAAAATATATCAGTTATAGACAACTTATATATTTTTGTAGATCCTTCTTAGATCATTTTAAGTAACATCAAAGCTTTTAGGAAAGATAATTCAAACTAGTGCTTTAACAAACTTTCAAAATAAATGAAATTCTCTATAAACCCTTTATGATATGTACAAAATACTATTAAATATAATGTGACGCTTGAAAATATTGATAAAAGAAAACTACTTAAATTATGCTTATCTGTGCTCTCTAACTACTTGAAAAAAAAACGTTTAAAGAAATCATAAAACATACAATTTATCTTACTAAATGAACGATATTTTAATTGGGTCTCTAGATGTGGATGTGATATTTTACAATCACCCTGCAAATCATAAGTGCTTGATAAAGTTTTGAACGAATTTGCAGACATCAACCAATTTTTAACTCTCTTCATTAATCCCCTCATAGCTTTCCCAAATTTTACAAGGCTGCGGAATCACGATAATGAATAAAGATACTCTTTACCTCCACTCATTTAAACGTGAGACAGTAAACTTTGAATAAATGTATGAAGGAATAAAAAAATAACATTTTCTGTCTCTTCTTTAGTGATTTAAATAAGCCCTCTGTTTCAAGGATAGTGTGGATTGTATCTTTTTCATCATTACAATAATGAAATAATGGCAACATTACAAGTTAAACTTCAAAATTATAAATATCGTAGCTGTTTTACATAATGTAATACATTTAATTTGCTTTAAATAATGTAATAATAAATATGCAAAAATATGATCTATTTTTATGAAATTAAAATAATAACTTATCAAAGCCGACTGGGCTCGCGATATTATATTACTATCACTATAAATGTAGTTATATCATTGTTGGAAATAAAGATATATATTTTTATTACTCATAACACTGGACATTCGGATAATTAGCACATAAAATTTTTATTTGATAAAGTGACAATCGTTTCAACGATTCCATTAAATCATAGATGTATAATTCTTCCACACTCTTTGCCCTAGTTTCAATATCTTACGGCTTTTTTGTGTTTTCTTCAATGGCTTAAACATAACTAACAGTAGCAGGCCCATAGTTGCATTGCCTTGCAACTATGGGCATTGCATTGCCCATAAGTCTAGTTCATGCCCACAACGTGGCGAGTAGACCGCGCCCGGCCTTAAACAAGGTTAATGATAGCTGGGTCAAGAGTACCTAATAGTCAGAGAGTCGATCGTCAGACAAAATGAATTTGACAAAATGCTGAAGATTTCCGATGAAACCCGATAATAAGGACCTTGGTCCTTGGGTATGTCCATAGATATAAGGATGTTTTGCAAGAAATAGACATCATTTAAAGACTTAGTTTGTTTTTTTAATGAAATATCCATTTCAGTATTTTTTATGTATTCAATAAAATAAAGACCTTGTAAAGGTTTATTTGTTATGACGTTAAATTTAAGAATCAAAACGATAGAATTTGCTTCAGCTTTCGTCAAATATCTTCTGTTATATTGAAAGAGACTCCTGAACTATTTTGCTCAAACCACCTTCAAATGTACATGACTATATTCTTGATCGGGCACTAATGATAGTGCCATATTATTTATTGTAATTCAAAGTTTTAATTGTACTTGTGTATGTATAGTAGTTTTTGTGTAAATATTTTTTTGTCTATTACTTGTGCCAAAATGTCATAGCGTGATTGAGGGTACGATCTCTTACGTAGAAACAAGTAAAATTCTCTTACGTAGAAACACCAAAATCGTATGTGTTTCTAATATTTTTGTTACATTCTTTCTGCATACATTCAATGACTCTGATTAGATATTTTTGTTTGCGTTTAGTGTATACAAGTGTGCAAATCAATGTATCGCATCAATGTATTGTAAATAAATATATAAAATAGTTATAATATAATAGTATCGCCGTGAACCCATGTTTTTCCAGAAGTCTTCCATAATCGTGTGACGCGTTATGAAATCATACAATATTATTTTTAAACAACATATTTTAGCAATAGCAAAGTACTCGTAGATAATCTTACTATACTATTTATAATGAGGAACTAAATGTAGAGGATAACAATCTTTCTCTTTTGTCACTTCGCACAACTTCTTCATAATATGAAAGATGGCAAGAATGCCATTTCGTTCAAGTATTTTACCGCCAGTGTTGCGTATAGAGTTAATTTTTCTATTTAACTAATGGAAAATAAGAACATCTGTTATTTTCTTGCGCTGTCTCAAAGCCAAATGCGTTTGTATAACTTGAACTTGTATTGAGGTCAAATATACTTATAATACAGTGCTACTTCACTTATAGCGAGTGTGTCAGTAACGAATTGAAAGATTGTTATCCATAAATATTTATTTTTAATATAATCTATAAAATATCGCGCTCATGAAAGGGTACCTTGTGCCCAAATACAGTGAACTAGTTAATGCTTTATTTTGGCGGGTCATTCGTACTTGTGGGTGGAATAATGTTGGCGTAAGAATAGTCATACAGACTCTTCCAATAAAAATGTTATAGGTATGCAATTAATCTAAAATATTTTATATTTATTTAGATTCTAGATGATAAAAGCCTATTTGTGTTTATTTAGGAATCATTTCCCGTCGGTGTTTTCCTACAAGTCTGAATAGCCTTTTGAAAAATTATTTAATAAAATGGAAGTTTCGTATATTGTATTGTGTTTGATAATGCACCAGATTGGTATTTTTGTGTATAAAATATTTTTTGTATAAAAGTTAGCAAGCTCGAAATAATAATGGTGCTAACGGGACTATTTTTGTGTTCATAATTATTTTCCTTTGCTTTTGATGTGGTCGGTGTACGTGTATTGAATAGTCTGTTCGCTTATTAGGTGACGTTTTGGATAAGTAAGCCCTCATTTCGGTGCGTTCAAAACTTCAAACTATTTGAGCGAACAAAGTATAGGCTGGTTTTTGTCTGGCGATGAAATATTAGAGCGTATTTTGATATAATTTATGTTCGTGTTTGTAAATATATTATAAAAAATTGCATATCTCATTGTTCTGTAGTTAGGTAACACATAACTCCCGCAATAAATACGCAGTTGGAGAATTTATATTTGGTTTTATTCTAAACGTCATATTAAGAAATACAGATAAAATGCTTTATGATATTTTAAAACGAACACGAATAAATAATACTTAAAATTTATTACAAAAAATATATTATTTTAGGTATTAATAAAAAAAAGTTCGTAACGCCTCATTAATTTCATAATTATTTTCGATCGTATCGATAGTTACCAATACAATATATCTACTAGTTCTCGTTCTCGATATCCGACTAAAGAACAATATTAACAATATTAAATTTAACATATCTTTAAACCTCAAAATATCAAATATTTGACATTTTTATAAGAAAACGCAGAAAATCAGTCCAGCCCTCAGCTCCACAGTCGTCTTAAAATGTACAGTTAACTTTCTAAATAGATACAAATATTGAAAATAAGTTTCACTTTAGTTGTGGCGTGCTGCTGCCCAGATACGTGTGGAGGTCCGTCACGGTGGATTTGATCAGCTTGGCGGGGATGGTGGGTCTGTTGAGGCGCTTGTAGGCGGCGAAGCGGTGGCAGCCGCCGAAGCTGAAGTAGTAGTCGCCGCCCTCGCTCCCCTGGATCCACAGCACGTCTATGGGCGGCACCTTGCCGGACTCTTCTTCTTTCTACGACAATATCGAATATTGTACTAAAGCCATAGAGAACGAAGTTATGGCAGTTAGAACAGATTAATTCCGAATCCACATTCACGCCTCAAACCCATTGTATCTCTGTCACTGACAGTCGCGATGGGGCTCCCATCCCATCATGGGAGGGATAGAATGAGCTAATATGCGCTCAGTTTAGCAGAATCTAGTTCAGCGTTAAGCATCAGATAACGCGGGAGAAATTTCGAAAATGTGAAATAATTTAAAATGAAATAATCAAACAAAGCTGTCGAGATCAAGTGGTTTATCCTCTCCTTATAAATGCAAATAGTGTCACGAATTATTTCGAACGAACGAACGAAATGTACCAACCGTGTATTGTGCAGACTACATTTATTTTCGAAAAGTCATCGGTAGGTATAGGTACCTATTCCATTTAATGTAAACAGTTCAGTTTATCCTCACTAAATTCAATAATATTTGCAAATCAATTTACCCGCGTATAACTACAAGTAATCGTGTTTCTGAAACATATGATGTATAGAGTACATCCTGAAGTTTCTTACCTAGTAAATGCATAGCTATAGCTTTCGTAATAACGACACAGCAAGACATCAAACGAACACAAATTTCATATAAAAAGCTCGGTGCCCTCTTAAGGAAGTCTTCTTCGATAGCGCAGTACTAAAACATAGACTTTATTAATTTAATATCACAGCCGTCATCTTAACAACGTTCCATAGTTAGAACAGTAACAGAACATCAAAAAAAAATCAAAGTCTTTTATGACGACCTGAGTGGCGCAGTGGTTAAGACGCCGGTGCGCTGCACGGAGGGTCCTGGGGTCGATTCCAGCAGAGCAGAGATTTGAATGATGAGTTTAAATTTCTGTTTCTGGTCTGGGTGTGTGTGTTGTTGTCTTGTGTGTGTCCATGGCACCCACGACACAGGGAATCCTAGTGTGGGGTTATGAGTGTGAAGCGTTATTTATTTATTTATTCATTCAGGTACGAGTTGTGTACACTTAATGAACGTCATACATGATATGATATTCTATATATTATCTTACATCGTACCTGGATGGTCTCCATCAGCGACTGCACCTTACCCTCGTCCAACTCAGGAGCGAGCGGACGCGTGATGACGGACATCGGGACATCGTGGACGTCCTCCTTGTAGGCACTGTGGATACTCGTCATTCTCGATGCTATAACGAAAACCAACGCTAGTAGAGATTTCATCGGTACACAGCTGCCCTATACAGGTTCTATATTTTTTCCAGATATATCAAGCTCCGGTGAATTAAAAGGATGAATACGAAATGAATTGAATGGAAGCAATATTTTCAGATAATTATGTTTTTATCAGCAATGACGTACATCATGACATGGTATCGTTTTCCATTCTAAAATTATTCTTGATGGAAAAGCAATAACAGGTACTTTTCACACCTTTATCATGGCAAGCACTTAGTTGATTAAAGTATCTACAATACATCGTATTGATATGCTAAATTTGTTGAAAAAATAAGCTGCAGTAGGTATGAAAAATCCATATTTGTTTTCTGCTATATTTGCTTCCTAATTCAAAGCCTACTACTACATACCTACCTTTTTAAATTCATAATTCTGCCTACAACTCTGAGACTTACAAATCTTACGAGGGTCATGTGGGAATCCTCTGTCCTCTAGGTATAGCTTCTTAATATACTAACTTTCTTCTCAATTCATAAAACGTGAAACATTGCTAATGCTAATAACAATAAGTGGAATTTACCGATCCATGATAGGTATTGTGGGACCATTCATTGTCCATGTCATTGAATTAAAATCGATTGGGTGCAAACAGACATGCAGGCTGTTAGGGGCATTTAGAATGTTAAGTGGTCGCTGCAGCCCATGGACGTCCCGCAAATAGAAATCCTATCCTAATTAACTCACACGTTAAATTTACTTAGTATAATACGTTAATGTTAAAAACAGTAACTATTTCCCGGAACAACGGCTGACATCAAAGCTATACTAATTGGAATATTAGCAAGCATTGTGCAATGACTATTTAAGAGTGCATATGATTCAACGCATGCATTCACGTATGCAATACAAGAAATCTACACTTTAGTGTAAGAAAGTGAAATTCCCACTTACGGTTCTTGACTTTATTTGCTACGCCAGCGATCGATCTTATCATAACAGCAAGCAGCGCGACTCGCCCACCCGACTGACACGACAATACTGTAGTACATTTTACGATTTACTTGGTGACTTCATTCTGTCAACGGTGTGAACGCAAGTCATGACGACCGAGCCACCTGACTCAGTGGTGAAGGTCATAAGCGCCGATAAAAACATATACAATACAATATATCTGACAGCTACAGCTTTGTATACAAAACATTACTCAAATGTGTGACAAAATCTTAGTTTGTTTGTACCTGCTTGGAACGCTACTTAAGACGTTTACCGATGTTTCCCGCGCTGTCGACTCTTAAGCATTCTTGGTTACTGTAAGACATGCTGTCTTCTGGGTACAAAACGGGGTTATAAAGTTAGTCGGCGGGAATGTTTATAAGGACAATCTGCATAGCGCAACAGTTAAAGCACTGGTGAGCCGTGCGGCGGGCCTAGGTTCGATTTTCAGCGAAGCAGATTTAATTGAAGTTTCGGCATCTGATTTCGAAAATTTGTGTACCACTGAGTAAGAATTTTGAAGGCTATATTATACTGAGGATATAATCTATCAATTTTTTCCTTTATGATGGTTTCGATCAGATGATACCATAACTCTACATTATTGATTGCGTCATTAATTACCACGAGATAAGTCGATGTTGGGTAACCAAAGTAGGGATATCCATAACCAATAGTAATAAATTGAAACTAGCCATTATAATTTTGTAAACAATAGGTAAATATTTATAACAAAACAATGCTGGGGATCGATTTTTATCATATCACATTTATCACAGAATTATTATTAAGATATCTTTACTTTGTTATTTTATTTATCAACCTGTTTGTTTTTCTACTGCTGAATACGGCTATCGACCAGATAATGCTTTAGCTATTCATACTTATACCTATGTATATGTATAAATAAATATCAGTGTACCTGGTCCAACATAGCAGTTTATCTACATTTCATCAATTTATGTAATGATTGTCCAATGTCGTTTTACAATGGTGCAAACGCAATCATGTTAGAATATCCGGTAATCGAAGAGTATCGAATCACTGCGAGTTATATCGGTAATCTTTACACAGAAGTGACTGGCCTCATAAAGCTTATGATGACCTCTGTCACCTCTGTCGAGATCTCGGTTAGGTGTAGGAAGGGCGGATTAAAATGTTGGAAACAAAATAAAACACACAGTAACTACACAAAAATGTATTAATTTAATCTGATGGTCGCAATAACATTGAACTCGTCGTCGTATACATGTTTCACGCCGCCGCTCGCTTCGTATTAGTACAATTACATTACAATTATTTATAATAAAACATTACTATGATTATCGTATAAATTTGCAGTATACACGTAAAGAAGGAGGGTGCCATCCGCGCGACCGCGGCGTGTTAAAAATTAATAATCCACAGTAACTTTTAACAATTTCCATTATACCTTTCGTTAATTTTTTTCTCGTATACTGTTTCAGATATTTTGATTTAGAACACATCAACTTAACGCTAGCAATATTTTTCATATCCAAACTATCACTAGGTGGAACTAGGAGTACATCGATTTATATAGTCGCATGTTTAATAGATCCGCCCGCTCCTGAATAAAACGACGAAATAATATAAATCATTAACGTTAACTTAAGCCTACGTGAAAAAATAAAAGTTTGTGCTAGCAATTATTTTAGCACCTCATAAAAATATAATCCTCGATTTGTTCTGATTCACAACACTCGACGTTTAAATGGAGGGGAACGATTACATGGCTATGTTGAGTGGAGAAAAGCTACAAATAAACGATAAGAACTTTCAGAGCAGACTTGTTCGTGTGCGCTAACACGACCGTCTCTAATAAACATTAAAATTGCACACAAGTGACGCTCGCGGCACCGCCCGCTGCCCGCCGGCTGTCGGCTGTCGGCTGTCGGTAAACTATATAAAAACTAGCAATGGAACTTAGTTTGTGATTCAATTATCGTCTCCAGAAGAGCACTGTTACTAAGCTGTAGTTTCAGGGCTCTAAACTGCTTCAATATAATATTTTGACTGTTAAAAACTGATTAATAAATTTGTAAAGATTAGGACCAGATTTTGTTAATTTATTGCCATAAGAATTAATAAGCACATGATAATAAATAATGATGTCCAATTGTCCATTATGATACTTCTTGAAGCGAGAACGGAATAAGTCTGGTAAACAGTAAGTGGATTTACAAAACCAGCGAGGCGCCAAAAGCAGTGCCGGCGAGCGCATCATATCGATGACTATTCAGCACAAAATATCTGAATGCTTAAAATTACATTATACTAGTTTATCTTACAGCTATCGTATAATTATATCCACCATAGAGTAAAGATTATTTAGTGAACGTTTAGAAAACGAGATCCCGCCACTCGATGACATAATACTAATACTGCCAAATAATAACTTTAGATAAAGGACAAATTTAAAAATCACTGGTTAGTATATAAAATTAAAATAATACTACAGAGCTGCCACATTAAATATTAAAATATAAAACAAATCATTCGATTTACAAATAAAATAATCCATAATAAAATATAAATACTGGGCACCAGTCATAAAAATTGCAGATAATACAAAATGTTAAAAAGAAAATGGATTGGATATACATATTCGCGCTAGGGGGTGTGTGGGGTAGTATACAGCCCTAAGAGCTAAGGCAAGGCGCGGCCACCGGCTACCTATGAACGCTTTTAATGTAAATGGCAATTCAGTGGAAGCTGCACAGTTATCCGTCGAGCCTGGAAACAAAACATCACTTTTAATATACTAGCACAGTAAGATGTTACTACTTATAGGTATATTTAAAATATATATATTTGTATGTATGTAAATTCAAAAAAGCTAAAATATATTTTTCAAAAACAAACAAGATGCAATATGGCTGCATTTGTCCGAGGAATACATTGTGAGAAGTTTAATAGGAGTAATTGCATTACTGAACACATTGTTATATTACAAAATAATTAATTTGAGATGTGATGAAGGTAGCGACGGCCGACGGCGCACTTACAGCTACCAAACGACCTATACTGGTGCATAGAATCGTACACAGAGATCAAAGCGAAAAATTCAAAAAAATTCAAAATTCAAAAGCTTTTATTCATTATTAGGTACAATTTATGCACACTTAATGAACGTCATACATTTAACATTATACAAACATCCGCTTTGATCGCCCCTCTGGCAAAACGTGGACTAGGAGAAAAAAGCGGGCGGAAAAAAACTCCCAGCACTCTTTTAAAAATAAGTATGAATTATTCATACTTATAACGTACGTACAGATGAAAGCCAAGCTCCAGCTTGCAGAGGGAACACTGCACACTGCACACTGCACACTGCACACTCACCTAGGGCGACAGGTCCTGGTGCATGGGGTCGTAGCCCATGGAGCCGTCGTAGCCGGGCTGCGGCTGGTCGTAGGGCGGCGCGGGCAGCGAGTAGCCCATGGAGTCCTGCGTGGGCGCGGGGGACATCATGGGCGTGGCGGTGCCGGACGCGGCGCCCAGGGAGTACGGCGAGGCGCCTGCCGCTGTCGCACATCAACACATAAAGGACGGACTGCTCTTCGGTTTACACACGCTTGCAGACTAGTAGACTACACCTTGCCTTGTGTATGCCGTTATTAAACGTCAGTCTCGTGGCTCTCGCCGTTGGCGAGAAACTTGTGACATGTTACAAGTAATAATAATAATATGTTAAAAAGACCATACAAAACAAGTAACCGTTATACATTCACATGGAAATGCTGTGGACTATGTGCTGTGATCCACGGCTTGGTTTTTTATGATTTTTTTTTTACAATGAGATTCATAAAACTGACATGGCCATGTTTTTACCTTATAGATTATACTTATAGCAGCCCATTCCTATGAAAGTGCAACTTACACAAAAAATTACCATTGATAGATAGATGATAGATCAATGATTTGACAAAACCAAATGAATACATTACAGGCAAGCTTAAAATAACTATGTCCTACAACATAAAATCATATTTGTATATTAGTGCATATCTTTTTGTGTATTTGAAACATACATTAATATAACATTTTTCAGTTAATCCATTAAAAGAAACACCTATTGGAATGTATGAGTTCCATTATAAAAAATGGGTTTTGAACTTCTGAGGCTATGTTACAACTTATGCACTGAGATACATACTAATCTATTGTACAATAGTCGTCATAAGTCGTGAGCACAATCTTGATTGGTCGGTTTGACAATGACTGCGCTGCGGGTCACGCGATTGGTTCGCCAGTCGTCGGTTAGTAAATGTACGTCGTTTATTGGTCTAGCGCGTCTTTTCGACTGCTGTACATTGGCTGAAAATGTACAATATCCCTATTCCCTACTACTAATCATCTGTGCTCACGACTCATGACAGTTAGTGCAATGTTATCAGAAGAGACTGTCGTCGGGCGAGGGAGTGGAGTTATAATTGAAATAATTACCAGCAGCTTTCTTGGCGGCGTAGAGGTTGGCCTCCTCCTGCGCCTTGCCGATGTTCTTCTTGTAGCGGATGCGCTTGTTGCCGAACCAGTTGGACACCTGCAAATCAATGTTTCATCTTTGATAAACGACTAATTAAATTATAAATTCTACCTACGAGTACATTCTGACCGCAAATCTTGTTGTGACTTACCACAAGTTTGGCTTTTTTTGGCTTTGTCAGGGTTATTTCTAAGATGTGTTATTGAGGGTTAAGGAGACATTAGAGAGGTTAAGTTTATTAGGCGGCTTTCATGACACATCCATAAAGTTCAAATACAAAATTGTTCAGTGACATTACCTGGCAGGTGCCGGCCCCACACTTGCTATTACTAGCACTAGCTCCGAGTCAGTGTGCATTTTTCTGTTAGGTGATGATGATGCAGGCATGTACGCCACCTCTTTTGTTCTTCATGTGGTTGTTCAGAAGAAAATGTAGAAAAATGTAGAACTTCACCTGAACCACTCTTGTTTTACACTTCCTTGCTAGAATATAGGTTAAAGACACATATTATGTAGAAGAACTGTGCAAGCTACTCTAGTTCAGGGTAAGACCCAAGCTCTCAGCTCTCACGTGTCTAAATAACTGTTACCTGTGACACCGTGATGCCACACTGGCGAGCCAGCTCCTCCTTCACGTCCTCCGAGGGGTACGGGTTGGCGAGGTGCGAGTAGAAGTACTCGTTGAGCAGATCGAGCGCCCGCTTGCTGAAGTTCCGCCGCTTGCGGCGCGCGTCCAGGAAGCTACAACACGGGGAGCGTTAGTCGGCGGTTACCTGCGAGACGGTGATGCCGCACTTGCGCGCCAGCTCCTCCTTGGCCTCCTCGCTCGGGTACGGGTTGGAGAGGTGCGAGTAGAAGTACTCGTTCAGGATCTCAGAGGCCTGCTTGCTGAAGTTGCGGCGCTTTCGGCGCGCGTCCAGGAAACTGCAAGCGGTAATGTTCCTTTTTTGAATTTTGTTCTTTTTTCGTTTTTCCTTTGAACGAGGCCGAGGTTGAGCTGGTCACAAGTTCTTTTGGATTGCATGCAGCTAGGCCAATTCGGAACAAAATAATATGAAGAAACATAAACAAATGATCTTACAGCATTATAAGAGTACATTATAAGAGTGAGGGATATGACAAAAAATATTTAAAGAAAACTTTTTCAATTATTTTAACACTGCCTGTCCAATAAAGAGACACAATAGTTAAACAATGGGCATGTATCATATGACTCACGGGACAGCGAAGTGGTGAACCACTTTTTGATTTTGTTTATTCTGTGACATAGTAAGGGTGTGTTGTCTTACCGCGAGCGCAGTATCATGACGGCCTCGCAGGTGGACTGCTTGAGCTGCATCTGGATGGAGCTGAACTTCTTGTGGATGATCTGCACCATGCGCTCGATCTCCTGCCGCCGGCACACAATTGTGTTAGTTGCCATTTACACACGCATACATTTGCACAACAAGCTTTGAGTATAGTCAATACTATCAAACTCTGTATTATCGAGTATGAAGATATTGATCAGCATCAAAATTTTGGTTACCTAATTTACTTTTGAACTCCACTCCACACACAATTCTCTGTTTGTACTTATAACCATTTCATTTCGGAATTTCAGTACCACTAATAACAAATTTGCAGATTCTGATGTAAATGTTCATATACTGAAAGAGATAAACCTTTTTTTGTTCAAACACAACCTATTAACAAAATGAATAATTTCTTATGAGAGTACCGAATTAAATTATTGCATATTAACATGTTCAGTGCCTTATAAAACATATGTATTAAGAAATCAAATTATTGTAACAGGATGTCTGCAACCCTTTTATGGCCCACCGTTTCGCACGGGTTGTAGTCGTGTATTCTCGCCGCAACTGGGGGACGTCTGGAGCATACTCCACCACGAAACCCCAAACCTGTGTTTGATATTTTCAAACCACCCATAAGCCACTATATCGTATCGATAACTGGGACCGACGGCTTAACGTGCCCTCCGAAGGACAGAACCACGCATTTAATCCACCACTAGCGGTCACCCATCCAGGTACTGACCGCGCCCGACGTTGCTCAACTTTTTCGATCGCTTGCGATCTACTCAAGCAGCGGGGCTATGTGCGTTTCCTGTTATCTTCAACAACAGCGATGGCCATACCTTGGGCGTGATGGGCCTGGTGCGGCTCTGCTCGCGCAGCAGGTTCATCACGTGCGTGGTGAACTCGTTGCACGCGTTCTCGTACTTGTCCAGCTCCTGGTGGTAGATCTGGCGGATCTGCGCCAGCTTCGCGCGGTAGTCCGAGTGCTCGATCGCGTTATCTGCTTGGGCCACAGTGCCTTAAGTTGCAGCGGAGGACAGAAAGAGTATACATGCAACCGCCGTACCGTTACGTGCCCAGTGTCCCTTTCTGTTAGTTGTCGGTCGATGTCATTTGCAGTAATTTTATTGACGTATTCAATTTGCAGCTAATGCCATTTTTGTTGGTCGTGTTTTTAAAACTTGTAAAATTTTCTTTCTACCATGCATTTATGGCAAAATCCTAAACTATGAGGAATAGCGAAAGATACTGAAAGGATTGGATTTGTGGAATTGAACACATTGATTAAAAAATTCACACCTGTATTATTACACCATTCGATAGTGTCACTAATAAGGCATGAATTCTGGAAAATAATGATATACAGCAAACTTAAGGATAGAGCTAATTTTTGACAAAATGCGTTTTTATTTCATACAAACCTTAACTGATTAGATACTTAGCAATCAAAATGATGGCCATTGTTCCTAATTCTCAACTGGATTCGACTTCTCAAGCATTGTGTTGCATCATTACAATTATTCTCATTTCACATTAAAAAGAAGAAAATAGCTAAATGGATCTAGATGAAATTTTGTAAGCAGATAGTAATTTACAACTAATTAAACAAAAGAAATATACAACTATATCTTTCTTATTGTTGTGATATAAAAATGATACTTATTTAGGTTATTGAATTACTGCAAATGACAACATTATAAAGCCCTTTAAAACTAAAGTTAGTACACAAACCACCACATAATGAGTATTAGTTATTAGTGTTATTACTATCTTTCAAGTAATTAGTAATAATATAAACTAGGTATTAGTATTAAACTTATTGAACAGGGGTGCATTGTACCATATTGTGTGAGATTTTAGACCATAAAATCCAAAATTATCTATTATTCAGTTACAATTCATTTAGAATTAGTTAGTTAGTTAGTTTCAGTTAGAATACAATTTCAAATGTCATTGACTGAAAAAGAATGAGAAAACAGACACAGCTGAGAGTTCTCAAGGTGTGGAAAGTCCAACTCATGGTAAGTAAGTGTGGTGGCCTAAGGCCTTTGAGATGGACTCATTGTGAGAGGAGACCCAACAAGTTTGCAATTTATAACATACAAAGACAAAGAAAATAGTGGGATTGCTCAAATTTTAATTTTAAAAATTATCTTTGAAGATCAATATTCTTAATTTTTGTATTTTCATTAATATTGTCAGTAACCCATTAATGACCAACTGCAGGGTCGTATCTCCTCTCACAATGAGAGGGATGCAGACCTTAGTCCACCATGCTAGCCTAGTGCGGGTTGGTGGACTTCACATGCCTTTGAGAACAATTTTTTTTTAAACTCAGGCATGCAGGTTTCCTCACGATGTTTTCCTTCGTAACAGCAGGTGATATTTAATTTTTATAAAGCATTTTTCATTAATATAATACACATCTATTATTCAAGATTATCGTCCAGACTAGCTCCAATTCTTTTTAACATTTTATTGGATTGCAAACACATAATTACCCCATTCTCCAGCAGCTGCTGATGCCGAGGCGGCCGCCCCAGCGCCCCCGCCCTTCTCCGGGCCCGCCACACCCTCGGCTATCAGCATGTTGTCCAGCCGCATCAGCTGGGGATCCGGGGGCTCCTCCTCTTGAGTGTTTCGGAGCGATAGAACTACAAAGTGCAATAACTAATGTAATTGAAAATAAAAAAAACCCCCGACACAATAAGGACAATTTTCATTAAACATATTATTTTGTAGTGTGGATGATGCGCTTTCATTTGAGACCCCACTTGATTATATTTGCAGACATTTGGTTATTCTTCCCCACTTTCAGCCCCACAACTTTTAAACTACTTAACCGATTTTCATCAAACATGTCTAAGAACACTCGGCCATAACTCACCTTTCATACAAAAATAACTAAATTGAAATCGCTTCATTCGTTCGTGAGCTACGGTGCCACGACAGAATCACAGACAGACAGATACATCAAACTTATAACACCCCTTCTTTTGTGTCGGGGGTTAAAAATAATATGGCTCTATAAGAGAAGATCATACCATAGTCCTTTTTTTCCCTTGTCCAATTTGGTAAACAATCTTAGCATCGTAGCAACAGACACAAAATCATAATCATTTGAAAACAAATAGGCATTTAATACTAAAACACTTCTAGTTACTATAATTTTTTTTCATGTAACTTATAATAATGGTATGCAGATTGTAAATAACAAAATTGAAAATATGAAATCTGTCAAGATAACAATAACACAATGTTTATACTAATTAATAAACTAATATATGTACTTAATAATAACCTTTCAATGCTAGTAATCTCAAACAGCTAATTTAAACAGCATTGTTCTGGAGCGGAATGTTTAGTACAATTTTCACATATTCCGTAAACATTGATTATTAAAATTTACTGAACTATTTCTTTTCTTATTAAGTTATTACAAATAAACATTATCTTTAATATTTGTCCCGTATCTAAAATGTTACCTGTTTTCTCTTTTATTTCACACAACACAGAAAATAGGGCAGGCTTCATTCTGTGACAGTTGAGCGTGTGTTTTCTTGCTTGCGCTTCGTCGAGACTCTGATCTGTTATGTTCATGATCTGCTGCAAAATCTCGCCAATGTCCTGCTTGCGCGCTTCGCCCTCGCCCGCGGCTGGTGCGCCTTCGCCCCCGGGAAGCCCGTAGCCTTGCGGTCCCATAAGGCCACCGCTATGCGCCATCATCCTATTTGGATCGTCCATTTCTTCTCACTCAATACATAAATACGACTAAAACTTAACACTAAATACGTATACGGTTTTGTACGCTAGTAAACAGAAGTCTATCTAATATAAAAATAAGTCAAAAACTATATTAGGCCTTGCTGGAGAAATGAAAGCTACAGCAGCTTCTCTGTTCGTTCTCCAGTCAGCAATAAAATGGCCGCCTTCTTTGTGCTGTCAAATTCTGAGATATTTGAAAAGAAAACAAATAATTTAAAACTATTCCCATCACGCTTCATCTCGCAATCATTTACGCAGTGATTTAGAAGTATGAAAGAGATAGTGAATTTAGTGTTGCCATCGCCCATTTTCACATTTCATGATAATTTATTTATAATAGACGGCAAAACTGACCTCAAAATAATAATAAAGAAGTATTAAGCTTTGTAAAAATACTTTATGTGTTGTATTGACTATGTAAGTAAATTTAAATATAAATTTACATAATCAGCAAATAATGTCTTGAAGTTCCTGTCTACCAATTAAAGCTCAACGCATTCCTTTCTACGCCACGGCCACGACCTGTATGAAAGCCGTCACTGACAGCTGACGATGACGACGTCACGTAATTAGTTTTACTTTTGACATTTCCAACAATTCCTAATCCTATTACGATTTCGTCAGCCAAGCCAACACGCGATGAAAATCATAGTTATTACCCGGAATATAACAGATGTGATTTAAAAACTGAAGAAGCATTAAACAAAATTTAAATGAGAAATATTCTCTCAGTAGTATTTAAATGTAGTGCGCTTAGTAAGAGTTTACCGGTGGTTTCAACTCAATTCAGGTTTTCTCACAAACTCCAGCATCAGTGGGGAAGCAACAAATCTCATCGTAAAATTAAAATAACTAATCCTCTTCGGGATATAATCATGGCTGATCCTAAGATCGAAGAAATCCTGGCTCCGCTGCGTGCCAGCGTGAAGCAGCAGGGCGATTTAGTGCGAAAGTTAAAAGAAGAGAAAGCACCCGAAATTGATGTGAAGAAAGCTGTTGCTGAATTAAAGGCACGAAAAAAAGTTCTGGAGGACAAAGAGCTCAGTCTGGCCCCCGCCGAGGAGTCGTTCGATCGTGCCAAGATGGAAGATCTAATCAAAAGGCGGTTCTTCTACGATCAGTCCTTCGCTATTTACGGGGGCATAACTGGCCAGTTTGACTTCGGACCAATGGGTTGTGCCCTAAAAAGTAACATGATCCAACTGTGGCGTAAGTATTTCATCCTTCAAGAACAAATGCTTGAGGTTGACTGCTCAATATTAACTCCAGAGCCAGTCTTGAAAGCTTCCGGGCATGTAGAACGTTTCGCTGACCTCATGACTAAAGATGTAAAGAGTGGGGAATGCTTCAGGTTAGATCACTTGATAAAGGCTCACTTAGAAAAGATCAAGAGTGAAAAGAATACAAAAGCGGAGCTGAAAGGGGAAATTGAAGATATTCTTGTGAAATTGGACGGCATGAATGCTGATGAAATGTCAGCTTTAATGAAGAGGTTTGACATGAAGTCTCCAATCAGCGGGAATGAACTTACGCCACCCATTGAGTTCAATCTTATGTTCAACACCCAGATTGGGCCGTCTGGCCTAGTCAAGGGCTTCCTCAGACCAGAGACAGCTCAGGGTATTTTTGTCAATTTCAAGCGTCTTTTGGAATTCAACCAGGGTCGCCTTCCATTTGCAGCAGCTCAAATTGGAAATTCATTTAGAAATGAGATCTCCCCACGCTCTGGTCTTTTGAGGGTGAGAGAATTCACCATGTGTGAGATTGAACATTTCTGTGATTCCAAGGATCATCCTAAATTTGACTCCGTCAAGGACACTCCTATGCTATTGTATTCTGCTGATAACCAGGAGCAAGGGAGGCCTGCAGAAATACTTACAATCGGTGAAGCTGTAGCTAGGGGCATAGTCAATAATGAAACCTTAGGCTACTTCATGGCTAGGATTCATTTGTACATGTTGGCAGTTGGTATTGACCCCAAGAAGTTAAGGTTCAGGCAACACATGGGCAATGAAATGGCTCACTATGCCTGTGACTGTTGGGATGCTGAATGTCTGTCTAGCTATGGGTGGGTTGAATGTGTTGGCTGTGCGGATAGATCAGCATACGATCTCACACAACACACAAAGGCTACTGGTATTAGGCTTGCTGCTGAAAAGAAGTTACCAGCTCCTAAACAAATAGAAATAGTTGAAGCTGTTCCTAACAAGGCAGCCATTGGCAAGGAGTTCAAGAAGGATGCTAAAGTAATAAATGACTCGCTTGCTGCATTGGATACTGCTGCTTTGGAAGATCTACAGCAAAAGTTGGAAGGTGAAGGTAGCTTCATCTTAAACACACCAAATGGAGAGTTTAAACTCACACCCAATATTGTGAGTGTTAAGAGGAGCCAAAAGACTGTGCATGTTGAAGAAATTATACCAAGTGTGATTGAACCATCGTTTGGTATCGGCAGAATACTATACTGTATTCTGGAACACAATTTCAAGATGAGGGATGGTGATGAACAGAGAACGTACTTTTCTCTGCCACCAACAGTGGCGCCGATGAAATGTGCAGTTTTGCCGCTGAGTGGGAACGCTGAGTTCCAGCCATTTGTGAGGGAGCTCTCGCAGGCATTGATTTCTGTTGACGTTTCTCACAAGGTCGATGATTCATCTGGTTCCATTGGGCGCAGGTACGCGCGCACGGATGAAATTGGCGTCCCATATGCCGTGACGGTAGATTTCGATACAATAAAGGAGCCCCATTCTGTGACATTAAGAGAGCGTGACAGCATGGGACAAGTTAGAATGCCTCTGACTGATGTGCCTGTCGTAGTGCGAGATCTTGCTAATAGCAAATTGTCGTGGGCAGATGTGGAGCAGAAGTATCCGAAGTTTGAACAACAAGAGAATGCTAAAGGCGCCGCCGCTTAATCTGTGACGTAAATCGCTATTTGGCCAGTTGTATTGATCTTTATTTGAATTTACTGCGCTTGAAGCAGTCTAGTTATTTATTTTGTTAGCTATAAGCTTGTAATATCAGAATGGAATAAATTTTATAAACATTATGTTCCTTTTTTATTTCATTTTGAATTTGAATCTAATTTTTTTAAGCATAAATTAAAATAGATAATTTCTTAAAATCTGCAAAACAATTCGGCCTATTTTTTTCTCTTTATTCTACTCATAGATAAATACTATTAAATACTAAGAATTCTACTTCTGTTAAGTACATTCATTCTCTATACCTTGTGCTGTCATTTTTTTTTTCATTTCTGAATACTGATTTGGCAGAATTTATTATTAGCAATTTCTTTTACATTCATTATTACATTTACATAAACTGATTTCGTCATATTATAAGAAATGTACGATTGCGTTAATAAAATACGTGATTTAAACAGCTCAATACTAAATCGATTGACATCATCGATGATTATGACGTAATTGATTGAAGTAACGATTGCCTATACATAATCGTTTAAAATAATATGTTTAATAGTAAACAAAGAAATGAAACCACCAAAAACATTATAATTAAATTTAATCGTGAAAAGAAACCAAATTAAAATTGAATTGTCTTATCTAAATTTATCAGTTTATCTATGTCGACGGTCTCTGGAGCGCGACCGTTGTCGGTAGCGGTCACGGGCGCGCTCGGGGGCTCGGTCTCGGTTGCGGTCCCGGTCTCGGTCGCGGTCTTCACGCTCTCTCCGCCGGTCTCGGTCTCTGTCTCGTTCTCGGTCGCGATCTCGGTCCCGTTCCCGCTCCCTGTCTCGGTCGAAGCGGTCCCCCCGGTCTCTCTCACGATCGCGGTCGTCACGTCTTACTGGTTTGTCTTTTACGTATCTAAAAGTACAGTTACATGATTAAATGTGGATACTTTTTTAATGAATCGCTGCACTAACATTGCATTATTTAGATGTTGTGATTCAAATATAGAGGCACCTATTGCTGCCCTAAAAAGTAGCCATTAGGTTAGTGATTTTCTGTGTTTTAGTTGAGGAGGTCCTCAATCTTGAGAGTAGTCACTTTCATTTACTATTGGACACTGCAGTCCATGGATGCCGGATCCAACCTCGGTTACGATTTTTTCCTCGTATAGAGAAAAAAAATCCTATCTGAGGTTGCATGTGGGTGCTTTGCCGTCAGTTTCTGCAGTCATGAGGACTAAGATGTTCGCTGTCATAAAGAATCCCCGACAACCATACCTGCCCAGCCGAAACAAGACATACAAAAGACACTGACATTTTTTTTAACGACACAAAAGCCAATATTCACCTGTCGGCATCATAGTCGCGTCTGTCTCGGTCGTCGTGCTCGCGACGATCAGAATCCATGCGCCCAGGGTTGTACGTACTAGCGTTGCCGCCGCCGCCGCGGTTGTTGGCCGCCGGCTTCGACGCAGCCGTCTGCCTGGTGTGCTCGGCTAGCCTATGATTCACATCGAACATTATAAGCTCAAACGAGCAAAATAAAAACAATAGAAAAGTAACGTTCATTGTACATTTGTTCGCTGCGTCGACCGTTAGCAGTTAGCAGAGTGCGGGCCTGACGCCGAGCGCTACATGATCGATGGACCAGCGTCAACCTGGACCGCACAGTGGCCGAACGCTGCAACTGAGGAAGCTACATATTGATAATTATGTTAAATAAACATTACATTTTCAAAAGCAAATTCAATGAAAATCTTCAATTGCTAACATTACCTTTTGTAATAATTCACAGCCAGTTTCAATGACGATACCATCAGGTATTTAAAGCCGTATAATAGCTTAGTTTGATATCTCTACTAATTGGTTTAAAATAAAAGATGTTGCATGTTATGATGATGATGTCATCCTAGCCGATCTCGGCCACAGCAAATGTTTCTATGACTGAATGATGTGTCTTCGCCGATGTGCTTGTGGATGGCTAACATATCCAATTTTTGCAGAGAAAGTTCTGTTGCATATCGGACTTATCAGCACACCGTTTATGTTAAAACTAAACGTTGCATGTTAATAAAACTATTAAACTTCTAACTATAAAAAGAAAGATTACTCATTTAAGGGTATGGTATCGAAACTGGCTGTTAGCTAAACTCAGTACAACATTGCAAATTAAATAATTGAACATCATATCATTACAATACATCACACGACTTAAATTTTGGCACAGACAGACAATATGAGTTACTTTAGTGTCATGAAAAAAACGATCACAGACAAAGTATTTATATACAGAAATGAATATTGTAAATAAGCATGAATGAAACATACCTCTGTTCAATCTGTTTCTGTATGGGCACCGGTATCCTCGGGAACAGGGTGCTGAACCAGTCCAGCTTGACGAGCATCTGCCGGACGAGAGCACCGATGGTGGTGGAGCCTCCCCCGCCGGCGCGAGGGTCCACTTCCTCCTCGTCCTCGAGGTAGTCCACGTACCAGTCAAACAAGTCTGCGGGCGGCTGAGTGTAGCGGATGTACATGAATCCTGGAATAATGTACAAGAAAGTGAAAGTATAAAATAGATTGATGGCTCCTAACGCTTAAGCTGATATGACAATAGCAGATATAGTTCACAATAGAAATTGTAAATACTAATGTTATATAAATAAAATTAAATAGCCATTGTGGGAGCACGTCAATAATTCATATTTTATTTCCACAGAAAATATTTCACCATCGAAAACAGAAGCATGGCAATAATAATGTACATTTTATATTTGTTTTAAATTGTACCAAACTCATTCCAGAAATGCCCATTCCGGAATGAGCTAACATGCACTCAGATGAACAGAATGTATCGTATGCCTGCTTCCCACACATAGCCAATCTATCTATCAATTTCCAAGTTTATTTATATACTGGAGCCCATGGACATGGTAGATTAATATGAAAAATATCATTGTGATACATCATACCTACCAAGTGCTCTGATGTACGGGGAGTCTGTGTGCTGCAACAGTCCGTTGACCTGCTTGCGTGTGAGCCTCAGCGTGTACAACTTGTACAGCAGACAGAAGGCTGTGGAGACTATGCCACCCGCGCCCACTCCTCTCACCTACAACAATAATTATTGATTTTGTGGAAGATATTTGTTGTAAGAACTTTAAAGCATTAAGATTAAAGAAAGTGGTTAATGGTGATGAAATATCTACAGGAAGCAAAGCCAAACATCAACATGTTCAGTGCCTTCTACACGCCTAGTAGGTTCTTGTGTTGCATTAGCAGTGCAGGCCACTCTTCTGGTGTGTCCGAAACATAACATAATATATTGGCAGCATCATTAAAGCGCCCACACCCAATTTTTGCTCATTTAATTCTAGGATTAAAGTTATGGACATTACGAGAACTATTTTCTGGTGAAGGCTTAGAGATGTATGTATATGACCAGAGATGTGCTCATAGCCGAAACTAACCCAACGCCAGTTGTAGGCACCAAGTCATTCTGGGGTGATCATGCACCAACCCAGAATGACTTGGTGCCAAGCTGTGAGCCAGGCTGGAACCACATATAAAGTTCACTCCTGAAGGACTAACATTATGATTCTATACTATGTTTGATTTAAGCTAGTAATATAGATGAATACAATTCAAATCAAATATAGTCTGAAAACGTTCAAAAACCGAAAGGGCATATTACATGCAAAAGCAGAAAACCAGTTTGTAAAATTTACCTGGAAGTGTTATAGCAAAAGCATTGGAATTATGAACAAGTTGGAGCTTTGAAGTGTTTTTATGCATTCTTAAGCTAAGTCTGATCGTATAGAGACATCAAGCACAAAATTGCATCAACATAGTCGCCTTAACAACTGTTGGTTTAATGAAAGAATGCTCAATGACATACTCACGCCGCCACACATGCCAGTCTGGCCGGCCGTCTTGCGGCTGCCGCGCTCCCAGGGCTCCAGGTGCTTCACTTGGTAGTATATCTCATCCACCACTTCATGGTAAGTCTTCAGCTTGAATAAGTGCACTGTGGGCAATAAAACACATGTTACTTTCTGACAAACCCATCCTGTTTTTATACTAATTATGCTCTAAACCAAAAATAATTTGTTGGGTCTCATGTGTAATGGTGGTTTAATGATGTGTTGAAATAATAGATAATGTAGTTTAAATAGTAGTAAAGTGAAGAAATGAGATTTTGTGATTTGGTCAATATAGATTTTAAGTAATCACATACAAATGAAAAGAACCTCAAAAATATAAATTCTAAGCTGGATATTAATGGTTCAGTGTTCAAATAAGGGAGCATTATTAATCGATTTCATGCAAATTGTACGTTCAAAACCCATCACAACGACGATCCAATCTCCTGTGCGTTGGTATGTTTGCTTACCTACCTTTGAAGTAGCTGGAACCTTGAATATTTGCTAAGATTAAAGGGTTCAGATTCATAGTCTGTTCATTACCCCATATCGGCAGAACGTTATGCTGTTTGCCCGTTTTCCCGGGCTTTTGTTGGTTGAACTCTGAAAATTTAAATACATTAGCACGAGCAAACGATGGACACCACGACCAACCATCACAATAAATACCTTCAGCGTCAGCCATCGCTACATTTAATTTCTATACTTATCACGTTAAAAGATTGATTATAGTTGAAATAGGTCAAAATTATAAATAAGTAACACGTTTGTTCTTTTTGCCTCCAAAAACAAGCCAAATTAGATTACGATTACGTAGTAGCGTTAGCGTTACATACAACCTGCCATTTTGTTTGACAATTTGACAGCTTCGACATGACAACTGAATGACCCATTGAGATTGACGTTACTTTTTAAAACAATTTTATGAACTTTATGACAGTTTACACTTATGTGTCGCGAAGCAAGCGTGAATATAAATATTATAAATTAGGCATGGTAGAATCAGACAAGAGTAAAGCGGTTCCAAAAAGAATATTTCATGGATAAATCGGACGTCTGACCGCTGTTGTTCATTGTCAATTGACGTTACTAGTACCACCTAGTTTTTGTATCACAACATTCAAAAGCTTGACACGTAAACCGAAAGAAAAAGTGAATTATATATCCCCCAAATAAATCACGATGTTAAATTATTATGATCATGATTGTGAAGTTAAAGAATGCAGGAAGATGTGTAGACAATGTCCGATGATATTAGGAAAAAAAGGTGTGGATCGCGCTTTATATAAATTGTACTAATGACGGCTGTCAGTATCAACAGTGACAAGTGACACTGACTGAATCAATTTTTTGAAAACGAAAACAATGCAAGTGTCATGTATAAAAAATAATTATTTACTTAAAATTCAGTTAAATTGAGGAAGATACAAATTTTAATTGATATTTCCATTATCTTCTATAAGGTTTACATTCGATTTTAGGATAAAAACTTATATATTTAACACGACAACAGAATGGACCTCAAGAGTCGTAAAGTGATTGCTAGCCAGGTTTGTTATTTATATATAAACTTGGTTTACAATAAAAATATGCGTAATATATTGTAATTGTGTTAATATTTCAGGGACGAGAAATGGTTGCCAGAGTTTATCATTTCTTGCGGGATGAATACAATTACGTGAAAGATAACAATCCAAAAAACTGCGACCTAAGTCGATTAGCTAATATAAGGAAACGAACCGCTGATGCGACGGGAGTCAGCGAACGTACAATTACTAGAATTTTGAAGGAAGAAAAGGAGTTGCCCCTTACATCATATAAATTTTTATCTCCAATGTCTAAACGCCGCCGAAGAGCATGTAAGGTCGACGTAGACGAGCTGACGATCAGTCTTATGCATTCTATAATACAAAACTATCACATGGAACACAAGGAGAGTCCCTCGTTAACAAAACTTCATGAAATATTCAAAGAAAAATTTCAGTTTACTGGTTGTTTGAACACTCTTCGCACTTTACTCAAAAAAATTGGCTACAAGTGGACAAGAACCACTCACAGGAAAATACAATTAGCATTGAAAAATAATAAGGAAACAAAACACAAGTCACCCTGTGACAAAAATATGGTTATTGAGCATACCAATAAAATAAATGACAATTTTAATTGCATGAATGTGCAACATTGAAGATAAGGAATAATTTTGGAGTCTTACTATTGCTACATGACTCAAGTGATTTGTCAACAGCCAAGCAACACCTTTTCAGAGGCTTGCTTGCTACTAAAGTTAATGGAGAATATATTACGAACTTATGTGTGTTTAAGTGCAATATTGATATTTGATTTGAAAAGAAATTATTATCATAGAGCCCTGCCATAGCTGTTTGCAGAGTTGAAACCTTTGCTAAATATGTATTGTCACTTTTACACTATATGGCCTCATCAGATTATCATCAAACTTGATGAACTTTTTTTGAAAGATATTTAGCTAGAGTTCGCATAAACATTACATTAAGAACAACAAAAGCAAGAATCAGATATATCTGTTATGATAAATCTAAAAATTATGCAGGCTCTTCTCAGATTATGTTTGTCTTGTATCATGTCATATTAAGTTTTAAACTTTTATTTAGCTCTATTTCAATCAAATATATTTTTACAAACAAAAAAATGTGGTATCTTATTTTCCATAAAATAATAAAAAGCCAAATAATTTGAGGTAAAAAATTTATTTACATTAACATAATATAACACACCAACAGACTCACAATAATTATTATTATTATTTGTCTACAGAACTGATGGAAACTTAAATATGCATAAATATTTTTGTGGGTTTAAATTTTTCTTCATTTAATTTTTAGTATCTATCTCTCTTACATCTTAATTATAATAATGGATCAGTAATTTCATTTGAATTAATAATTTAGAAGGGATATTTTAGATTTAGTTGAAGTTATAACAAATACCTCTAGAAAAAAAAACCAATGCTTGGTATCCATGTCTATCTCTAAACATTTGAACTGTAACAACACATGAAATCATTAAATAAGAGGTTAATAAAAGCAGGGCTATATCTTATATATAAAATTCTCATGTCACCGTTTTAGTTACCATACTCCTCCAAAACGGCTTGACCAATTTTTATGAAATATAATATGCATATTCAGTAGGTCTGAGAATCGGCTAACATCTATTTTTCATACCCCTAAGTGATAACGGTTGTACACACAACATTTTTAATTAATTTGGACATTTTTTTTTTTATTTTTCAATAATGTGGCATCAAAAAATACATAAAACCCTAAATTTTCACCCTTCTATCAACAACCCCTATTTTTATTAGTCGATTTTTAACGCTCAATAACTTATATCACAAAATAACTTTTGCAGGGTCAGCTAGTTATTTTATAATTATATTATTGCTTTCCTTCTATATTCATCTATAACTGAAAAAGTTCAATGAATATGCAATTACATAATAAATTAATATGTGACTATTACAAGGTACAAAATAAAGCACTAATTTGTATTCAACTAGACATCACATAAACAAGGGGTTGTGTAAACAACTTTGAAATATAATGAGTAAGGATAACTGTGTATGAAGTTTAAAATCACTAACTTGGGATCATGTATGTCAGATAGATAATCTAAGTTAAGAGCAGGGTGTTCAACTAATATTGTATAATTATGGTGTATTTTATCTGTGATATCTTGCTGCCTGATTCTTCATGTCCATTCACCATCATTGATAATTGATTCATTGAAGACTCATCCACCAGCTCCAACATTCAAAGAAACACTTATTGGTAGTACAGCTCCAAATTCATGCCATCATGTATTTCATCTGAAAATCTGCTAAGGAAATTCTTATAAGTTGTTTAAATTAAAACTGAAACAAAAGCATAAAGCATTTTAAAGGATAACCATTATTCCATTTTTGGAGAACAACATGGTATCTAATCCTTTTCAACAGTCTTAGTACCTTAAAGTAACACATATCATATACAACACCAACAACCAAACCAGAGACTTCTTTGAGAATGGATGAGGTTGTCAATCAATTTTCCTTTTGATATCAGCGCATTAATGATCCACGGCAGGGATGGGTCCCTTGCACTATGAGAAAGATGTGGGCTTCCTTCAACTACACTGACCTATTAAAGGTTGGTGGACTTCAGATGCCTTATAGAACATTTTGGAGAACTTGCAGACATGCAGGTCTCCTCCCAATTTATTCCTTCACTGTTACACTGTGTGAATTTTGTAAAGCACACATTAGTTAGTTGTAAAATCAGAAATACCTATCAAGATATTGTGATAAGGCTTGGAATTTTATCAAACATTTAACATCATACTAGATGTAATACTACAACTGTTTGGTGCTACCATCCTTCTGAAGTAGTATAAAAAGTAACAGATAATAATGATAAAAAGCTACACATTTGGGCTAAGTGGTTAGGGCCTCAAGAATAACAATTTTATTAAGATGTCATATTAAATATCTCTCTCCTCAAACCTATTTCTTCCTTCCTTCCTTCAGCCCTTAGCAGTCCACTGCTGGACATGGGCCTCTCCTAATCGACGCCACTCCGCCCGGTCCTGGGCCCTCTGAATCCAACGGTTTCCCGCTGTCTTCTTCAGTTCATCAGTCCACCTGGACGGAGGGCGTCCTGTGCTCCTTTTGCCTAAACGTGGTCGCCATTCGATTTGCCAAACCTATTTGTCAGGTTGATATTCGCGCTAACATATGATCATGACACTAATAAGTACTGAATTAAAAGGATACAATCGGAGAGCTTGATGTGGTCTTTGAAAACTGTGTACCACTTCTTCAGCACTATCTTATCATATCGCGTGCCGGTTTGTGCTGCTATCAGTTTCTTCAGGTCACCCACTGTGTCGTCAGGGTTGCATTTCACTCTCACTTTCTTGCCCAGGCGGTCGTTGCAAGTGACTTCTAGCATTTTCTCTCTGCAACAACAAGATCGGCTTGCTCATGATTTCCGATAGCGATAAAATTCAGCAATACATCGTGTAAAAGTATTAATTACTTACCCCGTTAGAGTCCGATTTTAAAGTTGAGATATTGGGGTAAATCTCGCTGTTTTACACCTAAAAATACTTAAAAGAAACTCGATGAACAACAAAACAAAGTGTGCTTGCGTTACGTTCAGTGAACTTCAGTCACTCAGTGATTGACTGAATGACACATTGACAGTTGACTTGAGACAATGTTTTGACAGAAAGATATGACACACGTATTACATTTATCGTCGTCAGCCACTTGAATCGATCATAGATTATAGCAATTTGATTTTTGAATTTATTTTAATATTTGAATTATATATTTTATGTTAGGACTACAATATATGAATAATTGATATAAAACCATCATTAGCTCATAATAATATATAATCAAAATACGTTATTGAAAAACTTGTATTTTTTTACCACATTATTAAAAAAAAATACAAAAACATCCGGTAACAAAAAAATACTTATTATAGTCTCATTCATTACGACACAATATTAGATAAAACTGAATAAATTTTTAAAACAAATTTATTTTATTTTTAACTTTTATAAGAGAAAACGATCGTTCCACTAGATATTACAAATTAGAAGTTGATAATTTGAACAGGAAGTGGATCCAACTGTCCACACGTCATTCAAAGAAATCCGACGAGTTTGACGACAGTGAAATCTTATTTCGGCGATAGTGTTTTAAAAGGACATTTTGTGAAAAATGCAAATTCCAAATGAATATGTGTCCACAGCAGAGGATATAGCAGATCAGGTAAGGTTTATAAGACTTATAATTCACAAGTAGCCGTTCAAACTCTTTCAAAACTTGGGTTTTGGAGTTGTACTTTGTATAGAATCTGTCACGTCACCGAACTTATATTAAATTTCTTGTTGGCGCTAGTATTATACATATTAAATTCAAAAATATATTATTATCGCTGACTGACACCTACAGTGAAACTGATGCCAATTGCAAAAATATTGTAGAGTAAAAATGTTGTAACTTTTTTATGTGTTACTTTATCACTTAACTCCTGCTGTGCACAATATTTGACTATATTGAAATATATTTGCCTACAGATGTTAAGTTTGAGAAAAGCACAATATTTATTTAAGCCTCCTCTTCCTAAAAACTTATGTAAACAATGAGTCTTAAAAGACATAACTTGTAAGTGATAATTTAGATAAATTCCTACCAATTTGAAGTACTGTGACTTAATTATTTATTATAATTAATTATATAAGAGATAAGATAACACAAATTATTATAAACATTCGATTATCATGGGCCCTGTGCTAATGGTTACAACCTGCAATTTTTTAAATATTTATAACATATGGTTTTAAATTGCATAACATGCTGTATAAATACTACTGTTAAAAGCCACCTTTAAAACCCATAGTGAGAAATTAAATATTACTATATTACAGTCCTTCCTCCTTCCTTCCTTTCAGCCCTTGGCAGTCCACTGCTGGACATGGGCTTCCCCTAATAAACGCCACTCCGCCCGGTCCTGGGCCCTCTGAATCCAACGGTTTCCCGCTGTTTTCTTCAGGTCATCAGTCCACCTGGTAGGAGGGGGCCCTGTGCTCCTTTTGCATTGGTTGTCAGTCCTGCGAATGATGTGGCCGGCCCATTGCCTTTAATTTGCAAACTTTGAAAGCTATATCAGTTACCTTCATTCTCCTACAGATTTCATCATTTCTGATTCTGTCTCGTAGAGAAATACCAAGCATAGCTCTCTCCATTGCCCTCTGAGCGACCCTGAGCTTGTGGATTAGACTCACAGTAAAGGACCACGTCTCGGCACCGTAGGTCATCACTGGCAACACACATTGCTCGAAAACAATATATTACAGTACTAGAAATTATTGTTTTATTATTTTTTGTGCGATACATTTAAGGTCACAATAATTTTGAATCACATCATACTTACAATACTTAACCTTATACAGAGTTTAATTTATTTGTAGTATTTGAGGCTGCATGTGGTTCAATGTGCATTTATGTCCATTTAAAAATGACAATCAAAATGGTTCCGTTTCACACATAAATTTTTGGCTCGCACCTAGAAAATGTGGAATAATATATTATTCTATCTGAGGTATTTCCATGGGTCAATAATGGGGTTCTTCAAAACTCTTCATGCTTGTACTAAATCTGGAATGAAATTCACTATCACCTTCACAACACATTTCTATATTCGGCAAATTATCTATAGTAACCAAATACAACTGTTTTAAGATAAACAAGAATGACAATATGGCATGATCAATCACTCATGCTCATCACACAAGTATTTGTCCTTGGTGGGAATCGAAGCCACAACCTCTGGCGCAGTAGATAGGGTCGCTAACCACTACACCAACAGGCCAGTCAAAACTATTTGCAAGCAAAACTAGGCATTTCACTGAGTTGTGAAGTGAAATCTGCCATCAATCTGTTACTTACTTCTGCTAAACATGAGTCTTCATACATGAGAATGTCATAATATGCTTACAAAAACAAATTGCCAATTATTTAATTGGCAAATAATACGTAATGCTTTGAATTTTTATTGCCAACTCGCTATGACAGTACATAGCTTATCAACAGTAATATAGATGTTGCATATTTAGTGTTATCAATATTATACATGAGAAATTTAATAATACATAACTACTGGAGTTTCTGCCTTGATAGGAATTATTGGGAAAGTAAATCAACACTATCTTTTCACTCTATGCCAAATGTTTTCAACCAAGTTACATAATTCTGTTATATAAATAAATTATAATACAGGTTTACTGTAAGTAATTATGTAGTGACTAGCTTCCACCCACGACTTCATCGCATGTTGACCTATGAACTTGACCCAGAGAGGAATAAAAAGATTCGTAAATTCCCAAAAATAATCTATATCCTTCTATCCTATGAGAGGTTGTCATCCTCCATGTAAAAGTACTAACTTACTGACTTACAACTAAACCTTTTTAATGTAACAGTAACATACACAGCAATCAGTGTAAATTGCTTCACTCAAATAACGCAATATGACTTACGTGAAACTTCCAAAAACAAGTCAGTCATTCACATACCTTTGTACTGTACACAATGGATTCCTACATATATCCCTTCTTTGACCAGGTAATGCAACCCTTTTAAGGCCCACTGATGGGTCCCACCCCGCTGCGGGGTAGGCATAGTCCATCATTCTGCTCGAATGTGGATTGATGGAGAAACAGGCTAGTGGCCATCCTGTATCAACCTGATCAAACCACCCATAGAGCCTCTGAAAAGGTTTAACAACTGCTATCGTATCGCTACTAATGGAACCGACGACGGCTTAACGTGCCCTCCAAAGTACGGAAGGCGCATTTGATTTTAGCCTCGCAGAGCTTTCGGTAATAAGGAAAGACAAATGAACCTTTGTATAGTAACCGTCATGAGTCGTGAGCACAGATTATCGGTGGTAGGGATATTGTATACTTTCGTCCAATGTACAGCAGCCGAAACAAAACGTGCTGGACCAATAAACGACGCACACTCACGAACTGACGTTTGTCGGACCAATCGTGTGCACCGCAGCGCAGTCAATGTCAAACCGACCAATGAAAGTTCTGCTCACCACTCATGACGGCAACTATACTATACATAATGCTCTGTAAAATGTTAAATTAACCCATATAAATTTTATATATATTTTATTGGTGCAAATAAACGTTCTTGTCTTGTCTCACATATCGTACATCCCGTCTTTGTGCAGGTAATAAGGAAAGGCAAGCATGTGCTGCCGCCGGTGGCGCGGCTGTGCCTCATATCCACCTTCCTGGAGGACGGCATCCGCATGTGGGTGCAGTGGTCCGAGCAGCGCGACTACATGGACATGTCGTGGGGATGCGGCAAGTTCCTCGCCACTATGTTTGTTGTGAGTACTCTTTTAGTGGTTTTTTTGTTTGGAGTATTTTATAAGACTATATGTATATGTACGTTTTAAAATAGATAAGTATAAGTTATACATAACATGGCAAGAAGGATCGTTGAATTTTTATTGATACAAAACAGCCGTGAAACCTCGTGATGGTTAGGTTGATTAGATGAAACTGGACAACTTTTAAGTAGGTATATAATGTAGTTACAAAGTGTAAAAGGCCAATTCAAAAAACATACATATTGGCCAGTTGAATTAAATAAAAAACGGACTAGACGAGGAAGTTCGATGTCAAATCCTAATTCGACTGGCCTAATAAGACAGGAAAACAAATATTTTAGACTGCCGAGCATGGAATGCTAAGCAAATCTAAAGGGAGTGTTTGAAAGAATCAATTTTCAGGTCAAAACCTAATATTTTAAAAACTATTTGTTCCCAGTTTTCTTTGATTAGAGATTACGTGGTCGATACATTCTTTCGGCGTTTAGAACTTTAAAGAAACGGAGAGCACAATGAAATCTCCGTGTCTGATTATTCCATACATATACCAACTGTTGAAGTTCATTCAACGGCCTCAAATGTCCAAATAATTGCCTTCGCCTGACACTGATCGTATATTCGGTATTCAGTAATCAGCCAATCTTGTCGCTTGAAAACTTGCGATAGCTACTCTAATATGAAAAATATCCGGAAATAACATCTTTCCAAAGTAAAAGCCTCCGAGTTCATTTTCCAACATTTACCTTAATTTTGTGTCTTCTAACGCCGGCTGCAAAAGGCGAACGTCTTGTAAACGTGTTTATTGAAATACATATTTGCACTAACAATCTAGCCGCACTTTCACTTCATTGAAAGCACAGTGATGTTGTGTGTTAGTTAAAATTTAACAGTGCTGTAGCACGAATCCCTTCTCCAATGGCTTAGTGCACACAAACACTTAGTTAAACGCAAGAACGCATCATTTTGATGAACAAAAAAATGCTGTTCCATCAACGTGTGCACAGATTTAATAGTTTCTTCATTATTCATTATCTTTCCGTTTAATTTTTTTAAAGTTACTCTATTTCCGTAACGAGTGTGCCCAGTGGTGGAAATTCGGCCTTAATTGGTGTGGTTTGTACAGTTTGTAGCGGCGTATCTTAAATAGATCATTGGATGGAAATCGTGTTTGTCACACAAGTCGTGTCAAGTTTTGAATCCGGCTTACCTTGACCTCTTTGAAATGAAGAGTATAACGAGAAGAGTTATAGGCCGGTCGCCTACATTACTATTCAAATTATTATCTTTTCCTATTTTTTCGTATTTTAGCCGATGATTTTGCGTAAGATAACTTTTGGTTGAAGTTCGAGCTCAGAGCCGCTCCTTGGAGAGGTTTACCTACGTCCAGCAGAGCAGGAAGGACGTTTGTGAAGGATGTTTTAGTGTCCCACGAATCCAGCTTTAGAAACTGGTCTCTCCTCACTGGAGGAAGCATGCAGCAAACTCCATCATGCTGCGCCGAATATAACTATGTGTAACATAAATATTTTGAAACAAATAACGCGCGAAACACAAGTTTTACATGACTTTTCAATTCTTTGCAAAAAATATATCCGTTGTAATGAGACAACATTCATCAAACTATCTCTTCTCAATGAGCTCCCACGAAATAATTTCAGCATTCATCAGAGCAAAAAGCTGATTTGGTATTCCGAGCGAAACCCGGCAGTGTTGGTATTCGAATGTGCAAGACGTCAGATACAATGTAGAACGGACGTGTCAGCGGAAGGAGAAAGTGAAATTTATCCATTATAATAAGAAAACATTCAATAAACGATGTATTCTAAATGACTACGAAATAATTTCAGCAATTTATCACAGCACAAAGATAGGTTTGGTGTTTGGTACCTATTCTGGGCGAAACCCTAAGCGGAGCGAATGTACGCTAATGTCGGATACAACGTAGAACGAACGTGCTGGCGCATGGCGATGGCGGTAGTAGAAAGTGAAATTTTACTAATGCTCCTATATTGTTATACCGTCATTATTTGTATCTACCGTTTCGCACGGCTATAGGTTTACTAATCCAACGATATCCTTCTGTCTGAGATATTCGCCTCAAATAAAGTAACTCCGGCAACCACACCTCCCCAACTGGAACACAAAATATGAAGAACCTGCCGCTTCACGGTAAATTAAGAAGGCAGAAGTAAGGAATCTCTCCGAGCAAGTTACTATGGTTCTACCACTTGCCACCACGTTTAAAAATTGTAAAAGAGCTATGTTGTTAAGGGAAACCCTATATCGATCTTGGCCTCTCAACTCTCACGAATATACAAGTTGATAGCGTTTAATTGTTACTATTGTCACACAATTACTTCAAAAATACCAGCATAATATGATATTGGTTCACTGCTGTGTTCTATGGTTCACTGTTCCCCTTAAACGTATTAGGTATGTCAGAAATGCTATTGTGCTCTAATTTACATAATCTCAGTCCTTTTGTGAACCCAATAATGTAGTCTTGTAGTAATTTCATACTGCGTCGAACAATGTCGGTGATTTAGATTTACGTATCGTTGTATCTTGACTCTCTATTGTCTTCCTGTCTCTAGTAAATAAGGTTGAACGCGACTAAGATACATTTAATCCCTCGAAAGGTTTGAAGACTTCTACAGGTAATCTTGTCACTTATTGGTGCCTTGGTGGATGAATCATTGTAGTTCATTTCCAGATAAACATATTATGAATATGATCTCAGCCTTATAACCTGCCTGCCGCGAAGGACAATACTTAAATTCTACTTGAGGTAGAATGAGGTAGAAGCGATGATAGCCCAGTGGCTTAGAATATCTACAGCAGTGTAGACGTAATCTAACCCCTATAACTACTGTAAGTTGTTTAGGTACTGTGTTATTGTGTAACGTTAACATCTAAATTTTTCATGTTGACAGATAATCAATTTGGTCGGACAAATTGGCGGCTGTGTGATGGTGCTAGGCAGGCTGAAGGTGGACATCGCCTGCGGAGTCCTCTTCTTCATAGTCGTGTTACAGGTTTGTGGCTTCTTATAGTTTACTCGTTGACCCGGCGAATTTCGTAGCAACTAAAATTAATATCCTTAACACATCGACGTCCGTATATCAAACTTTTTGCTCTGGAAAATCGCATAGTAGTTAGCACATTAATGATATGTTTATCACCCAGGATTGTACCGTCTCAATTGTACAGCCGTAATTAGATTACTATGTCATGAATGGCGTTGCTGAAAATAGTCTATAATGAAAGCAAAAGTGGCCCAGACACATCGGTCTACAGCGCACTTCGTGTCTGGTCTCTAGACGTAAAAAACAACAACAAAACATCGTATCATCGTGATAACAAAGAAAGTGATTCCGGAGTGCTTAGGTAGTTTACCTACACTTGTGATTTCTTTGTTTATGTTATTGTAAAATTTTGACTGTGACCGTTTATTTAATGAAAATAATTCAATTGATATATTTCTAATCAGATGTAATCAAATTCTGAAATTTCAATCTCTAATTTCACCAGTAGTTAACTCTTTGCATTCCCCCCTTTTTGTAGTCTTTAAACTATCGGTAAATAACGGTAAATTAAAAATATTTTTTCCCCAATTTATTATTGTCTTTAGCCAATTGATATTTGACGTACAAAAAATTTGACCTCCACAATAAAGTCGTCATAGTATAAATACCTAAGTCTCGCAGGGTATTATATTTTTATATAATTACCATTGTATTGTTGGCTCGCTTTCATTATGCCATAATAAGCACAGTATAATTTAGAAATATTGATTCAAATGCGCAGAAGGCATCTTCCATTTGCGTAATACTGGTGACGAAATAAATATTTTATCAGTGCGTCCGCCACATTTTTACGAAAAGCATTACATTGAGGAGTTTGTTTTTACGTAAATTTAATATAGTTGAAATATTACACATTGATAGTTTTGAATTCCGAAGAAATTGTTTCAACAGCCTAAAACGTGATAATTTCAAAGTTACACAAATTGTTACAGTAATTAAAGTTATCGCTCGAAATTAATTTCCTTTATCTTTAATTTATTTTATTTGAAACTATAGTTGTTTCAATTATGTATAACATGCATTTTACGATTACAGTTTGCTTTTAATCTTGATTTACTCTATGCGTTATATACCCTTGAAGCATCTTTATTTTTTTTAGTCAATAATAGAATTATTCTGGCCATATCGTTCGAAGAAAGGATCTTCGTTGATCGCTTAAAGCCTCCGAACCAGGTAGATTGATTACTCAAAGACAGCGGGAATTCGTTGGAATCAAAGGGCCCAGGACGTCTCCCAGTGGGGTCGATTAGAGAAATTAATCTTATATGCAGATTCAGTATACTAAAAATATGAAGATACTAAACTTGGCACGCGGCTTAGTCCACGTGGATTTTAGAACTTGGTTCAGAGAGGGCTTAAAAGTACCCTATATGTATGTATGTATATATATATCGCTAATCTAGGTTATAAACTACGTACATATAATCCAAATCTCTTCACCCGTTCTTTCGTGAAACAGTACTTAACAAACATCCATAACCTGTATAAACATATTGGATACGTTGTATCCCTGTCTGAGACAAACTCTTAGCTCCACGCGGACGAAGTCGCGGGATAAGCCTAGTCCTTTATAAATGCATCAATTTTTTTTAAACGCTTCACACTCATAGCCCCACTAGGATTCCCTGTGTCGTGGGTGCCATGGACACACACAAGACAAGAACACAACACACCCAGACCGGAAACAGAAATACAAATTCATCATTCAATTCACTGCTCTGCTGGGAATCGAACCCAGGACCCTCCGCACAGCGCGCCTGTGTCTCAACCACAGCGCCACTCAGGTGGTTGACTCGTCCCATACTCATCCGAACTCTCGCTGCAGACATTCGCGTACAGCATACTGTGGGACATGCAGTTCCTACTACGCAACCTGGCGCTGATCGGGGCGCTGCTGCTGGTGGTGGCGGAGGCGCGCGCGGAGGGCCGCAGCCTGTTCGCCGGCGTGCCCTCCCTCGGCGAGAACAAGCCCAAGACGTACCTGCAGTTGGCTGGCAGGATACTGCTCGCGTTCATGTTCATCACGCTGCTGAGATTCGAAATCTCCTTCCTGCAGGTAAGACTGAATTTCTATTTACACTACGCCTTACAAGCAAAAGTATTCATACATATACACTGACACCCTCAGGTGAGGCATTGACGAATGTCGCTTGGAAATCAGTTTGTAATATCGTGGAAAGTAACTAAGATTTTAAGCGAGCATGCCTAGCCCCGCTGCTGGAGTAGATCGCAAGCGATTGAAAAAGATCCTTCCTTAATGTAAATAATTCAGGCGGCTGTGGATGGTTGGATTGTAAATCAATAATTGTTTTTGGATATTATTTTTATATTTGCACAAAGGATTACTCACCAAGATATTCACTCTGAATTATTGAAGTGTTATTTAATTCTAATTACATTAAAATTTATGCATGACCTATAATAATGTCTGTGAAGGTGCCTGATATCACAAACGTATTTACGAGTTGTTACATTATATTAAAATCATTCATCAGAAATAATTTGCACTGATATATAATATTCAAATTTCTCTCAGAGTTTTACATATTCATAAATGTTTAGTGTCTTATGTATGCTTGATGGGTTGATTGGATATGAAGTATACATATGTGTATGGGGTGCCTACTGTTTCTTTGGGTTTACGTCACATATGGAAAACATGTGAAGTGTACCGAGAGTGATACTAGTGTGGTCATACAGAATCAGGCTCCTGAGGTCGATGAATGACGAGCGATTGCAGTGAGACGCACTAATGTCTGCATAAGTTGCCAAATACCTAACTTGTCAGTAACCCATTGACCCACTACAGGGTCGGGTCTCCTCTCACAATGAGAGGGATATAGGCCTTAGTCCGCCACGCTGGCCTGCTGCGGGTTGGTGGACTTCACATACCTTTGAGGACATTTTTTTGTGAACTCTCAGGCATGCAGGTTTCCTCACGATGTTTTCCTTCACCGTAACAGCAGGTGATATTTAATTCGCACATAACGTTTTTACAGTCATTGGTGCGTGCCACTGGCATTCGAACCCGGACCCCTCGATTCGAGGTCGAATTCTAAGTCGCTGGGCTATCACCGCTGATATTATACAATATATTAGCTGACCTATTGTGTTGATGACCGCTGCAGATAATCCAAGACCTGCTGGGCAGCATCCTGATGATCCTGGTGACGGTGGGCTACCGCACCAAGCTGTCGGCGCTGATGCTGGTGCTGGTGCTGTCGGTGCTCAACCTGTACCACAACGCGTGGTGGACCGTGCCCAGCTACAAGCCGCTGCGGGACTTCCTCAAGTACGACTTCTTCCAGGTCAGTCCACCGGAGATTGTCAGAATAATGGACGACCCGAGTGGCGCAGTGGTCGAGACACCGGTGCGCTGCGATTCGATTCCCAGCAGAGCAGAGATTTGAATGATGAATTTGAATTTCTGTTTCTGGTCTGGGTGTGTGTGTTCTTGTCGTGTGTGTGTCCATGGCGCCCACGACACAAGGAATCCTAGTGTGGGGCTGTGAGTGTGAAGCGTTATTTATTTATTCAAACACGTAGTTGTGAAAACATATAAGATGTGTTTTCTCGGTGATGGACTTCACATGCCCTTGAGAACATTTTTTATGAACTTGCAGGTTTCCTCACGATGTTTTCCGTCACTGTTAGCACCTGCTTAGAATAAATTATTACAAACAAATGATGGGACCATTGTTTTTTAAATTTTAACAGGCTAACCTGTCGAATCTTACCCAAAACTTAACCACTGTACATTTTCATTGCAGACCCTATCGGTGATCGGCGGTCTGCTGATGATAGTGTACCTGGGCCCCGGCGGCGTCAGCATGGACGAGCACAAGAAGAAGTGGTAGAGTGGTAGTGCGTCAGTGCGTCAGTGCGCGGACTCTGTTGATATTATTACTGCTAAGACAGGCTTCGTGTACACTGCGCAGCAGCCCCACCGCGAACACCAGGCCAAGGGGGATCCGTTCACATTTTTTTTTATTGTTTGTGGCTAATGTCGTTACCACACGCGCAGGCTTCCCCACGGTTTTGCCTGCGCAGGCCGCGCCGTGGGGTTGGCGCGTGATACAGTTTTGCCAACCGCACGCACGGTGTTCCGTGTACAAACCGGCCTGCGCAGGCAAAACCGTGGGGAATCCTGCGCGTGTGGTAGCAACATAATGTCCAAAACACTAAACTCTAGGGCCTAGGCCAATATGGTTTCTTTTTTTTTGTTTATGAGTAGCTTATGGTCAAGCCATCTGATGTTTAAGCGGTGACTGCTGTCAATTGACACCTACATCCAACCTCAAATAGAGTAAAAATCCTATCGGAAGTTGTATGTGGTTGTGTTTCTACTCTCGGTGACTGAGATTTGCCTGGTGCCTGAAATAAGTATCTATGAAATAAAGGGTGCCAGTGATACCGCACTTTTTCCATGACTCATGAATAACATCTTATTAAGATGTTAATGGTTAAGAGGCAGGTTGTAAGGTACCCAGGGCTGTTGTCGGTTTGCGGTGAGGCTTTGGCGCAGTGTACAGTAAGCCATACGGTGCAAGGTGCGACGCGAGTACTACACACCCGAGGAACAATAGTGTATATAACGAGTACAGACGGCAACGATCCTTGTTTTGTAAGTGACAGTGAACACACGGAAAATATTACCGGTTAAGAATATATGAACCTGTTAAATTGAGAAATGAATTGGTCTACGTTTAACGACTACAATAAAAACTGTTTAAAATATATTTTTTTTTTTTGCAAAATGAGATAAACTGACTTATTAGTCTACATTTAAAAACTATAGTAGAAACTATTATTTTCTTGCATGTTTGCCTAAAAGGTCATTTTGTTAAAAAAATGTTTAGTTTGAAACAAGTTGATTTCACAGGTGGAGAAAAACTCATTAGATGAAAGTTTTATTGAAATAATATTATAAATCTGATTTAAGTGTGTTCGTACATTTTATGTTGTTATTTTGAATCTAATGGAGGAAGTTCAACATTATTTTCATTCATTTGACTCCCATAAACAATAAACATTCTTTATAATTACCAGCATTATGTAAAAATATGATTCACAACAAACTCAATATAAGGGTCGTGTGCAACTGACGTTCGTAAAGTTTTAAAATTATTTGTTAAGAAAATTTATTTGTTATAAAGGCGGGAAAATATTTTTATGAAATCGAAATTATATCGCGTTCCTAAAAGGCGGCGGCCATGTTTAATGTAGCAAAGTATGTCCCTTGAATATTCAAAATGTAAATTATGTATTTTTTTGGACAGTTTCTTGATACCCTTTTTGTCGACCATAATCTTCAGATTTTAAAGTGTTACTATACTTAGTCTAAAAAACAGTATATTATGCCTACATCTAAAGATGTACAGAAAAACTAATTCACAATTCACTTCTAGATGTCTCGTATTTTCTGGTGCATTACATTACAATAAATCTTTGAATCTATTTTATAAGTGGAATCGGTTTCTAAACTTTTTTGACTATTATGGAATTGCTAATGTTAATTGCACCTTTATGATATACAGCAAGCACATTGTATTTATGGATTTTTTTGTGAAAATTTATTTTGAGCAATGTTTTACAATCAACAATATTATAATGTGTCCAATACATAAGTAGATTTGATATATCCCTCATGTGTGTGATCCACACTTGACTCCACAGCTCTTATGTAGACGAAACTATATAAAGAAATATTCATGCATTGAAGCCATGACATGTGTAATCTTGTTCTTAATAAATCCTGACAACAAGAACAGTAGAATATTGGACATGATTGCTCCGGATGATGTAAAAATTGCACTATTTGAAAATTCCTTCAGCGTTCTAAAGGTTGTGGAGTATGTTTTAATGTAACCAACTTATTTAGTAATATAGTCATCCTATGATAATGTCAAAATAATTATAATTTTGCTTGTAAGTGAATGTTGTACTCGGACTGAAGATGAGTAGAGCTTTTTTGTTTGACATTATCTCACACACACTTTACAATGGGACATTTTTAACTAAAATATGAAGGACAGTATTTTTAACACTTCCAAGTTAATTTTTATTCTAAAGATTGGCCTGTAAGTGCGATTGTGTGTGTGAGATATCGTCTAGTGTTGTTTGTATACATATTTCATTCCGAATTTTTCTACCTGTTGTGATTTGTATGTAAATAATAATAAATATAACGTTTTGTACTTATTGACTGAACACTGATGTAGGAATCGTGATACATTTATATCAGGTGTAAATTTTTTGACAGTAGAATCAGAACAGACAGTGCCCAAAGGGCCTCACGCTATTAATTCTGATTCTGATTGGAATTCTTCATAATAAAATATTCACATTTATTTGTTCATTGTATTTAGAAAAGACAAGATATTTTTGTAGTATTTTTATTTATTTTCATTGTTTTAAAGTTTGTTTTTCCACATAAATTCTAATTATTATCAAAATTATATTGTAATTTTATTGTATATGGTGTGGTATGTACTGTGCGCTCGTTAGGCGTGCTGTTTGCCATAATATTTGTTCTATGTATAAGTCATTTTTTTATATAACAGATTTATTTGTAAAATATTTTAAAATAAACAATTCACAACTGTATTGTAGAAGTTTTATATATCACACTACTGCTTGGAGGCTTTTGCTCGTTCGTTATCCTTATCTGCTAAATATTTGAACACTTTGTTCGCGAGCTGCCTGTATTTCTCTGCGTGTATGCTATCTGGGAGAGCGTATATCGCCGGTTTGCCGCTGTTGATGCATTCAGACATGTTGGCGTCAACTTCGAAGCTCTCTATTATTTCGAGTCCCATATCGTCTGCCGTTTTCTTTGTTTCATTGCCAAATATAAAATTCTTTGTGCCACATTTGTGACATATCGCGTGTGACATGTTTTCGACCATGCCTATGATAGGAACCTTTAGTTTCTCAAACATATTGACTCCTCGTTTAGTGACTTGTAATGCTGCAGATTGCGGTGTGGTCACTACAAGGGCTCCTGTAAAGGGAAAAATTGAAATCAACATAATTATTTTTAAGAACTCACATGGACACTTTTGTGATTAATTTAACATTTCTCAATAATAAAAGCATTTTAAAAAGACTACTAGAAAGCTTTTTTATTTCACTGTGAAACTCGATTCTAAACTCGACAAAATCTTTTCCATAAAAAATTTTTGGACATCGAAATCTAGAGAGCAATTATTTAACTTGCCCTTAATAGGTACACAACTTTTCCCCACCATCAATAGGCAAGTTCTGTGCGAGCGAGAGATGTGTGTCACCGGTCCCGGGCGGCGTGTCCACCACCAGGCAGTCGAGCGGCCCCCACGCCACGTGCCGCGTGAGCCGCTCCAGCGCCTGCATCACCATCAGCCCGCGCCACACCACCGCGTTCTCACCCGACACCAGAAGTCCCATTGACATGCTGATAAACACAATAATTATTGAGAAGAATAGACATATATTTGTAACACCTAAAGCTGTAGTTCCGTTGGTAGCGGTCGATGCGACATACGCGCGCGACTTCGGAAGCGGCGCCATACATTTCATAGTGTTTAGTGTTGTGGCATCAGCCGCGGCGCAACTGTCGCGCGCGTCTGTCGCGTCGGCCGCTACCCACGGAACTGCAGCTTGCTGCTTAAGCAAACAGGTCAGGGTGCATGGTTAGGGGGTGGGTGTAAAATTTTCAACAAATACATTATTTAAAAATCTGAAAACAATACTGAACACCTTTTTTTAAAACTGTGGGGCACAGATTAATTATTTTGTTTGGGGGCTGTTTTCCAAATGAAATTCTTGACATTTAATCCACCTCTGTGTATTGTGAATTAAAAAGATCTTTAGATGTATGTTAGGAAATGTAATCACTAGTAGAAGAAACCTTAGGGTTCAAAAAATTCTGGAGCACAAACATTTCAGAACCCTGTGTATCTCAAAAATCAAATGAATTTGCTGAAGATTTTTAAGAAAACTAGACAATGAAATTGTTGAGCTTCCATTTTGAATAGCTAAACCAATTTGAATGCTCTTACCATTTGACTCCATAGTTGAGCAACGGCTCAATGAGGTGATCATCGTTGAGCATGGGCTCCCCACTGATGTTCATCATGAGAGGCACTGAAGGACCAAACACATCTGCGTCCAAGAGCCCTATCTCCTTGTCTGGCTCTATCACTTTCATTGCACAAGCGAGATTAACTGCAAACAAATATTGAAATGTGTAAAACTTCAATTTGTAATTTGACTAGTACTAGAAAATTAAATTAAACTAGTTAATATGGATTGATCAATAGTCGTTGGTAATTGACCCATTAAATGAAAGCTGTTTTATTTAATATTGTGAGTATAATAGATGGAACAAGTTATCTGCATGAAAGAATAACTCAAATGCATTTGAAATTATAACAAAAAATAATTGATATGGTAAAAAATAGACAACAATAAGTGGGAATGAATTTTTATCATCACTTGTTTGTCTGCTTGCAGCATAAAAAGGCGTCACGTAACGCTCGAATTAAACTCAGTAAATAAAACTTGTATGTATATTTTCTATGCAATAAAATTAATGATGAAATGTGAGGAAACTTACCGGCTGTGGTTGTTTTCCCCACACCACCTTTACCAGAGGCCACAAGAATTATACTTTTAACGCCCGGGAGAGGCTTCTTCTCCGGCAACCCTCGCCCCATAACCTTCGCTCTGTGCTCATTAAGATCATGCTTACTTGTGTCGTGTTTCAGTCGAATTGACAAAATAGGTAGAGACTGAATAAAAAAGATACATAACATAAGACCATACCGCCATTACATAATGAATATAACAACGAAAAACAGAAATGCGTAGTTGTTTTATCGTGATATATTAATTAATTAAATAGAATAGTATATAGGTACGCACAGCGTTCACATTAAGGGCGACGACACCGTACACTCGATGTACTGCTCGCTGCATATTACGACTCTTAAATGGATTACTACACTCTTTTCCCTGTTTAATTAAGATCTTATTAAGTTCAGGGAAACGGGATTTTTATGTGTATTTTATTTAAAAATCGACAACTCGTAGAACCAAATTGACACATTCGTGTGACACAATGAACTGACAGCCGCTGGTAATAGGACATCTATCAGCCATCAGCTGTTTTGTCGGCAGATTATGTAAAAAATACTGTGTCTTTTGTCGGGCAATTAATTTCAACTGACTTCATGTTAATAGTAGGAACACATAGTGATCAAATTATAGCACTCTATTATCACATTATTTAATATGTTCGATAATTCTTTTATAGGCTTCTAAGCATTTTTACACGATTTTTAATACAGTTTATAGTAAAACTTGATTAAATACTCTTACAGTATGACGGAACGTAATTATGCAACCACCAAGTTGACTGACGGGCTGTCAATGTCATGTGCGGTGCGAGACGGACATGTATTTTTCTTTTGCGACATATTTCGAATTTCCTTTGATTTATTGAATTTAGATTGCGATACAATATCAATGTAAAGATGGCGATTTGTTTGCGTACATTCTCGCATAAAATCCTACCTATAAACGGGATTGTTTCCACAAAAAGTCATTCCAGCCGCATAACCCGAAAGATCCCAGTGCGGACGCAATTTCTAGAAGATGTTGGTATTTTTCTCTTAATGTACTATATAATTACAGTAGTTGTCTTAAAATAACTGTATCTTAAGTATAGAATGTGGATATAACATATGTGAGTGAAAAATTATGTAAGTTATGTCTAGACTTGGGATTTTTTCCTCACATCGTGCTACCCTTGACCTCCAACAAATTAGAGATGTTGAAGAGCTTTTTTATCATCGGTTTTTACTATGTTTTCAGTTCCTGAATCGGCGGCGTATATCGAGCTGCCAGCCTATGCCGAGAAGTCTCTCAGAGAGTAACATTGACGATGTTTACATGCACGAAATTGAACTCGCTAATCAGTATCGAATTCCACCCACACGAGATTCGAAAACGAGCATCATAGACAATATAGATGCAGCAACAGATACTAATGATAACATAGAAAATTATTATAATTTAAATGGGGAGGGTCTAGAAATTAAATCTTTAGGTATCACCACTGATGACTACATTGAAGATGGCCCACATAAATTCAATGGTGTTTCATCTATAAGCATGAATGATGTTGATTTTTCCAAATGCAATGAGGTAAGCACTTAAAAAATAATAGTAATTATTTTTTGTATCTGGGCCCCAGCGCAAATAGTTTCACTATTGTGATTATTAAAAGTAAATGAAAATAGCTTTACTCATTCACTTGATAATAGTGCACACTTCAATCAAACTGTAATCATTACTCAAATATATCACTTCAAATAGGATTTGCAATTTAAACCTAATTTGCATATGAATAAGGACTGATTTAGTATGACAGCAATTCATGATGTTATTCTTATACAAGTAATAATTATTACATAATTACATTACCCATAATTTATAAGTAGATATGTATAATAAATTGCATAACCTAAAAATTGCACAATGAATAGTGCATAGTAAAAGTAACAATTATTGTTCATCTTATTTTAACTATGAAAATATCTGTAGTTTTGTTGGAGTAGGAGGGAGGATTTTGGTAACTGATATAAATTCTTAGGCTTCACCTCACTGCAAACCTGTATCCACAAATGAGCCTTGCTTCTGGCATATTCACAATGTCACATACAGTCTCATACAGTCAGTTTTCTCCCTTGTCCTATTTCGAAACTCGCCCCTACCCATAATAAGTTTTCTGCCAACTGCCATCATAGAACAAAACAAAACATACAAGTTCTTATTTCAATTTTGTGTCAATCGCCAGCAAGAGACTAGCTTATTTATTAGTTTTGTGCCCCTCCCGCAAGTATGCTGTGTGTGTGCACAATGTGCAAGACACTAGACATTTAATCTACCTGGCCATGGATGCAACTCAACAAATATTGCCATAGATAAATTAAATAAAAAACAAATTTGTTTCCAGGACGTAGAACCAACATGTCTCTCTGACTTTGAGAGGGATGCAATTGCATACTGCACTGGTCCGACTGCACCATCCCCTTCGACTCCCAACGCAGCAGCAGAATCCAACAGAGAAGGGAAACCCAGTCAAGAACAGCTAATGAAAGTGTACCATGTACTCTCCAAAACTGTAAGTGTATTATTTCTTCCACTTTCCTCCACTTTGACTACCACTAATAAACATTTATCTTGCCAGTAGTCACCTGATGGCTCACTTATCCCTTTTTATACTTCTTCTTCTTAAATTTAAGTTTGATGAAAAGTATAACATAATAATTGTCCATATTGCAGATTCCTGATTTATTCATAAAGCCACTGGACTATTCCATTTACCATCCCAATATGGTATTTGTAAACAACATTAGAGGAGTTACTACTGTGTAAGTAAATACCTATTATCAATATAATGTCTGCTTACTTCCTGCTGTTTCACAGATTGACTGGAAATTTTATACCAAAATTGCAAATCTATACAAGATCAATAATCTATAGAAAACTTTCATAACATGATTCAATATACTTGTGGTGTCATCTACTGCCTATTTATATTCTGTGAAGTGTTCAATATCAATATTTTTAATTTTTTTAATTAATAAAATAAGACAAATGTTTTAACTAACTAAAAATAAATAACGGCAGTGGGCAGCCTCCAAAGATTAAAAAATGTCTTACCCATACCCACCAAAATATTGCTTGCTCAATCACTGCTTCTTCCATTACTTGACTATGCTGATATTTGCTATATCGACATTACCGAAGAGCAATTAAATAACCTTGAGCGTCTCCAAAATTTGTGCATACGATTCATATTTGGTTACGTAAATATGATCATATTTCTGAATTTCGTGGCAAGCTCAAGTGGCTCCCAATTTGTCTTTGCCGAAATGCTCATATTCTATCTTTTCTTTACTCTGTGCTATTTAATCCGTTTGTGTTGTCCTATATTTTTATGTTTATATGCTTGCAATGTGTGCACAATAAAGAGTAAATAAATTAAAATGTTTAATGTTCCAGGGGCTTATTCCACTATGTGAAGCAAGTAGCCCTACTGCGTACTGTAGGGCACCTCAAGTTTGCTTACGTTAAGTTAGAGGTGCTCAAGATCACAGCCCACCCAGAGGACTCGTCCATTAAGTATGTATGATTTTCTTTATAATTTAGAATGCCTGGAGTTTAGTTGCTCTAAAATGAACTTAACTAACTTAGCGAGCAGACATTTTTCCGGAAGCTGCATCACAAAATCACATCGAATTGATTAATATCCGAAAACCAAAAATGCAGACCTGGACTTTCTGCTGGGCTTGCCTGGACTTTAGCCAAACTCAGAAAAGAATTTGAGACATTTTGAATTTTGCTAGGGAGGTACTTGCTTGTGTATCTACTCATATTCATGTTGGAGATTTGTGTATTTGAATAAAGTAAATAAATTTTTGCGAATTTCACGTTTTTGGGAAATCAATAGGTCTTTGTTCTTTGGAATTTAGGTAAAATATATTAAGAGACCAAATCACATCAGACCAGGTCAACCAACCCCCAGTAGGCCAGCATAATGTACTAAGGCCTACATTAGTCTCGAAAGTGAGAGGAGACCCGACCCCACAGGCGGTCTTTAATGGGTTACAGACAGGTATATTTGGACAGAACAATATCTGTTGCTTCAGCCAGTTTATTTTTGTTACAGGATGAGATGGCGCATCCGAGGAATATCTGGATTCAAGGTGTTCTTTAATTTCTGGAAGTACAAGCTTTGGGATATAAAAGGAATGTTCAAAGAGCAAGAGTTGTGAGTACTTAAGTTATTTCATATGTTTATAGAACAACCCCCAGTAATATTTTTTTAGTATTTTATATTGAATGTACGGAATTCATCTCATTAGAGTTTTTCTATAGATAAGACATTTAGCACCTACATACTCCAATTCAGTTTTGTTTGCAAATCCATAAGCTGCCTTCTGCTGACTAAAGTCCTATAGTGTTGCCAGACTTCTGCAATAGCCCTATACAGGACAGCCATTCCATCCCGTCTGAGATTATCAGTGAAATGGGATGGAAAGGGGATTCCTCCGTTATTAGGAAAAAAGGGATTAAAGCTGAAAGCATCCAATCATAAATTATTTCAACCTTAAAATTACTGTGACTGTGTGGTTATATTATACTTTTTTTTCATTTTTTAGGTGGTATGATGGATTCTCCACATTCTATGTTGGTGGGGATGGCCTAATTCAGAAGCATATAGCGGATAAGGTAATTTTTTTTATAAGTCACCTTCTGCCTTTTCTCCTTTAGTGCTATTTATAAGTATTTTTTTACTGTATGATGTGTTTCATTTCAGATGATGCCTGATCAAGATAAAATAGTGGATGATGAGGAGAAGGCCCCAATAGCTGCTAAAATTGCTCTGCTTGTTGGGCTCCTGCCGCGTAACTATCTCTCCGACATGACTCCGTACTTTAATGCATCCGCAGACCCTGGCGACTCCGACAACTCGCCCTTGCCTTTTAAATTCTAGACTCAATTTAGTGTTGCCATAGTTTATACGCAATTTTGCATTGATAATGGCTATTACATGGTTATACGTTAATGACACAACATGAAATTATATACCAATTTTATTATTGTTAATATATAAATGAGTTATACTTATTTGGATGTTGTGAATGCAGTCACCTATTAAGGTATTAAAGTTCATCAGCAAGCCCTTCGTAGATTGTTCTAGGAGCGGTGAATGATGTAGTGATATATTTGTTTGTTAGTGAATTAATTTTACGAACGCGTTGTAGTCTATACTTATGTATCGCTATGCAATAAATATGACATTGTTGCAATGTGTTTTATTTAGCTATCATTATTTTAAACCCTAAATAAAAATATATCGGTAGGTAGACAAAATATTATTGATAGTTAATGGAACGAACTTCCTTATCGCGCGTTGTGAAAGGGGGCTAGACGGAAAAAATTCTTACGAAAAGTTGTCACGACACTTTGCTGTCATGACGTAGTCATGAACTCCAGTCATTGTTATTTACGTCATGACAGCAAAAAGTGTCGTAAATGACATTGTCATTTACGTCATGAACTTCGTTCCATCCGGGTGTCCCTTGACACCTCTCAATTTGTTATATTTTATGGATTTTAATTCCAATGCCTTTTCGAAAATATTTTGTGCACTGGCTATGGAGATAACATTGGTTGCATAATGGTTATGAATAAGGAATTATAATCCCATCGTCGGGAGGTTTCACTGCAGTAGTAATAGATTTACTGCAGAATTTGAGGCTCAATTAAAATATATTTTAAAACACGCACGTGTAATTTTTTCTTGTTTAAAACTTAAATTACACTTTTATAAATTGCAACATTCTTAGTATCGACTGTGAATCTTCCTTGATTTTAGTACCTATGGCAACACATTTAAAATGGAGATGTACCAACACGGAAAATATTCGAGTCAAGCGTTTCAGTCAACTCGAAATCGACTCGCACTACGAAACTGCCTTTCTTCGTTACAACTAGAAATTATAACGGACTGAATAACAAAATTAAGGAGCCCTGGACTAACACTCCCGCATACACTAACAAATTAGCACAGGTATAGTTAAGTCCTAAATATTTAAATCAAATCAGTCATATCAGCTGCAGCTGAAGCAATGGTAGCATAGTGGCGATTCGCATAATTAAATAACTGTCACAAACTGTAAAAAAACTACATTCGCTAATGAATGTGGAGATCACCAATCTACAATTTTATTAACCAGCGTGAAGACCTTAAACTAACAACTGTTTTAACATGAGAATGGACCAAATCCTGTTGTTTTTAATTTAGTTAATTAAGTTATTAATAAAAAGTAATAGTTTAATTTTTCTCTATCTAGTTCTCATTCCTACTCCACCGTACCAAATTCGACTAGGCATTGGCAAGAATTTGAGTTAACTCGAGCTAAAGCTAAAAGCAACTTGATTACTCGAGTTAGTAAGTTGATTTGTAGAGATGTCCATCCCTAACTGAAAAAGAAAAACTTCTTTATCCCGTTACCAGTCTATCTCCCCGTGGAGTATAGTATTCTTTGCAGTCTATACAGATGATGTGTATTGTATTGTGTTGTTTTCTTTCTTGCCTAATAAATATTTTTGTTGTCAATTAACAGTTCGTTGAAAATGGACTTCATAACTGGTGCGATTTATGTTTTATTAGTGTCGCGTTAAAGTTCTATGATAGGTTATGTGTTTTCAATCGGACAGTGTTTTGAGTTTGGTGAATGAATTTTATTGTAAATCTGAGAACGTTTTTGTTTGTTGTACACGACCTGAGAAAAAATGGTGATAGGCTTTATGGATCTGATATTTATATGTTCTCCTTGCAAGATGCCAAGACGGTAAGTGAAGTTATTCTCAGTAAGGACTCCTGATATGATATTATTATTATGATTTTTTCACTATGTAGTAGGAGTCATTGTTCTTACGTGATGGGGTCAGCAAATTGCTTTAATTAATAAACGTGCACCTCCTAGCACGAGTATTCATGCGTATTCCTCGGTTTATGTATATGGACTCTTGCCAAGTCGTCCGTTAGTGGGTTACGATTGCCGAAACTCCATAATAAAATTAAAACATCCGTAATATGCTGTAACTGAGTCAATGTTAAGTAGGTACGTAATATAAAACCAATGGTAATAAAAAAAATATAGTACTAATTATTTCTACTGACACCAATAGTGATTGTAATAGTTCAACCTTGAGTCTTCATTCAGTACAATCTATTTACAGACAATAAATTCTTTCTTCCGATTTTATATAGGTAGGTGTATCACTGAATAGTTGAATACCTTTTGCAATTTTTATAATTTAAGAATAAAAATTCTTTTTAAATATCTTTGTTTATTGGTGAGAAATAACATCAATGAACAGACCTTAAGATTGCATCATTTATAATATTATACAGTTTAGTTGTTAAGGAATATTGGTTATGGAGCCTCCAGCAACCAACAATTCTTAAATGTTTAGGACTGGAGTAGGTAGTTTAGTACTGGTATGTATAAAGTATAAGTAGTGTGCATGGCCTGTTCTTTGATGAATTTTATTTATTTCTAATGCATTTTATTTAAAAATATTAGAATTCATGCACTCTTTTCTATGTAAATTTTAATTGTGGCAAATTTCAAAGTGCTCTGTTCACATAATGAAACATTCAAATAAAAATTTTTATTTTAAAATTAAATAAAAAATTCACTTCACATATTATAAGATAGTTAACAATGTTTAACTTAATACAGACTAGACATAACACAGGCAAGTTAAAAGATTACCTGTGTAATCCTATTATCCCCAACTACGAAGAGTGCAGTTTGCTGTTCATTCAACTGTTGCATTGTTATTGGATTAGCCACCTTATATGTAGTTTTATTAGTGTCTTGTGTCTTGTATTTCCAATTTACAGCAGAATTAAATGTGTGAAGAGGAATGAAGGGGAATTGTTTAATATGCTATATTTGGTATCAAGGGATAGAAAAAGAAAGAAAGAAAGAAATGACAGTTATTCACAACATGCACACACATTATTGTGTCCCAATTAACATCAACAATATAAAATAAATATGAGTAGGTATTTAATTTAACTGATATGCTTAATGCACATGTTAATGACTCCGTGACCGAGAAAATGAAAGCTTCCCTAGTATGATTCATTGTGTAGTATAGATTTTAGTCCGAGGTGTTTTAAAGGAAAAAGAAAAAAAATAACAAAAAAAATAAGGCCAGAGCAGCCGCCGCAGTAGCCAGGTGTTAGTGGCCCTGCCCCTCAAATAAAAAAAAACAAAACAAAAAAAAACAAAAGGAAAGTTTCGGGCGCCAGAGAGGCAGGTGCTAGTGATGCAGCGTACTCCACCAGATAGCTAGAGTCGGTTAGACCGTTGGACTTCTAATCTCAATGAGGGTGTTCTGTGTGAGAAGTTGACAAGAAAACAAAGAAAGTATTTTGTTAGGTACTATATTGACCATCAACATAAAACAAATATCAAGGCACTTAAAAGAAAACCCTAACTTCTTGTAACTGCTTAGAGGTATAATAATAATAAGTTTTGACTTACAGTTATGGTAGTACTTAACAGATTTCCAAACAAAAAGAATAAGTATATGGTTCCATCCAAAGGTGAAGAATATCCCAGAAAGAAAAGTGTGACCAGTCCAGAGGAGACGTCACCCCATCACCTCCGTCGGCATAAATAAAGGTTTCCCATCATACTCATGGAGTAGATGTATAAAGATTCCAAAGAATAAAAAGAATACATGGAGAGTAATATTTTTGGATTAAATTTTTAAACTACAAGTTTGGATTACAAATTTGGAATAATATTTTTGAAATACGAATTTGGAGCTGTAACAATAAAAATTCAAATAAGAATCTAAATCGAAAATATTATTAACTTGTAATTAAACGAAAAAGTTGCAAATAAAAGTTCTTACCGCGTGATGACGCGCTCCACAAAAGAAAACAAATAGGGATTAAAATATCCCTTAAATATAATAAATCATATAGGGCACATTCTCCCTATGGTTCAAACAACCACTAAAATAAATAATCTGGCCTGATTAGGCCGGATTAACAAAAATAAAAAATTCAAGTCAAAACAAAAGGTCTTCACATTGTGAAAATTTAAAGAAAAGTGAGGGCTGTCAATTGACACTTGACATTACTCCCAGTAAAGGATGCGATCAGAAATTAGGATAAGAAATCTGTCAAGCAATATGCTTACAATTTTTATATAAAAAAAATAATTTAATTTTAATAAATAAATATTTCTAAAAATATGTTTTTATTTTATTTTTCGAATCCACCACAATTTAGAAAATAAGTTTATTAAACTATAAAATAATATTACGTATGTAATTAATAAAAAAATTTAACGGGTATTTCAATTGACTTTTATTTCACTTCTACCTACAAACCACTTTAGAAAAATATAGAAGTGTCAATGTCAACAGACTAAGGTTAATATGAATTATGGTGAATGAAATAGAAATGTGTCGAAAATAAACAATAAATTCGTAACGAGCGCAACAACGAAAAAAGCACGTTACATTTCCCCCTTTTCTGGAGGAAAAAAATTCAGAACTGAAGGTTCTGGATTTTTTTATAGATATAAAACCAATAAATGTTACTTAAACAAAATATGTACCCAACAAAACAAAAATACACAACAAAAGTTGTACAAACAAACATCTAACATCTTCCAACAAGCAAACAAACAAATAAATAAATAAACAACAAAGAAATACTCAGTACTACTACCATCAGGTCTGGTATGCAACCGGTACAATGGAAACACAAAGGAATCACATTGACGAACCATTCCCAATACTAGTAAGTATGTAAGTATTTAAGACTAAGTACCAAAATAATACTAATAAAGCTAACTAAAGAGAACAAAATTGCTCGGCTGGTATGCACCTGATCGAGGCATTGGACTCAATGGTCATGCAACGACAAACTAACCAAAGCAAAAAAAGTTGTGTTTTCCTAAGAAAGAACACACAAAAGACAAACATCCTATGCAGGACAAAACAAATAAGATTAAATAATCTTATAACCAAAGACTGGGATAAACCCAAACAAAACAAAATTTCCTGGCTTAGTATGCACCTGACTAACACAATGGGTATAAAAACCTTGTATTAGCAAACTAAACTCAGAAAATAACAAAAGCTGGTAGCAGAGTACCACAAAAAGCTACTGGACTAGTATGCAACCGACTAATACAATGGGTATGATAACCTTGTATAGTGAACTAGACTCAGTAAAAAAAATACCAAAACAAAAGTTGGCAACAAGTACCACAAAGATAGCAACAGAGTGCTAATAAAAAAGTCCCAAAAGAGGAAAAAAAAATTACTGGTCCAGTATGCAACCGGCTAACACAAAAGCGGAAAGCTTTGTGAGAGCGAACTGAACGCAGTAAAACAAATTGGTTGGGCATCAAAAAAAAGTGTGCAAAAGCACCAAAAGTCACACTCAGCATGTAGGAATGCTGAGGTAAAAGGGTGTGCGCAAATGTCATGTCCAGGATCTTAAGTCTATGATACCTAAACTAACACAAAAAAACTCCTACTAACCAACAAACAAAAGTACGCACTTCACAAAAAAAAAAAAACGACAAAACTATACCCAACACAAAACAAACAAAATGTACAAAGTACAACAAAGAAGTATGTCACACGAAAGTGTTTCACACAGCAAACAAACAAAAAAAGAGTCACACCAAGTAGGTATGCAAAAACAAAACTAAGGAGTCCTTATAATGTTGTTGGCTTCCTATTTTTCTCACAAATTTTGATATTGTCCCAAAAGAAATTCGAATATACATGGCCAAAGATGATATACCATGAATATGTGTTAAAACAAGAATAATTTATTTACCAAGGCCCCTGTCATACATCATATCAGCATACATCATCTAACAACTAGGGTCCTTACAAACATCTACATACATCAACATTCAAAACCCTTAATTGACCTAGGAAAATAAAACAAACACTAACAAGAATACTCAATAAATTTAGACATTTCCAAAAATAAGGCCTAGATTTTAAGAATATCTTTAACATGAAATCTGCCAGAAGTATTTTTATTCAAATCTTTTAACAAGTAAACATTATCCGAAACCTTTTCAACAATTTTACATTTAACAAATTTAGGTGCTAATTTAGCAGAGAAAAAATGAGGAGCGTTGGATTGTACAAAGTTCCTCCTCCATACAATATCTCCAACATCATAAGAAATGACTTTTCTTCTAGAATTATAATACAAAGCATTTTTCTTATAAGACTTCGCTAAATTTGCAACAGTCTTAGCAAAAATATCTTCCAAATTAGAAAGAAGCTGGGAATATTCTGAACGACTACTAATAATGATCTCTGATGGATCAGAAAAAGAACTAAATTTATATAAGGAACCATCTAAATAAATCTCCCTACCAAACATAAGAAAATTAGGTGTGTATCCCGTAACTAAATTAATCGTGCCATTAATAGCAGCTTGAATATGAGGCAAAAACCTCGACCAAGTTCTATGATCTGTATCTACATAACATGCTATACAAGTCTCAATTGTCTTGTTGAACCTTTCCACTGGATTATTTTGAGGAGTATACAATGTATTGTAAAATAATTTAGGAATATTATAAGCTTTAATGAAATCTTTGAACATTTTAGATGTAAATTGTCTACCATTATCACAAATTATTATTTTAGGACAACCAAACTTTAAAAATATCTCTTTCTCTAATAAGTTTCAAAATTAAAATCTCTAGGTGCAAAATAATCCAAAAACTCAATCTTAAACTGTGACCAATTTAAAATAGTATCTCTCCTACCTCTGTACCATTTCAAAGCAATATCTGAAAGAAGAACTGGCAAAGCCAAAAAGCATTGATAATCACTATAACCTTTAACCGGTTTCAACTCTTCAAGTCTCCGCAGAAATTCAATAGGACAAGTACGACCGTTAAATGTTAAATTTAATTTGCAAAAGTCAAAATGTTTTTGATAATAGTGGTTGTTGTGAATAACTGAACGGTTTAAGTTATTTTCACTAGAAGATAAAAGCTTATTTTCATGTGATTGTGGTGTATTCGTTACATTGTCAACTTCAATTAAGTTCTCAAACACTAAATCACTTTGTTTATCAGATTGACTACTATCCTTAGTATTAACATCCATGACTACAAATAACTGTTATAACCAAACTATAAAGATAAACTTTAAACAATGTTACAAAACTAAGAAAATTTAACAATAACTTTTCTTTTCAAACAATAGAAAATTTTATGTAAAGTTAATATCAACAACAAAACACTGAACCCAAATTTACTTTAAATTGTAAACTTTTAAATGTTTCTACTTTAAACTTAAAAATGCAAAAACTAAATATTAAACACTTAAAACTTAATAAAGTAAGTTTAACTTTACTGTTATAATATAAATTTAATGGTAGTAATTAATATTACAAAACTAATATTTAAATTCTTTACTTATACACAACCTCAATAATCTAAGTTCTAAACTTTGTATAGAAACTTTGTATTTATTACTTCTATGTGATACAAAACAAAAATTGCAAGTTTGCAAAACAAAATAACCAAATATAGAACAGGTCAAAACAAAAATAAGGAAACAAAATAAAGTTACACAACCTATCAGTTTATTTGTTTCAAAAAAATAATACAAAACCAGTTACAAGAATAAGTTTGTCAACTTATCACCTCAGCACAAAAAAAATGTGTCCAATAAAATTCAGTACAGTATAAATAATCTGCACTCACAAAATAAAGCAAATAAGTCCCCACAGAACAAATCAGTCCCTGTTCGCAGGTGCCAAATGTAGTATAGATTTTAGTCCGAGGTGTTTTAAAGGAAAAAGAAAAAAAATAACAAAAAAAATAAGGCCAGAGCAGCCGCCGCAGTAGCCAGGTGTTAGTGGCCCTGCCCCTCAAATAAAAAAAAAACAAAACAAAAAAAAACAAAAGGAAAGTTTCGGGCGCCAGAGAGGCAGGTGCTAGTGATGCAGCGTACTCCACCAGATAGCTAGAGTCGGTTAGACCGTTGGACTTCTAATCTCAATGAGGGTGTTCTGTGTGAGAAGTTGACAAGAAAACAAAGAAAGTATTTTGTTAGGTACTATATTGACCATCAACATAAAACAAATATCAAGGCACTTAAAAGAAAACCCTAACTTCTTGTAACTGCTTAGAGGTATAATAATAATAAGTTTTGACTTACAGTTATGGTAGTACTTAACAGATTTCCAAACAAAAAGAATAAGTATATGGTTCCATCCAAAGGTGAAGAATATCCCAGAAAGAAAAGTGTGACCAGTCCAGAGGAGACGTCACCCCATCACCTCCGTCGGCATAAATAAAGGTTTCCCATCATACTCATGGAGTAGATGTATAAAGATTCCAAAGAATAAAAAGAATACATGGAGAGTAATATTTTTGGATTAAATTTTTAAACTACAAGTTTGGATTACAAATTTGGAATAATATTTTTGAAATACGAATTTGGAGCTGTAACAATAAAAATTCAAATAAGAATCTAAATCGAAAATATTATTAACTTGTAATTAAACGAAAAAGTTGCAAATAAAAGTTCTTACCGCGTGATGACGCGCTCCACAAAAGAAAACAAATAGGGATTAAAATATCCCTTAAATATAATAAATCATATAGGGCACATTCTCCCTATGGTTCAAACAACCACTAAAATAAATAATCTGGCCTGATTAGGCCGGATTAACAAAAATAAAAAATTCAAGTCAAAACAAAAGGTCTTCACATTGTGAAAATTTAAAGAAAAGTGAGGGCTGTCAATTGACACTTGACATTACTCCCAGTAAAGGATGCGATCAGAAATTAGGATAAGAAATCTGTCAAGCAATATGCTTACAATTTTTATATAAAAAAAATAATTTAATTTTAATAAATAAATATTTCTAAAAATATGTTTTTATTTTATTTTTCGAATCCACCACAATTTAGAAAATAAGTTTATTAAACTATAAAATAATATTACGTATGTAATTAATAAAAAAATTTAACGGGTATTTCAATTGACTTTTATTTCACTTCTACCTACAAACCACTTTAGAAAAATATAGAAGTGTCAATGTCAACAGACTAAGGTTAATATGAATTATGGTGAATGAAATAGAAATGTGTCGAAAATAAACAATAAATTCGTAACGAGCGCAACAACGAAAAAAGCACGTTACAATTGTTTATTAATCATTCAATAGACTGTACATATTATATCAGGTTACCTATAAAAAAAACCAAATTCATTCAATTCATGAAGGTTCCAAGAAGCTTTTTGTGCACTATGCCAGTAAAGTTGGGCTGGTGAAGTAGGCAGGCCCCACAGTGAGAGGCCTGGAGCATATCCACTGACCTGCTTCCATAAGAATTTAGATGGAGCTAGTGGCAACACGTAACACAGGTTGTGTTGGATGTTACTGCCACCCATAGCCACTCCAAAAAGGTTCAACTTGTGGTTTCCACTGCTAATACTTGGTACCAATGCATGAGGTGAATGTTTTTATGTTTGGCAGAATTGAATAAATTTGTCAATAGTTGGGTAACTATATTTGGTATTCGGGTACATATCTCAATAAGGTAGTAGAAACCTCAATAAGTGAGTAATGAAATCTTTAGCAAAAAGCTTGAACATTTAATGCCCAATTTTAATCTGCAGATATGGATAGAGATTGATACTGTTTGGTTGCCAAGATTCTCCAAAATAGTCCAACGATCATAATTATTTTGAAGTAACAAATGTTGTATGGCAACTTAACATCACTTTGGCAATCCATGATCTGATGATTAGTAATTAATTTTTGGCGTAAAGAAATAAAGTACATATAAAACTGCCAAATAATAATTATGGTCCCATAAATTAGTCTGGAGACAGGACTTCCTCATCAGTGATAGAGTCATTACTCCATTAAATTAATTAAGAACACAGTTCAATTCAAGGAGATGTGTATGCCCTTTCCTCTTACAAAATGAACAACTAATTGAACAATTTCTTCCAAGTAGTCTGTACCTGAGTGGGGGAGATAGTAGTAGAAATAGGAGCATATGAAAATACATATTATTATCATGTTACTTAACTGTCATCAATAAATACATGTTTATTTAAGTAGCAGTTAATTACATAAACCAATTTAGCTGCAAGTGAAGTGTAGCAATTTTATGGCTGTTAAGTAAACTATTTCTGTATCTATGCTCATATTATAATAAAGCTGAAGAGTTTGTCTTTTTGCTTGTCCCTTGAACTAGCAGGCGTGTTTGAAGATGAATAACTATGTCTGAGAGAGTAAGAGAGGTATGGTTTTTATATTTAAGTTGATCAGCATGAAATTGAGATCTAAAAGCTGTACAAAAGGTCATGTATGTTTAGATTTTTTAAACTATTCAAGTTTATTCAACTCAATTCAATTCGAGTTTGATGCTGTTTTCTGTGTTCTCTATCATTCAAATGGTTTCTTTCGGAAGGTTTATAGGTGCAATACGTGCATGTTGTAACTGCAGAAAATATAAAAAGGTCAAGTCGATGAAGCCGACGTTTGAATGTGGGGCTAGTTAAAAATATTTATAAGAGCAAATGTACAAAATTAAATGTTATACAGATTTGTCGAGAGCCGAGATCTATTGCTTTGTATAATTATCACGTTTAGGAGCATTACCTGTTGTGTTGAGTCGTTGAATTATAAACCTAACTTCAAGCCGTCACACCAAGTGACTCACTCTGGTTTTCCATATTTATTTTGAGAAGTGGTCTCCTTTCCTTGGACGTGTTTCCTCAACGATTACTAATTTTTATTCGTAATTTAAACGCGGGAGATCCACTATTAATTGATATAAATATAATAATACACTTTCAAGTTAGTTACCTATATTATCTGATGTTATTTTAAGAACAAACTCTATACACAAATGGTATGGAGAAAGCTGACAAGGTGGATAAATAGTTTTTAACTGTGTGAAAGACCCATCCTTAATCTGCAACGTAACCATTCGGTGATCTGAGGAAAAGCAACCTAATGTAAATCAATAGTCCATAATCCTTGAATGACATTAGCAGGTCGTCGGTCGCCAGCGTTACCTTACTGTTTCCATTTTCTGTTTCCATTGTTAGAACTTCAACCAAGCACATAATATTATCAAAAGCTCTTTTAATAATATTATGTGCTTGGCGAAGTTCTTTGGCAGAATAGTCTGCTCTGGACAGATGTATTGATCGGAACTAGTCATCACTGAGTTGTTATTGCGACAGCTACAAAAATATTTTTAAGTGGCCCTATGAAACGCATTGGAAGATCTGGATCGATCGGTCCTTTCCGAGAATCGCAAACAATTACGCTAGCCCTGAATTCTCTCCCATTGTGGCAGGATTCCATTGAGGCGAAACAATGGCCGCTGACGTCGGATTAAGTGGCTATAATATTTATTTGCTACGTTTGATTTGCGCACTCAGAAGCGTTGCAAGATTAGCAAGATGCAATGGCCTACATACGAGACCTAAACTTCGTGAGGTTTATTGTCCCGTATTTAAATATTAGCGGGAATCTGAGATTTCTTAGATAAGTAATAGTATACGTGTTCAAGGTTTTAAGTCAGCTAGCACGCCTGATGATATTTCATTAAGATACATTTCGTATGGATTGCGGAGTTAGAACATACGATAATCTAACCGCCACAAACTTAATGATGCCTTAACATATTAGTTAGTATAATAATAAAATCCTTACTATCTATTTATCTAATTATTAATCATAATAACCGTTATGAAAGTAATTACAGTTAATAACAATCATAATGCCATTACGGAGCCAAAAAAAAAATATTTTTCTCACAAAGATACTTCTTATCTGATCATGACTGTGTGTGTGTACATACTTACCATTTAGTAGAGCTCAGTGCATCATGAGGTCATTATTTGTCATAGACTGCTGATAAAATGCATTTCTATAAGCCACCAAGGACAATAAAAATAGCAGCAGTTATTTCTAAAAAAAAATATATATAAAAATGAATTTCTGTTCGTTAGTCTCGCTAAAAGTCAAGAACGACTGGACCGATATGGCTTATTTTGATTTTGAAATGTTCTTGAACGCCCAAGAACAGTCTAAACGGAGCGAAAATTTAAAAAATGCTAGGAAAATACAATAAAGTTTGTTCTTCTTTAACAGTAGCATTTCATATTTGGAAGCGTGAAGACTACCGGATCAGCTCTACAAAAAAATAGTAAATAAAATATCCTTTGTTCCAGGTGCTGAAAACTCGAGACTGATAGAAGAATAATTTTGCTTCGCAAGTTTTTGTTAACCTTCGTCTCCAAGACTGAAATTTGAAGGTTGTTGACACGGCGACGGTTTCGTCGGTCGAAGACAGTTCGTTCAATTTACACGAAGTGGCGGTCGTGAGAACGTGGACCTTTCAGTGTCCGTTGCCCCAATACTCTAGGCTCATTGTGTGCTCAATCTGACGTGACGGACTGAAGTGTGCGCGCGCGTCGTGAAGTGTGAAGCGAGCGACTATGCCCGCGACGTCGTAGCGACGATGTCGAAGGTGCTGTCGGCTCTGGGGGGCGCCCTCCCGGACGAGAGGCCGCTCCTCTCGCTGCAGATCGTGGAGAGCGTGGCCAAGTGTCCCGCGGGCTACTGGCCGGTCAGTCGGACGTACGACGAGGACGCGGACGCCGCCCTGCTGCGCCAGAATGGCCTCTTCGGCAAGAAGCCCAGCCACTACATTTGTTTGTCCAAATCTGAAGGTGAGTCATCGATTTGCATTGGGCTGCGCGTATTCTAGTTTTGCGTTTACAGCTATTAGGTATGTTGAATGGGGGTTTTGGAGCAGTTAGCGAAGATAGTTGTGCCGACTCGGCCTACTGAGCTGGTTTTTTATAACGAAGATCGGCGATGAGAATTGAGTTTGATGTAGGTGTTAAAATTTGGTATCTTGTGAAAATGTTGCTAATGCGTCATACAGTATAAGTCCATGTTGCATTTTTGGAATTCGTTGAAAGAAAATTAAGAAATTGCTCTTTTATAAAGGAAACGCTCAAAATCGCTCGGGGAAGTAACAAACGGCATCGTAATCCGCCACTGTAGCAAGCATTTGCTGTTATGTCTTGTGTTTCGATTTGGGAAGGTGTGGTTCCTAGTATGGCCTTCATGTTCCTCTCATGACCTGAATAGTTCTTGTTAGTTAACCTATGACATGACTCTACAATACTCTACGATCTTATAAAAGTATAAAGTAAGTAAGTAAGTAAGTTATCTTATCTTATAAGTTATCGGCTTCTGTGTATTGTTGATCGAAGGTTATCGGCTATTAGTCTCAAAGCAGTTTACAAGCTACAACGATGCCCCCGCGCACGAATCAATTAGACCCGAGATAATATAGGTCAACATGAAAAATGTAACTGCAACACAAGTCATATGCTCATATCTCGTATCACACCGCGAGAAAAGAGTTCCGATGTCGACACAGTACATTCGTTTTATCATTCAGGTCATAAACCTTGGAGGGAACTCAAAAATAACATCTTCGTTTATTCGTTTTGTGATTCATAAATCAAATATTCGGTTCTACAGTGCATAAGTACCTATTAGATAAAATCTTATCGTTGAGACTGCAGTTCCGAAAACAGCAAATTTTCATCTGATAACATGCCTGCCAACGCGATAATTTAATGTTGAATTCTGTTGAAAGGTTCTGTTTGTCCGTCGTTCGATAAGTTTCTTTATTATGAAATGTGCAGTCAATTATATCATAGTTAAACGTTATAATGTACTACAACTACAATGTACTACACAAATCTAATTTTAAACCATTTTTTTTATAATTTGACTTCCATCTAAAAACGAAACCAACCATTTAACATACTAAGTACATATTCCATACAGTTGTTTAGAAAGTTGGTAGAAAATAATATATTGGTTTATTTATTTATTATTTACAACATTTTATGTAAACAAGGCGTTTACAAAGTTTGTGCGTATCTTTTTTCATTTATAGTTAAGGATTTCCGTTATTCAGTGCTATTAATAAATTAAGGATAATTTTAAAAATTTCAGATGTCTGACGAGCTAAAGTAAAGTAGAGATGATATTCATATTATTCTCAATAGGTTACTCTATGTTTTTAATTTAAATAATTATACCACAAAATTCATTGTTTTTTACCTGAGCTACCTACAGAGGCAGAACACACACGCTTAACACAAAGTAGAATACATTCGCAGACTATCAACAACTAATATCGAATGTATTTATTGTTATCACGATGCCAATTCTTATATCTCGACGGACGTAATTGGCAATGAAAGCGAGTGACGTATTTCGAGGCCGGTGCTGGCACTTTCATTTCAACTTTAATCGGACACATGATCAACGTGGGCAAGGTTCAGAAAAGGCAAAGAAACCTTGCGATGTTTTAACTCCTCAGTCGTAGCCCAAGAGCTCTTAGATATGTTTCTGTTCATAACTAGTCTTTGCTCGCGACTACGTCCGCGTGGTTAAGAACTTGGTCCATAGGGGGATAAAACGTATTTAAACGTATGTTAATAAATATTATAAACCACGTACATACCAACACCATATTTCATTCAAATCTGTATAGTGAGCCGTTTTTGCGTGACAGCAACAAACATACGAGTACGTCCATCAATCTTCGGCAACCGCGTTGCTTGTGTCGCACGGCAGTCGCGGAGGTTGCTATATAATAGTTAGCAGATTTATTATAATAACCGTCATGAGTCGTGAGCACAGATGATAAGTAAGTAGGGTATTGTACACTTTCGGCCAGTGTATAGCAGTCGAAGGACATGCGCTAGACGAATAGACGATGTACACTGGCCGACGAACCAATCGCGTGCACCAACAGCGCATGCAATGTCGTACCGACCAATAACGGGTGTGCTCACGACTCGTGCCGGCTACTATATGCCGAATGTTTTATTTGTGGTTTTTCATTAACATTTTGAAGTACTTGTTCAAACACAGTTGAATACCCTATTGACTCGAAGATCGTCCTATTCCAGGTGTGCCCGGGTACGTGATGGACGGCGTGGTGGTGGTCGGGGAGCGTGAGGCGGCGCCGCCGGGGTACAGCGTGGCGGGGCGCGCGGGCAAGCGGCGCCTCTGCACGCGGGTGTCCCGGCAAGCGCCCACCGCGAATATAGCGCCGCTCGTCACAGACATCATCGTGTGTTCGAGGATGCGGAGTGCGCCACCTGGCTTCGTACTGGCAGGGTAAGATTTACACCCATCTGCAACTCATTAGTGAGTGACCCAATACACGGTCGAGTAAGTGATACAGGGCGCGGTGGTTGCCGGGGTACGGCGTGGCGGGGCGCGCGGGCAAGCGACGCCTCTGCACGCGGTCACGCGACAAGCGCCCGCAGCTCCGCTCGTTACTGACATCATCGTGTTTTCTAGAATGCGGAGTGCACCACAATGTTACAATGTAACTTTACATTTGTAGCGCAAGTCTTGGGTCAACAAAAAATGGTAATAATGATCGTTTGCGTTATCACCAGGTTATCTATTATGTATGACATTAGAAAACCCAGTCAATGTACGAATAGGTATTGTGATCTCCAAAGGTCAGGAGTGATAGGCTGCGGCTGCTTAGCGGATGAGGCGTATTTATTAATTGTATCAATACGAATACAGATTGAATTGGCCTCGTACCGCCGGCTACTAGTGGGAGACTCGATGTCCTTCAGTCAATGCCCTCCACTAGACAGTGGGCAATATTTTGAAGCTAATATTCAAAAATCAAAAAACTTTTAGGTATCACGTCGTTCTCATACATATTGCACTATAAATTATACATTCATCCGCTTTGATCGGAACCCTCATAATCCGCCTTGAAGATGAGTTCAAGCGTCTACATGCACAATAGGGGCGGAGGGATGGGAGGGGATTGTTTAGAGATTTTAAATGATTTTCAAAGCTTCTATTTCATTTGCAATGTTTGTATGTATGTATATTCGGGTCAAATCTTGCAACGCAATTGTAAGCAGTTATTAACAGATTAATATGAAATCATGCATATTTATTTATTTTAGATGCTTACGCATTACTATCTTAGCGACGTCATTCTAAATCCAATATGGCGGCCGACTCGTTAATTTTTTATGCACTCCCATATTAATATGGGTATCAAATGAAAGGGCTTGATGTGCACTTTACAATAAAAACTTGTTGAAAACATTTTTTTACTGTCAATTAATTTATTTTACAGTAAGAAGTGATTGTTTCAGGGAGATAAACGGCAAGATGGTGTGCTACAAGGTGAGCGGCGGCAGCGGGGAGACGTCGCCCACGCACCAGCAGAACGCGTACGAGAACGTGGTCGCCAACACCACGCCCGAAGCCAACAGGAGGTCAGTGCCGACACCCCATCTTCATAGCGCTGTTTTGTCGAGGGGGAATCCGTCGTTGATACTGGGTCGTTATTGGGTCGGGGATGACAGAAAGTTATGTGATTTGTATTTGTTTATAAGTATTTCTTTGCGACAATCCGCTAGAAATTTTGTTTTCCGCTTACAAGAACAGGAGTTAAATCAAACAAAATATTTTATATTCTTTGCACGAATGTTATTGCTATGACTGGTCCAGGCGTTTAAACATAAATATTAAATACCTAAAAAGCGTCTGTTATGCAAAACGGCCCATGGAAAGTGTCTGGGAGTATTGAAGACTTATTTTTATTTAAGTTGTATTTATATTTGTTTGCAACAATCCGCACACGTGGAACTTGTTTTGGTATGGACCCACCCCCCTCCCTTATCTCTCTGAGTAGGTATATACCATAACAACTTATTCCAATAGCACACGACACGTGTTTCGCCCCAAAACGGAGCATCATCAGGTGATGTGGACTCCAACCAACCGTTGTAGAGTGTATTAACACACAAATAACAACAAAACATTTCAGTTACTGTCTTCTCAGAGGTCGTTGCGTCGCCTATCATAAACAATTGTTTGCGATTGGATGTGAAGACTGTCTATGGTTTACAGACGGCACTGAATATCAGGGAATATAGTGACCTTCGATTTCGATTCAATTTAAAAAAGCTACCAGGAATAATGTGTTGCCGTATACGCTGATAAAAATAATTGGCGATAAAAATTCATTAGCTTCACCAAGTTGAAACTCAGATCAAGGTCCTTTTAGCTGTTTTACTGTTTCCGATCACGAAAAGCCAGCTATGATTAAACAACTTTATCGAATTTATAATAATCGAGTCGCAAACGGGAGATTTTTTTTCTTTATAATAATTGTGTAGCAAACGGGTATGCAGGCCTTCTTATGTTAAGTGGTCACAGTAGCCCATGGACACCCAAAAAAACCCTTTCTGAGGTTGTATGTGGGTGCTTTGCAGATGTGAATGCGATTGTGAATCAGATGTTCGCCTCAAATAAAGTATTCCCGGCAACCATACCTCCCCAAGCACAAGACATGTAGACGACGGGTTAAGAGGCCGGCGGTAAGGTGCCTCCCCGGAAGATCTACTATGGACCTACCACCTAAATCCTTTTTGATATCCTTTCAGTTCGCTATCAACAAAACTGCTTAAACGGATCAAGTCGAGGTGGAGTGGATGCACTGGGTATTGCTGGCGTATATTCTGTTTGTTTCTTTGTTACTTTTCTTATAATACATACATGGAAATAATTTTTTTTTTTCAATTTTCTGTGACTGTTCGGAAGTGACGAAGCATCTGTAGATATCTTTTCATACAAGATTAACAAGTTTAACAGAGTGGTTTTGATGTGTTTTATTAACAGTGCGAACTTTCTTTTTGATTTTTATTTTTACAATATGCAGCAATACTTTTGTGTGTGATATTTGTCATTGTTGTGTTGTTGTTGTGTACAACAGTTGCTGAACATCAGTTACTGATATAAAATATTAACAAGCCCCCTTTTCAATATTTATGTATAAGTCACATGTCGTACAAAGGCCTCCCTTGGTGTATGTTATGGAATATCTGAAAGTAATTTTTACCCTTTCAAAATGTCGGTAAACACAGTAAACAACATCAGAACAATAAAACATCAGTACCATCGAGCTGGTCTATCTTCAGATAGATGGAACTCTATAACCGATCAATATAGTTTTGATTATGTTTGGGCTGGTTGCATTTGTTCAAATCTGAAAAGTTTGATGATAAACGTGAAAGGGCGTGTTTTTAAAGTATGAGTGATTATGCTAAGGTTAATCCTGTTTCACAATAATTTGACAGAAGATAGCTTATAGAACAACGTAACCGATCAGTAGTCTTTCGTCCTGTCTGAATGGAAGATAAACTAGGCCTGTTTTTGAAGTTTGCTAATTATACTAAAATTAATCCTCTATTGAATTTTTAACAGATTGAAGCCGGTGCCGGACCGTCCGCCTAAACTCTCGCCGCTCGTGAACGAGCTGAACAACTTGAACCTGAAGAGCTCACCGGGGTACCCTCACATCGAGGAGTTCGCGTCCGACCACGACTACGAAGCGCTCAGTCCCTCGTACAACCTGAAGCCGTCCAGGCCGGCGCCGAGGCCCCCGGCGGCGAAGTCCCCCGTGCCCCACGGGAGCCCCGCGAGGCCCACGTCCCCGCCCGCGCCCGCGCGCAAGAAGGGCCCCGCGCCGCTGCCCAGGAACACCAACTACCAGACGCTGGGCGGGTACAACGGGCTGGAGGGCGTGCCGTTCGTGCTCAACTCCAAGCTGCGGGGGCTGCCCAGTGACAATGTGGTGAGTGAAGCAAGGGTTCTTCAGCTAATTGTTCAGTGCCGTGAGCGTGAATACTATCTTCAAAGTATTCGTACGGTATATGTAAGTCATGTCAGACATATTAGACAAAAAAATCAAAGTGTTTTATTCATTGTCAGGTACTACAAGTTGTTTACACTTAATGAACGTCTTACATGATAGAATATTATAAAATATATCTTACCATACACCCGCTTTCGGTGCCATCGTAGACGAGGAGAAAAAAGCGGGCGGAAAAAACTCCTAGCACTCATATACACCAGTACTCAGACATAATAATATGTCATATCGACGCCACTCCACTCGGTGCTGGGCCCTTGAAACCGATGGTTTAGAAATGGAGTCGCCATTCGAGTCTTCTTTTTCTTCCCCTTTTTCTCTATTCTTAAGGCTGTCAATCCTTCAAACGATGTGGCCAGCCCATTGTCACTTTAATTTGCAAATTTTGCAAGTTTTTGTGTAGCTTCTTGCGAAATTTTTGTGCGCAAGTCATTTCTGCATATTTCTATTTGCGAATTAGCAAGCTATGCTTAATTTATTCTAAATATTGTGTTTATTTTCATTGCAGATGCAGTTGCCGGTTATAAAGCAACGCACGCGCTTCGATCTCGACCGCGACTATTCCTACAACTTCACCGTGGAGCGACAAACGTGAGACCTGCCCCAATACTGCTCCGAACTGAAGGCAGTGACGTCACGGACTTATCATTTGTGGAGGTGCACCTTAGGGGTCGGTTGTACAGGACTTTTTTATTTTTAAGGTGGACTTTTAACACCTTGGTTTACGTTTTTATAGTAATTTTTTGTGACCAGTCACGAATTGCGAACTGAAGCCTTTGTGCAATTTTACTTGTCATGTTAATAAAAATATGCTATATTTTTGTATAGCAAAATGTTTTTATCTTGTTTTCACTGGTTTGTTTATTGAACAAAATTAGTATGGCGATCGAAATGATAAATCTTCTTGTAGCATAAGATAAATGACATTATGAATTTCAATAATAGGATGAAAACAATGAATATATTAGATCAATAGATAAGATAATCTGTCCCTACTTGTAGTTATAGTCCTGTGAACATGTAGTAAGACAGCCAAAAGACAAAATACATGTTTGAAATAAGCCTATTAAAAAGTAAAAAAATGTTGTTTTATTTTTAATATTTTCTTAATAATAACGTTATCTTTCTTTAATAGGCCAGGAAAAAATTCAATATTTTTTAAGAATGGCCCAAATTATTAATAAATTTTTGAATTAATTTTTTTTAGTGTCTAGTAAGGCCCAAACTATTAATAAATTTTTTAATTAAAATTTTTGTAGTGTCCCTATAATCACATCATTGATTTTTTAGTGCGGGTAATGTGAGGGTTACTGATATTTTTTGTATTTACTTTAAAAATGTCATGTAGCGTTTAAGAAGTATGATGATTCTTGATGATGTATGAAGGTTAAACAGTCAGACGTAAATTAAATAATTGAATCTTATAATATAAAAATAAAATATTCAATATCAATAATGTAATCTATGTAATGAAATATTGATAATTATAAGTAGCATTACTAGTTAAAATTGATCATTGATCATCATGATTTTTGACATCCTTTTATTTCGATTATGTTTACAAAGAAACTTAAGTGTAATTAATTTTTTTATTACTAGTAATGTAAAGTATTTTTTAATTAAAAGGCATACCTTTCTTCTTTTACATGAGACAATGTTTTTTTAAATGATGAATTTTTTAAAACACTTTTGACACTGTTTTTACACTTTGTATGGTTGTAACATTCATTCAGTTGGTATGCACTTACATATTCGACGGTATAATGTGGGGCCTTTATATGAGCTGTTTCACTGAAAAAAAATTGACAACTATTGCTTTTCATACTAATGGCACACGTTAACTATACGAATATTTAGACGAAATTTCATGCTGGGGCACTGATGCTTTCTCTTTTCCATACTAATGACACCCAAATACTTTGTCGCCAGTGTTCATGCTTGGAGCACAAGTAGCACAGATGGCCTGCATATTTTTAGGTACCTATTTACTATGAAGAAACATGAGTTGTCAATTTTCTTTATGTGGGAAAGCTGTAGAACACGCCGTGAAAGACTGACTAAGGTAGGCACGGAAACTGTACTGGGAGTGATCTTTGTGGTGTTCATGACGTTGTGACAGATTATAGTAACTAGTTATGTTGTCAATTGTGTTGCGCTTCAGATTATGTCAGGTTGGGAGTGGAACTTAAAGCATACTATTCTATAGAGTCTTTTGGCACTCTTGGCACTTCTTTTTATTAAAAAAAGAAAACAATTGTTTAAAAAAAAATTATTCACTTCCATACTTGATATATTTTCTAGATGGCATGCTTCTGATACTTTGTGGTGGATTTTTGGATTTTTTTATTTTTAATATACATAATTCATACTTATTTTATTTGCTGCCATTTCTTATTAATGCATGTATGGATTAAAAGTTGTCATATCATTAATTTAGGCCATAATAATTGTGTGACATTGTTCATTATTGTAGAAGTTTCTGTACTTGCCACGTTATTTTTAATATATGGGTATTGGGTAGTCATTATCAAAATATCATGCGAGAAATAACAGTGATTTAAATCAAAAACATTAATGAAGTATGTACAACGGCCTTTCAGCCGTAATACCAATAAGTCATCGTATTAAGAGATTTCCGATTTTACAATTGAATTTAAGTACTTAAAAATTGATTTTTTACAGTGTTTTGAAGATAGTGATATAAACTAATGTGCCAAGAATAGTACAACTTTACATGTTTTGTGCACCAGACAGGAGTCTAGTCCAAATTTTGAATGTTAGTCAAATAATAGTGTTCCAATCTTTTTTATCCTACAGTAGTAATACTTTGTTTTTGCCATATTGTATTATAATATTTATAATAACTCTAACCCGGGAACATTCCTGTTTGTTATAGCAACATCTGTACTTTTCTTCAATATCAGTTAAATTAATAATTATGGGCGCTAATCACTATTGAACTGCAGAAAAACAACAAAATATTGAGTGCAATTAAAAAAATAATCGCGCAAATGAAAATGACAATGAAATTATACACTTTGCTATGATTAAATATTTTTACATAATTAATTGTACAATAATTTAATATTATGATAGTAACTTATAAATTTTTGTCTAAATTAATTGTTTTAATTGATGATTTACTTTTAAACGCAATTGATGTGTCACAAAAATAATTTTATTGTAATTATTATATCTTTACAGTCAATTTTTGTACATATCTTGTGTATCTTTTAATTACTTTGCCTATTAGTAATGTTATTAAAAATATTCATTATTGCACTGAATTTGTTAAATATAGTAAGTTTTATAATTATAATTACTATTTTAGATTACCATTTTCTCTTTTCCTATTTCTGTTGACTGTTCCTATTAATAATGTTTCATGTTACGAATATTTCAGTGTGATAAAATATAAATATCTGTATCGGTGATGGAATCCAATCTTCATCAAGAAATAAACAAAAATAATACTAGGTTTAGTAAACAAAAATAATACTAGGTTTAGTATTATTTTTGTTTATTAGCAAGCAAGCAATAAGATAGTGAATTGTTTACTGTCAATTATTAAAACATGCTCTTTTTATCACATTGAAAAAATGCATTATATTAGTTATCCCTTTGTTAAAATCCTGAACTGAAAGCCTCTCGACTGGTCACAATTGTTGAAGAATAGGTCATTGTTCATATTGTCTCAAATATAGCTTCATTAAAATCTTTATTAGAAATATTGTAAATATGTTTTGTAATGCTGTTAGATTAATTAAAATAGTAAACTTGTACGCTTTTGAGAAATAGTGATTATTACATATACCTACTTTTTGTTTAGAGCCAATACCTAAATAAAGTTTAAATTATTGACCAAATTGTTTTTCTTATTACACTCAGTTTAAAATTTAATGATGGCCTAAGTAGCGCCGTTCGCTGGTGCACTGCGTGGATGGTTCTGAGATTGATTCCCAGCAGAGCAGAGATTTGTATTTCTGTTTCTGGTCTGGGTGTGGTGTGTTCTTGTATGTGTTTATGGCGCCCACGACACCGTAGTAGTGTTACCTAGTAATTAGTGGGGCTAAGAGTCTAGTCTAACATTATTATTAAAATAAATTATAATAATAAAAATAAACTAAAAGTTGATAATTAATTAAGAGAGGTATTATTACAAAGTTGATAATAACAAAAGTTTTAAGAATTTACTTAGATAAATGTAGAGTTATAATTAGTAACACTAGTACTAAAACGGTGGAGTAGTTGCTATATACTTTATACGATATTCCATCTGTCTGATAACGGTACTCTTTCTGCTGCAAACGACGACGATTACGGTATGCGTGGTGAGTTCATTCCACTTATTTAAATTTCTCATCATATTCATAATATATTTATTTGGCGATTTTTCAAAAACATCGATCGTACCATATCAGTACCATTTATTTTTATTTGGGATTCCGAACGTTAGAAAATGTTGACACTTGACAGCCAGTTCTTCATTGACAATGACATTGACAGAAGCCCTATTCTCGCTCGAAAGTCGAAACAGATTGTTATTTTAGGTTATGATACAACTACAAATAAAGTTATCATTGATCGTTTTATAGCACGAGTAATCGTTTGAAATTTGCTAGAACCAGAGTGGGTTAGTTTTTTCCAGGTTAGAGTGAAAATATCGATGAAAGGTACAATTCACATCAGGGGGGAAGACGGAACTGAGATACAATCCACGAAAAGCTATTCCATGTCCATTATCATACAAGAACGATTCGTGCGTATGAAAACTTGATATTTGTGAAAAATGAGCACCTCTGGCGAAGAAGTCTCGTGGATTACCATGTACTGTGGTCTACATGGTAACGAGTTCTACTGCCAGGTATGGTTTACGAAGGAACCAATTTTATTAAGTCTGTTTTGCTTACGTGCACCTAATTGCATTCTTTAATGAATGTTAATGGGTCTAATGATGTAGGTATATGAGTGGATTCTGTTACATTTCATAATTACTTCCCAAAAGAATATTCTCATTTTTTCTATCTATTGTCTGTTAACCAAATGTTCGTGAATTCTGCTGCCAACAGTAATGTTCTTGGTTCGATTAGACATTTAGTAAATGCTGGGTTTTAGTAAAGTTAAATTCCTACTTAAATAATGTACTTGCTGTAGGCTTGCAGTTGAGTGACACAGTAGTATAATATGGTTTTATAACGTCAATACTCATTATCAACCTTTTGCTGACAGCAACTCAGATTATCTTAGTAAACTTAACAAAAAGGTAAAAAGTTAAGGAAAACAGGTTTCCTAATGGTCCCCGCCCATAGTCAACATGTAATAATGTTCATGTTTCTGAAATCTGTACTTCAGTCCATTATATACTCACCATATTAGGCGGAAAGGTGACTCGGTGGGTAACCATTCGGTTTATAATCCATCACCACAGGGTTGACAAAAATAAGCCTATTTCTAGCTGTGGAAAGGGGATGATACCTACTATCAAATCAGTTTGAATATTGATGCATAATGTATCAACTTATACTCACACTCATAGCTCTACCATAGAATTCCCTATGTCGTGGGTGCCATGGACACACACCTATAGGGATATGAACCCATGACCCTCCAGTGCACCACTGTCTTGACCACTGCATCCAGCACAGCACCAAGTCATGCATAAGACACCAACACAAACACAAGTCATGCAGAACTAATTCGCAGTAGGTTGTGCGTTTTCTCCCACCTCTCTGCCGCCTTGTCAGTACCCATTAATGACCCACTACAGGGTTGGGTCCCCTCTCACAATGAGAGGGATGTAGGTCTTAGTCCACCACGCTGGCCTACTGCGGGTTGGTGGACTTCACATGCCTTTGAGAACATTTTTTTTATGAACTCTCAGGCATGCAGGTTTCCTTACAATGTTTTCCTTCACTGTAACAGCAGGTGATATTTAATTTTATAAATCACACATAACTTTTATTACAAAGTTTATTTTATTACATTGGTGCGTGCCACTGGGATTCGAACCCGGACCACTCGATTCGAGGTCGAATTCTAAGCCACTGTGCTATCACCGCTGCACAACTCTGCCGCCTACAGTATAATATTACAATTTCAGGTTGATGAGGAGTACATAAATGACAAATTCAACCTGACTGGGCTCAGTGAACAGGTGCCCCACTACCGGGAGGCACTTGATGTGATCCTGGACTTGGAGCCCGGTATGTACTCTCATTACACTCAATCAATCATTCATCTACTACTTTCTGTTTGTAACCCGTTAATGACCCACTGCGGGGTTGGGTTATGCACTATGGGAAGGAAATAATATTAATATACGTATATATGATAGCAAGTCCACATGCTGGCTTAGTGTGGGTTAATGGACTTCACATGTCTTTGAAAGCATTATAGCTCTTAGTTTTCTCATAATGTTTTTCTTTATTGTTACAGTAGGTGTTATTTAATTTTATAAAGAGAAAGAGGAAAGATTTTATTAAAAATTAAATAAATAACATCTTTCCAATTGATGGTTAAATTCTGTCACAGCAAGTTAGAATACTATTGATATTGTATGAATTCTTTCTTTCTTTATATTAAAAGAAAGTTCTGGTTTTAAATAATAAATAATGTTATGCATTTTATTCAAGACTGCTGTTAATCTTAATTTTCAGAGGACAATCCAGATGATTCGGAACTGTTGGAGAGACCCTCGGAGATGCTCTATGGTTTGATTCACGCTCGTTTTATTTTGACAAACAGGTACCTAAATTTAAATGGTAAAAATAATTAATCATAATAATTATAATCATAATTAATATAATAATATTTTGTGCTTTCAGGGGTATCAGTCTAATGTTGGAGAAATTCAAATCAGCTGACTTTGGGAAGTGTCCTCGTGTGTATTGTGAAGCGCAGCCTATGTTGCCTCTCGGTAAGATTTTTTTTATAACAATTTTAATATAAAACCTTATGATTTGTTTGGCGCATATTGTGTGGCAAGAAAAGGTAAATAAATAAATGGACAAGAGTTGGGCTTAGCGGCGTCATTACGCGACTGACTTTTATTACATACTTTACACAATTCGTTTTGACTGTATCGTATGTCTGTAGCTTGCTAATGGCAAATTAAAAGCACTTTTTCGTGCTTCAAAGGGCACATAAAGCTGTCGGTCCCGGTTGTTATCGATACGATAGCAGCAGTAAACATCCGACAGAGGTTGGCCGGTAGCGCGTTTCTCTACCAATTGGGGCAGTGTGGTGGAGTGTGCTGCACGCCTCTTTTGTGGGGGAAAACTCGTAACCAACTTCTTCGTCGTTACACTCTTGTCGGAGTGGTCGTGGTCATCGTGTGTTTTTTGTCTTGGGCAGATGAAATGCGCCTGACGAAATTGCGTTACAAGGGACCGCCAACCGCAGACTATATTTTGGTCGTGAACAACGGCGCTCTATGGAGTCGTATACCCGCAGCGAGTCCGATGTTCAAAAAATTTTGAATATGCGACACTGCACATGGGTCGACAGACGTTCTTTGATTCCAAGTTGTTCAATGATACAATTGTCCCGTGCCAACGGTGGCCCATCAACGGGTTGCAGACATAACAGCGAGTCAATTTCAAATTCAAGAGCTTTTATTCATTATTAGGTACAATTTATGCACACTTAATGAACGTTATACAAACATCCGCTTTGATCGCCCCTCAGGCAAAACGTAGACTAGGAGAAAAAAGCGGGCGGAAACAAACTCCCAGCACTCTTTTAAAAATAAGTATGAATTATTCTATGGTGCAGTATGACTAGGCCCAATAAAGGAACACACGTGACAGCTATCGTGTGTGTCAATATCGCCCCATTGCCATCCGCTCACAAATGAATATTGATACATGGTGTATAGAAATAGCCTAGTGAAGTTATCCAATCCCACGCTTTCTTATCGTCTTCCTTAGTTTCATAATAGGCCTTTCGGCACAGGACTGATTTGATAGTTCTTCTAAATGTATGAAAAGGCAGGGATTGAATTTCGCCAGTGTGTTTGATACCGCCAGGTCTATCGGACGTGCCCGGGGCGTCCACGGTGAAGCAGTACTGCCCGCGCTGCCGCGACGTGTACAGCCCGGCGGCGGCGCGGCACCGGCACGCGGACGGCGCGCACTTCGGCACCGGGTTCCCGCACATGCTGCTTATGATGCACCCCGAGCACCGCCCGCCGGAGCCCGAGCAGCGATTCGTGCCCAGGTGACTTGCAACTCGCTTCTCAAGGTCCCCTCGTCGTCCTCTCTTCGGCTCATCCAGCTGGGTGTAAGCCTTCTCGAGGTTCGTCACTTGTTTCGGCTCATTCAGTTTTTGATATGCCTTCTAAAGGTCCTCCTAGTCTTAACGCTACAGAGATTTGTGCCTAGGTGAGATTTTTTTTTTTTATTATTTTCGGAAAACAAACAGTGAAGATTAAAAAAGGTAATTAACTTAATATAAAGCTACACACCATTTAGCTGTTTTCGCATCGCATCGAGATTGTTACTTAAAGTCTACTCAAGAGCCTGCAGCTGGATGTGGAAGTACGTCCTGAACACATCTTCTAAATGTGGAAGATCGGTGGTGGACCGAAGTGATGCGCCTGATGCAAGTAATACTTAGTCAAGTACTTAGGGTGCATCACTTAGTTAGTAAGTACTGCACTCAAGATTATTCTAACGTCCGCTAGTCTTGCAGTCTCTCGTTCCTGTTGCTCTCTTGCCACAGCCATTGTGGAGGGAGCAAGGGTCAAGGTCATATTTGGAAGCAGACACAGAGTTTAAGTCATTGGGAAATTGTTTGAAGAACCTTACAAGCATAGTTTGCAAATGTAGTAAAATAAGATTATGACAAAGAAAACAATAGAATGATGAAAAGATTTTTTCCTTTTCAGGTTATATGGCTTCAAGATCCATCCTCTAGCTTATCAGATCCAAGAGGAGATAGCCGCTAAGAGTAAAACAAAAATAGTGTAGTGGACTGCAAATATGTTTAGCTAAATGATTTAGCGTCACGTAAACACGGAGGAGTTAACCTGTAGCAAATTCATTTCCTGTTTTTAAATTCATTTTTTTCATTAATTAGGAAGAGTATTTCTTTTTAAAATAGTACAGTATAAAATGATGGAATATAAAATAATTATTAATTATATTTTATCTGCTGTGTTCGAGACTTATTGATCGGGAGAAAAATAGTCCAGGGAACTCTTCATTCACAACTACTGGTTAATTTCTCCGTGCAATAAACGACTTTGTGTTAAGTTTGAGCAATATATATAATAATAAAGATTTATTATTTAGAAGGCACTGTTTATATTATTTCTCACCTCGGAAATAATTTGAACGGTACCTTGTATCTAAAAATGAGCGTGTAAAAAGAATATTCTATTTTTCGATACTGTTATCAATGGCAACTATTTACTTATTACTATATTACCTCATAACAAGTATTATAATCTTATATTTCTTTGTTTTTTGTATTAATATTGTATTAAATATCTTTCTCGTAGTGGACAAAAACATAGTTTAGGTACTTAACGTGCATTTTCAGGAACATCCTCTTCTTTGTTAGTTATAGATGCTTAATCGTAGTTTGATCAAGAATATAAAAAGCTTGAGGAAACTGTCAAATAATGACGGAATTCGATATTATTGTATTATGTTGTTATTGTAGTATTTGTAGTTATATAGTAGTACATTTTCATGCTTAACTTTATATCTAGCAACAATTTATTGTAAATAATATCTATTCGTCCTTGGACTTTTACTCACTTAGGCTTTTCTCATTACCTTCGATCTGAAATCAACGGTTTTCCGCATTCTTCCCCGGTTTTTATATTCTCGGTCGATCTTTACACAGTGGAACACTACTTCTTGGTCTGGTGAGGCAAGTGCCTTATGAATAAAAATTATTTATGAAATAATATTCTTATTTAAAGTGTTGGTTTTGTTTGTTTTTATTTATTTATATGAACATTTTACTGTAATTTAGAATGAATTCAGATAAACTGTGTGTGGATAAAATGTAAAATGTGAATAGAAGCTTTTCACCGGTCTATAGACTTTTATTAAACTCAGGTACAAAGATAATGTTTGGATAATTCTGTTGTAATAATTTATAACGAAATTTTGTTTATTTTCTTAGTTACTAAGTCATTTATTGCAGAAGAAAAATGTAGAATAATATGTATTTCGAATGGCCGAAACTTTCCCAACGATATAACCATACATTTTACTTATAATCCCTACTTCTGAAGTAAACCCATCTTCACCACAGGGGCTTGTTGACTTTCTACCGTTTAAATATAATTTAGAAAACTTTACACAGCATTTGCTCTGTAGTATTCAACATTAGACATTGGTAATGGACGGTTTCCATGTTTGTAGTAAAATGTGGTTAGCTCGGGCCCTGTACCTATTCTTTATTAATAGGCACTAGAGGTAAATACTTTAATGGAATTGACATATACGCTATACCTCACTCGAGTCTTCCTCATAGGAATGTGGAAGGCATTAGGCAAGGAATGTAATACTCCGTTTATATGATTCTTTGTAGTGTAGATGAATATTTTTATCGAATGAAATTAACTTTTTTACCAATTTGATATTAGCATTAAATATGGTAGGTCTTTTCTAGCAGTTAACTTAACAAGAGTAATATTGACTCATTATTTTATTGTAAACATTATTTGAGGGCTCGAATTATTGAAAAAAAATTAGAGCAATGAACATTTTTCGTACTCGTACTTGCTCGTTGTTTATTTGAACTCAAAATCTTAGCTTTGCTCATTGTTATCGAAATAAATTATGTAAATTCAGAAAATTGATCAGAAAAGGTTGAATGGAAATATTAAAATAATATCTGTATTCACTGTCTGAATGTTTTATAAAGCTCTAAAGTAAAATTGCATTTTTTTCAATTACATTATAACTAAATACTGAATGGGGAATTAAGTACCTCCCAGTATAATATTTTGAGTACTCACTACTCAATAGTGCCTCACCGCGTTAAATTTTGGTAGCTTAATACAGATTAGTGACCTAACAAATGGTCTTAACCATTTTATCATTGTTTCATATCTCGAAATGCGTATAAATGAAGTCAATTCGATATTTCAATTCAATATCTACTAACTTACTATTTTTAGTGAAATTCTATTTTTATATTGTTAAGCTATATACATTGTTGTGTTTAATAATTTTACGTTAGTGTGTTATGTGCATTTGTGTTTTGTTGTTTACTTTACAATACTTTCCAATTAATACAGGTAAAGTAATTTAAGATATAATAAAATGATAAATATAAATTAAGTGTTTAATTTATAAAAAGTCTCTTTAAATTTAAATATTCTTTGTAATGAATTTTTTTTCTCATAAATGAGCTACTATTCACTGCAGGTCTCAGTGTTATTTGAATGAATTTTGATTAGAAAATAGTTTGAGTAAACAAGTTACTCCAGTGTCAAATTCAAGTTCCTAAAAGTACGAATTATGAAGAAATAAGTTGTGTAACGATAAATAAAACATTTCGAAATTCATAACAAAAATAACTTTATTAAAAAACATATTCACAATAGTTCTTCAATTTAACTTACGACAATAGACGCTTACGTCAACACTTTATAGAAAAACTAATGAACTTGTAAATTTTACATGGAAGTCATTTTATAAAAGGGGGTATTTATTTACTACATAATTAAGTACCTGTTACACAATGGTGTTAAAAATATATTACGGTCAATTTAATTGTGATCTATAACAAAAGTTACATGTGTAACATGAATTGTAAAACATGAGGTAAATTTTTTTTCCTACTTTAAAATACCAAATATACCCTTAATTTAATACCAATCACTTTATGATCCTGAAATAAAATCTATATTATTCTTTATAGAAATAACGTTTCTATTGTGAGGAAATGATTTTATTGATTGAGCAAATACATAGATAATTCCTAACTATGCAAGTATATGGAATAGCTCACAATTTTACAAATAAAACTTGAGAATGCAGTCTATAAAATCGTAGTAAATGGTAAAATTATTTGAAATTATGAATTCTATAAGCATTGAAATAAGTTTAATATAAAAAAAAAACAGATTTTGTCAGTTACAATATAAATAAATAAACGTACTGTGATATCGTGTTCACAACATATTTTTTGATTTTAAGTTAGAACGTCGGTCATTTAGATTGCAAACAACTTAAACAAAATATATAAAAATATTCGTCCGATCAGATAAACAGCACATTTTAAAATATGCTTCATCATATTTTAAAATTCGCGGATATGTTTTATGATGCTACTTTTTCAGTTTTATTCATATTAAACTTTATTATAGACGCCGTGTGCCAAATCAACCCGATTTCTGTGAACATTTCTACATTTTTGGATATCGTGATGTCAAGTAATGAGGTAGGATTCAAAGTGAATCTGAAATACTTTAAGATGATACACATGAACACATTGAACAGTGAGGATACCTTTCACCAGACGTAACATTGAAATTGTCAGCTATTTTTGGGAAAAGCGCTAAAATGAGTCACCTTCTGAAATAAATATTATAAAGTGTTTGAGAATAGTACCTAACATAATAAGCATGTTATAATACATCCGATGGTAGTACACAAAAATATTTGCTGATTTGTCACAAAATTACGAGTCACTTGAATCAACAGACGAATCACACTAGCATACTTGTCTTACACACACACACAAGTTGTATACAATGAAGTGATACAAAATTTGGCAATGTATAATGATTTACATGTGTAAACACTGTAAAAGTCTATGCAAGTAACGGAAATTAATAACTGATCTTCAGATGGATCGACTAAATGACATTTGGTTGCAAGACAACATTGGTTATTTCAAAAAAATACAGAGTATTTTCAGTATCTTGGCAACCTCATAGTATGAATCTCAATCCCTAATCTGAAGATCGATTATTAATTTCGGGCGTAAGACAGTAAGGCATTAAATGAGTCCCATTAACGTCCTGTGATGATGATGAATTTCTCAGATGGCCACTTACCATAGCATTTGCTTATTTGAGGGCAATTTAGAGATTTGTATAAGGAGCCACCTGCCTCCTTTACTAATATCACGGTTGCGGTATAAATTCTCAGTATCAGACCGGGTGGTCGCTGGTGGTCGCTGGTGGGCGTCGGTCGGGCGCGCTCACTGCGGCTTCATTTGCTTCTGTTGCTCGAGGAGTCGTTCTAACGGGGACTGGCTGCCAGACCAGAGTGACTGTGATCAAATAAACATGTCTGTTAATAACAGTTGCTGTCGAATACTGGTTCTGGTGGAAAGAAGCGGTGATAGCCCAGTGGCTTAGAATTCGACCTCAAATCGAGGGGTCCGGTGTCGAATCCCAGTGGCTCCCAATGACTGTAAAAGAGTTACGTGCGCTTTATAAAATCTAATATCACCTGCTGTTACGGTGAAGGAAAACATCGTGAGGAAACCTGCATGCCTGAGAGTTCACAAAAAAGTTTTTAAAGGCATGTTCGTTCAGCAACGGGCAGTAGTGGTGCGTGGTGGACGGCGGCCTACATCCCTCTCGTTGTGAGAGGAGACCCCACCCGCCAGTGGGTCATTAATGGGTTACAGACAGACAGTGATGCAGTGGCGTGTTCAGACCTGCGGCTGGCGGTGCGCGGCGGGCGGCCAGGCGTCGTGCGCGCTGAACAGCGAGTACGCGCCCGCCTCCGCGCCCGCGCTCGTCCGTGGGCTGTCGTTTATTGCCGCTGCTGTCTGCTGTACAAGTAGATCAATTAAAATATTAAATTAAATTAAATAAAAATAAAATTAAATTCTATGTATGAATGTTCGTTTTTAATAGTTTTAAAAGTAAATTATGAAAGTTTCAATGTCTATATTAATCTTGTTACGTATAATATGTTGTTCTGAAATACAGTTAATGGCCTTTTCCCTTATTTTGGAGTATTACATATTAAAGTCTCTTCTCGTATCAATACCAAAATTGAATCACACCACTATTATAAATGCGAAAGTTTGCGAAGATGGATCGATGTTCGTTACTCTTTCACGCAAAAGCGCTGATCAGATTTCGATGAAATTAGGTACACGTAAAATCTACCTTACAAACATAATATATATGCTACCTTATATGCTGAAACATCAACCTGCCATAAAACACATGATAAGCAAATTTTTCTGTGTGCTATATTTACTACACCTACATAAAAAAACGCAATACTACATACCCCAGCCTGGTCATTGTTCCCAACTCCACCGGCTTTGAAAGTCTCACTATAGTTCCCGTTCCGCTGCTGCGCTCCCAGGAGACCACCGGCCAGGTTCAGTCCCACATCCGGGGGCTTGTCCCCTTGGTACACGGACTTGTCCATCAGCTTCATCTGGAGCGGGGGGTATCCCAGCTTGTTGTTGAACTGGGGATACATGGAGGAATCGTAGCCGACGGGGGCCGAGTACGTGTTGAAGTTGCTCATAGACGAATTGAAGTTCGGCGTTGTCGCCAAACTCTGCAGCGCTCGCAACTGCGGCTGGCCGATCGGCGGCATGTAGCCCAGCCCTTCCGGCTTGCTCCGCGCCAGGGTCTGCACCGGCTGGCCTTGCAGGTTGTAGTCGATGCCCCGGTACGGACCGGGCACGCTCGGCACCGCCGGGTAGAAGTTCGGCACGTTCAGTTGCAAGTTGGCGTAGGAGGGGTCGAACAGCGGGGCGTTGTCCGGCTTCCACCAGGCCGAGGGTTGGTAGCCGTCGGTCTGCGGCCCCCACGACCGCGGGTACCCCGGGCTCTTAACGCTGTCGTCTCTGAACTTGTTCTCGTTGTTGTCCTGAGCGTGCCAGTACCGGTACTGGTTCGCGAAACGGGGCGGCAGGTCGTTCAGGAAGTTGATCTTGTCGCCCGACGCCTGGTAGCCTTGGTTGGCGAACTTGTGTGGTTCTTGGTACATCTCGTGGCGCGAGCTCTGCTTCTGCAACGCGGCGGTCCGCACGTCGATCTCCTTGGGGTTGACGACCGGGAGCTTGATGCTGTTGGGGCTGGACACGGCGGGGTAGTTGGGGGTGTACACGTCACCGGATTGGACGCCGTACGGCTTTTGGGCGGTCACTCTCGCTTGATCGTTGTACGCCGGTGAAGTCCAGTTGGCGGGCGGGTCTTGGCGTTTCTGACCGCTTTGGCCGGGTTTGTCGGTCTTGTCCTCCTTGTCCGCTCTCTTTGGCTCGGGTTCCACGTTGACGAGGTGCGGGTAGCCGGCCGACTTGTCCTTCAACGAGAGAATGCCGCCGGTCTTGCGGCCGACGGGCAGGTTGGCGAGAGACTTGACCGGCTTCGGTTGGATTGTTTTCGGCTTGTCCACCTCCTTGACCGGAGACTCCGCGGAGTCCGCTACCGACTCTGGTGTTGGGGGCGGTGTCACGAACTTCACCTGCGAGACAGTGTTGGTTGTATAGCTCAAGCGATAGTTGAATTTGAAATCTACCGGTGTATGGTGTGGGGTAATCTTAGATGTAGGTCTAAGCAGATAACACAAGTTACCCCATTAATATGAAGACTAAGTGTGCCACTTTTTTACTAGCTACAGAGACAAAATAGGAAGTTTTAGTAATGGGGTTCCTGCTTCTACGGGAATCTGAATAATGCCAATCTGAAATATTGCGACATAATAGCGACAAGTATCAATCGAATTGATTCTACTCGAGTGATTAAATTGGAAGACTGATAAATCTGACATCCCGTGTGAACATCCTAAAGGTTAGCGGGGAGAAAATGCTATGAAACATTAAGCACGCCTTTTTGGCCAACAAAGAATAAATAAACAACACAATATTTCGATCCAGTTTAAGATTTGGTTTTAAATCTGAGGCCTGATCCTGTAAAGACCATTCACACTCGTATCGCGGCAATGTCGTGTCTTACCCGCGATGAAAAGTAAAAAAAGGCTTAAAAATCAAATATCGTGACAATCTACTGTGTGCCTTATAGATTAGACATTACGGTTCCTTGTCGTGCCGAGTTCATGAAATGACGTATGGTTTGATGTCACACGATATCAGCACGAAATCTGAATGGTCATACAGAATCAGGCCACAGATGGCCTAACACTCACTCTCTTCTACTACTTTTGGTCTCCTCCTGCTTGCGCATGATGGCCGCCATGGCGATGTTGACGCGCGGCTTGCGCGGCTCCTTCTTCTCTTCGCTCTGCTCTCTACAATATATTCGTCGGCTGCTGGCCGCTCACCTGCTTGTTGGTCTCCTCCTGCTTGCGCATGATGGCCGCCATGGCGATGTTGACGCGCGGCTTGCGCGGCTCCTTCTTCTCTTCGCTCTGCTCTCTACAATATATTCGTCGGCTGCTGGCCGCTCACCTGCTTGTTGGTCTCCTCCTGCTTGCGCATGATGGCCGCCATGGCGATGTTGACGCGCGGCTTGCGCGGCTCCTTCTTCTCTTCGCTCTGCTCTCTACAATATATTCGTCGGCTGCTGGCCGCTCACCTGCTTGTTGGTCTCCTCCTGCTTGCGCATGATGGCCGCCATGGCGATGTTGACGCGCGGCTTGCGCGGCTCCTTCTTCTCTTCGCTCTGCTCTCTACAATATATTCGTCGGCTGCTGGCCGCTCACCTGCTTGTTGGTCTCCTCCTGCTTGCGCATGATGGCCGCCATGGCGATGTTGACGCGCGGCTTGCGCGGCTCCTTCTTCTCTTCGCTCTGCTCTCTACAATATATTCGTCGGCTGCTGGCCGCTCACCTGCTTGTTGGTCTCCTCCTGCTTGCGCATGATGGCCGCCATGGCGATGTTGACGCGCGGCTTGCGCGGCTCCTTCTTCTCTTCGCTCTGCTCTCTACAATATATTCGTCGGCTGCTGGCCGCTCACCTGCTTGTTGGTCTCCTCCTGCTTGCGCATGATGGCCGCCATGGCGATGTTGACGCGCGGCTTGCGCGGCTCCTTCTTCTCTTCGCTCTGCTCTCTACAATATATTCGTCGGCTGCTGGCCGCTCACCTGCTTGTTGGTCTCCTCCTGCTTGCGCATGATGGCCGCCATGGCGATGTTGACGCGCGGCTTGCGCGGCTCCTTCTTCTCTTCGCTCTTGCTGCTGTCGTCGCTCGCCTCCGCCTCCTGAATATATGTAATTCAATACATTTTTAATTATATAATATATGTAATTTTAATTCTATAAGAAAATATAGCGATGAATATTTTCTTCCTTTACCAAAAACTTGTGACGACTTCGGCCGCTCAAGAGATGGCGCCACGTGTACCCTGAATCACGCTATCGAAGTTTTCTACATTGCTGGAATGTATTATAGAAAAACCGTGAAGACGTAATCGGAGTACAGCCAGGTATGATCAATTGATCACCTCGCCCGGGGGAGGGCGGGGGAATCCCCCTATGGCTCCCGTACACTCCACGTAATAGGAGGCCTATACTTTTTTAAGTCTGTTAAAAAAGGTAAATGGTTATCAATACGACACAAAATCATACAATTTTAAAACAACTGCAACAAAATATTCACATAAAAACGTCCATCTAATAGAGGTTCCATTTGTATTTCGTAAACTTTTTTAAATCTGGATTTTCGTGAATCATCAGCCTGCCGTCTTATAGAGGTTCTCTTTCGATTTTCCTGTTATATAATCAAATGCTATCACTCACCGGCGCCGGTTGCTGCGACACCTGCATCGCTCGCTCCTCCCGCGCCCTCTCGAGCGAGCCCTGCGGCTTCAGGATGCCCACGCGTTTTTCTCGCACTGTAAAATAAAAAAGCATCGATTTAAAATCGCCCATCAAATTTTAAATTTACAAGATCTAAATTACCTGGTTCAATTTTAAATGGAATAGCCCGGGATTTGAGTAGATCGCAAGTGGAGTGTCTAGGGACGTGAAAGAACATTTGAGATTAGCACACTGATGTTAAGTATTGCTCTCCCATGTTTAGGAGAAATAACTTAGCCCAGCTTTGGAGCACACAAGGTCGATGAGGAAGGAGTTATGAGAAGAGGAATTATTAAGCACAAAATAAGAGGATGAGGATATATTCATGCGGAAGAGGAACGGTTTGAGTAAGGGAAAAAAATAAAAACAATATAAATAAATAAATAGGCTGGTTAGGGAATACTAGTGATTCCCTTTGACGTGTGAACCATGGACACACAAAACTCCTCCCAAATTCCTCTTAATTTAAGAGGAAGCGGAAAAGGATGAGGAATTTTTCAACTTTCCCTAAGAGGAAGCGAAAGAGGATGTGAATCTACCAAAAAATGCGTAACTTCCTCATTAAGAGGAAGAGGAATCCTCATGAACACTAATCACAAGTGTTGTAGACATTAAATAAGCCTCCGTTTCTTCTCATAATTCAACATATGTATCACCTTAGTTCAGCTGTGGGGGCACATAAGTGATTCTCTGGATAAGCCTACCTTTCTCTCGGAAGTCAGCCTCGGATATGACGACGGGCGGCGGCGCCCCCGTGGGGGAGGCGGGCGCGGAGGGGGCGGGCGTGGGGGAGCGCGGGGAGGCGGCGGACAGCTCCGCCAGCGCTTGGGTGAGCTCCTCCCCGCCGAGTGTGCTCGCCTCGAATTGTAGTTTCCCCTCTTCATCCCTGTCAAATATCAAGTTATCAGTAATTGGGATGTGGACTCAGTGTCAATTGAGAAATTTTTATTGAACTGTCAAAAACTAAAAGTGACGTCATAAACCGGGTTCCTCTTACTTACGGGATCCAACTTATGACTTCATCAATAAATAATTCAAGTCAATTGACCTAATTTTTATTATTTTCACACGCAATAAAAATCATTTTTATACAAATAACCGCTTTTAACTAATTGTATGTATACATATGTATGTTAGCCCAGTGGCTTAGAATTCGCCCTCGAATCGAGGGGTCCGGGTTCGAATCCCAGTGGCACGCACTAATGACTGTGTAATAAAAGTTATGTGCGATTTATGAAATTAAATATCACCTGCTGTTACGGTGAAGGAAAACATCGTGAGGAAACAAACACCTGCATGCCTGAGAGTTCACAAAAAAAAATGTTCTCAAAGGCATGTGAAGTCCACCAACCCGCAGTAGTGGTGCGTGGTGGACGGCGGCCTACATCCCTCTCATTGTGAGTGGAGACCCGACCCTGTAGTGGGTCATTAATGGGTACTGACATGTATACATATGTATGTATACACAGTACATATAGCAAAATAACATTTTTTACAATTTTTGTCTATCTGCCTGTCTGTTTGTTTTCGCTAAACTCTGGAACGGCTGGACCGATTTTGACGGGACTTTCACTGGCAGATAGCCGATATAATAAGCAGTAACTTAAGCGACTTTTATTTTAGAATAACAAAGTCGCGGGCACAGTTAGTTGGATGTACTTATAACATAGACATGAATAAAGCTACGTACACGTTATAGGAGAGATGGTCGGTGTGCTGGTCGGCTATCTGCTTGCCGAGCTGCTGCAGGCGGCGCGCCCGCACGCGATGCTCCAACTCCGGGGAACCAGCTTGCGACCACGGGTCCAACGGCGGACTACCACAAACACACCGTTACGTTACGTAACTTTTCGTTACAAATTTAAAAAAAAATTAAAAAATTTAAACTGACATCAAAAAAGTGTGATATCAAACTTGTTACATATTTTAGGTGTAATGTTCTTAGCGGTTGGTGTCTTTAGTGTCAACTATTTTTTGTTTAGTTAAATTTTGACTCAGAAGATAAAGCTTCTCTTTCTCTATCGTTTCCTCAACATTCCTCTGGTTTTATCTCTAATTCCTTCACTCTCCAATTGCTCGGCTTTGGAATGCTCTTCCCGTTCACATCAGGAAACTTAACTCAAAATTTTCATTTAAACGAGGGGTTCAGGCTCACTTTTACAAGTCTATAGATTAAAAACATGTATTTCATATTACGTTTACATGTATTTATGTAATAATGTTTCGAGTATTTAAATTTATTTACGTTTATTACGTTTTTATATATTATCGTTTATCTACATTCATATAGTAATTTATTTTATATTTCAATCTGTCCTATTTAAACTTTTTATTATTGTTAACCTCTCTGCAATCTTTTGTACTTTTTCTACATCTTTTGCTCGTCTATCTCTTAATTATTTATTTATTCCATACCGCATTTATCTGTACATCTCTGAGGTTGGCTGGAACACAATACTATTTAGCAGTAAACCCGCCTTTTGTACCTATGCGGTTCTTTGGTATCAATAAAGTGTTAAATAAATGAATAGGTCGTCACCCGGAGTCGTCGTCGTCGTCGTCCAGCTCGGGCACGCTGCGGGCGCTCCACGCGGCGCGGCCGGCGAACTGCATGCCCCCGTAGCCCTCCTCCAGCGGCAGGAACCCTTGCAGCTCCTCGTCCTCGGGCAGGGGGACGTTTTCATCTTGAAATACACGTATACACAATGCGAACACTGTATAGAGTTTTCCGAAAAAAAATTATGGGAAAGATATTTTAATGAGTCTCGGATGGTCATGATCTCGATCTCTGGCGTCATGGAATGTGCGTGCGTTATTTAGATTAGTCGTTTGCTGTTTATAATAATACAATAGCACCTGCTCTTAAGGAGAAGGAAACATCTTGAGGATAGCTTCCCACAGTGAGAATAATGTAGGCCTTAGAAAAGAAAAGAAAAGAAAAGAAAAGAAAAGAAAAGAAAAGAAAAGAATGCGTTTATTGTTGACTGTTACACGAGAAAGATGTTACAAAAATTATAATAAGTTAAGAACAGTCTACTATGCGGGCATACAATAATCTTAAATAACTAAAACTAAACTTAGTCCACCTAGCTGGCCTAGTGCAGGTGGGTGGACTTCCAAGCCTTTTGAGAACATTGTAGATAACTTCCGAGTTATGGACCGAGCGTGATGGACTAAGGCCTGCATCCTTCTTATTGTGAGAGGAGACCCAACCCTGCAGTGGTCAGTAATAGGTCACAGAGAGAGGTACGAAGGGATTCAAAGCTCAATCTAGTGTTAAGTAAAAGACATTCCCGATAGGTTTATTAGTGAACTAAGTGCGCATATCTCCGCTGAACTCGCTCCACTTGGGCCGCAGTCAGTACCGGGATGGGTGACCGCTAGTAGGGAATTAAATGTGCGCTTTTGTGCTTCGGAGTACACGTTAAACCGTCGACTTACATGTATTGTCCCCCAGTGCGTGCGCTGATGCTGAGAGTGAGGAGAGGGCGTGGGCGAGCGCCGCCCACAGCTGGGGCCGCGAGCGCCACGCCGCACTCTCGCATAAGGCGGGCTGGTGCGCCAGCCACTGTGCCCACACCTTCACTGTGACCAATCAAATTAATAATTATAACTGTGTGGACACATAAACAGAGGTAAAAAATAATCTAAATAACAAACTGTATCTACAATTCAATATTTCTCTCCACAAATTAACGCTCCCCTAGAAGGATCGTCGGATATATATGTACGAGGGCAGAAGCGATACTAGCAGAGAAGAATCTTGTAGGCCGTTCGTCAGATATACCCGGGCAACGATAACCCTAGTTAGACCATAACGACCACATGCGTCAGCTTCTCCATCGTGAACTGCACTATTTGCGTTTTAGGATATGAGATTTCATGCCCATCTCCGACTAGGATAAGTGGTCATGCCCATCTCCGACTAGGATAAGTGGTCATGCCCATCTCCGACTAGGATAAGTGGTCATGCCCATCTCCGACTAGGATAAGTGGTCACGCCCATCTCCGACTGGGATAAGTGGTCATGCCCATCTCCGACTAGGATAAGTGGTTATGCCCATCTCCGACTAGGGTAAGTGGTCATGCCCATCTCCGACTAGGGTAAGTGGTCATGCCCAGGCATCTCGTTAAGGTTATACTTGTGTATAGCGCCCTCCTTAGCGGTGCGTTCTAGCGGCTAAGACAACCAGCGGTGCTAGTAGAACGCGTCGGGCGAATTCGCGGACATTTTCGTCGTAGATTGCCACTAAAACTCTTATAGGTCACTCACGCGCAGGCAGCGCCCGCCGAGGCGGTTCGTCGGACGTGTAGGAGGGCAGCAGCAGCGCCAGCAGGAAGGACGCGGCCAGCGAGTGCGCCAGCTGCGCCGCGGCCGCCTCGTCCGCACTCAACGCGCTCGCCTTCAGCAGGAACTCCTCGGTCGCGGACTGTACCGCCCATATCAATATGCATGTCATCTGGAAATCACAATATTACGGTATGAAGGCTGAATTTTTCAAGTGTGCATGGATGGGGAAATCCGAAACTATGAGGAACAGCGAAATATGCTGCAAGGAGTCTGGGAACCGATTTTGATGAAAAGTAAAACCGCATCATTGGATTTTTTTGAAAAATCAATGTGCCTAACCAGGAATCGAATCGGTTGATTTTGAAAAAAGTTTACACCCTGTATTCTTTATTATTTATTATGTAGATTCGATAATGTGACTAATTTAATAGGAAACAAATCCTGGAAAGTAATGTCGCAATGCAAACTTAAGTATAGAGCTATTTTTTTACAAAATAGGTTTGTTTCCATACAAATCTTAATTACTTATATTTAGTTTTTTTTTAATTACCTAGACTAAAATTCTGAATAAAGAATAAAGGTGAAATAAGGTAAAAAATAGTTCAAAACAAGTTAAACACTTTTCCTTTAACATCGAACCCTATGTGGGACCAATATCGAACCATATACAGATGCTATGTCCAGCAGCAACCAACATAAGATTACATGAAAAAATTCAAAATATGTTACCTTGATAAGTGTCATAGATTCGAAGCTGTCGGTGGCGACAAGCGGTGTTAGCGACCAGTTCAAATTCTCCACCAGTGATGTTGCTGTTTCTAACCTACAAGAAACAAATTCAATATTCTATTAGAAAACACAAAAAAATGAATATCGTTGAAAACACTAAAAAACACGCTTTTGAGTAACATCGAGCTAAAAAGTTAAAAATAATTTTCAAAATAAGTTAAAAACAATAATGAACGAAAAATACTGGTATCATTGTGAAACAGTGCCGGGCGCTTGTGTCGTGGGCGCTTTGTGCCATATTTTTCGTATAATCGGGCGCCCGACGCTATTCGCTAGTCAACCACGCTGGCCTAGTTTAAATTAATAGACTACAATCAAGCGGTGACAGTGGCTTAGAATTTGACCTTGAATCGAGGGATCCAGGTTCGAATCCCAGTGGCACACACCAATGACTTTGAAAAAAGGTTATGTGCGCTTTATAAAATTAAATATCACCTGCTGTTACGGAAGGAAAATATCGTGAGGAAACCTGCATGCCTGAGAGTTTACAAAAAATGTTCTCAAAGGCATGTGAGGCCACCAACCCGCAGTAGGCCAGCGTGGTGGACGGCGGCCTACATCCCTCTCATTGTGAGAGGAGACCCGACCCGCCAGTGGGTCATTAATGGGTTACTGACAATCATTGAAAATTGGAATGCGTAGCTCGGCGGTGATTCGTCGACGGTATGCGTGGGCGTTCAATCGCTGTAGGTTGATGGCAGCACCAGTCGTTAAGGCGATGAATGTGTTAAGGCGATGTCTTGTTCAGACAGTCAGTGTAGTACAATTCATTTTAGCACTACTTTTTATTGAAAAAAAGTTTAAAATTGCTTTAAAAAAATTATCGTTTCTAGAAATCTATTTCTGTATTAAATGACAGTTTGTTTTTAAATTTTTATAATTTTGTGTCTGCACTATTTTAATTTTAATCGCAAATTAAAATAAAAAGACATGCTAAGATCGTTTCCCAAATATGACAATAGAGAATAAAAATGGACTATAGACATGAGCACTCACTGTTCTATGCTGTGTATGTAGTGCAGGGCGCGCAGCAGCTCGTTGACGTAGGAGTGTTCGTCGATGCGCTCCGATGACACGCTCTTGGAGGCCGCATTCGATGTGATCCCCGGCAACACCGGCAGCGCACTGTCCTTGTCACTGTGCCGAGAAACGAAACACTGTTTTAAACATTCGTGACTACCAAGTTACACTCAACACTCAAACTCAAAGGCTTTTATTCATTATCAGGTACAATGGGGAAGTTTCCACCATTTACAATTAATTTAAAAATGTGATTCTGCTAAAGAGCTGCGTTCACGGTTCTATGAAAATGTAGCCCACCTTCCAATATGTCTAAAAAATAATTTTGCTCAGCAGGAAAACGATAAAAACTTAGTAAAAAAACTATGACAACATCCCATGCATTCGCCATACAAAATGTATCGAGGTGGTGTTAATGTCAGTTCATTAAAAGTATCTCAATTGGCTCATAGGACACAATACGTCCAACCAAACGTCATACTTATCGCATTATCCTACTATACTATTATAAATGCGAATGTTTATGAGTATGGATGGATGTTTGTTGCTCTTTCACACAAAAACGGCTGAACAGATTTGGATGTAATTTGGTACACAGATAGATCATAACCCGGATTAACATATAGGATACTTTTTATCCGGGCGCGGGGGTTTAGCGGGGGCGGGGGCGCGGGGGTTTAGCGGGGGCGGGGGCGCGTGGGTTTAGCGGGGGCGGGGCCGTGTACGCACCTGGCGGGCGGCGCGGCGGCGTGGCGCAGGGTGCGCGCGAGGTTGGCGGGCGCGGGCGGGAAGGGCGCGCGCACCAGCAGCGAGCGCACGTGCCCGTACACCGCGCACAGCCGCCGCCCGCGTCGCCACCACACCAGCGCCAACTGGGAACATGTAAGCGCGCTTTTATTTACAACTAGACTTCCGATTACATTCAGGACTCGGTCCAGAGCACAATTTATTTTAACTCTTTGTTGTACCCACACATAGACAGAAACCAACAATAACAATACATAACAGCACAACGCACAAATGGCGGTCTTATCGCTAAAAGCTATCTCTTCCAGACAACCGAGTGGTTAGCAGTTGAACAGTAGAGAGAAGTGAGAAAAGGTAAATATTAGAGCCATTTATTCTAACCTGGTTGTAAGGCTGCCCAGAGTGCGGTGACACAGCCAGCGCGTGTTGGTAGAAGGTCACAGCTAGGCGAAGCTGCTGCCGGTATCTGGCCAAGTCTCCGAGATGCACCAGGCAGTGTTGCGAGGCGTAGCGCGCCGCCCCCGCGCCCGCCGACCCCGGGACGCCGCTCCCCCCGCTCGCCTCCCACCCCTCCACCGCGCCCAGGAGTGAGGCACGACGTCTGGAAATAAAGGGGTCCGTTTATACTTCCACTACGTTCAACAGACGTTTATATTTTTAAAATTTTGTACACTTGTGAGTAGAATACGGTTTTATATAATTATTATGTATCTTACTTGAGTTCCCGTCAAAAACGAAGTGACCTTAAAGCAAAATAAAAACCACCATATTTCACACTAATAGCCCCACACTAGGATTCCCAAGAACACAATTAACACACCCAGACCAGAAACAGAAATTCAAATTCATCATTCGAATCTCTGCTCTGCTGGGAATCGAAATATCAAATGTCTTAACCACTGTGCCACTTGTTAGTAACCCATTAATGACCCACTACAGGGTCGGGTCTCCTTCTCGCAATGAGAGGAAAACTTCACCGTAACAGCAGGTGATATTTAATTTTATAAAGCGCACATAACTTTTTTACAAAAGTCATTGGTGCGTGCCACTGGGATTCGGACCCGGACCCCTCGATTCGAGGTCGAATTCTAAGCCACTGGGCTATCACCGCTGTGCCACTTGGGTGATCAAAAGTGTATATAATGTCTTACTTCAAGGAAGTATGAAGGTAGGCTTACCTGAAGGGCAAGTCCAGTTTGAATGTGGTGCATATCTGGTGCAGCAGGCAGAGGTAGAATCCCGCGGCGGCTTGGAGGACCCACGAGAGCATAGCCTGAGCATCTGAGCGCAGGGGACTCTGGAAATGGAATTCAATTTCAGTTCCTATAAAAAAGTAGCAATCCAGGAAACAAGCCAACTGATTTGTGAAGTCACTGCAGAGTGCAGACAGTTGACGATTGTCCAACAACCTTTAATATTTAAGAAACTAAATACATACTTCAGGCAGGACCCAAAGTACAGGTGCATCACAGACGGAAAGTTTTGCTTTTGCAAAGCATTCACATAGTATACATTTTATTTCTTTGTTAGTTACTTACTTACCTTTTTGTCCTTGGATAGGGCTTGTAGTGCTTCAATTTGCTGCTTGAAGCCGACATTCCAGAGATCTTGTTCAACTTTCTTCTCCAAAGCATAGTCTAGATCCAGTAAGAGTACTTTTTGATACACCTGTGTACAATAAAATCCTTACTTATACCAGTCCTTCAATCATACATTCTATCATACACACACACATACATACACAAACACACAATATAAATACACACACGTAGAAACACAAACCATTTTACTTTTAATTGAAAAAAGTTTAAAAAAATTAATTATAGATTCTAGAAATCTGTTTCTATTAAATGACAATTTGTTTTTAAATTTTTATAATTTTGTGTGTGCATTATTTTTAATCGCAAATTAAAACAAAAAGACATGCTAAGATTGTTTACCAAATATGACAAGAGAATGAAAATGGACTATACCTTCTGCAGTTCCTGTTGTGTGGTCCACAGGTTGCGGTCCTGGAGCATGGATGTTCCACTTTTGGCCCTCAATATGGTCTGTTTCAACTCATCTGCTTCCCTTTAACAAAAAAAATGTAACTGTACTACAACAGATTTGGTAATCTTTTGGTTGCCAGGCAACATCTGTTATTTCAAAGCAATTATAAAGAGTATTATAGTATAGTAGTGGCAACAAAACTTTCTTGGATATTCTTGTGAGTCAATGGCACCCACTACACAGGGAATTCTAGTTAGGAACCATCAACGTGAAGAGTTAAGTAGGTAATGTATTTAATGTATTCCATTTTTTCACTCTTTACCACATTGGTACTTATCTATTGAGGCATGTCAGAGTCAATCTGAAATAACCTCACCACTCTGTAAAATCAATTTTTGCCAGGCTATTTTCAAGATTTAGTTGTGTATTAGAGAGTTGTATTGTATATGAGTTATTCAGTCTCATCTGTCTAATTCTAGTCTAATTCTGTTGTTGCATTTTTTAAATATAAATGTTTTGTTACTAATATTTATAATAATAAAAAATATTTAATCACTTGTGAAAAGAAATATGCTGTGTCAAAATAATTGGAATATACTGGCATGAAAAGCAATCATCAAGCATACTTACGCAATGTATTAAAACATTTTTTTAGGAAATTAATTGCCAACAAAGTTATTCTTTTTACTAACCTCAACATCTGCACAGCGGCGTTTAGAACCATTTTGATAGAGGCTTAAAGCCTCAGTTTTTGTCATAGCATTAGGATAATAATGAAGTTGTTAATAACTACCTAAATAAAAGAAGAAAATTTTCTAAAAACAATCGAAATCCATGTAAATTAAATGTCACGGGTTTTTTGACAGATTTGGCATTAATTAACTTATGTTTTATGTCAACTGTCATGTTTCTTATCATCTATGGTTCTTATCATCATCCTTTATTTTTTTTAAAGTTTAAGTCTCAATTGTAGTAATCCTACAATAATCAGAATTATGTTTGAGAAAAAGGTTTGCGTTAAAATAGGTATTCCTTTTACAGGCCGACCGGTGTTTTAAATCTCGCCATGCTGGGAAAAAATAGGAATAAAAATAAAATAAAAGATATATTTATTTATTTATTTATAAATAAATAAATATATCTTTTATTTATTTATAAATAAATAAAAGATATATAAATTATTTATAATAAATAAAAGATAAATTTATATTTATTTATTTATAAATAAATAAAAGATACATTTATATTTATTTATTTATAAATAAATAAAAGATACATTTATATTTATTTATTTATTTATAAATAAAAGATACATTTATATATCTTCTAAAAAGTATATAAAAACTGGCATCGAAAACGTTACAAGACAGATATTAGTGTGATATCATAATTATGCATTCATAATGTATGTCATAAATATGGCAAAAAGACAAGCATCTACCTAACGATTACTTTTTTAAATTATAGTTTTACATTATGGTTTTACAGCTGATGATCTGTCAGCAACAGTGTCAGTGTCAGTCAACCACTGTCAGTTTGACTTGGTTTGACTCATGAATTCATTAGCCATGAGCGAAATGTGTCACTTAAAAGAAAAGAACGAAACATATCTTTCCTTCACTGTGAAGTATATCACTCTTTTAGTCCAGTAGTTCAATGTAGTTCACCATTCACAAACGATAGGTTATCCTTTCCTATTTCTTACTTCAACACTCCATACTATTTCTTTTACTTCAGTTAGTTCAGTTCCTTCACTAGTTCATTACGATATAGTAGTTCTAATGAAATGTTCGATAAATTATTATGAAATACCCCATAATGAACTCGTGTATCGTAACGTTTATCTCTACTAGTCTTTTGAATTTTTTGAGATTATTAGATATAGGATAAAAAGACAAAAAAATTAAAAGGACTAAAACAATAAAATAAAACTAAGTGCGTTTATTTTATCAAATATCTAGTAATAAAATATTTAAATTATAAAATATTTAAATTTAAAAATGAAAGAAAATATCATTTATATTTATAATCAAGCCAAAATAGTCCGTAAATAGTTAACATAAAACTCATTATATTGAAACGTTTCCTAGAACTTCTAACGACAACGTATTTAGATGTAATAGTGTTCGTATAAGAGTATTTGTAATTTGATCATTGGTGCTTTACTTGATGGTTTAAGATTGTTTTCTCTTTTATGTCTCCGAGCGTGAGTATGTGTATGTGTGCGTGAGTATATGCGCACGCCACGCGTCGTCGACTGTCGAGCTTCTTCGGTTAGTTTCGTTCGCGAAGCAATTGGACTAAATGAACGAGATGAATTGTAACTGAAGTAGTGAAGGAAGGACGGGAAAAAGTGAAGTACTTCAATTGAAGCATTCATTCCTGAACGACACATGACTGGAATTCATGATCATGATGACGATGAGTCGATGACGTCAACCAGCCATTTAATTATAAATAAAATTCAAAAACAATCATTTGTAAATAAAAATAAATTTTATTTTATTCGTTTTCTCTGGATATTTAGGAATAATTAAACTTTCTATAAGTTTTCATGAATATAGTTTGATATGACTATTACATACTAAATTTAATGTAAACCGGTGTAGGCTTTTATCATAGTTTTCTGTGACTCATTAGACGCCTCATTAGAAGTATCTAAGAATGATGGGAGAGGAAGAAAATTTTAATATTGTGAGTTTTAGCAATGTTATGCAAATGTCCACCTACATCATCTTACCCATTTGCCCTGTCCCATCTGTAGTTATTATATCAAAATTATTAATTATGTTAGTTGTTTGTTTCAGGTTGAGAAAGAGCTAGTTGATGGTTACAAGAACGTTCAGTCTGGTGAAGCAAAATGGTTATGTTTTAACTATCTTTATGGACATTTTCAGCGACCCAACTTCTATGACATCGGTGGCACCTGCCTTTTAGAGGTGCCAGACTTCTGGTTCCTATACAAAACGGAACAAGTTTCAACAATATACCTTCTACATCTGTTTGTATGCAAGCGCAACGAGGGGTCATTCTCAATTTCCTTGAGCACTGGCAATGAACTTGATTTTAACCAACGATCTGAAATTCTACTTCTTAACTCTGATCACAAAACATTAAAGTTTGACAATGTACCAGATAATAGTCACAACTATGTTACCACCTACAGTTTTACTGAGCTAGATGTCGAATTAATAAAAGACAAAAAAGTCCTACTATCAATAAGTCTTAACCCAACAAAGAAGGAAACAAGTGATCTACATCATTACATGCGAAGTCTACATGATTTTCGCCAGCTCCTGTCTGACCCAGTAGGTGCTGATTTTATTATTGAAACTGGTGACGGAGGAAGGTTTTCGGTTCATAAGATGATGCTGACTGCTAGGAGTGAGGTGTTTGGTGCTATGTTAAAGGGAGACACGGCTGAGAATTTGAATAATCATGTGAAAATAGATGACGTTGGGAAGGAAGACTTCGGGTGTGTGATTGAGTTCCTATACACTGGAACGATTGAAGATCTTGACAACAAAAATTGTTTCAACTTGCTGATGTTAGCAGATAAATATTTAATCAAGGGACTGAAGGAACTGGCCAAGCATGCCCTATCTCGACGGCTCAGTACTGACAATGCTTTGGAGACGCTCATTGTGGCAGACATGCACAATTGTCCTGCGTTAAAATTTGCTGCATTTAAATTCATCAAAGCGAACATAGCCTCCCTTGATAGTTCTGCTTTCCAAGAGATTTGTAACATACAGTTGGTGCAAGAACTTTGTAAATACTTAGCTGTCAAGTGCTAATGTTTAAGGAAATCTGTTTTGTATAAATTGTTATATCTATAATTTAAGAATAATATAATAAACTGTTTCAATTAAAAAATATGTTTTCTGTAATGTTCCTGCCCACATATTTTTAGATGTTGACATTAAAAAACATTATATACTGTAATTACTGTAAGATCACTAAGGACATTAAATATGTGTGTACTATGTTTATCCAAACTAATTAAGCCAATATTAAGGATTCATCTAAGTTTTTATCACCAGAATAGTATGAACTTATAAAATCTAAAGACAACATAAAAATGCTTGTAACAGAAAAAATAATCAAGAAAACATAAAAATAAATTTTATTTAAATAAAAAGTGAACGCTGAAAATAACAATTGATAAGTCCCATAAATTTGTATTGTTGATCAAGCTAAGTTTTGATAGACTGCTCAGTAGTATCTTGTGAAAACCACCTCTCACGATGATGAAGCAGTATTCAGCAATCACTTTGGAATGGTATTGATGGTCTTCATTTCTGAAGGAAACAAAAATTTTACTTTAAACATATATTATTCCAAATATATTGAATAAAATTCAAGCAATACTTATATCTGCAATTGTGAGCTGTGAGTGCTATCATTTTTTCTACTGTGTATTTATAAAATGGGTTATTCCACTTCTTTATATTTGTACAATTATTACAAATTACAATTATAATTAATTTCTAGAGTAAATTTCCAATAAATTCTTTTTAAAGCAATAAGCCAGCCATATAAATCTTAGAAACAGATCTGAAATTCTCAAATCCCACACGTTTTATTTTACATTGAATTAGTTTTTATAGGGTTAAAAATAACAAGCAGGTTAAAAATTAAAAAGGCATGTAGTTGTCATTAAAGTTTATTAATAATTACTGGTACCGATACAATAACGAGTCCAAGAACAAACGAGAAATATAAGTAATGATCACCTAGGCTAATTTATTATCGGATATAAAAATAAAAACTTACATGACCCTACCTTAACACATACTTTATAAATATACATACGAATTATATTGGCTACTTGGGTCTTACGCCAAAATTAGCTACAACAACTTATCAGATACACTATATAATTAAAAGTAACTCTATTTTATTGTGATGTAACTCAAACGCGGGAAAATTTGAGTTAAATCACATGCTATACTAAATCAATGTATAAGTAGCAGATGAACCATTGACTATATTTGCAAGATTCTAGCCAGTTCTGTTTATGTATGTAATAAAGAAGTCTACATGAATGACAGATTTAAAGTCAACGAACAAAACATTTAATTTTTCTACTCATTGTTCAAACTGAAATCTCAAGTTGATTTAGATTTCATTTCATACACTCTCTGAAACATCACATCATATAGACATTACAACACATTGAACCAAATCCTACTACAAATTATGTTAAAACATCTATTTTGTCTGTTAAGTAGGAAGTATGTTAAGTATTTAGTAGGAAAGACTGGTACAGTTACACTGTTGAGTTTTTTTAAAGAGATATGGTTGTCTGTCTCCTCCAATTTGAGACAACCACCTTAGTCCTTTAGAATAAAGAAGTTTCAGGGACCATTCACTAATTGTGTAGGCATTAAAAGATTATAAATTTCTACATATTACTATCTCTAGGAAGTAAAAGATTTTCTCCAAGAATATAACTAAAATGAGGGTAGAAGTGAAAAAAATTAATGAATGGCCTCTAAACAGGAAATACCATAAATATATGAACAGGTGTAGAAATAAGACACCTAATGTGTTTGATATAGATAATTTTATTTTGCTTCAGGAGGATAGCTTATTTAAAAGAAAATCAAGTGTACTTTTTACACTTTCAAGTGCCTTGCCTCACCTACACTACGCCCTATGACGCTTATATTCACACAATACACCAAGCTATGTTAGCAATCAGAGTATTGCACTAGCTAACCACTTCTAGATAAGTAGACATTTAAGTTTGAGTGCTTCTGGTCCATTAATCTTTTGTACCCACTGGGTGTACCATTCATTGTGGCATAGCCTAGGCTTTAAGCCATGATGTAAAAACATTGAGATAGATGTTTCACTAACATAGACCCTATGTTTTAGAGGTTATGGTAAAAATGAATAATCAATCTGTATCAAACAGTGATCACACACTGTCTGTTTGTCTCTGGAAACTCAGTATTTTAGTAACAGGGTAGTACCATACTGTTTACCTTCATATTCACAAACAAAACTAAGCAATACTCAATTACTCGTACAAGGTAATAAATACTCTTAACACATTTAAGAAACACTTCCTTTATTTGCTATGCAATGATTATGAATATGGGTGTCATTAGTGATGCCCGTTCCATCACAATTGTTTTAAACCCAACCCCTCCTATGTCGCCAGGCGGCCAAGTTTCGTAGTATAGTTAAGGTGCAACCACATTGCAGTCAAATTGATGATACTGGCCACTCAATTACACTATCAAATTCAATGTTTCCGAAGCTGTGACCCCACCAAAAAAAATTGCCAACTTTTGTGTTGTCAACACATGTTGGAAAAACAGAAGTTGCAAACAATTTTAGAAGATACGCACCTTTACAACACAATTTCAATTAGGCCCAATAAGTAGTGACCTATCATTCATCTATCAAGATGAATAGTGGAACGGGTCATACAATTCATTGCAGTCCAGCTGCACCTTATTGTTTCACAGTTTGAGTGCAAGCTAGCTGTACAGGAGTCGAGTGTGGATTGGTCTGAGCTGGTCAGTGCTGTTAGCGTTTACCATTGTTGTACGAGAGAGTCCGCATCGGCGCCTTGAAGTTGGCAGCTGCTTGCTGTTGGATCTGATAGGCCAGGGGGTGGATCTTGAAACCGTACAATCTGGGGACCACAATTCATAAGCTGTAATCTCTATATTTTTGTAAAAAAATAACACAAATGAACAAAAAATAACAAATAAAACTTCATAACGAAACTTGCAATACTTCACAGCGCTATGTTTGACTTTGCATAACTGTTTGCATAACTGTCACTATTGATCTACACACAAGCCTGGCTGTGAGAAGAAGAAATGAGGAAGAACTCATTTTAAAAAATAGTAAAAGAGCTATCAGGCCACTTGATGTAGTGTTGTTCCACCTCAAATATGATGTTCAACCTATTTGAGGATATAAAGTATTATATAAGTATAAAAGTATATAAGTAAGGCACCCCTGGAATTATGATGGTTGCCTATAGTACATCTTAATAGGTTGGTTTGATGTTGTTTTGATGGTGTCTTGTTAGTTCTGTGATTGGCTTGTCAGAGTAAGTTGCCATTTAGCGTGTGTTCTTATAACTGTTGTGCTGGCTGAAAGTCTACCCTACAGTTACTATACCAGCTAGTAGATCTCACCTAGGCACGAACTGCGAGGCGGGCCGCTTGGGACGGTACTCGGGGTGCACCATGAACACCATGTGCGGGAAGCCGGTGCCGAAGTACGCGCCGTCGGTGTGGTGGTGGCGCGACGACTTGGGCGTGTACACGTCCATGCAGCGCGGGCAGTACAGCTTCACCATCGCCTCGCCCGGCACGTCGGACAGACCTGACATGTAACAATTATATTTAAGGTACCATTCCGAGACGGGTCAGACTACAAACTGCAAGTGACACCACTTGTTTTTATGAATCTTTATAAAATTTATTCCTGCAGCCGCGGCGAGTATCGTACGACTGCAGTGTCGCCTGCGGTTGCGGTCTGCAGCCCATCTAGGAATGGTACCTTAATTTTCAAAAATTTAAACCACACAAAACATAGTACTAAACATAATACTGAGTCAGAATGATAAAGCAGACATTGATATGGAGCTCCTGGTCAAAATTAAATATAACTGGCCCAAACATAAATAGGCTATAAAGTATACTGTAGCTAGCTCAGCTAGCAGCATTCACACCCTAAGCTCATTCCATTACTCTTTACTATCTCTCACTCTTTGTGAGAATAAAGAACTCTTTAAACCTTACTTCACAGTCACGATGAGAGTGATGGAATGAGCTAACAAATGTGACATTTTTATTTCTATTGGTTTGGCAGTTAATATTAAAATTAATACTTTTTTGAATATAAACAGCTTACATTAAAATGCTATTGGATTTCTAGTACAAAAACATTATGAAACACTTTACGGATGTGCTTACTCTGTACTTTATGATACAAAATATTGTGCATACCCAATGGAAGCATAGGCTGACACTCGCAGTAGACACGAGGGCAGTGTCCAAAGTCACCGGCCTGGAATTTTTCTAACATTTGACCAATACCTCTGTAAAAAGAAAGGTTGATTAAATAAACAAGGCTTATATTCGTAATCCTAAAATACAAAATAAGATATTACGGAGCAGTTCAATTTAAGAGTCCAGATCAAATACTTTCAATAACAATCACAATAACACTAGAAGATTTATGACGGTTCCCGGATTAAATTCTCCAAGGAACAGAAATACATATGAATTACTACTTCAGTCAGTGTCTACAGTAACATTCTTTCATAAACAAAGTAGGGTACCTTATAGGAAAACAAAAGAAAAGGATCACACCTGTTGGTAAGTATATAACGGGCATGTATGAGTCCATATAGTATTTCCGCAGCCTGTTCCACCAGATCGGACTGATTAGGATTGTCGTCCAGGTCATCATCTGCAAAAATCAGATCATTCATGTCTTCTGTTCATTAACAATTCACCAAAAAACAAATTTTGTAAGCAGAGCAGAAGCAACTTGGATGTTTTCAAACCGCCCATAGGTCCTCCAACAATGTTTTAAGAACTGCTATTGAATTGATAAGAACCAGTACTAACGGCTTAACATGCCCTCCGAAAGACGGATTACAGCCATTATCGGTCACCCATCCAGGGGGGCTTTGCATCCATCAAATTTCCATAAATTTTAGTAAAATTTCAACTACTCGGCAATGTATACAAATCCTTACCGGGTTCCAAGTCCAATATCATGTCCAGGGCTTGTCTGTAGTGGGGCACCTGCTCATTCAGCCCCGTCAGATTGAACTTGTCATTTATGTAGTCTTCATCAACCTGCAATCATATAAAATAAAAACATTCTGATGACCCACATGGCACAGTAGTTACAACATCATGCATTAGACTGTCTCAATTGGCTGATAACATTTAAACGCAGGGCTCTGTGGATCTGTCAATAATGAAATATGCACTAACTTGTGACAAAATGGAAGTGATTTTGTTGTCCTAAAACTAGAATTTTTTTCATTTGACATAGCACACAGGGTAATATTGAGTAGGTATCCTAGTTTTGACCCTTGGTGAAGAAAACGGAAAGTTCAAATTTCTGTTTCTGATGAAGATGTGTGTGAAGCAATATTATTCTCTGCTTCTCAATATACTTAGTGCTTGCTAGTCTTGTTCCGTTTGACATGGCAATATGATAACATTTACAGTGGCAGTATCTAGTAGTCACTGGGAATCCAATGCGAAATAAAGAAATGCAACAATTAAACTGCCTTGTGGCATCATTAATATGTCACACGGTGATAATGTTGCGTTAGTGACTAACTAATGAAGTTTTCACCACTTCCACTATGGAGGTTCTCACTTGGGATAATTTGAGCCAGACAATTTACTGAACAGCTATTTAAAGCACTTCAGTTATGATCACTAAATCTATTATATCTTTATAAAAAAAAGAAATAGTGCAAACCATTAGTCGGATCAATAACGATGTACAAGACATGCTACATCTCATAAAAGTTGACGTGACTTACTTCGCAAAAGAATTCGTTGCCTCGCAATCCGCAGAACCATGAAATCCATGATACCTCCTCCGAGCTGCTCATTTTCCTATAAAAACAGTTACCCTTTAGCGTAAAACTTTTTCATGAACGCATAAAATATAACGCCTTGCAGTCAAGTCAACACACTTCGCAAAATTCAAATCACATACTTATATTTACACGACAATATTTTAGAATTTATAATGTTTCACATTAAAATTTTGACACTGCCCAACGACTTTTTAATAAAACTGAGCGATTAGCTTGCATAAATTGCACATAATTGAAGATATAACGAATAGAAACCTCACCTTTTCGTGCCTTGATTAGCCACGCTTGACGGGAAGGTCTCGGGATGAGGGAGAAATTTCAATTTGCTGTGCGTGTGGGTGTACTTTTGTCTATGGTAACCAAGCGCTCATAGATAATGTAACTTCAAAAGCGCTTTTGACACGTTTCGTTTTACATAGCCAATGAATGAAGTTGATTATTTTGTTATATATTATGAGTACAATATTCAAATAAATGATAACGATAAACGTTTGTTTTTTGGGTTCGGAGTTCTAGAGTATAATTTTATAGGCTGATAAAATATAACCGTTTTACACAACAATAAAACGATTATTATGAGCCGAGAGAAAACACAGCGTCGCTTATGAAGAAAGCATAGTGTACTCACCTTATCTATGGTTCTTTACTTACGGTCTCGAGTGTGTGGTACTTGATTTTTGAACAAGTCATCTGTCAAATACATGTCACCAGAAGGCGCGAATGTCGTGAACTTTTCTTCATTGTAGTCTTCACCAGAAAGAACTTTCTAGCGACGCTGTGTTTTCTCTCGGCTCATAATAATCGTTTTATTGTTGTGTAAAACGGTTATATTATGAGCCTGTCGAAAACACAGCGTCGCTTATGAAGACGTGTTTGTTATCTGCTGGTGACTAAGAACACACGCAATGTTGAGAATTATTTCATTAGTAGAAAAATATATTATAATATTTACTGTACCTTAACACTTTACTTGTCCATTAAATATGACACAATAGCCAAACAATGGTTATGAGTCACATGCGACTCATGGGACAGTGAAATGGTTAATATTAGTGTTTTGCACACAGTCAAAAATATCAATATCAATTTTATTGTTCTTTGAATAAAATATTACACACCTGTACATAAACATCTGAGTTTATCTTAATGTGATAGCAAATCTTAATTTAATGAGATCAAATTTTTGGAACAAACCTTTTAAAGCACATTTATAAGATAACAAGATTTCAATGAGTATCATCTTGTTAATTATAGTTAGATGAAATTATTTGTAATTTATTTCTTATAGACAAGAAACATTATCAAATAAATTTTAATAGTTATTTCGCGTACCTGTGTTTTAATTTCTCGGCAGTAAAACTTATTAAAGGTGTTTTCGGATGTGCAGTGACCTTTTTCTGATATATCCTTTATTGGTTGGTTCTCTAGCCATGTCCTTGAAACGACTGCAGAATGACAACTGCCAGGAGTGGCATTGATTCTGTTATTCATTGATCTAACCCGATCAGTTTTAGAAGCTTTTACTCCTCCCTGTAACTCCAATTGGTGTTTATAAAGTTATTAGCTAGACTGTCTAGAAAGACAGGAGATCTGTCTTATAACCAAAAGAAGGCCTAGACATCCTAATGTTGTCATCATTGTCTTGATATTGAGAACCTGTTATCTTTAATTTGGTAGGATCATGTAGTCTCCTTCTTGATGCCAATAATAATATAATTAGCAAGTTTACAGAATGTCGCAAAAACTGTATCATTTTCAGATTCCTACTAGCCATTCATATACCTATTTGTGTTCTGGATCCCAAATAGTTCACCTATATATGTATCTTGTATTCTAGATAGCTTTTACTGAAAGTGAGAAAATGCTTTTAAATCTTGACATAGGTAATATATAAAATTAGTAGTATGATTTACTCGTATGTAAAAGCGTAGATTGTAAAAAAGTCCCTCAGAAAGATATCTGTTAAAAATTTTGCTATGTCCTAAGGACCTGGAGCTCTAACCTAGGTGTATAATTAAGGCAACATAACACCCATCTGTTTAAGACTGGCAAGTAGGTATTAATTGTTGATTTCCTGCAACATCTTTTACCCATCTTTCACTTTTGTGGGTTGGCCCACAGCATTCCAAGTTGGTAATGTGATTGGTCTAGGCGAGGTGGGGAAGGCCAGTTGCTAGGTTGATCAAAACATCCTTTAGATTCACTACCAATGTAGTAGTACCATGATATTGCTCTGACCTCTAAGTCTAGATTCAGTACACCTGCGGTGTGGCTATTGCTCTGGCTTCTAAGTCTCCTTTCTGAAAGAATCAATAAATTCTGCCCCATCTGCATATCTCGGTACTGTCCTGGATTGTTTGGCAGACTGGAGGCAAATTAAATTAAATTAAAATTAAATTAACTTTATTTGCTCGAACACAGTAAAAATTACAGGTGTTACAATAAAAGATACATAGTACATAGCAAGAGATCTATATGTTTAATACGGGCCATACACATCTAAAATCTATATAATTGCTGGAAGCAACAGGTGCTTCTCTGGAACCACTTGTCCCCGAGACAATTGGTCAGTTATAAAGTTATACCTCCCTGGTATGTAATGAGGAAAACCATGTTGTGTTCCACTGATCCAGCACTATTTACAGCTAAAATGTAATGCTTACAGTTCTATTGATTGTGTTTCCCTCTCTCCTTTGGTATACAAGCAATCAGAGTCTGGTGAACTGTTTATAGGAGGTCAAGAGAATATGTGTCCAGTTTGTTACCAAGCCAATATCTGCTACAGGTATCTAATCCACTAGAGGTCTGCAACCTATTTCTGACATTTGTTTATTCAGGAATTTGTTTATTGTAGTGGAACAGTAGCTGTGCTTCCAAGCAACCACTATATTGGATAGCTGAAATAAATCGGTATCAGTACCTATACCTCAGAGCCACCTCTATGTTGGATAATTGGATTGGGACAGCAACAATATCTATGGCTCCGAGCCCTTATACCTTGAATATATAAGTTAGAATAACAACAGTAACTGTAGCTTCAAACCTCTGCTACATTGGATAAATGAATTGGAACAAAAGAAGTATTTACGGCTCCGAGCCTCCATTACATTGGATAAATGAATTGAAAAGCTACTGTATTTATGGTTCCAGGCCTCCATTACATTGGATAAATGAATTAGAACAGCAATGTTTAAGTAGCTGTTATTTACATAGTTTTCAGATGAACAACCTTCAGAGGTTTGTTTTGTATTTGTTGAATCAACATCTGTATAATTATGTTGGAAATGAAGTTGGACTCCGACTACTTTGACTATGAATGTTCCACTTATAAATTCTATGCTTTGAGCCTTAGATTAGAATTGATTCCATAAGTACACTTGCCAGTCCAATGCCCTAAAGGGCTGCATGGCCTCCGAGGCCTGCAGAGACAATATGTTTTTGTCTTGAAGGGCTAGGAGGGAATCGTCCAGATGGACTAGACCCTCCCTTGCATTAGATCTCCGCAATCCAGCAAGTGATAGCGGCAAATATGTGTACAGAGAAGGCCAATCTGCTACCCCAATGCCCTAAAGGGCTGCATGGCCTCCGAGGCCTGCAGAGACAATATGATCTTGTCTCAAGGGGCTAGGAGGGAATCGTCTAGATGGACTAGAACACGACAACCTCCCTTGCATTGGATTTCCGAAATCCAGCAAGTCACATATGTATGTAGAGAAGGCCAATTGGTAGGCAAGTCATTAGCAAAATCAACTTGACGTCCTCTGTAGTTTAGGATATCAGCAGTTCAGCAAGTGACTGCAGTAAATAGAAAGGTCAAATAGTAGACCAAAATTATTTGTAAAATTTGTCCAAGCTAGCGGAAAGGGTCCATGTGACTGGGCTACCAGTCTGTCTTGACACTACCAGTCTATCCTGATGTAGGAATCCAGGAAGCAAAAGTCTGCGATTTTTAGCAAATGTGTTTAGACCTCCGAGGTCAATGCCATATCTTACACCCCCCCCCCCTTTTGACAATTAGCATCAGTAAAAAATCATCAATCAAACATCTGAGGGGAGGCAAATGTAGGCAAAAAAATTTGGCCTAATCTAAGATAAATGGTAACCATATGATGGTCTCCTTATAAAAGGTATCCTTTTGCTTTAGTTGGTGGTGTAAAAGAGATCCCTCTCTGTAATGGACACTATTGGACACATCTCTGTCTCAAATGAATAGTCATCTGTTACAACGTAACACAGTGGCAGATGCCCCATTATGACAGCAAGTAAGCAATTTGAGTTCTTGATTATACTAAAATGTAAACCCTGTCTGGGGTGCACTCACAGATAGAATAAAATGTATTTAATTAACTTATTTCCTAAGGTGATTGAAATGTTGTCTACTATTTTTCAATACAACTTTTAGAAGTTTTCTTTTGACAGATACTGTATTGGACGGGCTGCAATTACAGCCCCTGTACCAGCCAAAAAATAATTTTCTTAGCTAAATGACAAGTTCATCAATGCCAAAGATAGTACAGCTTTGAAGTAACCTGAAGCTACATCTAATGTTTCCAGAAGGGATCCCCAAAGGATTGCAAATCTTAGAATTCAGCCCTATATGACTCTGTTTTCATTAGCTTGGACCTTCCAAGCTTTAAATTAGTTTGAACTTGTCTGTCTTTACTTTTTCTAACTCCGACACCCTTCTAGATTAGTTCAGATTACAAAACTCGGAAGGTTTTCGGTGCTATTGTTTTGGATAGGTTTGGGACGACGTCGATAGGCGTCGATCCTCTAACGAGCCGCCATGGCTTTACTCGTATAAGTAAAATAACTTAGCCTACCTGTTTTAATAATCCACATTTGGATCCGTAGTCAGGCGCTTTCTCTTGTGTCTCTCACAAGAGAAACTCACTCTCAGACGAAAAAGAAATCGTGTTTGAACATGACAACTCGGCCTTGTTGTCGCCGGTATGGGATATTGCCGATACTTCACGTTCGTCCTCAACGATTTTATATTTTATTGTTAACATATTTAAAATGCACTCATTTACTATTATTTTCAGTATCGTTTACCGTAATACTAAAAGTTATAAAAGTTTAATAACTTTTATTGTCTAAGATGGCGGCGAGTAACACACGCAATGAAGAAAAGTTCACGACATTCGCGCCTTCTGGTGACATGTATTTGACAGATGACTTGTTCAAAAATCAAGTACCACACACTCGAGACCGTAAGTAAAGAACCATAGATAAGGTGAGTACACTATGCTTTCTTCATAAGCGACGCTGTGTTTTCGACAGGCTCATAATAACGACACGATATTAGAGTACTGATAGACAGGCGAGTAGCGTGCCTTGTGGTTCTAGTTATTAGATGCCTAACAGAAGAACGAGTAAGTTCTCTTGTTCTTTGCTTGTTCTCTTGAACTATTTGTAATGTTATTTGTAAGCTTACAATAGAAAAATAATTTTGATAACATAAAATTGAAAATTAAAAAAACCCTCGACACAATAACGACAATAGGGTATTACGGTCTATGTCAAAAAGTTTTCTGTATGAATTCGTTAGTCATAAAAACCCTTAAAAATTGGAAAAAATTTTTTGCATACAAATAATATGAAAAAAAAAAGACTTTTCAATTAAAATTTCAAAAATCCCCGCGAAAACACCGCCATACTTGTGACGTCACTCGCAGTGTAAACAATACATCTCATATGACATCTCAGTAAAGGAAGAAAGTTATTTTTGCAAAAACAAAATGAGTTACAGTCCTTATCGTTGGTCTTATGGCGGTGTTCAAGAAAACTGAGAAAACGCAAATTATCATTAAAAAATACAGGTCAACAAAGACTCCATTGTTTATTTACACTTCTAATGACGTCACGCCGATAGCTTTCATGGCGTATAGCGTTTTTGACATTTGAAAAACAGATTAACAAACCTGAATTTTAAAATTGAAATGATAAATGTAGGTATACTACATTTTTCAGAACAGAAATCACCATTTTTCACTTGCTTTTAACAAAATCTATCAATATCACATAATTTCGGATTTTTCCTTGCGTGGTGTGAAATTCTCTTTTGTAATGTGTACGTGATGCGCTTTCATTTGAGACCCCACTCGATTATATTTGCAATTTTGCACACATTCAGTTATTCTTCCCCACTTTCACCCCCCACAACTTTTAAACGACTCAACCGATTTTCATCAAACATGTCTAAGAACACTCGCCCGTAAGTCACCTTTCATACAAAAAAAAAACTAAATTGAAATCGAAAATCGTGCCTTGACCGAATCACAGACAGACGGACACGTCAAACTTATAACACCCCTTTTGCGTCGGGGGTTAATATTAATAAATAATGTTCATTTGAATAATTAATATTAAAGTTATCTGAAACCATTCAGGATTTTATTAGTCAGGTCAACCAACTTTAACGTTATCATAGTCGACAATTTTCATAAGTATTTAAGGTACTTTTCAGAAGTTTCAATGTTATTTGCAGAAAGGGTCAAGAAAAACATTGATTCCCAGAGACACGTGAAGTCCACCAATCGGCAATAGGCAAGAGTGATGGAAAGCATATCTGTTAACTTCTAATAAAGAATGGAGAATAGAATTAAGAATATAATATGAAATTAACCAGGCTTAGGTATAATATACTCATTTATTATCTATATAATTTGTTAATATCTTAAATCACATTCATATTTTTACTCTTATTAATTAAAAAAAGTCGTCTTAACACGGCCTGTCCAGTATGTAGACACAATAGTTTAACAAGGGTTACAGTCACTTATGAGTTATGACTCATTCATATGTGACTCAGTGAAGTTTTAACCACAGCTAATTTTCTTTACTATTTATTAATATTTTTATGTTTACAATATTTTCAAGCAAATTTTAAGGCGTAAAAGTCAAGCAGAATCACATTTTCACGATGAATAAATTATATAAAAAAATAAAGATGATATACCTTGATATTATTGGAATAATGTTAACAATAGTAAAACATATATTTCTGATAGATAATTGAAACAACATTTTAGAATTAACATTCTAAAGCCAAGGTCAAAAAATATAATAAAGTTATTATTATAAGGAATGATAAATAAAATAATTCAGACTAAAAAGATTCTGGGAAGTAGTCCCACAAAGGTCTTGATTTACCAGTATTTTTACATATCTGTAATTAATCTCTGTAAATATCTGTAATTCATTTTTAAACTTTTATTTGGCTTTCTTTAAATGAATATACTTCAACAACTTTTTAATAAACTCAGCATTGTCTATTTGAGAAAATTCATCAGACTCTAACGCAGCTGGATTCAGCTGTATGTATTGAAATGCAACTTCCTGAATGTCATTGTAATTGTATTTCTCTGCGAGTGCAGCTATGTGGAGAGCATTTGACACATCAATGGTGGACTTTATTGCAAGTTTGAGAAGCTCTGAGAGGTTCTTCAGCTGATATTTATTAGCGATACGTAGCAACACTTCATATTTTTGATCTATGGATTCTGTTATCATACCAGTGTAGAAGTATTCCAGCAGTAGTTCTACTTCATTATCACTGATATCAATACAATATTTGTTACAACCATCAGCTCTTATAGCGTCTCTTATGACAGGACTGTTGGCAGCCAGCACTATTTTGTGAACTTTATATTCCTTCCCACTTTCCGATGTTAAAACAAACTCTGGCTCCTTATCTTTGAATAGTTTCTTTCCGAAATCATATTCAGCTTTGATCTTTCGTAAGAGAGAAGTTTCCATCATGCTCTTAGGGCTTAAGTCAATTGATATCGGGATGAGAAGAGCATTATTTCGAAGGGCACAGCGATCCTCCTCAGTGAAGTGAAATGTTTTTATAAAGTGAACAGTGTCTGGTTGAGTTGTATTGAATTTGATCCAAGTTTTGTCATCGCCGGTGGACAATGCCTTCTCGCCTTTGTCATCAGCAGTTTTGAGTTTGTTTGAACTGCTTATTCCCACTGAGAACAACCCAGGGTTTGCGTGGAACACAAATAGGTTCATCAGGTAATTACGGCCAGGGCATATTGTTGTTGTGTAATAAAACCAGAACTCTGAATGATCTTCATTGTAGGCACCACCAATGTCATATTGGTTGGCGTGTTTCAACTTGTGGGATACATCAAAAATACACAGGTTCTTGGCATTTTTGGCCTCACACTTGTACAAGGTTGAGATTGCCTCATTTGCCTGCAAAAATTTGAATTAACAATATAATTTATTTCCATTCAAGAAGAAAAATTGTATAGCAATTTTTTAAGCAGTAAAGTATTATTGTAGTGCTTTAATAAAATTGATGGCAAGGCTTTTAGTTTATTTATGGTTTAATTTTGTACTCTTTTTTTTTACTGTTTGTAAAGCAACGACTACAGCGCCAACACTGAAATATGTATTAGAACCAATTAAGTAGTCCAAAATGAACAGGATTAGGAAAGATTAATTCAAAACATATTTCATGAAAGCGTCAAAGAAGAGCTAGTAAATGTTGAGTTCAATGCTTACCCTATTCCAGACATTATTACAGTTAATATGATCAAAAAGCCCTGGTTGATCTTCCTCATACTCTTCATTCATTGTGGCAATTGCTAAGTTTTAGAAGATTGTATCCTGGGCGGCGATATAATTCCGATTCGACCAAGGATCCCGATTTTTATTTGGTTAAATTTTTGTGATTCATATCTCGATCGCAATACAATATCAGACTTTATGTTTATGACTCAGACTGAAATTGAATTTAATGTTTTGGTGGTTTTTCTGATGATTGATTGATCAAATCAGTGCTGTCAAACGTAATGAAGAATTGTCATTGTCACTGTCACTGTTTACTAGTGAAAACTTGTCAAATGTCAATTGACTTTGTATTTTTTTAATTCATAGACTATATAATATGTATGTTTAATGATTTCGATATGATATCGTTTTTATTAAATAGTGAGGGAATTGATTTTGTGACTAATTTGATTTACATTATATTTTATTTACTATACAAAAGTATATTACATCAGTTCCACGCTAGTATAGTACGGGTCTTATCTGACATCCAAAAAATATAAATAAATAGATAAATATTTATGATACTGACTCAAATTTCAAATATAGATACTTACCAAGAACTCGTCTAGTTCAAATACTAACTTATATTAGCACGTATTAGCCCTAATCATGTTTATTACAAACCTACTAACACAAAAACATCGTCCCTGTCCAGCAGAATCACTAGTTACCAGCTCTGTAATTTGAAATTAGCTTATGATATTCTCCAGCCGGTCAAGTATACATATTATACTAACCCATAAAATACCGTTCACAATTCTTAAACTTAAATAAATACATTTTGGCGAAATGGACCAAGGAATATTAAGGCAATTTTTTTACATTCATTGGTTCGTGCCACTGGGATTCGAACCCGGACCCCTCGATTCCAGGTCGAATTCTAAACCACTGGGCTATCACCACTCTTGACTACCTAATGCACCTATATGTCGTTTGCGAGCAGTGCGACGGTTGTGCCAGCAGTATAAGTTATGAATGGGCAGCGGTAAGCGTTGTGGACCACGCATGCGCGTCCCGTGGTAGCGCCCGGACTATCCCGGCCTGCTCCCTGTAGTGATGTGACACTTCATTTCGAGATATGATAACTTAAAAGAGTACTTTGATTTAGACTTTTAAGCGATTTCATTCACAAGAAACGAGAAATTGGGAGCAAATTGAGTTTATTGCTTAAAACAGCTATATATGTCAATTATTTAGGCAACTAAGGTGGGCATACAGAACGAAACTTGCCTAAATTAGTTCACATATTAATGGATGTGTCATAATGGAGTAGTCACTGCGGCCCGTTATTTCGAGTGTTTCAGGGTTTTCATGTTTTCACGTTTAAAGATCTTGAGCCAAAGAAAATAATATAATCTTAGGGTAGACACAGTCAAAATAAAAGGCATGGTTACTGAGCTTTTTATTTTGAATCAAGTAAAGTTTATAGTGGCATATTTGAGGTTGGATTTTCTTCTGTAATATTGGGAAAATGGGTGGTAATTACACATAGAAGAGTATTTTTACGTTCATTCTTGAATTTTCGTAGCGGCGTAGCAGCGTAGCTCTATCGTAGCACGTATATTTCAGCCTCTCCGTAGCAAACACTGGTGGTATTACACATTGAGATATTATCTACTAACGTAGTGTTACATAATTTATTTATCACTTTTGCAGTTTCCATGTATATAAGTCGTGCATTTTTCAATAAAATATCATCATTTTAATGTTCAGCAAAATATTTCTCACTATATCACAAAGTACTAAACACTAACGAAAGCAAAAAAGACACTAAAAAGAAACATTTATAAGAAACTAAGGGTCCACTTAAACCGTATCGTATTCCATCTCCACTTACCCGTTTCCCGGCCCTACGCTGCAGCATTTTCAAGGCCAAACCTGTCCGTGTTTTAGTAGGCTGCAGGCCGTCGGCGGCAGCGCACGATGTTCCGAGAGCGATGACCGCTCCACGCGACCGACGTACCGACGACAACGTCGAATTATTGCCGCTCAAATCTGTGTTAGTGAACAACAATTACAGGGACGATGAAGCCTACTATCCGCCGACACCCGTCTTCAACAGTAACCCTTCTAGCTCACACCTGTACGACTACACGTTGCTGTCAAAGAGAACACCGGCCTCTAAACGGTACAGTACAGCTTCTTATCTCGCGATTTTAATCGTTTTCCTAATTTTTATTACACCTGAAGGACAGTTTATCCGACTCGGTAATGATACAATTTTGGATGGAAGTCTATGTTACAATGTCGAGAAAAGATCGACTTTATTGCTGCAGTCCGCTGCTGTCTAAACAAAGGATTTGCAGGAACAGTTTTTACAGCTTTTACAGGTGAACGTGGACAAGTCTTCGTGTCCGTAAAAATGAAATAGAAATGAATAAAATAACTTAAAATATATTAGGTGAAATAACTTAAAATATATAGGGGTTTTGTTTTCATTACAGTGTTTGTTGTTGGTTTTGTTGTAATTCGTCCAAGGTGGTGTTACAAATTTTATCTAGTAATTTTTCTTGTATGATTCAGATTATAAACTGTACCTTCATGCTCGCGGCATAGGTGTAATCCCATACTACTGGCATCTTCCCATACTAATGTCAGCTTGACACGATTACTATACGAAGCCGCGTAACTTCATGCTTGAGGCACGGGTGTAATCTCATACTACTGGCATCTTCCCATACTAACGTCAGCTTGACACGATTACTGGCAACTATACGAAACCGCGTAACTTCATGCTTGAGGCATGGGTGTAATCGCATACTACTGGCATCTTCCCATACTAACGTCAGCTTGACACGATTACCATACGAAACTGCGTAAGTTCATATTTGAGGCATAAGTGTAACCCGAAGCTATGGTCCGCAGGTTGGCCAGACCCGCCCAGCCCGCGCCGACGCCGCTGCTGACGCTGTGCGGGGCGCCGCCCCCGTCGCGGAAGCGCGAGGAGCTGACCGCCCTCGCCAACCTCAGGAAGAAGGTCGCCCCGGCGCTCCTCAACCCTGATAAGTAAGCTTTTTTATTTTTTTTATTTTTTATTTAAAGGGACTTTGTCGCTGCGCGACCACATCATCCCGTGATAAGTAAGCTCGTCACTAACCCAACGATGACCCACTACAGGTATTTTAGATGTAAAAAAAAGGATGCTTCCTCTGAATTGGAAGACGATACAAGTTCCGGCGACTCTGATCCTGAATAATAATTATGACCCACTACAGGGTCGGGTCGTGGTTGATAGGTAGGCCTTAGCCCATGCTGCTCTAATGCAGGCATTCTTCACATGCCTTTGAGAACATTTTTTTAAACTCTCAGGCATGTTGTAGGATTCCTCACGATGTTTGCCTTCACCGTGACAGCAGGTGATATTTAATTTTATAAAGTAGGTAAGCTTAATGAGTAAAAACAAGCAGGCCACTTTTTTATAGCAAGCCGGCCGGCAGGCCACCTGACCACATCTGATCACTGTCACTGCAGTCCATACTCCACGGACACCCATTTTTTATCTACCATGGTCCGTCTGTCAGTCCACACGTTCAGAGGGTTATGCCGGACTCTTACCGGCTAAAACCCCACGATGTCTGCAGCCACGTGGATGAAGAAGTCATAGAGGAAACTGTTAAACAACGCCCGGGACGATTCGAGGAGACACCGGGCCAAAATCGGACTTGAAATGAAAAAAAAACGAACAAAACTTTTCTAGAGCAGAAATTAACCTAAAGCAAAAGAGCCACGGACGCCAAGTCTGTGGAGCGCAATTAAATATACTTAGAGGAAAAAACCCACGGTGTTCCTCTCAATCCATGGACATTGGACATCTATATCCATAGGTGCCTACAGTATGCAATTGCATACCGTATGTATGCAGTATGCATGCAATGACCGGGCAATTATTACTTTTGATATGCCGTGCTAAAGTGTAATAAATTTTAGTTAATATACATAATATAGCTGGTCAGCGGGGCTAGTGACCGAACGTTGCATTGTCAACATCGTATTTAATGAGTAGGTACAATTTAATTATTTTATTGGTCTTGAACGGCGCTCCTCTAGCGCTCTTACTGGTATAACCACCACACCTTCCTTCGACCTTCCCTAGGTCTATAGTCGATACGTTTTTAGAAGATAGTGACTCATCATTATCATTGAATTTAGCGACGGTCCTTGACCAATTACTATAGATCGGAGTAAATCCACCTTGGCTACTCGCCTACTTAAAATAAAAAACATTTAACAATCTAAGCTTCGGTAGGTATTTCGCGACAAGTTGTTAGTTTGTAAAACCTAATTACCAGGCAATAAAGTTTCTTGTTAGTGAAATGATTTTACGACCTCCACCGCAACAACATATCTAATGCCGGTAAATCACGGTGATAAATATTTGCGATTAACACTTCCTTTGTTACACGACACGCATAGCCTTGGAAATCTAACTACCTACTACAACCTCTGATATGAAACCTACTCTATAAAGTAGGTAAATTATAATATATGGTATACTCGTATACAGATGATATTTGTATGTTTACACAAAATAACCTGATATAACGCAATCAACATTTTTGAGAGTCCTAAATTATTTATAATTAAATTTTTAGGCAGAGTTTTTTTTATAAATTTCGCCTGGGGCTTAAACAGTTCTTGATTGATTATTTTATGTGAACAAGAAATAATAAACTCCTTCATTTTGTAATAATTAATTTAAAAGAAGTGAGTCAACATACTAAAAACTGAAATCCTTCATTTGGAACACGCAATATTGGGTTATACAACGTTTTGTTAACGATTAAACCGTCGACATGCTAATTTCAAGACTCGTATTTGATTTATAATTCTTTGTTATTCAACGATAGACTTAATTTAATAATGGCTTACGGTAATAAAAATATGAGTACACAGCGTAAATCAAGATACTGACGAACTACCTACTACTCGTAACTGTAACTTAAGTCACAGAGAGTGTGGTTTGACTATAGTCAAGTATAGGATTTAAGCTCTTGAATATTGAATAGTTGCAACCCTTTGATGGCCCATTGTTGGACACTGGTCTCCCCACATTAGGAGGAGGTCTGGAGCATACTCCACCACGCTACTCCAATGCGTATTTGTGGACAAATTTTGTAAGTTGTGGAGTTGTTGAGAAAATTGAAATTATTTTTTCCCCTTCGTGGTCAAACAACAAATAATATGGTTTATCAAATACAAATTCCAAGCACTATATTTATAGATACAGATTATATTGTTCTAGAATTTTATTTATTAAATGTGAGAAAAATCATTTGAGAAAAAGAAATGTTGTAAAATCTTCAAGTATAAAAAAAATAACAAATATATTTTTACAACACGTGTATATTGTTGCAGGTATCCTTCCAGACACAACGAACTGAAGAAAAATGACAACGAAACCGAGCCTATTGACAATAGATCTAAGCTTTTGCGAAAGGTAAGTGAATCTTGTGTCTTTCCTTCCTTTCAGCCATTCGAATCGTACTTCACTGCTGGACCTGGATCAGCTACATCAGCGACGCCACTCTGCACGGTCCTGGGCCCTTGGAACCCAACGGTATCCCACCGTTTTCTTCAGGTCCTCAATCAACCTGGCGCTAGTTCTGGTCCAGGCAAGGTGATGCCTGGAGAGTGGCTGGGCTGGCTTTACTTCGACATTTTAGTTTGTATGCCAACGATGCGAGATAAGAAAATTTCGATAGCGTGATTCAAGATATATTTGGTGTAAGTGCCTTTAATTGTTGGCACACTAAAACTACTTGGCCTGCCCGAAATGATGAGAAGCCTTTTTCTATATATTATTGTGTTTTTTGTATAGTATTGTATTTTATGCCTCCGTCACGCATCGTTTTCCGGGCCGTTTCATTGAATGACAGAGAATATTAATGAGGTACGTACGATATAATCTACCTTTTTATACTCATATCCTGTAAATCACCAGGTACGTACCACATACATGAGCAAACCGTATTGTTTTAATAAAATAATGTAGGTATTTATTTGGTGATATTTTTTCTGCATAAACTATCGTGAGACGTCAAAACATATCATAACTTTTTGAAAAGGGTTCTCGAATGAAAAACTTTATGAACGAACCGAGCATGACACGAAAATATCTGGAAATTTTATGTAGGGTGACACCCGAAAAATACGAATGTCGAATAAACACGAGTTTTAAATTTTTATAGCGGAATATTAATAAGTTGGAACCGCAGTGGTGTTGGTTTTGCATGTCGGAGTTTCGTTTCGCGATTTAATTAACCTACGCTCGCCGTTCTCTACCTAATTGGATGGAAAATTAATTTAACGTCAGGTTTTACAAAAAGTATAACCCTAGTCATTGCAGTATAATGACAGTAATATCTCGTACCTTCAAAGGTAATATGCCGTAATACGTAAATCGTAGACTGCGCGATTGGATCTCTTTTGCCGAATCTCGTAGCTCGTCGTAGCTTCATGCAGAACACGTAGCATGTAGCACGTGTAGCACTTTCGTAGAGATAGATCGTCGGTCGCATTTCATAATGTGATTCTTACAAACTCATGGCGCGTCTCAAGGTTGTAAAGGTCAATGTACTTGGTGGTACGTAGGTGGTACGTGGTACGTTCAGTAGCATGTTCTTCATGTCTTCTGTTTTGGTTTGAATGGTACAGCTGTTGCAATACTCCGTTTGAGGTGACCTAAGAACGAATAAAAGTGACTTCTGACTTAATGTTAGAACACGTTACTACTTTTGTAAATGAGAAAGTTTGTAAGGATAGTTACACGAATAGATGTGTTTTGTTACTCTTTCACTCAAAAACGGATTCACAGATTTGTATGAAATTTGGCACACAGGTATAATAGCTATAACCTGTTTAACATAGAGGATACCTTTTATCCTTCTCTGAGTCAAATTCATGATTCACGTGGACGAAGTTGCGGACGGAATCTAGTTCTGTACTATAAAAGCGCCCGTTTTAAAGAGCAAGCGTCAATTTCAAGAACTCATGATAACCTAGAAGATTATGGTGTAAAAATAAAAAAACGTCGCTCATGTCACGAACGAATATAAAAGTTGCGGACGGAAGCTAGTTCTGTACTATAAAAGCGCTCGTTTTAAAGAGCAAGCGTCAATTTCAAGAACTCATGATAACCTAGAAGATTATGGTGTAAAAATTAAAAAACGTCGCTCATGTCACGAACGAATATAAAAGTATGAGGGATGTCCGGTACAGAGGCGGGATTCATTTAGCGTTAGCTGGGAACATACGAGTAAGGACATGACATGCTATGACATTCGAGATTTTTTTTTATGTTTTAGTAATTTTTGAAAATGTTTTTTTTTCAATCTTTATTTACTAATTAAAGGTTGTTTACGCTCTTCTTTTCTTGATCACAATCAATCTTGTAATACAGAATGAAAGATTTCTATCTACTCGTATCTATCGGTTGTATCGTTTCGCAAGGCAACTTCGCTGGTCCCAAGGACGATCGGAAGCAGGCTGCGTTGGCCTTGACCTGGCGCGCCCAAATACTCCGCGACCTTCGTATCTCCAGGCACACCATTCCAGAAAGAGAAATAGGAAATTAATAGAACGGCAATAATGGCAAACCAAATACTCCGTGACCTTCGCTTCTCTGACACACCGTTCCAGCATAGAAAAATAAAGTTAATAGAAGTTAAAAGGAAGGCAATAATGATTTTTTTTTTCTAAATCCACTGCAGCCAGCTTAACTAGCAATGTCCAATTTTTACGTTCGAATCTTATTCTCAGGTGGCTCCTTTAGGTGGTAAAGCCATAGTTCGCCCGGGGATAATTTATTACAGCCTACAGGACTGATATCTTAGAAGGCTCAATTACTATTTAAAAAAAAATCTTTTCCATGTATAAATACGAAATTTGTTTTAAGTACTTACCTACTATAATTAGTTATTACTATATCGCTATGAAAGTGGTAGAATACGCTATATATCTATGGTACGCCTGTCCCACGGACAAAGCCGTTCTAACTAAGTACTTCCTATTTCTTTGATACCAGCCCTTCCGCCCTTTCCGACTATAATGGGAGCCGCGTTCACGTCCCATTGGGAGAAAGGTCAAATTCGTTTGCTCGCTTACAAAACTCAGCTGTTAAGTCGATAATAATGGGCTCAGCTGATAGAATGGAATTGGTACTTGAAACAGTTAGATGAGGCCTTGAATCGTATTTTCTTTAAAAAATTGCTTGCTCGAAATTTTGTTCGATTATTATGTTTCATGGTATTGAGAAATATTGGTCTGTGTATTGATATCTTGATATTTTATGTCATTGCTAAAAAGCAGCGTTAAGTTTTAGTGGGGTTTTAAGTTTTGTGTGTGTGTAAGATTTTCACAATACTTAAAGAATATATGAAAGCACGAGTTTATTTTTTAATTCAATTGAAAGAAAAAAGAGCGGCCAACTAACTGAACGTCTTTGTTACTGTTACTTGATCAATTGCTTTTTTACAGTAATACTAATACATATACCTGATAGGTGTGTTTAGTGGTAGGTATACGTTACCTCTATAGACTGACACCTATAATTATTAGCACTGTCAAATTGGATAAATATATCTGCTGTCAGTACTCATTAGTAGCACTAACGAGGATCAAATAGAATATTGCTGGTCACCACACCACCCCAAACAAAATGTAAAACATACTTGACATACATGTGATAAGTTACCTCCCCGGAACTATGTCTATAATAACTCTACAACTCGGTAGACATCCATAATAATATTGTCTGACACCCAGTAGTGACCTCGCATAGTCTGGTCTGGTCTGGTTACTTAGATCCTTACCACTTGCAACTAATAAGTACGTACTCGTAGAAAAGCAGCTAAAATGTGATCTGCAACCCATAAGTGTCCTTCAGGGTCTGACTTCCACCCATAATGAGAAGGACATAGACCACCACCGAGGCCGAACGCGGGTTACCGACCTTTACAACCTTCGATGTTATTGTGGAGAGCTGTCAGGTCGTGTGTTAAACTTCATTATGCTAAGGATTCGTCGGTAATCGCAGCGACGCAAGGTACACGTCACAACGTAACGCTTTTACGTAAATGAGGTGTTACGTGATTTATGCAGGCGGGTACGGGCGAAATGGACTGGGAAATATTTCCGTGATCAATTCGCGTGAGCGGCACTGGGGCTTAAAATAGCAAACGAGAGTCCGTGGAAGCGTCTTTACGGTAGGGCTGTCGGCAGGCAACACTTATAGGTAGAGTCGGAGATTTACAAGGTTTATTTGTTGCTTAATGAATATCGACGAGCGGTAAAGGTCACTAACTTAAATGCATAGGAGCAGCATGGTAGAGTCTAGTGCTTCTCAAAAAGGGGAGCAGTAAGCAAATATTAATACAGAATAGCTCGCGTTAATTATTTCTTAAAGCTGCTCTTATTTACCTTACTAAAGCGCTCGACTTAACCGGATCTAGTGCTTAAGAGCAAAACTCTGCTTCCGAGCTTAATGACATTTATTTTTCTCGATGCGGGAAACAAAAAACAACTAACTCTAATGGCTCTCGAGAAGTTCTCGAGTAAAGTTGCGCCTCAGCGGCTTTGAGCGCTCTTCGCTCAAAACAAATTGTAAGAGTTTTTGTTTTTCTATATGGTAGTTGTGGTTGTCGGATCGAGTTATGTCTTCAAGCGATTTAGGTTTAGGACTAGCATTGTAACTAAGTGTATAGGCCTTGCCTGCAACCAATGAGCAGGACGGGTTGTTCTCGCGACGTCACTTCTATCATGTTTGACATTAGGTTTGGTTATACATGATCTGATTCTAGTAGACTCACAGTCTACAGCTAGCATAAAAGATGAATGTATGCTAGCTGTAGAATGTACGGAGAACTCGATCTCCGTACTCTCGCCGTCTTAGTATAGAAGAGCAACTTACTGTCGGGACTGTAACTAGACTGTATGTATTCGTTTTGTGTCCTGTACCAGACACTCAAGACAACGCCACAATCCAACGTACAAAACAAATACAAAATGTCATGTTGATCAGCATCTAATAAAGTGATGACAATTATTTCCAAATTTCTGATCCACTGGTAATCAAAAACTTCACACGAGACACTCGTAATTGCGCCAATCAGGTCGTCAAATCTGCATATATTGCCAAATGGCTGAAATGGCAATCATTAAACAATGGCCGAGTGACGCTATGAAACACGAGAGCTCTTCCTGCCTCGTTAGCTGATGATTGTTCACTGCTTTTGTGTAACTGTAACATAAAGCTGTCTAACGACGTGACTTTTGTCTCATTTCGAATAAAACACGTGCTTAGGTGTTCTACAAAACAGGCATGTGAGCGTTGCAAGTTAATGAGGGCTTAGAGATCTTAGTTTTAAGAAATGTGTTCATAAATATAAACATTGTGAAATTCTCATAGTAAAATTCTGAAGCTTTTCGTTAAAAGTATGGAGTTTTATTCTGACGTCGTCGCGTTTCAATTAGAAGAAATTTCAGGTCTACATCTTTTCTGTGTTAGGTGTCATCTTTTGTGTGTAAAAGTAGGCGTTCTTCCATAAAGGCGGGCCATATTAGCCCGAGAATGTGGGAGTAATGAGGCACTAAGCTATTTTTAACTTCGTCGTACCTTTGAGAACATTTTTTTTGAACTCTCAGGTATGCAGGTTTCCTCACCATGCTTTCCTTTACCGTAACAGCAGGTGATATTTAATTTTATAAAACGCTCATAACTTTTTTATAAAGTCATTGGTGCGTGCCACTGGGGTTCGAACCCGGACCCCTCGATTTCTAAGCCACTGGACTATCACCGCTTCTTCGTAATCAAACGTTACACACTTCTTAATTATACGTAAATATGTAGCCAAAATCTTTTGAAATTCTGCTATTAAATGAACCGCTATTGTCTTAAATGTCAGTCAGAGTGGAATGTTAATAGTTTCGTCAAGGTCTGAGCTCCTATAATGGAAATTCATCCGCCAATGGCCAGGAGTTCGCAACCTTGGTTCGGGTTTATTCTTTGCCCATTTCTGTAAAGGTCGAATATTGAATTGGAAATAGAAAACCTTATTGTAATACCTAATATCTCCCTAGTGTATAATCAATGCTGTTTATACAGTAATGCCTGAATAAACTGGAGTCTGAATAACGATCCGTTATTGGTAAACATGTTGCGCAACTTTTATGGAAAAGTGTTATTGTTTCCGAAATATTCTGGTAGGAAGAAACTGAACTCAATACAATCGGATATCAATCATATTGTTTACGACCAAGTTTTCCAAGACGCTCCTCTTATATTTGCCTTACCTACTGTAGCTGAACATAAGTGCGTGTTCGTAGACGCGATTAAATCTTCAATATCCAAGATTAGCATACCCCAGGGTCGGCGGGTCGGCGGGTCGGAATGTGGAATGCAAATAGAGTCTATGTGGGCTTTGACTGCCATTATGGAAATTTGTAGCCGGTGTACGTTCTAGCTTAATCAAACTAATTGCGGTTTAAATTAGAGCGTCGGTTCTCGATTGACTCGATTAGAGGTAAGAGGTACTGCTCCTATCATATGGACCGGATACTTCTAAGGTAAAAATTATGAACATGTCGCGGTAAAGTCAATAAATAAACATGTATTGTTTTTGTTTAATGTCATTGAATAGTTAAGTAAAATTTAATTTTAAATAAGAATAATGTTTCATTTAGACGAGTTTATTTATACAATGTATGTTGATAGAAGTAAGTTGACTAGGAACGCGACAATTACAAGCCTCGTTTTTTTAATAAAACATCCAAATATATTTAATTTACCGATCCTTCGTAAACCTACCTATAGCAAATATGTCTAAAATATTTCACATAGTTCACATTCCTTATTCCAATTTATCGATCTATAAATCCGTGTAGAAATATTCAAGGCATATCTTTACAAGAAAAAAACAAACAAACGCGTGAAACTCGTACCTACTCTTAAACTATGCGAAGTAGGTATATTTCTAGAATTCCCAGAAGCAAAAAACGCACGAATGCATCGTAAGCATGAAAAGTAGAGCAAAAAGGAACGAGTGTGCACTAGAAATCAAAAGACGCCTCAATGAAGCCTTTTGCTGTTTTACTCGCAAAAACCTCCATTTATATTCCATTTCAGAATCAGATGAGATGTCTCAGGTTGACAATATTTTTTCTCGGGATTACTTTGCAGTGATTTTATTAACATGTTAATCATCAGCGAAAGAATTTTTAAAAAGGAGGAGTCCTTCTTTTTAAGAAGGAATTATAAATTGTTTTATGTGGTTAATTATACGATTTCGAAATTAGCTAGTGTGTCCGGAATCTGATGCTAGGCGGGCAGTAGCTAGAGCACCCAGGATCTGCTGGGCAGATGGTAACAAAGGCGCCAGGCGACAGCCAGGTTGCCCAGGGTTGATGCTGGGTGGGCGGTGTTCAGGTCCACCAGGTTCTAATGCTAGGAGGATGGTAGCCTGGCCGTCTAAGATCCTATGCTGGGCGTTAGGTACAGACGGCGTCCTGGGTCTGATGCAAAGCGATGCGAGCAGTAGCCAGTTTGGTCATGGTCTGATGCTGGGCGGGTGGTAGCCAGGGCACACAAAGTCTAATGCAGGGCGGGCGGTAGCATGTTAGGCGGGTGATAACTAGTGTACCTACCCAAGTTTTGATGCTGGGCGGTCAGTACCTTCACCGACTCAATTACTATGGAGACTGCTGCTTTAACTGAAATTGAAAGCTTCTCTGAATGCATTCCATTGTGGCGCCCGCGGTTTTAATTTACCGTTCTTGATGAAAAACTCTTTTTGTTCAAACCATTCGTTGTGGCCAGCGCTTTCATAGCGAAGCGGGGCGGTTGGCTGTATTCGCATTTTTAATGGGTTAAGTGCCGCCGATTTAAAACTTTACTAAGTACTATTTAATATTTTTCGTTCTGATATATTTTTGTTTAATTTTCTTTGCTTAACGACTAGTCATTGCTTCCAGGGAGCAAGGAAGTAAAGTGATTTCTTACGTTCAAGTGTTTTCACTTTTTACGAAGGTTAATTTTTTTGAAATTACAGTCGACCAAAAGTAATTCGTAGCTCTATTGACTATTGCTGTATAGATTTCGTTGCTGTTAGTATTCAATATTGCTGTTCAATATCCAATGTACTACTGGCTACTGCAGTGTACCTGCATAGGTATAAGGTAAGTAAAGTGGCCATAAGGCCATTTTGGATAGGAAATTCCCATCGCAAAAATGATAATTGGCAAAGTATTTGTCATAGTCGCCCTATAATTGCTTATAGGTTGCTTTAGGTAAGCCCGTAACAGATGGCCGCTAGCCAGTTCTCTCTCAAATGCTGGCAAAATCTTGGCGAGCAGAATTTGGCACGCGTCCAAGCTGATGCTTTATTGTTCCCTCGCTACTGGAAATTCGGTAGGAATCCAGGCACTAAATTGAGTCTAGAATTTAATTTGCAATGGTTGACTTTCCAATTTATAAATTTTGAGTTACAGAACAGTTGGTTACGTAAATTGATGATGCCTTTTATTAATTCTTTATTATACCTATATAAAAATAAAGGTACAAAAGGTGGACTTAATGTCTTTTGTAAGGGGTATCGCCATTGTAGCTCGCAGATGGTGGTAATTTACCGCTACGCCTCCGTTCTCGCCGGGAAGTATCATGTCCTACATAACTTCTTAATAAGGGCCTTTTCGCCCTGGGATCAAAGGGGCTACAGCCCAGGGTGGCAGGCTAATAAAAGTGGCGGAACCTTACAGTTAGTTTTTTTACGAAACCCAGCAAACAGGTAGACGGGTCACCTTCCAATGGTAGGTGATCACCGCAGATCACCGTCGTCTTTTAGTCACGAGCAATAAATACCATGTAGGTACGTTGCAAAATTGGTGGCACAGGCGCGGAGCGCTGAACGGTGATAGGTGTTGGTGGCTTACGCTGAATTTTAGAATACCCTAGTCGGAATCATTAAATAGCAATAGTGAAAAAGATTTGACCTCCCGTCATCAACAACCAATATAATGTTTTGGTTGCTTGGCAGGTGCTGCAGAACCTTCTAACCAAAAAACCCATTGTTATGGTTTGACAGGTATTACGACTACAACTAATAACATGTTGTTTGGCCTGGCAGGTGCTACAGAACCGGCCAGTGAGCATGGTGGTGCAGTGGAGCGAGGTGCGCACGGCGTGGCAGGACAGCGACTTCATCACCGAGTGCCTCTGCTGGCACAACGTGTACCGGCAGCGGCACAGCGCGCCCCAGCTCTATATGGCACCGGAGGTAAGTCGCCCAAGCAGCAAATGGACGTGCTATAATGGTCGAGAGCACGTTCTGGTTTTCGCTTTAAGTTCTATAAAAGTTCTAAAAACAGTGGAGTAAAAGCGCTGTAAACGTTTACTCGACGCGAAAAAGGCACCGATTTATTCAGACTAAAGTCCTATTAGAGTGGAATAAGCGCTGAGTAAGCAGCAAAAACATGCTGTAAGATTTGAGTAAAAGTGGTAGAAAACACTAAGAGTGTTTTAAGAGCAACCAAAATGCGTATGTAGGATATTAAGTTCAATAAACGCAGTCGAGTTGCTATTATACAGATAAAGTGTGCTATACTAGCAGCCGAATAGCTTTTATTCGCCATTTTAGTTCTATAACAGCGGATAGAATGCTTTTACTCGACTAATAGGTGCTGTAAACGATCTTAGGGAGGCTTTTATACCACTAACTTAATGACAATTTTCAACTCAACGAGTGCGAAATTTGCTTTGTGTGTTTGCAATACAATATTTGTAAAGTAAACTACATGTCAAAGGTAATATTACTTTTATATCAAGTTTTTGAGCAATCAATGTGTTTATTTTTACTGTTCGTGTACTCCAAAACATCATGCGCAACAAGCTTTATTGATAAACCCAAAGGCATTTTTACATAAACATTCATGCGCTGCCTATTTTCTTAAGTTTGACGACAAATTTATTAAATTAAATATATTTTAAATAATTATTTTTAATGATAATGTCCATATTGATAATCTAGTTGCAGTTATAGCTAACTTATTCCATTAAAAGTCGAGTAAGAGTGCTGGTCACCACATTTATAGCACAAGGTGTCGCCATGATAACAGGATTTAGGGTTCTCTTGGTACCGAAAAACCCAATTTAATTATGATTATTTTTCCTTAAAGGGACATCTTATATCTTAAAACAATGCCTGACTTCTTGGGTGTTGATACCTTTCTTAAAAAAGATGATTTAAAACAACTTGACCAATTGAGATGGCCTTGGAAGGAAACGCATTTTATAATTATCAGATAAATGTAACGGATGTGGCCTTAGCACAAACGATAACTCAAACCGAAGAAGGTTTCACTTTGTTTTACCTGACAATGAAATAAAGCATTTACTAAATACGGTTTTTTTTGGTGTCGAGGTTGTACTAACTTTGCTGTTTATGATCATTTTACGAATGATGAGTGTTATTATTGTAACTAAATATTTTCACAACCATTAGGTGAGTGTACGAACTTTACGCAGGGCGTTCGCAATGTCACGCATGACCATGGTGGCCAGCTCGGCTCATGTCAAGAGGTCAAGTTACGCTGGAAACTAGCTATAGCAGTCGGGTTCTTTTCAAATGGGTTCTATTTTATTTACATAAAGATTTAGATACATAGACAACTACAACACTACGAGACTCGTATGACTTGTATGACTCGGCCCGGTTCGAAATGTCGTCCGTCGTCGTTCACATTGTTAATTATTGTGTTACTTCAGTGTACGGAACCACTTAAAATACTCGGACTCGCGCTTGGAAATTCACTAGCGTTACTTGGCGAAACTAAGTTTGCCTGAATTAGGTCTGCAGAGTATTTCATCTGCTCCAACGTTTTTTTAACTTTTTTACGAAAATGGCCGCTTGTTTTCAATTTCTTTCACTTGTTTTTATCCAATTTGATAGCAAAATACTCGTGAAAACGTCTTCAATTGTGCTGTTACTGTTTCCCAGAACTCTACAATACTACTTTAAGCTGAGTAAATATCGTATAAAAGCTCTTAATTACACTACAGCTCCTATACAAACGTTTTTAATTCTATTATACGAGTTAGCCTATAAGCGTGCAGTAACAGCAGCAATGTTGCCATAAGCAATTCGATTGCGTTTATAGAGCTTTTATAGAAACATAAAATAGAGCCGAGTAACAGCTGTATAAAGGCACCCAATTCGGCGAATCAGCTATTCTACAGCTATTATACGACTGTTATAGATCAAACGATCGAATAACGAGTATTTTAGCCACTTTAATTCAGCATCTGCTAAAAGGTGGAGTAAAAGTGCTAAAACATAGTGCTGTAAACGTTTATTCGACGTCCTTAAAGCACACATTAGCAAATATTGCCAAATAGTCGAGATAACCGCTATTACACGATAAATGGGTGTTTTAAGAACGGTTACTCGGCTCTTATACGATTAAAGGCTGAGTAATCTAATTACTATTCGACTATTTTGCTGCTTGGGCGGTAGCCCATTAATGACACGCTACAGCGTCGGGTCTCCTCTCACAATGAGGGGGATGTAGGCACTTTGGCATAGCTTCGCCTTGTGAGGCAAGTTCTGAATGTGCCAAAGGTCCTAACTTTACACGCGCCCCAAACGGTTCCGCTTGCCAAATGTTACACAACCATGACCGGGACTTGAAAAGGTCAGCTGGAATCAACTTCGGGAAGGTTTCCAATAAAAAGTTTGAAAAGCCTTCGAAACTTTTACCTCTAATAGGTTTCGTTTTATATAACAGGGATTCGAGAGCCATTATTTTTGGGGAAATACGAAATATTTTAGCGTTATGCAACTTGTAGAGTAATGTAATCATTTTAAAAGCATTTACGTAACGGAACCCGCAGTGCAGTCTGTTGCATATTATATAAAATCTGATATGAATGATGTATCAAATGTAACCGCGCAACTCCGCTTCAACGTTCATTTATTCAAAATTCGACTCCTCAGTCTTTCGACGAGAAATAATTTCACTTGGGGATGTATTCGTATCCAGGATGCCCTTGGGTAGATAAAAGATATCCGTATATTTCGTCCTCATAAGTTGCGACGTAGTTACGCTCAAAGTATCTATGTACCTACTGTCTCGGATTAGATTGGACTCTATTTGAGGACGTGGACGTGCTTATTATGAATGATCGAGGCGGATTATCTCTTAAGCAAACTGGACACGAGCTATTTTTCAACAAAGTACCTATAAAACTCTACAAAACTACTCAACTGGGACTGAAACTTGGAACATCCATTCAATTGGATGGATTTACGTTTCATCTAAAATTGCGGGCTTATTATCATAAGTTTCTACATACATCTGGATTGTAGTCTATCCATCTAATACGTAAACAGTTGGCGTGCATACGTGTTGGCTACACTCATTAGCAATTTTAAGCTTAACTTTTTGTTGGTCTGGTTTCAGCTGTGCGACTACGCCCAAGCGTGGGCCAACCACCTCGCGCATACCAACAAGTTTCACTACAGGAACGACCGAGACGTCGGCCAGAACCTCTACCAGCGGCCTGTCAGCGAGATCCAGCCTGATATCACTGGTAATTTAATCAAGAATGTTTCATACTCAGTGTGGAGCTAACTAGAATTCCCAGAGTGTAGAGTCATGGACGCGCACCAATCGCAAAGGGAGATCTCCAACCAGCCTAGATGATAATGCCAGTGGAGTGGAGTGGAGGAGCGGCCGTGCTCCAAATACGTCATGTCGGAGTTTTGTATAGATGTAGAAAGCGGATGACGAGACAGTGATATAGAAAACTTTGATAGCGTGACTCTGGATCGTATGGTGCGATATTTTGACGGGTGACGGAAATCGCCACACTCTCTTTCACATTTCCCCGCTGGGAATCGAGCTGCGTAGGTTCACAAATTCCTTTTTGGAAAATTTTAAAAATTGTTTCTCATATCTCTTATGTCCTCTACAGGCCAAGAAGTATCCTCGTATTGGTACGCGGCGGTTCGCCAGTACAACTTCTTCAAACAGCACGATGTTCTTCACGCAAACGTAAACGCTGGTAAGATGAACTACAGACCTACCGAACTGGCTAATTTATATCCCACTGCTAAATAATACATTCCTTTTCATAGAACAATGGAGGCCTGCACATTAAGGTGGAGCGATTTTATCATTTTTACAATCGCTTTGGAATACCTGTAAAAAGTAATTACTAAAAGAACTTACCTGAAATATTCACAAAAAAAAAAATATTTAGCTTATAACATATTTAGAGGTGCCCCCAGACATCATTAAGTTTGGAGAAATCCATGTATTTAGTCTCTAACCAAAAATATCTTATGGACACTGAATGTGTTATTCGTGTGTGTTTGCCGTGTTTGTATAAAATATATATAATTATGTATATGTATAACGTAGAAACGTGCGTGCACATACACGGGTAAAATTTGACCGAACATTTTGATACAAGGTATTCATCGCACCCGGGCCCTTCATGGGCTCGAGACGCCCCTGGATATATAGTTTGAGTGCTGTAACTTTGCAGGTCACTTCACCCAAATGGTGTGGGTGTCGACGCAATTCTTCGGGGTGGGCAAGGCGCGCTCGAGGGCGGGCAAGGTGATAGTGGTGGCCAACTACTCGCCCCCGGGCAACATCACGGGGCAGTTTGAAGCGAACGTCCTGCCTCCCCTCCCGGACAACTTCCCGGAACCCCCCCAGGAACAGTGACGACAGCTTTCCATACGTGGCAGAAGATTCAAGATCGACGCCACGTACACGAAGTAATGTGATTTAAGTTTTCTCATCAAATGAATCGCGAGTACGTTATAGTTAGGTCGCGCCCAGTTTGAACCCGTTTTCCTATGAATTTAACCCGTGCGTATACGTACGTACATACGAAATATCCAGACTTAAGAAATCACACGTGAGTTAGGTACGTACGAAATACGACGAGTTGTCGTCCTAGTTGCGCGCATTCTAAGCGCTTCCATAGTACTTCAAATGTCGGGATTGCTCGTGCGTGTGTACGAACGTAAACGCACGAGTTAAATTCGTACAAAAACGCGTTCTAAGTGAGCGCCTAGAGTACCAGCTTACTCACGTATGAGGAACCTCGACGGGGTCCGAAACTAGTCGGGCAAACCGAAAATTCATACGTGAATAATTCATACGTTACTTTAATAATGATGTGATTGGAGTTCGAGTGCCGTTGTTTTGTCGGATTTTGTTCGGTTCACTTCGGTCTATTGTGTGAAAGCAAAGGTTGTTGTGACTACAAGAGAATTTATGGAAACGTTGTTTAAGTTCGATGTGGATATGTGATAAGATTAAGAGAGATATTATGTTTTGATACGGTTCAGCAGACTTAAATCCTACTTCGATTTGCTATGCTACTTCGAGAGTGGTTTTTTATACGTGTAGCAAACGAGCATATGTGGCACCGGATAAAATTATGGTCACTGCAGGTATTATTATCAAAAGGGGTAGGAGTCTACATCCATTCTCAGGAAGTAATCCAAATGTCTTCTGCGATATCTTTTCCTAGCTAAAATGACCGTGTGTATTACGGAAATCACTGAATTGCATTTAGGTGCGCAGCGGTACAGCTGATACTGTTGAGAGCGTGAATTTTCTCCTACGGTTAAGGCATGATTCCGGGCTCGTTTGCTATCTTTCTTATAACAGAATCCCTATAGGTAAACATGTGGTCCGATAGTCCATGTGATATTCGATCGGTCTGATAAACTATTCATAGACATAGTCCATCCAACTACCAGGAAAGACGAATTATTCATTGCTGACAGTTTTCTAAAACAGAACTAAACGGACCATGTGCTTAAAAATAATAATACTGATCTTAAATACACTACAGTGAACTATCTCAAGATCTAAGTAATCGCCGATTAGGTACCTACTTAATTGTTAAAATTAGCTTCACGCTTAAGTATACATAGGTAATAGAAATGAAAATGGTTGTTTTGCCTGAGCTTCCCTTTGATAACCTTTTTATTGCTTAATTTACTAGTAAATAGACCTAAATTAAGTGTTGATGTTATTTATACCAGTACGCACACTAATGAATGACGTAATTGTACATCAATAATACGATCGGGGGGATCGTGATCATGATTAGTTTTCTAAGGTAATTTATAGACAGTGTGTCCGGTCATCGCCGACGAAATTAGCTCTGTTTTATCGCTAAGTCGAATCATGACCGGACACATTGTATAGATAATGAGTTGTTAATTAAGTTTAATATTTATTATTATTCACGTATATTGCATATCCCTTTTTATTTTAATCAAATACAAATATTAAATAAACTAATCAATCATATCTCATAGGCCAAACTCACAAATAATAACTTATGAAGCTTGTTATCATTAGGGTAAAAGTAAAATATATTTAGACTTATATCAACGACCCTTGTCGCGTCTCCGTCTTCCTGAATGGTTGATGAAGTTTTCTTATTATGTACACTTGTTAAGTTTTTAGAGTAACCCTTTAAAATCCTGTTCACAAATTAGAAATATTAGGTACTATGTATTTAGATACGTATTAATTAGTCTAAATATTATATACTTAGCAAAATAACTTTTGTCAGATCAAATTTTACGTAACTGCTTTATGTAGGCCTAAGTATATCTATCTTAATTGTTTCAAAATTATGTTGACGAGTTTACATAATATTGGCATACCTTCACTAACGCATTAGGGCAACCTGTAATGTTAGTGTTAAGGTTTAATTTGAATAAATAAATTATTATATTGTTCGGTTCAGACATCAGCAAACTAATTAGCTTAATAGTCCAGTCATTTTGAACATTCAAAATCGAAAATTTAACAATAATTCCAAAAGTTTTCAAACTTCGGTCAAGTGAATGGTACATTGGGACGACAATAAATCTCATTTTGCAACCTTGTCCGCAGTCCGGAACATTGCTAAAATTGCAATTAAATTAATTTTTGCTATATGGTCGTGAAAAAAATTCCAAAAGTTCTGCAAACTTGGAGTGGTGTTAAATATATTATTTTACAATTAATTTTTACAATTAATTTAATTTTTTTATTTTATCACCTTATTACATTTTTGCAAATTGCATAAAGTTCCGGATCGCGTATGAGGTTGCAAATTTGCAAATGCATCAGAATAGATGTTTTCGAAGTTTGCAACCAAGTTTCAAAACTTTTGTAATTATTCCGAGACCACCTTACTCGAAAAAATGACCACGAATTAAAAAGAATTATAAATAAATATGTTCCGGTCAACGTAAAAGGTTGCAAATTTATACAATCGTTCGGTATATTTTTCCGATATATCTGTCAAATTTGCAGAACTTTTGGAACGTTTTCCTTCAGTTTAATAAAGAAAAACATTAATTTTAATAAAAAAGAATGTTCCGTACACTTAAATTGGTTGCAAATTTGACACGTGATGTAAAATAATACATTTAACACCACTCCAAGTTTGCAGAACTTTTGGAATTTTTTTCACGACCATATAGCAAAAATTAATTTAATTGCAATTTTAGCAATGTTCCGGACTGCGGACAAGGTTGCAAAATGAGATTTATTGTCGTCCCAATGTACCATTCACTTGACCGAAGTTTGAAAACTTTTGGAATTATTGTGAATTAAATGTTCAAACTGACTGGACTATAACTCGGCGTAACAGCGATGTAATAATAAAGTCTGGTACTCCAGTCTCAATTGTTAAGAGTACAGCTATTGGAGTTTATAATTTCACAGAGATTTATGTACCTACTTACACAAATTTTCTTGTTCTTCATGTCATTGAGGTGTTGTTGCCGGAAAGTAATTTTGGGGCAAAAATTTTCATCACCTTATAACTTCAGTCAGAGCTTTGGTTCTAGCTTAGGCTATAAACACTAAACATAGGTGACCTGCATCTTATCTTTCTTAGATACTTAGTGTAGAACATTTTCCACTAGTGATTAGGTACTATTGCTATCTGCACACACAAAACTTCGGCTTTCTCTAGTCTCTAGGCTTAGGTGTTAAATACATTACTGTCTCATTTTGTATGGATTATGTACTTGTTGGATCATCAACAACGAATTTGTGAAGTGTACTGATCTGTACTGTTGATGTTTTAATGGTTTTGTTTATTGTCTCACTCTATAATATAATATACATTTTTCATGTTGAAGGTAGAGAAAGTTGGTTCTGGTTTAGATAAAAGAAAAGTTTAGATAAATTCAGCCTTCTGCCTAAGATTAGTTATGGAAATAGATATAAGAATTATGTGCTGATATGAATTTTTGAGAATGTATAAGCGATTGTTTAATATACATATAAAAAATCATAGTAGGTGCTTACTACTTTTGTATTATATATATATTTATTTAGGTATGCATTATTAAATTCATTTCAAGACTGGTGGGGTAACATCTATGTCTAGATTGTCTGGGTTAAGGGGTCAAAAGTGATTCCAAATGGTTCAAGTAATATAGGGTCAAGGGTGGGCCATCTAATTTGGAATTTGGATTTTCTATTAAAAATATCAATATATTTTCAATTTTTTTAATTGTAAATAATGAATCTTAAATTTCAAAAATTAATGAACATGGCTTCCCTTACACTAAAATAATTCCACATGGCAGCTTAAACTTGGCTGGATACACTGCCACGTGTCAAGACTATTATTATCTGATGAAATTTTTACAATGAATTAATGCAAAAACATAAATACTTCTATCTTGGGAAATTTTCAATTACTTCTCATTGCTAAAAGTAATAATGATAGCTTTTCTATGAAATGCCATTCATAACAGCTATATGTATAGGACAGAAACTGCAAGTCTCTGACTAAATAAAGATACCTCAGCTTTTTAACAACTACTAATACTAATATACTACTGATAAAACCCAGGCAGCTATCATTGGCCCACCTTTGAATTTAAAAGAAATTAAGCACAAATGTTATTATGTATGGTATGATTGTCACTATTTAGGTGATTCAGAGAGAATTATTGTTATAGTCACAAGAATCCATTATTATAATTAGTTAATGATCAATGGCTGTGAATTGTTACTGTTATATTTAGATCAGATGTGGCTTGGCAATATTTTTAGTTAAAATAAAAGCGAGAAAAATTATAATATTTGTTTCATTTTTAAAAATATTTTTGCTTTTATTGGGCTAACAAAGTTGTCATAAGTATTTATTGATTAATTTAATGATAAAGGTTGACAGTGCATTTCAATATCCAATCTTTAGATTTGGATTGAGATTGATACTCCAAGATACCTACTCTTTTAAATTGTTATTTAAGTTGTATTTATATTTCTTTGCAACAATCCACACACATGGAACTTGTTTTGGTATGGTCACTCAGCAACCAACCGTTGTAGAGTCCACATCACCTGATGATGCTCCGTTTTGGGGCGAAACATGTGTCGTGTACTATTGGAATAAGTTGTGATGGTATATACCTACTCAGAGAGATAAGGGAGGGGGGTGGGCCATACCAAAACAAGTTCCACGTGTGCGCATTGTTGCAAAGAAATATAAATACAACTTAAATAACAATGGATTTCCGCAAAGTAACGCCTGATACAATATATTATATATCTTTTAAATTGCTTTAAAATTTGCAACCAAACATCAAAACCCAAGATCGATCCACTGAAACCAGCAATTAGTGACTGCTATCTATCAATATTATAACTGGGCTTGACATATATTGTTGAAATACTGATCATGCTTAAGACTGCTTGACATTTTGGGTCTGTTTTGGTCCTACAGTGATGTGAGTTGCACTTCAAGAGAGTAATGAGCATGACATATTCAATATAAACATAGCAAAGTCTTGTCATCTTAAATTAAAAATCTTGATCTTACCACAAACATTTTGGATAATTCCATTAACTGTAAAATTGTTTGTCTTCAGAAATATGTTCTTGGAATTAATTGTTTGATGATTGACGCCATAATGTTGTCAAATAAAAACGCCCAGTTATGCTTACATAAAATTTATTATACTTAAAAATAAATTACAATACCTTTCATAAAAAAATCACTCAGTCCATCTATGCTTGCAACTCGTACACACGTAGTAAAGCCTCATCTCCTCTTCGGCGCGTCTTGTTTGTCCTTGAAAGAACACAGCTTCTCGGTGGTTACATTTTGGACACATGTGATCCTTTGTGCGCGGCAAAGTGGGGTCACTCACCACATCAGGGTTGATATGAGTTAACTCGTCCACTTCGTGCATAATTTTGTTGACGTACACGCAATTCGAGTCCGCCAGCTGCTTATAGTCGCAGTTTCTGCAGGCATACAACAACACTTTGTTGTTTTTGTCCTCCCGCGGGTATAACATGTTGTTGCATTCTTGGCAGAACTGTATGCCTACATAGCCTGGTCCCCCGTCTTTCCTTCCAAGATTGAGAGTCATTGTTATACTCCTAAGTCTTACACGTAATTCGTTTGATAAAATTAACACAGTATGGTATAAATTGAGAACATAAAATAAACTTTACTTCAGTTTTAAGTTTTTAAGTTTTCTGCTTGTGTTGGTTGCGTTGTGTGTGAGCTTGAGAATTTTCGTTTGTTTTGTACTTTTGTTCGAGATTTCGAGAATTTGTCTTGTTGTGTCATTAATGACATTGTCGCTGTCATTTATGCATGACGTTTATTAAATTCATTTGTTTATGGCATGTTTGTGGGGATAACATAGAGATATTATAATAGAGCAGGGGAGACATACGGCTGCCTTTAGGACGGCAACACATTTAAGTGTCGTGGCGTGTCGTAACGCGCCAGAAGCACATCGGTTATTATGGTTACACAACTTACACATGTACGTTATTACGGTTATGCATACATTTATTATGCTTAGAGACATATTTGTAGGTCGTGACGTGTCGTGTCGCGTTCTAATAAATGTATGACACCGAGTGCTTCTGGCGCGTCACGACACGCCACGACACGTAAATGTGTTTCCGGCCTTAGAAAGAGGTATAAGATTATAAATAAATTGGTATGGATCTACCCTGCAACCTTACGTGACTTCACTAATATCCACGTGATTGTGTGGGGTCAGTATAATTTATATTTTATAATAGTGAAGAATAAGCCCTATAAAGAATGTTTAGTATTTGAAATGTCATTTAATTTTGAATTCGGGAATAGCTCAAGCGTCTTGAAGTCTCATTATGTTTGTTTATGGTTCAGCAATACTATGGCAACACCATATTTTTTTTATAATATTGGCAGTAATGTTGAATTGAAGGCAGTGGTTGGTCAAAAATTATTTCTTTTCCCATCCGTAGCCGACTGGTGTCGCGCTATCCAAATGGGTAAGGAATAGTTTTGTGGCGGAATTATCGCCATTTATTCGTTATATATGCTTTAATTTGTGTTTACAAGTGTAAATTACAGTTGTGGTATGTGGAAGTGAAATCCGAGTTGATAATTTTTATTTACTTGGTTATTTAGTTGTATTTGCACGCCTAGGTGTCGGCCATAGCGCAGACATGTTTTTCTCGTGGTGTATAAATTAATCTATTTCCATCCGGCTAACGATGCGTTCAAAATGAGGTACAACTAGAGATTACCCATTCAAGGAGTCGACCAAAGAGTGTAGTGTGTCGATTTCAGGACGTTCGGCAAACTTAGAGTGATAACCGGCAACTTGCGATTTCAGGTAAACCCCGTGGTATACGCACGGCGCGTAAGCACGTGAACCATCGCCGCGAGCAGCGATGGGCCGACAAGGACTACAAGAAGGCCCACATGGGGACGAGGTGGAAGGCCAATCCCTTCGGTGGTGCATCTCACGCTAAGGGCATCGTCCTGGAGAAAGTGTAAGTACGTTTCACCCGTCTCGCATAAGTCACGTACGCATCGGTTCCGTGCGAAGAGACGCTGCGTCGTTCCGCGAAACCGTTAATAAGTGCGGAGGAATGCTAATGAAGTGAATAACGGTCGGTTAGTGGATCGCAATGCAAGAAAGTGTGTCGAAGACGGAAGACAGGCGGCGTCGCGTCGGTTTGCGCGTCCCCGCCCGCAGTATTATTCCCGTGAATGTGTTACATTTCTACAATCACAGGATAATACTGCGAGTGGTGGCGTCGCGTGCCCCTGCGTCCTGGGATTACTCGTGGATATTTGGGTCGATGAACTGAACGCTGGGGTTAATAAACCACTTATGTGTTTTGGACCTCGAGTACGTACTACTAGCACTACTACGTGTTTTCACGCAGCTAATTACGAAACTAACACGTTATCGATAGCATGTTATTCTTAAATAATTCATTGCCTTAATTGATAAAGAAATCATTAATGCCATGTGGTATTTATTATTTTTCTCTAAATTTATCATCGATTGACTTAAAATTTTCTCATTAGTGTTTATTAATGGTTAATTAAAATGGTTAATCTTGTCCTCTGGATTGTCACTGAATTTAATTAACCTCATGGCAACCTCATGGTGACTATTTTAACGTTTGTCTGGACTGCAGTGGTCATTTTTAAGTATCAAACTTTTTTAAGTATCACACACATTTTTTTATCTACTCCATTTTAATGTTTGGATCTTTTAAAGACATTTCAACCACAACACTAATATCAGTTTCCTTTCTACAGTGGTGTAGAAGCCAAGCAGCCCAACTCTGCCATCCGCAAGTGTGTCAGGGTGCAACTGATCAAGAACGGCAAGAAGGTCACAGCCTTCGTACCACGGGACGGTTGTCTCAACCACATTGAGGAGAATGATGAAGTGCTAGTGGCGGGATTCGGTCGTAAGGGTCACGCTGTTGGTGACATTCCCGGAGTCAGGTTCAAGGTATGTCCGTGCTTCTTGTTGAGGTTACGATACTCTCATTTTCATACTTATTCTATGGTCAGTGTATATGTACAGCTTTTTTACTTCAAATCTTGTTCTGCTACTCTACTACTACTACTATGAACTAAACTACTTTATTATAACTTTCAACAAATTTATCTTTTGGTTTTAAAGTTAGCTAAGTTGTATTGTATAAATATTGGCTATTTTTATATGTAAATTAGATGCTGTATGGGGCCAAGATTTTCTATAAAATAAGTTACATTTAAATTTTAGTTTGGAGTTGCTCTGTTAATAGTCTCTTCTTATCCAACATTCCAACATACAGTAAAAAAGTGGTGCTAATTGTGAATCTGTAAAGTAATGAATTTCTGTCAAATACATGGTGTACTTGACTTAACCATCTGGTCTCAAGACCAAAAGGCGTCTTAAATCTATTCATACTACCCTATTTCATTCTCATTTCCCTAACCATCAACTACCATACATCAGTATGAAAAGCTGCAACTCAGAAAATGATGATCAACATTAAAATGATTGGAGTATTTGCTACTCTGAGCGCCGTGATGCAGTCTGCTATACTGACAGTGTTCGCAGGTAGACTTACTTGCCTCACATGAGTGTGTACTAACGTGGGGGTTGGTTCCAGGTGGTGAAGGTGGCCAATGTGTCCCTGCTCGCTCTGTACAAGGAGAAGAAGGAGAGGCCAAGATCATAAGACCACTACGCTGTGATACGGTATTGTCAATTTTTTTATTGTATTTGATGTCAAACGTAGATTTATTGAAGTTACTCAGAGGGTGCTGTGAAAACTAGCAGTTAGTTTGTTCTAGTACATTTACCTGATGGTCAAGTCATGAGTGAGTCAATCAATGACAGTAGCACCAAATCCATTCAGAGCCTCTATCTTGTTTTTAGTAAAATCTCCTGAGGGGGCTGTTGCTATTTATTTGATTCAAAAATTGAATATTTCCAATTCACAATAGTTATTTTCATTATCCTTAAATTGTGGTTGTTTTAATGTGGGACAATAACTTCACATAAATAATAATTTGCATTGTTGAGAAATAAATCATATGACATGCTATTTGGGATATATTTTAGGTGATGTTTGCTTGTTTTATTTGCCTTGTTAAAGTTTATCTACACAGATAAGCTCCTTTGTTGGGGTACATTTTTGGGCTATTATTTCAAGTTCACCTTATCAGTGATTATGTCATTCTGTGGAAATAGCTCAGATAACGTAACCATTTTTAAGTAATAGAGTAGGAATGTTCAGTATTGACAATTGATACCTTATACCCAAATAAAATATGATAGATTCTTGAGCGTGGCAATCTTCAAATTAATGTTCAATTCATGGAATGTGTTTTGGTAGTTCTAAATGATGCTATATTTTAGTTATTTGCTACTACTGAGTGCCATGATGTTTACCATAACTGATTAAGTTATTTATTTACATTACACCAAGTAGAGATTGAGTATGTGTCTGATAATTTTCTTTCTGTTGTTTCAGTTGTGCTGGGAAGTGGTGTTGTTCTAAGTGTAAATTAAAAAAAATGTAAACCCAAGTACATAATAAATTTATGTACGACACTTTTATCTTTTCTTTATTCCTTACTAGTGACCATGACATTTCTACCAAAAACAGCTACAGTGCCACTGTGGCGTCCTGTGTAAACGCCGTAAGAATAAGAATATAACATTGGAAATTTACTAGTGAGAATAGTCATTATCACAGAAACACAAAAATGTTATAAAACAGTGTGTGCTACAAACGCGTTCTACTTAAGCCAAGGTTTTTCGTTCGTCATTTTCAGAGTACTTAAACACTTTTTGGTGTTTGTCGCCCCTGAAAATCATAGTACGGTGTTTAACAATCTTCATCACTCCGCGCGGAAGCAATGTGCAATAGGTTTGTAAATTAAAGCTCGGCGCAAACGGGCCAACGACCACAGCCACCGGTGGCCAGCGACAGCGACTCGACACATTTTCCCATATATTTTGTATAGACGCGTGAGTCGCTTTCGCGCGACCAATTCGAGCTTTTGGGTACAGGACCTCAGTTTGAAGCGGCCCTAACGTGTATCGATATGTTAGACACTTGACGGGGTTTGCCTGCAAAATAACTTGATATGGCACCCAAAATTGAGGCTGCGGGCGAAGTTTTAGAACAAGGTTTATTAAGCGGTTTAACGTAGAGTATTTCCAAATATGGCGTAGTGTAGCGCAGTGTGAGTTAGCTTTGTGGATACGAGATTTAACTCGTCGCTGGGACAGCGTTGAGTTGAAGGTGATGGCAGGTCCTTCAATGTGTGACTCTTCTTTGAAAAGGTAGTATATAAATAAAACTAAAAGTAACCATAATTATTTTATTGCTAAATATATTCCATTGTTCTGATACATAGTTCACTACTTGCAGATTAAAATATACGAGCTATACAATGCAGTCTAGGCAAGAATGTTACAACTACTTTATAAATAATGTGTGCAATGAGATTATATTGATAGCCAATACACATCCACCGTGACCATCACACATAGAACAATGGAAGGGATTAAATATTTTTATTCTTTAAATTTGAATAGATATATAGGGTCTACCATGATATACTACTCAAGCTTTAACCCGTATTTTTTTCTACTTGACATTTTAAGATAATTGCTACAAGAGAAACATAGATTACAGATAATTAACTGTGATTAATTGATGTTTTTAATGCTAGAATAAAGCTTATTCAGTAGATAGGTAATAAGTTGAAGAGTGTCAACTTAGCACCAAAATACATTTTCTTAGATCAAGATATTATTGTTACCTATATATACTAGAATTATATTATCAAAAATATATATTCATAACATTAAATTGGAAGCTAATAAGACGAATCTCAAAATAATTTATTTTTAAGGCATTGTGTGTGACTTCAGTTTATTTGACAACATAATTGTGATCTAAATTATGTGTAAGTCTTTTACACGGAATTATAAAATGTATTCTGATGCAGTTAAATATATATCTTAAGAACTTGCAAAATAAACGGGTGTTAAAACTTATGTACGACACTTATACTATAATGTAATAAATTCTCGTTTTAAATTGGATAGACACAAACATGTTTTGATAAAGTAATTATCAACAATACTCGTTTATTTACATAAAAATCGTCTGATAAATATTTCTTACAAAATTAATATAAATTTAAACATGTAGGCTCCTTACTTCAGTGCCTATCTAATAAAAAATAACAAATCTACAAACTTTTATACAAAAGATATTATGACATAACTATTATCGGTTTAAAAAACTAGATTCGTTGTATCAATTGCAATGACTTTGCTTAAAATATACTAAACATATAGTAGCTTCTATGAATGATTCAGATACTATACCCATTTTCCGTTTTGAAGGGCACAATAAAATATTTATGTGCGTTACGACGACCACAAAACTCATTTCCCATCGAGGATACGATTTACACAATCATTTCAATAACAAAATATTCCACACTTCAACTACTCGAAACCAACAGGACTACAAACTAATAGACCGATTACAAATCTTAAATTAATTTTATACAGAATTAAAATTTTGAGTATACAAAACAAAGATGGAAATTCTGCATCTTTTTTAATGTTTCACGAGGTAAAGTTATACAGAGAACACATCTGTAAATGAGTATCAAAAATTGAATTCTAACAAAATACTTTAAGGCGCATTCAGGCGACACGCGCACGCCGCGTTTGACAGCCACCCCGCGTCCCACGCTTTGATTTTTTTGGATGTAATTTGAGCCCCTATCGTCACATTAATAGATCTCAAATTGCATTAATCGAAGTCCACCCGCTCACGCCACGAGGCGGGCGCCTATGATACATCTTAGGCCGCGTTCAGACGACACGCGCCCTAAGATGTCTCATAAATTTTGCGTTACAACAAATTATACTACACATTCGTAACGAAGTGAATACCAAGTGTCATGACGTCATTAGCACTTACTAATGACGTCATCCGGATGTTGCTATTGGAAAAATCATGTGAAAATATATTTATCCATCGTGCAGATCTCCACAGGATATTCAGGTTCGAAATCTATCTTTGCACCATATCACACACATTTATACAAAAATACATTCCGCTTTAAACATTTAGATCACAGACGAGGCTACTAGACCCTAAACTGGACACTGCGAAGATTTAATGCGGTTTTTACGATAGTTATTTAGATATAGTATATTATTATGCTCTGAAAATTCGTGAGGATTAAATTTGTTTTATAATCATTTTAACCATATTACAATAACACAGAGCCATAACACGATACAAGAATAGTAGTGTATTTGATTTAACCTGCCAAATATATTAATACATATATCACTGATTAATAGAACCGTTTATGAAGCCCTGCAGCCCACAGTTGGGGCCCTAAGAAGTAAAACTTACATAGCTACTAGTACTAGATTAAGTGTTTAACTACAGTTTTAAATAATTTCATTTTCACAGTTCAATAAAAACTACGTGAAAATTGTCCAAATTTCGTAATTAGAATTTTATACGTTACTAGCTGACCCCGCAAACGTTGTTTTGCGATATAAGTTATCAAGCGTTAAAAATCGACTATTAAAAAATAGGGGTCGCTGATAGAAGGGTGAAAATTTAGCGTTGTATGTATCTTTTGACGCCACATTATTGAAAAAAAAATTGTCCAAAAAATAAAATAAAAATGTTAGGTGTGGACAACCCTTATCACTTAGGGGTATGAAAAATAGACAGTAGCCGATTCTCAGACCTACTGAATATGCATATTATAAAATTTCATAAAAATCGGTCAAGCCATTTCGGAGGAGTGTGGTATAACTAAAACTGTGACATGGGAATTTTATATATAAGATAAGCGAATTAAGAGTTGGAGTATAGAATGCATATTGTAACAGACAACTTTTTCTTGTAGTCATTCATAGGCACTCTATTTTTGTCTGAACAGCAAACAGGCAAGCAGGAATAGGGTGAAATGGTCACTGCAACTCATGGAAACCTAGCTCCAACTTCAATTAAGATAGAAACCTATTTGAGGTTTACTATAGGTGCTTTACTACACACAAGGAGCAAGCTTCACCTCGAATAAAGTATGTTCCCCAATTAACCGAAATTTCCCCAATCGAAAATCATATAAGATGTCAAACAGTAGATTAAAATAATATTATAAAATAAGATACCTTCATGGGTGAGCTAGTGGTTCTACCACCTTAATCTATACCTATGTAATAGCTGCTGTTACAATACACATTCTGTACAAAAATGTTCAAAAAAGAAACTTTAATTGGCTATATTGAATAGAACGTCTCAGAATTAATTATTTTCATTTTGCTCCATTCAGCTGCTTTTCATAAAAAAAACATTGTATATTTAACTTACCACATTTACTCAGTTTTCAATGCAACAAATCGAATTGAAGAATTTTTTGTCGTTTAACAAATGTTTTGCATAATAATTTATTAGTAATTAGAGTCAGCATTGAATGAGCTCAATAAATATAATTTAGACCTTATGTTATGACAGAATCCTGAATAAAACTTGAGGTATTTTCACAGCAAAGTTAGGAAGCGTTACATAGATTACATGATGCTTAACATACGCGTAGTGAACGTGATTTTATGTGATGTAATAATTTCGAATACATATTGAATTTCGAATGTCCGTTAGATGTTTCACTCACACAGTGTGGCGTCGCTCGCGGCGCGGTGCCTGGTACCGACACGGGTAATGTTTCATCTCGTAGAAGTGCGCTGATCTCTGGGAAAGAAAATAAAAATATTTTTTTACAAACCATCACAAAATCATCGATTAAAGAAAGTTCTATGAATCGATCACATCATTCGATATCCAGACACAGCCAGAGTATTGTGTTACTGATGACTTTTTGCCCAGGTATATTTGTTTCATCTGCATGTTGGTGGACTTTTTTGTGAACTCTCAGGCATGCAGGTTTCCTCACAATGTTTTCCTTCACCGTAACAGCAGGTGATATTTAATTTTATAAAGCGCACATAACTTTATGCAAAGTCATTAGTGCGTGCCATTGGGATTCGAACCTGGACCCCTCGATTCGTGGTCGAATTCTAAGCCAGTGGGCTATCACCACACCTGAACCTGACACCTGCAAGTGGATAACTAGTGCATGGGTAAAATGACCCACGCATTTGATGAAACAACATCCGGAACCTTGCTTATATTACACCGAACATGGATGTAAATATATTTTATAATACTCTGTCATGTATGACGTTCATTTAGTGTACACAACTTGTACCAGACAATGAATAAAAGAATTTGATTTGATCAACAAATATTGCAGTGTACTGACCAGCGCGGGCGGGCGCTAGGAGTCGGGCGGGTAGTCCATGGTCTTGATGTGCGCGACGGCGGCGCAGAAGTGCGTCCACCAGTACAGCGCGTCGGCCGCCAGCGCGGGGCCGCCCAGCGCGCCCACGAGCTCCAGCGTCGACAGCAGCGACGGCGGGTTCACCTGATCATCACAATACAACGAACATACAGTCAGTGGCGTAAACAGGCTGGCAAAATGGCCACGCCCCGACCCGATAGGACCCCCAGCCTGATAAGAGAAATCTCGTTAATTTACAGCTCTAAATCTCTAATCCTGTTGCTTTGAGGAAGGTTAGGATTTTATTGATGGGCAGATCTTTGGCTTCATTAGTGTGTAGTACGTTGCCCAGATGAATACTCCTTTTGTGCACAAGTGCTGCACACTGGAGTAATAGATGCAAGGGCGTTTCCTTTTCCTCTTTGCAGAATCTACATGTATCGGTGAGGTGCTTAGGCCCATATTGGTCATGTGCTTCGCAAGGTTGCAGAACTTTCATTGGTCGGTTTGACATTGACTGCGCTGCGGTGCACACGATTGGTCCGACAAACGTCAGTTCGTCAGTGTGCGTCGTCTATTGGTCCAGCACGTATTTTCGGCTGCTGTACATTGGCCGAAAGTATACAATATCCCTACCACTGATATTCTGTGCTCACAACTCATGACGGTTACTATATAAGTGGGTACCTTGATGATGACGAGCACGAGCGCGGGCGTGAGGTCGTCGGCGGCGGGCGGCGAGCCGTCCGTCAGCGACAGCGTCGCCATGATGCTCGACACGCACCGCATTATGCACGACACCTGACACACAAATATTAAAAAAAAAAAACAATTTAACGACATCTTACCGTTGCAAATTAACAAAATACCCTTTTTCACCTGTTAGGTGGTAATACCATACTATCTAGTAATACTTTTTTCATCTCGTAGAATAGTTAAGTGTAGAAAATTCGAACCCACATAAAATTATAATACAAAATTCAAATGGATGCCATTACACCCAGAGGGTTGTATGGCTATATAGCCTTATATGAGAGGATTGTTATCAATGAAATTAGGTCTATTTTCTTTCGTATTAGTCGCCGGATATGCTACGCGTGGGGGTATCGCACGACAGTGTGTGCGTGCGTGCGACTACGTGCACGTTGTGTATATTGTACCTTGTCGCAAAAGCGTTCTTTACACCGGCGTAGCGCAATAAATGCTGCGCGGGAAGAGCGCGACCAGTGTATGTGTGTCTCTGTGTATGACATGTCAGTACCCAATAATGACCCACTACAGGATCGGGTCTCCTCTCACAATGAGAGGGATGTAGGCCGCCGTCCACCACGCACCACTACTGCGGGTTGGTGAACTTCACATACCTTTGAGAACATTTTTTTTTGTGAACTCTCAGGCATGCAGGTTTCCTCACGATGTTTTCCTTCACCGTAACAGCAGGTGATATTTAATTTCATAAGTCTCTGTGTATATGTATGTACAAATAGGAGGTATTACAAGTATTCGTAGTGCACATCGAGGGTACGGTACCTTGTCGCGCGGCGTGCGGTAGACGGGCAGGTAGCGCAGGATGTGCTGCGCGTGGGGGAAGGGCGCCGCCCAGGCGTGTCTCGGCGCCACCCCGACGCGGGCCGCGCTCGCACTAGCTCCCAGCCGCCGGATGTGCTCGCTCAACACCCTGACAGAACAACAATATTTTTGTAGTAAGTAGCTAACTTCCAGACTAGAATGGAAGCGCGCGCGGTAACCACGCTGTTGTCGCAGGATAGTTACACGGTTCGTCATTTTCATAGCTGACTGCTTCAGTTGTAAGAAGGCCTGGGCAGGAAACGTAAAATACAATATATGTCTAGTAACAGTGTCTTAAATATCAGGACTGTGAGCTGGGACAAGTCAAGTTAAATTCAGTCATTCATTAGTTATTTCGGCGGTAAGATTTTACTTCAGTATTTTTTTGTTAAAAACATCCATATTATGTTTTTACGACCTCTTTGATAAACCATCTAACTTTAGTTCTTTTTTAAGAAAATAATGTTTTTAAATAGGACAGATGTCAATGTGTAATTTTGGTTTATCCTTCTCTCGATCTACACGTAAAATGATAATTTAAATATAGCTAATCCTTCAACATAATTTTCTGTATTTCTTTATTTATCTGATCGTCAGTAACAACATGTTACATTGCAACATCACAGGCAATCCAGTAATTCGGGATAGTGTGACTAACATAAGATTTCCCAGACACATGCATCATAGTGATAATGTCAATAACGTATACTGACTGGTCTCGGGCGATGTCGCCGTCGCCGTTGGGGAACAGCACGTGCAGGTACAGGCGCGCGAACGCGGCGCGCTCCACCGTGATCTCCGCCGCCTCCAGCGCCAGCGGGGTGGCACCTGATACGAATAAAACATTTTCAATCGTTTCGCCGCACGGAAGTCGACGTGCCCCTTACTCGCGGGCAGTGTGAACGCTCCCATAGTATTTTTAAGGGCGGGATTGTTCGCGCGTGAACGTACGTATACGCACTAGTTGAATTCGCGTGAACACATGTCCAAACTGAGCTGGTCAAGGGGCGTGGCTAAAGCGATAAACACACTAGAAAACAAGCATTGTCCAACACACAGAAAACGCATCTGCATGTACGCGCGTGCGTTTTCTATACAAATGGACGCGCACCCCCGTACTACGATCCGTGATGCGTTAGTCGCTTAAGTGGAGTGACGAGCATGCGTCACAATTTTGTAAACCCGAATAGACCATACACATACATTCCTATACTTTATATATAGAATCCATAATATTCTCACCTTCCCACGAAGGATCGGCCTTCACTTCGGCCGTAATCGCTTTGATGCTCGCCGTCAGTCTTGTTGCTTTCTCGTCCATCAACTCACCACCTGCAGCATATAACCTCTTTACCAAAACCGGTCTAGTTCTATGAGTGAGCAAAGCTGTATGTAATGTAAGGTGGTGAATATAGGTTAACTGGCGTAGTGTTGTCTAACGAAGCGACGGAGTATGTTTGCGTTCTCCAGCTGCTCTAGCACGCAGCCAGTAAGCCGCGGTAGTGTTACAGTGTGTTATTGCGCGTGGTGGAGTAGTGGTGTGTGTGTGTGTGTGTTTGTGTGGAGACAAAGGCTGTATACCGTTGGCAGCGAGTTGGATGCGTGTGGTGTGTAAGTTAAGCTACAACCTAAACTTAAACATAGTTTTTGCGGATTCCGACCATAGTGAGGGTTCGGAATCCACAATAAAATCTAGCCTAAACCTATCCGTTCGATGTTAGGTACGGGAACGGTCCGCGGGAACGCAGAGCCGACACCTCGCGCACCTGCAGCGATTCCTGGAGTTATCCGATGTCAGTGGCGTCAGCACTTCGCATTTTATTTATATATCAATAAATAAATTATCTATTCTTGTCCGTACGTAACAAGTATGACATGTCTGTAGTGGTGGTAATACGAAGAGGTGAAGGTCGTATACCGTTGGCGGCGAGCAGCGAGGCGGACGAGGCGGCGTGGTGGTGCCTGGCGAGGCGACGCAGTGAGTTGCCGCGCTCCAGCTGTTCCAGCACGCGCGCCGCCGCCGCCGCCCGAACGCACGCCGCACACTCGCCCCGTACCGCCTTTATCTGACTGCAACATACGAGTACGATATGCCAACTGTTAGCAGTTACATCAATCATCTTTACATGCGTGGGAAGAAAAAATCCAGTGTCGGTCCAAAATAAATACAACAGCAGGCTTTAGAGTAGAGACCACGAACGGGTACACTCGGTGTTGGGCGCCCTTCAACTTGGGAGTTAAAAACAGCGCAGGAAGTGGCTGCATGCAAACAGCACAGGACTACGTGTGGGGGCGCGCTTTGAGGAAGACCTATCTCCCAACAGTGGCGAGATTAAGGCTGATAATGTGGCGCTCTGAGCGCCCCCAACTTCCCCATATAATGAGCGTTGCATGTAGGCAAGCAGGTAATGCGGAAGCAACCGTATTTGCGCTTACTATCAAGCGTATATTTATTTGTATGTTACCTGATACGAGACAAATTATATTTGTTCGAATGGAGAGAGTATGAGAAAATAATTAAAATAGGCCACATATAAGTTTTAACCACAATTATTAATATAATATTGGCACTACAAGTTCTTTTTTTATGCACGTACAAAAAAGGTAGGGAGGCGGCCATGATAGACGTCATAGAGAAAAATGACACAAGATTATTAATTTGACCACAGATAACAACAATATCATTCAATGAGTACAACAAATACTCACGCCTGCAGATCGTGTAGTGCGTGAGCCAGTGCCGCTCTACACGAGGCCAGGTAGGCTGTGTACGGTCGTCTCGCGGCTAGATCAGCTCGCAGCGCAGCGGCCAGGCGAGCTGAGCGTCCGCCCGCGCCGGCGAGCGCGCGAGCCGCGGCTGAGCCGGCCGCGCCGCCGCCCGCACGCACCCACTCCACCAGCGACGTTGACGTCATGCGCTGTACATAAATAGGTACTTTACGTATTTCAAAAATGTAAGTTTATAAGCAATTTTTTTTACTGAACAGCCATCTATTGAACAGCATGCAGGATAACACATACAAAGTAATCTATTGTGTTTTCACAAATGGGAGATGCTTTAATGGTATTTATATAGGGAATGCAATCCCTGATGTTTCAGTGTTGGACACTGATTTCAAGTATCAATGTTAATAGTGGAGCTAATGGTCAACCCGTATGGTAACCATTAGCTCCCAAACGTGCGTGGTCGCTGATCAGCATGTCATGTGAGGCGCGCGCTCATATCAATGTACGTAGGTGTCACGCCGCTTCAATAAGCTGAGAAATAAAGTGTCAAAATTTGAAATGCAAGGATAAAAGAGTTCATACTGACATTGGGCACATATTCAACGCAGTGGCAGTCGGAGCTGGCGAGCACCGTGCGCAGGCGCCGCTTCATGCTGCTGAACACCTCGGGGTCGTTCAGGTCCACTACGCCCTCCAATCTGTTGAATAGAATTCAATTATTCAATCGAATATTCTTTATCAATGGTAGCTTGTATCCTCGTACACCTGGTCTAAGTGTAATAAGATAGTAGGGATATACAATTATACATGACGGCGCAGCTGCTACTGGCATGAAACAGGTTGACGTTTAGAAGAAAAAGTCAGCCTAGCGAAGCGTCATTGTTGATGGTAGTGACGGCGTCCATCTTAACTGTCTCTTCGGTGGAGAACAGCGTCCGCACACCACGCGTTTGACGAATCGCTTTGAACCCGTGACATTACACTATAGTGGCGGTGGAGTGTGGGGACTTGTGATTTCACAGAAATAACTCTCATCCACTATATACAAATATTTATTTACATATACTATTATAAAACAACATAACAAAATTATTTTGAATCGAAGTAAGTAAGAATGAATGACAGGAAGGAAAACCAAAAGAAAACGTTGAACTAAATTCGAAATTAAAAAGTAAACAAATAATAAAAACTTCTTGTTGCTACAACACGATGAAAAAGTCAGCCTGTTTCATGCCAGTAGCAGGTGCGCCGTCATACATTATACTTGTATCACTTTACAAGTCACAGTGTATAACGCATGGTTATGACGTCACCTGTCCAGCTCGACGTTGTTGGAGAGGTCGGACAGGCGGCGCTGCGTGTGCGGGCGCCGCTTGGTGTCGGCGGCCTTGCGCCGGTACTTGGCCAGGATGTCCTCCGAGGACTCGCCCGCCGCCGCCGCCGCCGCCGCCGCCTCCGCCGCGTCGACACACTCCTCGCTGCGGAGCTCCTCCTCTGACACTTTTATGTCTGAAATGGAATGTTTATTGTAGAAAAGACATTTAAGAAAAAAGACCATGTCCAGGATATGAGCCAGACTATCCTTGGGCTTTGTGACTATACACGAGCTACGATATCTCCTGCGCAAAAAAGATAAGTCACACATTTCTGTCTACAAAAAAACAAAAAAGATAAGTCACCTTTGTCCGCTGTTCCGACATATGTCAGAACAGCAACTTACAGAGGATGGTATTTATGTGAAAAATCAAACCATAAACCAAAAATCAACTATATCAAACAAATTTTATGATAATTCTTATCCGCGACGAGCTGTGGGGCGCATGGGTCCATGGATGCCTATAGATCCTTTGGATCTGGGTTCGATTCCCCATAAAGCAGACTATTTTCGAGTTAGGTGTGTGTTCTTGTCTTGTGTACGGCACCCACGACTCACGGAGTCCTAGTGTGGGGCTATGAATGTGAGATGTTATTTTTTTATTTTTATAAAACGGTCTGGCACCAACGACTCAGGGAATCCTAGTATGGAGCTACGAGTGAGGAGTGTTATTTTTTATTATTTTATTAAAGTGCCCATATTATTCCCTTACCGCCATGGTGGTGGTGCGAGCGCCCCTTCTGGCGGAACATCTTGATCTTGTGCAGCAGGTTGCCGCCGGAGCGCTTCACGTTGTTCTTCAGCTCGTCCAGGTTGCCCGCCAGCCCCTCCTCGCCCACTATGCGGCGCCTGAAACGCCCCTCAATGTTAGCTGCTGCCCGCTGGTCTGGTGTGGACCTCACACTTGACCATGAAGGATGCCGTGGCTACCTACTTAAGTTTGAAGTAGTGATGCTCCGGGTATCATTATCAATAGTTTGTAGACATGACAATGTCATTATTGTATAAAAACTACATGTTATCAGTTGCTATGTGGTGCAAATATATAAATAAATAAAATAACCGTTTCTTGGTAACGTTTTCCACGTTGACAACTAATTATGAAAAACCTAAGTCACTGCTGTTCAATGATAATACAACACTTTTTCCATAATAGGAATACGTATACGCCTTTGTTGTGGCTTCTGTAAAAACTGGTCTTTTTTAGCATCGCATCCAAGGACAGTCTTCATCATCTTTTGGTCACGTTATTAGGGACTCCATACACGCTGACCTGACGATTTATCTGACATGCACGTCCCCGTCCTGTTGACGAGTCATACACAGAAGATTTTGTATTACAACACAGGGAACATACCTCTGCGCCTTCTCAGCGGTGGCGTCGAAGCTGATGCTCTTCGGTATGGCGGCGGCGCTCTTCGCGGGCGGCGGGCTCACCCGCCTCTCCGTCACGTTGTCCGAGTTCACGTCCTGGCTCGACGACTTGTCCGACGCCGACGTGCCCGCGCTGTTCACCGACAGCGTGCTCAGCGACATGTTGCTCGCGTCGCGCTTCTTCTCGACCCGCGACGAGCTGATGCTGACTATGCTCGTGCGGATCTCGGACTTGACGATCCGCGACACGTTGTTGACTAGCGCCGAGGTGGATATGGTGGCGGAGCTCATGCGGTTCATCAGGTCGCCGATGGCGGAGCGGGACTCGGTCTCGGGCCGCTCGGTGTCGATGCCCGAGTCGTAGCGCCGGTCGTATTGCGACACGGAGAGCGCGTTGAACGAGCTCTCGCTGGAGTTCAGTGACCTGGGGGTTAGGGTAAGTGAGAGTAAGAAAAATAAAAGAATTCGAGTGTCCGCTCTTCAACTCACTCTTTTCAGCGCCTGCATTAGGGGTTGGATCTAGTCCTTGTGTGGTCTTTTTCATTTTTCGTTAGCAACTATTGAAAGACATCTATCCTGAGTCCCGGATAAGTCTGATTTATAATGTTACCAGTGATAGTATATTGGGATGCAGAACTGAGCGGTTATTCGCCATGGATAAATACACAGACAAAAAGCGGTATCTACGAATTACAAAACACTTAAATGTGTAACATAACTCTAATGTTAGAAACCTAAGGATCTTCAATATGCTGTACAGTTTCAGTGAGCTGGAATCCCTGATTGTGTTGAATTCACTAACACATTTGCACTCTCAGTGACTCACCGGTCCATCAGTTCATTGTCCATGTAGTGCTTGTGAGCGCGCGAGGTGGAAGGCATATGGTGTGAGGGGAAGCTGTCGTCCACCCACTGGCTGGTGGCGTCCGAGGGGGCTGACGCTGATGCTGACGCCGATGCGCTCTCCTCTTCCGCATTCTGCTGGCTCGACGATCCGTTGCTGAAGGGGAAAGCGATGGGATAGATAGATATTCTTTATTTATTGTACACGAGAAACAAAACAAAATTTCAAAACAAAAACTCAAACTCAAAAGCTCTTATTCATTTTTAGGTGCAATTTATGCACACTTAATGAACGTCATACATTTAAAATTATACAAGCTTTGATCGCCCCTCAAGCAAAACGTATACTGGGAGAAAAAAGCGGGCGGAAAAGACCTACCAGCACTGTTTTAAAAGTAAGTATGAATTATTCTATGGTGCAGTATGACTAGACTAAAAGAACACATGTGACAGCTATTGTGTGTTGGTTGGTGAAAAGATGCTTTTATCGCTCAATGGTCTCTTCCAGAGTTTTTTCAAGACTGGGTTATAATTGTCACTTAACAATCAGTAAAAATTTTAAAATTAATCATTACTAACTGCAGTAGTATTAACAGATTTATTATATCAGAAGAAAGATACCTATTCGGAGGTTCTATGATTGTTTCCAGAGGATTGTTTTCAGTGGGAGAGTTTAGATTTAGATATTGGGATGCTTACGAGACTGGCCACTTGTCAGTAACCCATTAATGACCCACTACAGGTCGGGTCTCTTCTCACAATGAGAAGGAAGGCCGCCGTCCACCACGCTGGCCTAGTGCGGGTTGGTGGACTTCACATGCCTTTGAGAACTTTTTTTTTGTGAACTCTCAGGCATGCAGGTTTCCTCACGATGTTTTCCTTCACCGTAACAGCAGGTGATATTTAATTTTTATAAAGCGCACATAACTTTTTACAGTCATCGGTGCGTGCCACTGGGATTCGAACCCGGACCACTCGATTCGAGGTCGAATTCTAAACCACTGGGCTATCACCGCTATTGGCCACTGGAGACTGGCCACACTACTGCCTTATTTTATCGTTTTAAGTGTCAAATGCAAAATTAAATGTTATAAAAGGAATATTCACCCGTTCTGCGATACAAATTCGAACACGTCATTGTTCATGGGCACTGGCGCCGACGTACTGGGGCTCTCTGGCGCAGACGTAGCGTAGCACGTCATTACCTGCAAACATTTTAAGATTAATGATTATAGGCTTATACAAAACGAATTTTTATGAGGAACCTTAAAATACTATTGCGCGTGTTTCTTTTTCAGCTTCTCCCTAGAGTAGAGGCTATGGAAGATTACGAATGTGTACTCAATACTCTCGTCAGTTTGCTTTATGAGGAATTATGCGGGGTTTTCACATTGGTAATTAACTATTAATATTTAAGCAATTCAGATTTAGTATCTATTAATACTTTAATCTTTTCTGCCCAGTTCCTTATTAATAGAGACCACTCCGCTCAGTCCTGTGCCCTTCAAATCCAACAGTTCACAAATTTTACCGCTGCACTCGTATATACGTAGTACACAAAGTTTACCGCCGTGTTCTTCAGGTCATCAGTCACTGGCTATGTGAAGGATGTAGGCCGCCGTCCACCACGCTGGCCTACTGCGGGTTGGTGGACATTAATTGGTTAGCGTTAAATCCGGGTGTGGCGCGACAAGTACTCGTAATAAGGAGAAGCCACCGACCGGGTAGCCGTTGACGAGGATGCTCTTGCGGTTGTCGGGCGCGAGCTGCAGCGGCAGGTCCAGCTCGCCGCCGCGGGACAGCGCCGCCGTCGCGCTCAGGTAGCTGCCGCCGGACCTGCACACACGTTGCACAATACTTAATGCAGCACACGTCACACGCGTCACACCGAACTGGCCGATCGGAGGACGTATCCTCAAACGCGCTATCGAAGTTCCATAGAATCTGAGCATATAATTATACAAATGGTCCGAAGTTAAGTAGGTTTCGCTCAGGTAGCTGCCGCCGGACCTGCACACACGTTGCACAATACTTAATGAAGCACACGTCACACGCGTCAAACCGAACTGGCCGATCGGAAGACGTATCCTCAAACGCGCTATCGAAGTTCCATAGAATCTGAGCACAATAATGTATACAAATGGTCCGAAGTTAAGTAGGTTTCAGACGACGCTATAATATTGTTACGCAAGACAGTCGGAAGAATCGAGAAATACATAAGTAGGTACATAGCCGGCCATAAATCACACGGCCGCCGCAGGCGATAATCAGTGATACTACTGCGACTTAGTGAGTGAGTTAATTAAGTGCGTTCAGTTAAAGTGTGTATACGTGTTTGACTGTATTTGAAGAATGGTTATTCATTGTGTGGACGTTGAATAAAGTACTTGCGGAACCAACTGGTGTTTTCACGAACCCCATTATCCTGACGACGCGACAATAATATGATAGCATATAGCACATAGCTCATAGCACAACAATATCGCGCTCCATACATTGTTACGGACACGTTCACATTGTACTGTACCATATATTATTATTATTGGCTTACTATACGCTATAAATTGGTGCGATGCGCACAGTTCATGCTATGCTATATCGCGCGCGGCCCTCTTCCTCCTCCCTCGACCCCGGCCGTCCCGCAAACTCTTCAAAGATCGCGGTCGACTGAGCTTGATAATTATAATGACTATAAACACTTGCGATAATATCGCGTATGTGAACGTCATGCTATAAAGTATAGCATTAGGTCCTTTTCTGCTATACTTTATAGCGCAATAGTATAGCGTCGTCTGAAATCACCTTTAACATTCGGACCGCAGTCCCCAGGCAGTGACATCGCCTGGCGGAGATCTCCCCTTTTCCTCCAAACTTAACGTCTCGACTGTCTGTCTGTAATTAATCACCCACTGCAGGGTCGGGTCTCCTCTCACAGCGAGAAGGATGTAGGCCCTAGTCCACCACGCTGGCTCAGTGCGGGTCGGTGGACTTTACATGCCTTTGAGAACATGTTTATTAAACTACACCCTCTTTTAAGAAAGTTGCTCATGTGTGCCACTGGGATTTGATGTCTCGATATAAAAATGCATTTTTGCTAAAAATAAAAAGGTTCACAGCTAATGAATGAAATAAAATATAAATTCACGTGACGACATTATACATTATAATTATTATACCAACCTGTTGGTAAGGCTCGGACGGGGTGTGTGCCTGGGACTGCCTACATCCGGTCTCTTGGCACCGCCGTTCTAAGAACAATGTTATTTGTTAGAATATATTTATGTAATAAAGATATTAGACACTCCGATAAAGTCAGCCCACGAAAGGTCTAATGGAGATTTAGGAGATTAACTACAGTATAACAATTTAAGTTTACATGATAGAAGAATACATGAATTCCACTGAATAAAATGCATTAAAACGTACTTGAAATTCATCAGAAAATACTTCACACATACTACTATAATATGTACATACATTCCGTTACGTGTCAAACGCAAATTTCAATCAATTATAGTCGAATTTCGACTACTCGGCGATCTCTTGTTCCTATATTCGTAAAACTATCGTTATCGTTACTTATATTATATGATACCGTTAGTTATACTGACTTGTAACTTGACGGGCGTGAGTTCGTCCTGATGCGAGGGCCGGCGCGGCCACGACGTGTCGGAGCGAGCGGCCACCGACACGCAGTCATCCGTGTCCACCTATCGTACAGATATGTGCAAATTTAATAAAAAAACATGTATTGTATAAGATGGAGGTTCGAGCTTATTCAGTTGCAGGAAGTCGAGAACAAATCAGGATATATCAAAGCATAAATCGACCACGCTAACCTAATATGGGTTTCCCTAAAAAAGCTATGTCGGTTAAACTGAGATGAGTAAAATCTATTGAATACCCCAATTCTATTCTATTTAACATCTTCTAACATTACCTCAGTGTTGCGATCGCTGTCGGAGGCGAGCACGTCCATGCTCCACGCCGACTCGCTGGCCGTCTCCGATACGTCCGGCGCATTTGTGTTGTTCGCATTAGCTGTGGAAAAAACGTTATAAGATACGATAAATAATACTCTTTAAGACTCAACTCTTTTTCGAAGCGCGCATAGCTTGAGTAGACTGCAAAAGATCGAAAAAGTTAAGTAACGTCGGGCGCGGTCAGTACCCGGGTGACCGCTAGTGGCGAAATTTTCACGTTTCCGTGCTTTTGTTGGTTGTTATCGATACCATAGCAGTCGTACAACTTTGTCGGAGGCTCTACGGGCGGTTTGAAAACATGCCACACGGGATGACCACTAGCCAGTTTCTCCACCGATACGCATTGGAGCAGCGCGGTAGTGTGCTCCAGGGGCCTGATTCTGTATGACCCAAAAGATTTCGGTACGACACGGAACCTTAATGTCTATTCTATAAGGCACACAATAGATTGGCAGGATATTTGACTTTTAAGCCTTTTTTGACTTCTTAAAACGGGTAAGTCACGACCTTGCCGTGATACGAGTGTGAATGGTCATAAAAGGGTAGCAAGGGCAGCCTGCAGCCAACTTCATGTGGAGTGAATGCTCACCGGAGTGGTGCGTGTGCGCGTGGTCGCAGGAGTCGCCGATGGTCTCGCAGTCGGAGGCCAGCACGTCCGTGCTCCACGTGTCCGACATGATGCTGATCGTCTCGTCGCCCTCCAGCAGCTTCTGAACGAAACGTACCCCGTAAACACTTGCTCACACTGCTTCACAGATGTCGCTATATATCACTACCATCAAGAAGAACCACTGAGCCTTCGCCGCGATGGCGGCTTCATTTGTGTGTTCTACCGACTTTACTTTGGCGAGTGCTCCGCGGAGCTATACAAAAAAATTCCTACATCACCCTATCACTACACCACCCGCCGGAGACTGAAATTCCACTCTCATCACCTGGATATGTGGCATTCCTCCACGGCCCGTTTTTCACGTACGTTCTTCCCTCGTACATGCAAACTTTGGAACGGTCTTCCGGCTGACGTATTCGTCATAGGACTGACATAGGGTTCTTCAAGAAGGACATAAAAAGCTCTCCTTCATAGCCGGCAACGCACTGGCGACCCCCTGGTGTTGCGCGTGTCAGTAGGCGACGGTGACCACTTACCATCAGGTGGCCCGTCAGTCTGTTTGCTTGCTATAATAAAAAAAAATGAAATACTAACAGCCTATAATGAACGTCACGAGTCATTAGTGATTAGTGGGAGACATACTGTACACCTTTGGTCAATGTACAGTCAGCCATGTATGACTGCAATAGGCTGTCAGGCTGAGGAGTACTAGAAGTAGTAATAGCTGTTGCAATGCATACCCTAATCTCGAACTTGCAGAACTTGTCCTCGATGTCGTTGCGCGTCTGCTTGAGCAGCTTGGCCTGCGCCGCCTGCGTCGCCTGGCTCGCCGGCGCGTTCGCCGCCGCCCTGATAACAACATTACAATATTATACCTTCAACCTGATAGCGGTGATAGCCCAGTGGCTTAGAATTCGACCTCGAATCGAGGGGTCCGGGTTCAAATCCCAGTGGCACGCACCAATGACTTTGTGAAAAAAGTTATGTGCGCTTTATAGAAATTAAATATCACCTGCTGTTACGGTGAAGGAAAACATCGTGAGGAAACCTGCATGCCTGAGAGTTCAGAAAAAAAAAGTTCTCAAAGGCATGTGAAGTCCACCAACCCGCACTAGGCCAGCGTGGTGGACTAAGGCCTACATTCTTCTCATTGTGAGAGGAGACCCGACCCTGTAGTGGGTCATTAATGGGTTACTGACTGATACCTTCAACTCTTTGTGATACGAGTAGCAAACATTTTGGCCAACCAACAAGGTGTTAATGTATATAGCAAACAGTATAATATATTTAAGCAAATAGTTTTAGTTGCAGCCGTCCAAAGAATAAATGGTCCTGTAATAATTGGGGTATAACTTCAGTACTTACACTGCTAATGCGCTGGAAAGTTGTTGTACAAACGTCATTATGACAAAATTAAAAACAAAAGATAGTGCTCTCACTAAATATTTCATAATATCGTTTTATACACAAATTGGCAGCCCCGGTCACCAAACAACTCACTATTGCGTCGGTCAGGCGCATTAGCAATTCGCGAGGGTAATAACAATCAGTGTTATGGAGGCATGCCCTGTATCGGTAGGAAAGGCGCCTGGCATGTGACTAGCAGTGTGACATAAAAAGTGTGACATAAAAGCATTTGCCTTTAAATCTTCAACGAGCGTATATTTCCCTCCCTGCCTCTATCATCCCATTAGAATTCCAATGCTGGTCTTACGCCTATCATTAACGACTCCACTCCCCTCGCTAGATGGAATGGCTCAATTAATTCTATACAAAACGAAGTGTACCTCCTGGGGGCGGCGTCACCGGCCGTATCGCCGTCCGTCACTTGCGAGGAGGGCGTCTCCCGCCCGGAGATGTTGGGGCTGCCGCGGCCGCTCACGTTCGCCGACACCTGGGAACATTGGACTATGAATCATCTCGACTATTACGTGCACGAGATCTACTTTAAGGAATATCAGCATTTTCTTCTCTCTTCAATAATCAATCTCCACCAATCCGCGTTGGAGCGGCGTCGTTGAGTATGCTCAAGGCCTCGCCCGGTTGCGGAGTGAAAACATTATTTCCACTCTTTAAGCCACTATGAAATATGTTTTTAAGCCATCAAGGCTCCAGATCGTAGTATAGCTTGTGTGTGCTTGTGAAGAATCAAACTGGACTTGGCTTGCGGCTTCGTCCACGTGGATTGTACAACTCGGTCCATATCAAATTTCATCCAAACCTGTTCAACAGTTCTTGCGTGAAAGAGTAACAAACATCCAACAACATAAGCTTACAAACTTTCACAATTATAATAACAGTAGTATGTAAGAGGTGAATGTGTAAAATTATTACCATGTCGGAGAGGTTGTCGTTCTGGTCCTCGGTCTCGAGCTCGAGGCTGGAGGTGACGCTGTGGTTGGACGCGGCCTCCGACACCGCCTCCAGGTTGTCCGACGTGTTGCCCAGCGACACCTCGTCGTGCGACACCGAGAACCTTCGCCAATCAAAACGATATCAAACACACATAAGCAGTGAAGTTAGCAGTTTTGTAAATAAACAACTATGAAACTTAAAAAAAAATTTAAAAAATTAAATCGACATCAAAAAATTTGAAAGGAAATTTGTTACATACTTTAAGCCTACTATATTTTGAGGAGCATATTTCCAGCACTTATTGTTATTGGAGCAGTGTGATGAAGATATTATTATGTGCACATCAGTGGGATGTCAAAGGGAACAACACTAAACGTTTTTAGTGTTTGTTTGAATTACACTAGTACAAAAATCATACACTATATTAGCAGGGCCGTCTTTAACCTATTGGAGGCCCAGGGCAATACTGGGCAATACATATTAGGATAATGGGGTCCCTGTTGTAGTCAGTAATTACGGTTTGATTTCTTCGAATTATATAAGTTTTTTGGTAATAAATATTGGTTATCGTTTGGTGATCTGACAGGAACTAGGGACTCTGTATTCGATTCGAGGGGGGGCCCTATAGATCGCGGGTCCCTGGGCACTTGCCCAAAGTACCCACTGGGAAAGAGGGGTCTGTATATTAGTATAGTTTTGTATTGTGCAAATAACATATCAGATATTACCTAGTTCGCTTCTGTACGGGCGCGATGTTCCCCGCGGCGGGCGTGTCGTCCGCGTCGCCCGCTTCCGAACCGCCGTAGTAGCACGCCAGAACCTTCGATTCGGGCACCAGACCTGCAGGAGATATATCGATGACTATAATGGCGGCTCCACATTAGTGCCGTGAATTCACGCGCAAATTCACGCCATGAATTCATGGCACAGGTCGCGTGCCCTCTACATTCACGGGATGCTCACAATCATTCGTGAAACTCGCCGCGAAATGGACGTAGAAGCTGCTGGTGCTATAAATTTCTTTGCTGTGGCAACATAGTGAAGTCAGGAGTAAACTAGCACGGGGCCGTGAATGTAGATGCGTGCGCGTGAACGCCACGCGAAGGAGGCATGAACCCTTTGTCGCGGGACAAAATGCCGACTCTGATCGGGGAACAGGCGTGAACGCGCGTGAACCCCGCGAAAACCGTCCACATTCACGTTCACGCCTGTTCACGGAGCTTCACGGCACTAATCTGGAGCCGGCTTTATGAATTTTCAGGACATAATCTTGAGTCTTGTCAAGAAGTCCATCACAATAACACATCTTATCTGAATATTTCTTGCAGGGAAGTACACTTATTGATCAGTAGCTAAAGAGGCTCCTTCTTATATCCTCATACGTGTAGTGATCATCTCGTGTCGTCAAGACGGTGCTGTGGTACTTTGTGGTATATAGGGCTCGAACGCATTGCTAGAAACTACTCTAACGCCGCGCTCAGTTACGTCATACGACTTAGTCGCGCGTAGTGTGTGCGCTCCCATAGTACATCTAAGGTCTGTTTAAACTGTTTGTGCGTGTACGTACACGCTTACGTATACGTACGGGTTAAATTCGTACGACAACACGTCCAAACTGAACGGGGCCTAATTCTATGATAGTTTATCCCTCTCTACTTACCAAGATAATCCTGCTCCTCCACAGAAGCCAGTTTGTTAATCAGCACTTCAGAAGGCTCCAGAATTTCTGATGGTTCCAGAGGTTCCTCCTTATCTCCGTTGGACTTGTCATCTTAAAGCGTTGAGGAGTTGGTGCTAGCGCTGCGCGGGAGGCGAGGCTTGGAGACCTTGACAAGACTACCATTCTAATACTGTGTCTGTTCCTTTTATTCCCTGTGTACTCACCAAGATAATCCTGCTCCTCCACAGAAGCCAGTTTGATAATCAGCACTTCAGAAGGCTCCAGAATTTCAGATGTTCCATCCTGTCTCCATTGCACTTGTCGTCCTATGGCGTAGAGTTGGTACTGGCGCTGCGTGGCAGATGAGACTTGGACACCTTGGCATGACACTCTTCTGATACCTACTGTGACAGTTCCTTTAGTCACTGTACACTCACCCAGATAATCCTGCTCTTCCACTGATGCCAGCTTGATGATGAGCACCTCTGGGGGCTCCAGGGGTTCCTCCTTATCACCGTTGCACTTGTCATCTTGAGGCATTGAGGAGTTGGTGCTGGCGCTGCGTGGGAGTCGAGGTTTGGACACTTTAGCGAGGATGCCGCGCCGCGTGCTGTGGCCGTTCTCCGACGTGGTGTCCTTGATCTCCGAGTGGTGGGATGGTCTGAGGAAAAAATAATTTATAAAATGTATAGTTTAATAAAAATGCTGTTTCTATAAATGCCAGCCGGAGCTTTTCGCGCCAGCGAACAGTAACCGCGACCAACATTTTTAAAGGAGAAATAGCCTTAAAGTTTCGACCAACTCTGGGAGTTGAGCGGCTCCACCCTAATTCAATGTCCACTGCATATTCTACAGAGTTTTCTCAATACAATTAAAAAGTACCTTTTAAAAGATAGCACCAAATTGGTTCGTTATCTTCCTTAGAAAATCATGCGGTCAGATTCGGAAGTTAACTTGACTGTTACCAGAAATACCGGGAATGAAACCACTCCTTCCTTTCTTCCTTTCAACCCATAGCAGTCCACTGCTGGACATGGGCCTCCCCTAATCGACGCCACTCCGCCCGGTCCTGGGCCCTCTGAATCCAATGGTTTCCCGCTGTCTTCTTCAGGTCATCAGTCCACCTGGTCGGAGGGCGGCCTGTACTCCTTTTGCCTAAACGTGGTCGCCATTCGAGGACCTTTTTTCCCCATCGGTTGTCAGTCCTGCGAACGATGTGGCCAGCCCATTGCCACTTTACTTTGCAAATTTTAAGAGCTATGTCGGTCACCTTCGTTCTTCTACGGATTTCATCATTTCTGATTCTGTCTCGTAGAGAAATACCAAGCATAGCTCTCTCCATTGCCCTCTGGGCGACTCTGAGCTTGTGGATTAGGCTCACAGTAAAGGACCACGTCCAAACCCACGTGAAACCAGGTGTAATACTTGCGTACGTGTTGAAGCTTAAGCTTGAGGAGATTTTGATACCAAAAGGGAGTAACAGTACACAATGTGTCACCTGATGGTGCTGAAGTCAGGCATCTTCCTCAGTAGATCGTGGAGGCGGGAACGGTAGTTGGGTTCACTGGTGTGTACGAGGGCCGCTAGCCGCGCCGCCCCCACACTGGTCGCGTGGCCTAAGGCGTCGCCTTCAGAGCTACCGTTTGTATCGCTGCTACTGCTGCTGCTTGGGATCTCGGCGCTGCATCAAAAAGAATGTTTTAAGTAACAAGTATAAAGGAGATGTTGAGTGGTCAGATGTAAAAATATGATTAATGATAATGAACACCTTCCCAATTCACAACTTAACACTAGTATTCTGTAAACTTATGGGTAATGGTCTGCCATCTGTTTTATCACGTTGTTCGATTCAGTAGCCATCAGAAATATTGTAGGAACTTTGCCAGGAAATTGGTTGACGAAGCTGTTTTATTACACACTCTTACTAAAATATTTACCTAAAACCTGCCGCTTCCGAAGATCCATTGGAGCTGTTGGAGTTTTCTTCCGAGTTCATGCTTGGGGTGTTGTTATTTAACTTAGATGAGATTCTTTTGAGGAATGTTATCTGAAAAGACAAAAGCGTTTATTAAATTATACGTTATTTCCTACTGTTAGATACTGTTCTGTTCTGGCCAATTGGCAAATGCTTTACCGTCGGTCTTGGCTTCACTTTAACTAAATAAAGATTGACGATCTGCGTGGAGCCTTGGTTAGGTTAGTGTGCTATGTGCCTATGTAGACGGAGGGCACAGGGTTCGATTTTTAAATTTAAATTGCTGTATCTGGTCTGGGTGTATGTTTTCTCGTCTTGTAACACCAACACACAACACAGGTGAATATGTATGGAGCTTTATTTATTTATACCACTACAGCCGATGGGCTGGCTCGGCATCCCCTGAATTAAATAAGGATGCTCCAAATGTTTGATAGCTTACCAAATCACGTGCGTCGTTGGGCGTGTACAAAGCTATGGCCCCCGCGGCGGTGGGCGGGGCGTCGGTCCGCGGCACGGCGTCGGGCGGGGCGGAGGGCGGCGCGGGGGCGAAGGCCTCGCCGGCCAAGCTCTCCACCAGCGACCACACGCATGACCGCTCGAAGCGGCTGTACAGGTCGCGGACTTTTGGCTCCACCTGCAATAAAGTTTGGAACGTTAGTATGGTTGCGAGAGTAGAGAAAGATGTGGTTCATATAGTACAACAGAATTAAAACTCGCCGCATGATCCCAGAAGATGAGTTGTAAATTAGTCGTCGTTAAGCCCAGCAGTGATAAAACCATAGGCCCTAACTGCCTTCAGAACTTTACCGGGCTTTGTGGCGAGCCTTAACGCTAAGTCTTTTATGTGTCGGGGGAGGGGTGGGAGTAAGCTCTTCCCGTCCAGACGGTCACGCTTGAGATGGAGTTGTACGACCAGCCTTAGGGCGTCCCTTGCGAGATTCTTACCTAGACTCGGTCCATGGCATATCAGTTTCACTATTTGTAATGGTCGTCGGTGCGTAGACTGCGGTGATAGCCCAGTGGCTTAGAATTCGACCTCGAATCGAGGGGTCCGGGTTCGAATCCCAGTGGCACCAATGACTTTGTAAAAAAAAAGTTATGTGCGCTTTATAAAAATTGCTGTTATGGTGAAGGAAAACATCGTAAGGAAACCTGCATGCCTGAGAGTTCAGAAAAAAAAGTTCTCAAAGGCATGTGAAGTCCACCAACCCGCACTAGGCCAGCGTGGTGGACTAAAGCCTACATCCTTCTCATTGTGAGAGGAGACCCGACCCTGTAGCGGGTCATTAATGGACAATGGTCGTAGAACCTGAGTCGTCGGCTTCGGACGACGTGTGTCGCGAAAGCGTCGAATCGCTCCCAGCCCAAGTAGTGTAGTAGGGTTAACACAGATACACACCTCCTGGTACCGCGCGAGGCACAGCATCTGCACGACCTGCGCTATCTGGATGAGGTTGAAGCGCGCGATGTACGACACCGGCACGTCCACCACGCCGTGCGCCTCCGGGCTCACGATCGCGGGACAGATCAGGTGGTTCAGCACCAGGTCCGTGCATATCGCGTGGATCTCGCGGTCGGTCGTTCTGTGGACGGTAAGAAAGAGGCCACTTAATGTTCGACTGGTATGTTATTCAAATTCAAAATTCAAATTCAAAAGCTTTTATTCATTATTAGGTACAATTTATGCACACTTAATGAACGTCATACATTTAACATTATACAAACATCCGCTTCCGCCCCTCAGGCAAAACGTAGACTAGGAGAAAAAAGCGGGCGGAAAAAAACTCCCAGCACTCTTTTAAAAATAAGTATGAATTATTCTATGGTGCAGTATGACTAGGCCCAATAAAGGAACACACGTGACAGCTATCGTGTGTGTCAATATCGCCCCATTGCCATCCGCTCACAAATGAATATTGATACATGTTGTATAGAAATAGCCTAGTGAAGTTATTCAATCCCACGCTTTCTTATCGTCTAAATAGTCCTTAGTTTCATAATAGGCCTTTCGGCACAGGACTGATTTGATAGTTCTTTTAAATTTATGAAAAGGCAGGGATTGAATTTCGATTGGAATTTTATTATAAATTCTAACTGACATTCCCATAAATGACTGGCTTTTTTTATGAAGCCGATCTTGGAAATATCAGCTTGTGGACATTCCTGGTTATGACACCACATGACACGCTAATAACATGGCTGTATGTATTTGTAAACTTGGAAAACTAACGTAGTGTCGCAACTTGTCAGTAACCCATTAATGACCCACTACAGGGTCGGGTCTCCTTCTCGTAATGAGAGGGATGTAGGCCTTAGTCCACCACGCTGGCCTACTGCGGGTTGGTGGACTTCACATACCTTTGAGAACATTTTTTTTTGTGAACTCTCAGGCATGCAGGTTTCCTCACGATGTTTTCCTTCACCGTAACAGCAGGTGATATTTAATTTTATAAAGCGCGCATTACTTTTTTTACAGTCATTGGTGCGCGCCACTGGGATTCGAACCCGGACCTCTCGATTCGAGGTCGAATTCTTAGCCACTGGGCTATCACCGGTATGTCGCAACTTACTGGGGATAAACTGCCAATCGAGTTAATAGATTATTTATTTATCTAAGTAATCCAAGCTGAAGCAGCAATGAGCTAGCCACATCTGCCTTAGATCGTACAATCGTTGGAGTAAGTGGTTACTACAGTAGAAACTACTAGACAAACGTAGCGTGGGAGTCTTGCGAACGAATTGTTAAAGTTTACTCACCTGGAATGCTGTTTGAGCAATTGCACGATCTGCTGCACGATCCAGGCAATAGTGGCCGGGAAGCTGGGCCAGTGCTCCTTGAGGGAGGCTATGAACTTGCTGGTGAGGTTGTACAGCGACTGCACGGTCCACTTGCGGTAGCGCGCCACCTTCGCTGCGTACTCGCTGCTGGTGGGCTGACCGAACTTCTTCAGACGGTCCGCTGCGGAGAATCTGGAGAAGGAATGAGGTTTTTAATATTCCTTGTGTGTAGGATACAGCACCTGCACTCGTCACCCTTCTAATCTTCTTCTGTGTCCTGTATAAAGGTGATACGGCCATCGTAGATTATAAATAAATAAATAAATAACGCTTCACACTCATAGCCCCACACTAGGATTCCCTGTGTCGTGGGCGCCATGGACACACACAAGACAAGAACACAACACACCCAGACCAGAAACAGAAATTCAAATTCATCATTCAAATCTCTGCTCTGCTGGGAATCGAACCCAGGACCCTCCGCGCAGCGCACCAGTGTCTTAACCACTGCGCCAGTTGGGTCGTCTGATTATATGGAGGAGGCACTTATCGTCCTCCGAAGCCCGCCAAGAAGCAACAGTACTTCTATTACAAATGACAAAGTTTGACGGGATGATGGATGGCTGGATGGATAGTGGATGTTTCTTACTATTTCACGCAAAAACGGCTGAACAGATTTCGTTGAAACTGGTTATGCGCATAGTTTATAACCTGGATTATAACATATAGGATTTGTTTTATCCCTCTCTGAACAAATTTTAAAATCCACGCGGACGAAACCGCGTGTAGTCTATTTAATCTATATAGGACTACTAAACAAGAAAATAAACATCATACAACCAATAACCACCAATTTAATAAATTAAAAGTTTTCCGATAAATTTTCATTCTATTCTAACTTCCCTTTCGTACAGAAATTTTACAATTTTTTATAAGAAAACATATAATTTTGATCATCTTTCCTATTTACCAAGATGATAGCAACATCATGATACATTAAAGCATTTTGTGTACATTTATTACATTAGGTGTTTAGTCGTCAGCCGCTAACCCGTCAGTAAACAAAGGCGACCTCGCGCCCACGCGTACATGTGCGTTCGGAGCTCATAGTCCGAGAGCTGGTTGACATTCCTGAGCAGGTTTTGAGGCACCCTGAAAACTTGTACACTTCTCGTTCTCTCGTATTAGTACCCAAACACTTCTCACTTCTCGTATAGTACCTAAACATAGAAAATGATTTGTGGGTAACAGCGGTTTAATGACGAATTTCTTTGACAAAAAATTGTCATTGAAACATTTCACAATTTTTATTACCTTAAATTGAAATTGTGAGCGTCAAAAAACAAAATAAGCAAAATTATTTAGACGGACCCTCGTTAAAAGAAAGCTTACAAGCACTGCGCAAATCTTCAGCCTGCCTCAAATACCTTCTTAAAATGGACTACTAGCTCTCCTAATATTATAACCTAAGCATCGGCTATTTGTTGCACGTAACGTCTTGAGTAATCGTTATGCAATCACAAGGCTTAATCTCCTAGTTGTTTACGTATTAGGTGTTTATAAATAGTATCTAGTTATAATAGTATCTTCATTTCTATACCTTTATACCCTTTTTATACTTTTATACGGTTACTTTTACGAGAACGTTCACCTTTTAATGTCTTGAAATGTTAAATTCCACCCTTAAAATGTTAAAATCCAATTAGCGCGAAGCACCTCCTTTACTTAGAAGTCTAAAAACCACTGGTTTAAATCCACAACTATGAGAGCTCAAGGTGTTCCTTCTGACTCAAAGGCGGCGGCCGGCGGCCGCACGACCGTCCCGATAAATCCTCTGTCCGTCACCAGACGTTGTCTTACAAAGCAACCTCTCTCGACCAGTACCGCCTACGTACCTCTCCATCGCCTTATCCGGGTCCACGTCGAGGAAGAACTCGTCCTCGTGCAGCACCGCCATGACGGGCGCCTGCAGCGCCGCCACGAGGAAGCGCCGCGCCGCCGCGTGCCCGTCCCGATACACGCCGTACAACGACGCCAGCGCACACTTGCTCGTGCGGAACACTCTGGAGAGAGGGATGAGCTTCATATTGTTGTAGAAAAGAAAAGAAAAGAAAAGAAAAGAATGCGTTTATTGTTGACTGTTACACGAGAAAGATATTACAAAAATAATGATAAGTTAAGAACTGTCTACCCTATGCGGGCATACAATAATTATATCTTAAATAACTAAAACTAAATTTTATATTATAATTATGTTAAAATAAGTTGTGATCGTAATGTGATTGTAGTAATCAAGAATGACATGTGGCCAGCTAGAGACCAGTGGTTAAGACTTTCAAAATAATATATATTTTTTTTAATATTTCTGTACACAACACACAAACTAATTAAAAATACATACAAGAGACATTGGTACACAGGTTCTGCTTATTTCAATTTGAAATTTCTTCCAGCAGCCCTGGGGTAGGAGAAATAATACTAAAGAAAGGCAAATCTAGTGTGTCTATAAACAGGCATAATAAATGCAAAAACGGATGAATAATAAAGGTGGGAACGTAAACAATGGTTTACTTCTCATGAGTATAATTTAAAAGTGAGAAATAATGCTCTTTGACTTTTCTTTTAAATGTAGCACATCAAATGTATTACAGGCGCGAATTTGAGGCGGAAGTGTATATTGTGTAATATTACTTTTATTCTAATATTATTATTGTAATATTAATACTGTAACTCATTAATGACCCACTGTAGGGTCGGGAGCGGGACTCACAATGAGAAGGATGTAGGCCTTAGTCCACCACGCTGGCTTTTGACTTTGAGCCAAAACTTCACTTTTTGGAACGGTTACTTTGAGATCACCTCATGAACTAGGAACATAATAATGGGTCTTTTGACTAGCTTTGATGGTTTTTCCAATGCACCTAATTCCTGATAGGAACATCGAAACAAACGACCGTGTGAACATAGCTCGCTGGGCCAATATAATTCAATAAACAACCAATTTACAAATGAGAAATCGGTCACACAAATCAAGAGACACAACCAACCAGTAGTACAATTTCCTTCGGACGCTGATTGTAATAAATCAAATTACGCGTGTATTATCACGACAGCGTTTCAATTGCGCTTCTGCGCTGTGAATTGGTAATTGTCTTTATTGAATACTAACTCGAGTTGAGCTGATTTATGGAGTGTTACGGACGCAATATCAACATTTTCCTTATACCGTTTTTTATGATGTACACGATGTTAGTGAGCACTGCAGTCCACTAATGAATGACCACTTTCGATTTTGAACTGTACGTCGTTACTATTTGAGACGGCTGGAAATGATTGTTATTGTGGGTGTAAGACTAAAAGAAATTACTTATTACAATATTTTTATTCAATTTGTATTCTAGTTATTGTTCAAAACATTGATTTTTTTGTCAGGACGTTCAAAAGTGGACACCCTAAAATTTGCAGGAACTACTATTACACATTGTTTACGACCTCCTTGAGCAACTTGGTTTTAATTCTTTTTAAAAGAAGGAAGTATAGATTTGATAGATGTCATTGTTGTAAGAAAGTGTTTTTGTTTTAGAATATTGAGCTTTAAAAAGTGTGCATATTAATAGTGTCATTAATACTTAAGTACTAATAATTTAGTACTCGTACTACCAACAGTAGATTGGTTCGTTGCTAAGAAATACTCAATAAGACTTTTGTCAAGTGAAAAATTGCAAATAATATAGATTTATTTCTACACGAAATATTGTAATTTTTTTTACTATTTTTTATAATCCAATTTAAAAATTCTGGATTTTCAGTTGGAGAGGTTTTGTTTGCAGGAAAGTGGTTATATTATTATGTACTACTTATTAAGAAATTGGTAACAATTTCTTCACATAATTTGTCTGTGGACGTTGTGTTATACTATACTACAGAAAATAAAAAATGGGCTCAAGTTATTTTCACATAAATCTTTGTATACACACCATACGAAAAAATACCGTAACACTTGGGAGAAATACTATGTCGGTAGAGAGTGTGTATTAATAAAAACGACATAACAGCAATCCTCACAAAAGTAGAAAAGGCCTAAATATCGAAAGACGCTAATTTTAGGTGCCCATTTTTATTATCTTGACACTCCATCTTGACATATTAATTCTTTATTGTTTTTTCTTATGCAAGGTTGAATGTGTGTGTATGTGTGTGTATCTGTGTGATATACAATGCGTCCACATACGAATTATGTGAAGAAATTGTTACCAATTTCTTAATAAGTAGTACATAATAATATAACCACTTTCCTGCAAACAAAACCTCTCCAACTGAAAATCCAGAATTTTTAAATTGGATTATAAAAAATAGTAAAAAAAATTACAATATTTCGTGTAGAAATAAATCTATATTATTTGCAATTTTTCACTTGACAAAAGTCTTATTGAGTATTTCTTAGCAACGAACCAATCTACTGTTGGTAGTACGAGTACTAAATTATTAGTACTTAAGTATTAATGACACTATTAATATGCACACTTTTTAAAGCTCAATATTCTAAAACAAAAACACTTTCTTACAACAATGACATCTATCAAATCTATACTTCCTTCTTTTAAAAAGAATTAAAACCAAGTTGCTCAATTTATCTGACCCCGTCATTAACATTGGTCAGCTTCGAGCCTGGATGAGCGTCAGCGAGATATATAAACCATACTACATAAATCTCTATATATATCGTCACTACATGGAAAAGGAGTAAGTGTCCGCCCGTGTGGAGCTCTACAGGAGGAGGTCAGATTCTGAAGAAGGAATAGTGTTGAGTGGATCGCGAGTCGGTATTTTTGTGTATTTTTGTACCATAGGTCATTGTTCCTAATTAATTTCAAAATTTAGTATTTCAAATAATTATTGATTGGTAGTATTTGTGTTGATGATTACATGTTTCAATAACTATTCAAAGGTTTGAATAATTTAAAAGATTGGTTTAATAATTTTCCAGATTGTCATTTTATATTTCATTTATTTTTTCAATTTTTTGAATTATCTGTCACTTTAGGAAAATTATTGTCAACTGTCTATAAGTCTTTGATAGTCGTGGATTGATTGTATTTTCGTAAATTTCAGGGTTGCGCAGCTGACTCCCAAGTATGGCCGAAAGGGGTGAATCGGTTAAAGAATTTGCTGAGCTGTCTCGAAGGCGAAGCAGTTATAAGGGACAAATTACCATTTTTGTTAGTTTCTTAAAATCGCTAGACACTTTAACTTCTGAGAACATCTGTGAGTTGGAATTGCGCTTAGGCAGGCTAGACGCGTTGTATGCCCAATATGATAAGATTCAATCCCGGTTAGAATGTATTGCTGAAAACATTGAGCTTCAACTACAGGAGCGGGAAGAGTTCGAGAGTAGGTATTTTAAAGCAATGAGTCTAGCGAATGAAGTTCTGTCTAACTACAAACGAACACAAGTTCCTTTTTCTACCGATTGCAAGTCACGTCGCAGTAAGCAAAGCCCTGTCAAGTTGCCTACCATCCAAATTCCGAAATTTAACGGTTCTTTTAATAATTGGCTGGAATTTAGAGATACGTTCACGAGTCTCATCCACGACAATGACGACATTGATGATGTAAACAAGTTTCATTATTTGCGAACTTCGTTAGAGGGTTGCGCTGCGGTGGTAATTTCATCTTTAGATTGTTCTTCAAAAAACTATAGTGTCGCATGGCAACTCCTTTGCGAACGTTTCGATAACAAGCGGTTGCTAATTCAGCACCATGTGTCTTCATTATTTAACATCGAACCGGTCACTCGGGAGTCTGCCAGTAATCTTAAGAATATCATGGACCAGGTTAACAAGAACATTCGTGCATTAGAGTCGTTAGGCGAGCCCACCGAACACTGGGATACTCTACTCATTCACATAATTACTCATAAGTTAGATGCAAAAACTTATCGTGAATGGGAGGAGTATAAGGGTCGTCTTCATATTGAGATGCGCGTGGAGCTCCAGCATGTGATGGAGTTCATGCGCATTCGCACCAATGTACTGGATACCATCGAATTCACGCGACAGACACAAAAAGTAACTACCAGTCACAATACTATCAGTAATAGGAATGTTAAAGTAAAGGCTATGGTTACAACACATAATAAACCGAGTTATTTAAAGTGTCCAAAATGCAATAGCGATGAGCATAAGCTAAATAATTGTCCGCAGTTTTTAGCGTTAAGTCCCGATGCCCGCTTGCAGTTATTACCTTCATTAAAGGTTTGTTTTAATTGTTTTGCAAAATCCCATTTTTCCAATAATTGTAGGAAACAGGGATGCAATATTTGTAAACGTAAGCATTCAGTCTTGGTTCACGTTACAGATAAGGAGCCGAATGTGCATGGCGAGCGCACTGATGCTGTCAGCGCGACTCCCACCACCGATTCAAATAACTTAACATTATCAACGAGCGTGTCGTCTGCGACTCTTGAGGTAAACCCTCGGCGCGGCGACGTTATATTATCGTCTGCGTTGGTTCAGTTATATGATTCAAACGATCGTGTCCACATCGGACGGGTCGTTTTGGATTCCGGTAGCACTTCGAGCTTATTGTCGGAGAAAATGTTCCGACAGTTAAACCTTCCTTGTAATCAGATTAACCAATCTGTACAAGGAGTGAACCAAGCGACTACAGTTATTAATAAGATGTGTAGTCTGCGTTTACAGTCATTGGATAATACGTTTATCCGTAATATTAATTGTTTTGTTATGCCTTCCTTGACAGGCAATGTACCGAGTCGTACACTAAATATCTCCCATCTTAAGATTCCTCCTAATATTTGTTTAGCGGATCCTCACTTTTATAAACCCGCGACAGTAGATTTGATATTAGGTGCTGATATCTTCTGGGACATAATAGGGTCGCAGAGAATTAATTTAGGTAGTAATGAGCCTACCCTTTGTGAGACTAGGTTAGGATGGATAATTTCTGGCCCGTTGAATCACAGGTATTCTAAATCATATCCGCCTAGTCCTATTCAGTGCAATTATGTTAACGACAATGATTCAAGTACCGATATTAGTTCGAATCAAATTATACAAAGTCAACTCGCAAAGTTTTGGAATTTAGAAGAAGTCAATAGTTCAGATTATTCTAGTTATTCGCCGGAACAGAAGTTATGCGAAGATAATTTTGTTAATAATACTACTCGTATGTCAGATGGTCGTTTCTGTGTAAGAATTCCTTTAAAGGAAAACCCTAGTGTTTTAGGTGATTCATTTCAGCGAGCTAAACAGTGTTTTCTATCCTTAGAACGCAGGCTTCTGAAACAACCGAAACTTTATGAGATGTACCGCGAGTTCATGTCGGAGTACCGGTCGCTTAGTCACATGTCGGAATGCGAGCTCAGCTCACATCACAATGCACATTATATCCCACATCATGGCGTCCTGCGGGAGAGTAGTACGACTACCAAATTGAGAGCCGTATTCAATGCGAGCTCGCCCACTAGTAGTGGGGTTCATTTTAATAGTATTCAGATGGTAGGTCCGACGGTTCAGGACGACCTTTTAGCCATTCTTTTAAGATTTCGGCAGCACAAGTACATTATTTCAGCTGACGTGGAAAAGATGTATCGGCAGATACTTGTGCATCCCGACGATAGGTATCTACAGCGTATATTGTGGCGTGACAATACTTCTCAGTCGCTTAGGGCGTTTGAACTGAACACAGTTACTTACGGAACGGCGAGTGCACCATACCTCGCCACCAGATGCCTTAAGCAGCTAGGACTCGAATGTAAAGACAGTCAGATCGCAGAAGTTATTCTTCATGATTTTTATGTGGACGATCTGTTGAGTGGTGGGGATGATTTAAATATAGTTCGGGGCCTTCGTGATAAGGTTACGGCTATCCTCGCCTCTGCTCAGTTACCACTGAGAAAGTGGAAGTCAAATGAGCCTCAGTTAGTGTCAGAGTTTACCGAGTCCACGTATAATTTAAATATTGGAGGCACCGAGCCAAGTAAAACTTTAGGTTTAGGCTGGTTGCCTAACGCTGACGAGTTGTATTTTCCTATCGGGTTGGGTACTACAATGAAAGGGAACTCTAAACGTGAGTTTCTTTCCATGATTTCCCAAATATTTGATCCACTAGGTCTCGTATCGCCCGTCGTCATTAAATTTAAAATATTTTTGCAAATGTTGTGGTTGCATAATTTATCATGGGACGAGCCCGTATCGCGAGACGTTCAGGAGGCCTGGTTGGATCTAATAAAGAACTTAGATGTTTTAAGTCATTTGCGCCTACCTCGCCGCGTTATAATTGATTCTTTCATTAAACTAGAATTTCATATATTTTCTGACAGTTCAGAAAAGGCTTACGGTGCGTGTCTGTACGTCCGTAGTATAGATGATAGAGGTAGGATATTAGTTCGGTTGTTACTCGCTAAGAGTAGGGTAGCGCCCATTAAAGCCACGACGATTCCGAGGCTTGAGCTTTGTGGTGCTCAAGTTGCTGCGAAGCTATATGAAAAGGCTTGCAATTCTTTGAGGTTAAAGGTAGCAAGAACTGTATTTTGGACAGATTCAACTATAGTTTTGGGTTGGTTGAAGATGTTGCCAGCTAAGTTACATACGTTTGTCCGTAACCGTGTCGGAGACATTTTAGACAAAACTGGCGATTGCGAATGGCGTCACGTGCCATCGGATCAAAATCCAGCAGATTTTGTGTCACGCGGAGTCAATGTTGACATTATTCAGTCTCTCGATATGTGGTGGTCAGGACCAGACTTCTTAAAGAGTCCTAGTAGCGATTGGCCTTCTACGAATCTGTCGTTGTCTTGCAAACCATTGCCTGAAATGCGTACTGAATTGTCGTGTTTAGTTACAACTGATAATGAAACTAATATGTCAGCTTTTATAAATTTTGATCGGTTTTCAAATTTTAATCGGCTGAGGCGTGCAATTGCCTATATGCTCAGATTTATTGCAGCATGTAAAGGACAACGTCCTACAAATAACTTCCTTTCTGAAACTGAATTAAATAATTCATTAAATGTCATTATTCGCACCGTTCAGAGGGAATCATTTTCAGAATATAACTTTTTATTGAATAAGAAACCTTTGCCTTCTAAGAGCTCTTTATTGAAATTTAATGTATTTTTAGATGATAACAATTTAATGCGTGTTGGTGGTCGTATTAGCAATTCGGAGTTTTCGTATGATAAAAAACACCCTTTATTGTTACAGTCCACTCATCGATTCACACGGTTGTTATTTACATATGAACATACGAAGCTCTTGCATGCTGGACCACAACTATTGTTAGCATCAATAAGAGAAGTTTATTGGCCGATCGGCGGCCGTAATTTGGCAAAGGCTACTTACCGTAATTGTGTTAGGTGCGCACGTATGAGAGGTAAGGTTAACGCTCCTATAATGGGGGATTTACCAAAGCAGCGTCTCACTCCTGGTGGTTATCCATTTGAAAGCGTCGGTGTCGATTATGCTGGCCCGATCGCTTCCGTCAGTCGTCAGGGTCGTGGTTGTCGCGTCGTGAAGGTTTACATTGCAATTTTTATCTGTTTCACCACTAAAGCCATACACTTGGAATTGGTTGGTGACTTGACAAGTAATAGTTTTATTCTTACTCTACGGAAATTCATTGCTCGTCGTGGAAAACCTCGACATATATTTTCCGATAACGGTACATCGTTTGTTGGTGCATACAACGAGTTAGCTACCTTCCTAAAGCGAAATTCTGACTCACTATCTAGTGATCTAGGAAATGAGGGAATAAATTTTCATTTTATCCCCGCGTATTCACCGCATTTTGGCGGTTTATGGGAGGCAGCTGTTAAATCCGTTAAATTTCATTTAGTAAGAGTATTAGGAAACAGTAATTTAACATATGAAGAATTGTATACAACCTTAACGCAAATTGAAGCTATTTTAAACTCGCGACCACTCACTCCATTATCGTCACATCCAGACGATCTGACCCCACTGACTCCAGGACATTTTTTAATTGGACGTCCGCTAACAGCCATTCCAACCCCTGATTACCAACAACGGAAGGACACTCATCTGACGAGATTCCAACGAGTTGAGCAGCTCCGTCAGCATTTTTGGACGAGGTGGAGCAAAGAATACATTTGTGAACTCCAGAAGCGTACCAAGTGGCAGACTGCATCTGCACCCCTAGAACGTAACTCATTGGTCCTGTTAAAGGAGGATAATCTACCGCCGTTGAAGTGGAGGCTGGGCCGAATTGTGTCCCTTTTTCCTGGAGCAGATGACGTCGCCCGAGTGGCTGAAATCAAGACCACCGGTGGGAACGTAAAGAGGTCGTTTAACCGCATTTGTCCGCTTCCAAGCAGCGATATGATATAGTTTGTTGAACGCAGAGCCTTCAACGCCTGGGGGCATGTTTACGACCTCCTTGAGCAACTTGGTTTTAATTCTTTTTAAAAGAAGGAAGTATAGATTTGATAGATGTCATTGTTGTAAGAAAGTGTTTTTTGGCCTCTCTCACGATCCATTAATGTGATTTATAATATTATTAATAAATTCATCTCTATTCCTTCCACATATTTTTCATTCATCTGACCCCGTCATTAACACACATATTAATCTCAACTATTGTGTCCCTACTGGGGGCCCACTTTTACTTTTACACTTCGTCTGGCCTCGTACGTATACATATGTATAAGTCTGTGTGTGTTACACCGTATCGTACACGTTCGTAGACGGTACTGCAATTCGTCACAGCATGTAATAGGGAAGTGGGCACTCAATCAGCGTCGCGTCGTCTGCATCACGAGTAATCACGACACGTGACACGTGAAAGCGGGCTCGCCTCGCGCAGCTGACGGGTTCGCTTCCACTGCAGGAAACATGCAGGAAACTCGGCGACGCGTGCAATCGTTCGCCCATTCGACAACTACCTAGATAGCCCGATCAAATTAGCCCGAAAGTAGGGGTATCCTTGCATTAATTCCAAAAAAACTGAATATTATTCTAAATATTTGCATAATATATAAATTTTGTCTCAGACATTTTTATCACAAAATCTATGATTAAAGACATAAATCAACAGTACGTAGGCTGTTTGAAAAAATCACAGCCGCTTTATTTTGATTCTTAAATGTAAGATTGTAACATTTCAGAACTGTGATTACAAATACCTAGATCACAGAATAAATAAGACCTGGCGACCTAAGCGGTGCAGTAGTTAAGGCACCGCTGCGCGGAGAGTCCGGAGTTCGATTCCCAGCAGAGCAACGATTTGAGTAAAAAAATTGAATTTCTGTTCCTGGTTTGAATTTGGTGTTGTTGTGTATGTCAATGGCACTCACGACACAGCAAATCCTTTTTTCACACGGGTTAAGTCATGGGCTACATGACCATTAAATTAGTACTTTATAGATATTCTTTGAATCCAACACTTTATGATCTATTCATCTAATTACGTACATTGATACGAAGATACGGGTCAATTGATATGGGTTGACGTATTTGTGCAGCACACGCCCCTTTTATGAGCTACATACGTAAACGACTGACTCACTAAAACAACATATTCTAGTCTACAAATGGATCTAAACTTTATGAAACCTCGCGAAGCACATCAGTAAAAATTCTCCTTAATTTTATTATTTTGACAAAACGTAGACTTTTTTTCAGCCGCCCATAAACTGCCTTAGACATACAAATAATTCCATTTGCCAAGCAGGATTTTGCACAAGAGCACTCCTTCAAAGCCGGTAGTGCACTGGTGTTTCCCTGGTGTTTCCTGTTTCCTGTTTCCATAGGCAACGTGAGCACTTTGCTTCATGTGGTCTGTTGGTCTAGGTCTTTCTACATAATAAATGTAGTCGCTGGATATACAGAAATACCAATTTTAAGAACCATAGTAGTTATAAAGTCCATTAAATCTCACCGTCAAGTAACTCACGAAGTAAATGTTGATTCATGTTTAATGTATTGTATAGGTACAATAAAACTCAATCAACCTTTGTTCTCATGAAATCGACACTTCATAATGAACCAACTACATATTGTATAGATGACAATGGATAGAAAAAGTTGAGAACTGAAGTTAGTACATTACTGAAAACAGCATCTTTTATTTGAATTCATACAATAACATTTTTAAATTCATTTCATTATCTGGTACAATTTGTACACAATAATGAAAGTCACATTTTTAGTGATGACTCCTATTATAATGAAATTATATTAATCATTGTTCAAACATCATTTTTAGGTGATTCAATGCAAATTCGTTAATGTTCCTCTCCTAATCTCTACTGTGGTGTAACATGCTCTAAATCTGTATGAGAAGAGCTATGCCCAACAGGATATTAAGAAATAAGGAAACGATGATTTGACATTGAACGTATTGACACTGTGATTTTGTATCAGACAGAGAACTTATCTCAATACAATGTCTAATAAGGACCCTTTTGAAATGTCACACACCAGTGTGCACAATAATAACCCTTTGCATTCCAGACTTAAAGAAAACAATGTTTATCATATCAAGCGACCAGTTAAAACAATTAATAAAACTTTTCACTGAGGTGAGGTTCCCTTTGTCCAATGTTACCAAGCTGCATGTGTAAAAGATTTAGGAAAGAGTTGTCTTCTGTTCAATACTGGGACAAAGCCACATCCGTGCAAGGATTACTTTTGTACTGCAAAAATAACACAATACTGCTTAAACGAAAGACGCACCCGAGAACCAGATTAGTCATTGTCTACAAAAAATCAAGTTTTCCTTCTGTTAAGAACCTGAATAACTTGTGTGCATTGCTTCCTATTGTGATATGCACTGAAAGACACAAGTAATACTTGTAGGATTAGATAAGATAGCTAGACAGGGAATTGTTTCAAATTTTCTAAACAGGAAATGTAAATGTGTTAAAACTTCATATCTTTAACATTAGGAAGTAGATTAGAGATGAACATGAAAAGTAAAAGTAAATATTTTTCATAAGAATATAGAAGAAGGCTAATACAATACTGCTAGTGTCTAGCTGCTGTTAAGAGGAGACATACACCTGGATGGTCGAAAAAAGCGATATTTTTGCATTTTCTTTAAGTTTGAGGTCGGAAAATATCACCTCAAAACGGCAAGGCAATATCTCTATAAATAAGCGAGTTACAGCTGAAAACGCTGAAACGTGAAAACGTAGAAACGTGAAAACGTAGAAACGTGAAAACGTGACACGTGTACGCAGGTAGCGGCAGGCGACCCTTCGGACAAAGCGCGGTTACAAACAAAAGAAGGTCGAGTACGGCGCCGACAACAAAATTTGGAAGCCATGAGCATACCGCCGTAGGAGACGATGATTCCATGAACATTTCTAAATTTTCAAACGCGTTTTTCTCGAAACAGGTGTTAAACATAAATTATTATCTATATTTTACGTCCATTGCTGGACAAAGACACACTCCCCTTTTCACGTCACTCCTGCTGAACATTTCATGTCACCGGTAAACTGAGAAACTGAGCTAGAGCTAGCCGAGATTACAGCTACTAGCGCAACTCTCTCATGGCATGGCGCCTGGCCAGCAACTCAAAACGCGCGAGTTCTTTTATTAAACTCTGTCGGCGGCCAACAGGCGACTAGCTTATTGGTCAGTTTTCCCCTTCAGTACCCACATACCATGGAAGAGTCGCAGTTACGGCGGTCGATCTCTAGTGTCAAATAAATGATACTTACTTCCTAGGATCGCTGGCAGGCACCATCTGATGCTTGATCAGCGAACGGATGACAGCCAGCAAGCGTGTACGATCCGCGTGTGACCGACAGCTGCCGTACAACCCCGCTACTAGGCAGGAGGGCAGAGTCGACGGCATGTGCTCCTCCCCGAGGAGAAGGCACAAGGCGACCAGGTGTGGCGTGTCGCGAAGCCATCCTAGGAGCTCGCCGAGTGCTGATGCCTCCTGGAGGAAGAATAAGGCGTAGTGGAAACGGTCAAAGAAATGGATGCGGAGAGCTGAAGATCGAACTCAATGGCGCCTTGGGAGAGGCCTATGCCCACCAGTGGATTAGATTTGGCTTCTAGAGTTTCTACCTTCAGCAGCATTAAAAGTATGTTTAACATTTTATGGAATCTAGAAGTCTTACATGACACACACTGTGATAAATAACTGAATAATAGTGTGTTTTTTAATGTTTTTTATCTTATTTTTAAATTATGTTATTAATAGAGTTGTTTATATTATTTCTCTCTCAGAGAGCAATGGCTAGAATACAAATTATTCTAACTAATCACACACTATCTACGAGTTATAAAAACTTCATTTTCCTAGCTATTCACTAACCAACCAAGATAGTAAAATTTTGCAGAACATTATAAGAACAAAGGATATTCAAAGACAATGAATAGTCTAGCCATGAGCAAAATGTGTCACTTAAAAGAAAAGAACGAAACATATCTTTCCTTCACTGTGAAGTATATCACTCTTTTAGTCCAGTAGTTCAATGTAGTTCACCATTCACAAACGATAGGTTATCCTTTCCTATTTCTTACTTCAACACTCCATACTATTTCTTTTACTTCAGTTAGTTCAGTTCCTTCACTAGTTCATTACGATATATTAGTTCTAATGAAATGTTCGATAAATTATTATGAATTAGGGGTATCCCATAATGAACTCGTGTATCGTAACGTTTATCTCTACTAGTCTTTTGAATTTTTTGAGATTATTAGATATAGGATAAAAAGACAAAAAAATTAAAAGGACTAAAACAATAAAATAAAACTAAGTGCGTTTGTTTTATCAAATATCTAGTAATAAATTATGGTCGCTTTCCAAACGTATAATGACATATAATGTTATTTTTGTTCAATATTTTGAAATACCGTATAATATACCCTCCGTAAAATCATACCTTAGATTTCTTACGATCCTCAGAGACGTTACCTATTTAAATTTAAAAATGAAAGAAAATATCATTTATACTTATAATCAAGCCAAAATAGTCCGTAAATACTTAACATAAAACTCATAATATTGAAACGTTTCCTAGAACTTCTAACGACAAGTATTTAGATGTAATAGTGTTCGTATAAGAATATTTGTAATTTGATCATTGGTGCTTTACTTGATGGTTTAAGATTGTTTTCTCTTTTATGTCTCCGAGCGTGAGTATGTGTATGTGTGCGTGAGTATGTGTATGTGTGCGTGAGTATATGCGCACGCCACGCGTCGTCGACTGTCGAGCTTCTTCGGTTAGTTTCGTTCGCGAAGCAATTGGACTAAATGAACGAGATGAATTGTAACTGAAGTAGTGAAGGAAGGACGGGAAAAAGTGAAGTACTTCAATTGAAGCATTCATTCCTGAACGACACATGACTGGAATAGTCAATGAGGCAGCCTCTCTAGGTCCATTGTATTTGTGCATCCATATGACATACATGGACCATCATAATGGAGGTGCAAATAAAATAAATTAGGGTGTTTGTATTGTTTTCATTATTTGAAATCATGATTAGTATTTCCTGCCTCTGACATAATCAATCCTTCTCAGTTCTCTCTGTTTTAAACTTTTGTTCAGTAATAAGTAGTTCCAAGATTGTTTACCAAATTAGACAAGAGTAAAAAAACTGACAACTTAGTAAGTAATTTTATAGTAAGACCCTATCATTGGTAAAGGGAAGTAATATATTAATTAATTTACACACACATACACACACACACACACACATGCATCACCATTTGTAATGTTATTTAATAGCACAGACTGGACATAAACATTAGTCATAGTTGACATAAAAGCTATTGGATGTACATTCAATGGTTAGTTGTCAAGGTTGCAACTGATCATAATGTTACATTAGTTATTGAGCATAGCACTGAGTAATATTGTGTTAGTCAGCATAAACACGCTAGCAAACTCAGTGACCAATCCAGTGACTATTGGATGGAATGAATTTTTTTCAGATTAGTCCAGTAGTTTTAGTCTATTGGCTGCAATCCTTTCATTGCCTACTATTGGGTACCTGTGTCTTCCCACAACAGGGAGTATACTATATCTACCTAAGCAAAGGCAATGAGTGGTGTTTCCGAAACACAGTTAAGTATTAAATATATTTTTGCTAGCTGACCCCGCAAACATTGTTTTGACATCTATTTTATCTTATATATAAAATTCTTGTGTCACAATGTTAGTTACCATACTTCTCCGAAACAGCTTGACTGATTTTTATGAAATTTTATAGTTCAGTACGTCTGAGAATCACCTACTATCTACTTTTCATACCCTACCAGTGATGATGTTGTCCACACCTAACATTTTTATTTTATTTTTTGGACAATGTTTTTCAATAATGTGGCATCAAAAAATACATACAACCCTAAATTTTCACCCTCCTATCAACAACCCCTATTTTTTAATAGTCATTTTAGTAATTTAATAATTTTTCACCCCACTCGATAACTTATATAGCAAAACAATGTTTTCAGGGTCAGCTAGTAAGATAGATAGGTATGTATATTAGGAATAAACACAAAGCAACAAAGCAAGCAAGTAATTAATAACCATTACATGCATTATCTAATTGCTGAATGGAATTCACACAATGCTCTGAATGACAGCAAAGTGGGTGGACCTATGCTCTTATCTATTGAACAATACACTGGGGAATACAGGAAATGGTATATTACTATGTATTTCCTGGCCAAAGTCATGGTATTACTTTTTACAGAAAAATAATAAAAAATCCTTTTCAATATAAGTAGTAAACAGAAATTTGTTTTGCATGGATTTTGTATTGCTTATGAGTTTGCATCTAACTTATTTTTAAATAATTACTATTTAAAAAAATATTTTTAAATTTTTATCCTCCTACCTTATATTTCAAGACCTTGTAGGCATCGATGAAGGTAGTACCCTCGAGCTGACTCGTGCGCTGACAGGCGGCGATGGACTCCGCCTCGCACCTCGACGTGATCAAGTTGGTCAGGTTCTGCCGCTGCATCGAGCATATCCACGCCACCTGCAGCAGCTCCAGTACATTCTTCTCCACTTCCTCATTGAGATTTTGTAGGAGTTGCCGCTCCGAACTGATGAAGATCTTCTCTCTCCGCAGTTGATTGGCGAGCTCCGCGATGTTCATGCAGCCTTCGGGCGCAGGCTGCATCATTTTTACGATTTTTAGTAGCTCGAGCTACCAACGCATCCTTTTTTCTAATAAATAAATGAGTTTGTGATTTAACGTCATTTCTACACAGAAAACATAATCACTTCATTCATAGTATTCATACATTTCACTCAAAGTACTTGTTACTGTAATGGCTGAACACGAATGCCTTACACATGGATTATATTCGTATTTGCCAAGCAAACAACTATAAAACTATTTTCTACAAGGATATTGCACTTTTCTACACTATTTTATTTTGTAGTAAAGAGAGAACTTGAGAGAAGATACAACAAAACTTGAGATTGAGATCTCGAGAGAGAGAATGAGTAATTTTTGTGATTGGCTGATTGCGAATGAAAATAATAGATGAATAGGATTGATTCAGTTGAATGAATTGAATGACATTAAACGTTCGGAAATCATGTCTAAAAGTCTAAACTTAAAATAAAGAACAATAAATTTATCAATTTTTTTGAGATTGTAATTTTACATCTAATTTGAATTTATGGGATGCACTTCTGGATCGGAAATACCTTGACCTAATAGGCGTTGCTTAGATTACCTGACACATTCTTTAATAATAATAATTCTAATCTTTCTGTACATAAGATAAATTAATATAAGTAATAATTAGTTTATCGCAAAAAAATTGTTTAAAAATTACTCACTCCACTAATAAAGTTTTATATAAGTTTTTTTTTTCTTATATAAGTCTTACATTGGTAAAAATATCGGCATACTCTACACATCTGCCTTACCTACTCCTAGCTCTGCCTTGCTGTGTCTCGCGTGATGTGATATTTTGCGTTTGATATTCTATATTGAACGAACAAGTTTGTATTTTGATAAAAGAATGGGACCTGAAGAACGGACGAATGGAATAGATGGAGTTTTATGAAGGAAGAAATCTTTGGACTGCCTCTGCACACAGTTTTTTACTGTAATTTTGTGTAAATAAAGTAATAAATGTTTAGAAATAAGTACTTAAATGTGACCGGTGGATAATTTAGTTACTATAATGTCAAATAGTACAATAGAAGGAAAGTTAAAAGGATTACAAGAGCGCTTTGAAAATGAATTGCGTGTTCGTCGAGAGGGTATTCACAACCAAAGGAGACCACCACGGACTCGTATGTATTGTATTTATAAAATCAATTACCGTTTTTGTCTCTCAGAATGCACTACAATTACGGTCTTTTGTTTAACTTTTGTGAAGTTATCATAAAAATTGATCTCACCTTTTACAATCGCTTACTCTCTTCGATTTTGAAGCATGTTATTATTAAACATTCTGTACTTCTAATTTCATTACTTTTTGGATAAAACGACGATGCAATGTATAAATCTTACGTAGTATATGTTTTTATAGTTGTAAAGATTAATTATGTAGCTAGTAAAGGTTAGAAATGTGTTTAGGGGTTATAAACACTATACAATTAGGCCATGACCAAATGGTTGTTTTCTCAGTGTTATAGTGGGGTTACGATCCTCTTTATAGGTTTTAGTGTATTGCAAACATAAAACTGCTGTAAATTAGCTGTGGCAAAATTTTAGCTGATATTCACATTAAAGTAGATTTTTCTTCATGTTCTTTTTGTTCAACTTTGTTAGTGAATTCCCAACTTGTTTATTATTAGAAATTACAACCATCGAAAATACACTCACACACTTATAATCACATTCCTGATAAGATTTGATTGAGAATCTCGAAATTAATGTATTGAGCCTGCCCTGGAGGTATCTTTCTGCCACTCTGTTAACCCGTCATGTCTTGTGTTTCCATTGAATAGGTGTGGATCAGTTGGCCTGCATGCCTGATTGCTACTCATATGAAATTTAAAAATTACCTCACAATTTGTACCACAACCCAAACATTCTTCATAGTAGTTTCATTCTTCATAGTGTTACAGAAAGTCATAGTTAAATATCTTTAGAACCAAAGTTTGTTAGGTATTTCTGAATGATATTCACATGGCGTGAGTTGTAGAACATGAATATAAGAGCCCAGCATCCAAATACATACCGCATTGAACACTGAAGACCCTCCTGGTGTAACCTTTATCCATAGGCAATGGCACTTTCCATCAGTTAGCCTATTACCTGTTTGCTTGGTTTTGTTCATAAAAAAAGTATAAAGAAGATAGGGCTCATCCATTCACATCTCTATGTCCTATACTCATACATATAGTTTATGTCTGTTTTTATTAGTTATGTTAGATGGTCTTGTGTTACTCTTGGAAGGCTGCCAGATATGTTATATGCCATTGCAAGTTATGTTTTTGTCGTTAAATGATTGATATCTAGCTGATATACTGAGGGCAATGAAGTGGTTATTTAATCTTTATTGTATCTTATACAATAATCTCCCATAGCCCCCTACTTGAATAGATTGCATTTAAAATGAACTTGGCATCATCTGACTTGGTCAGTACTTGGATTTTGAAGGCTACTTAATTAATAATAACGTAAATAATGCTTCACACTCATAGCCCCACACTAGGATTCCCTGTGTCGTGGGTGCCAAGGACACACACAAGACAAGAACACAACAAACCCAGACCAGAAACAGAAATTCAAATTCATCATTTGAACCTCTGATCTGCTGGTAATCAAACCCAGGACCCTGCGCGTAGCGCACCGGTTCTGGAGTGCTGGGAGTTTTTTTCCGCCCACTTTTTTCTCCTGGTCTACGATAGCATGAGGGGCACCGAGTGTACAGAACTTGTACCTGACAATGAATAAAAGACTGATTTGATTTCATTTGATATTGAAGACAAAAATATCTTCACATGCATAACCCACACAAGGGTTTCTCTGTGTTCCAGAAACAAAAATTTAAACTCATTCAAATCTACTTCACTGGGAAGACTCAGTGCACATGCCTTTTAACTACTGAGCCACTCAAGTCAATATCTGATAAAGAAGTTATGGGTGATATAAAATATTCATAATATTATTATGAAGTTGGCTACTAGCCTTTTTCTTGATCAATCCATATTAAAGAAGCATGATGGAGTATATTGTAGGCCTTCTTCTGTTATGGTGAGAGACCTCTGCCCAACAGTGAATTACAGCATTCAGATTACTTATTGTTTAAGTATATTTATTTTCTTTGCAGTGTTCACAAATAGAGATATATCTGCAATTCAGACAAGATCACCACAAGTCACTGAAACTGAAAATCGAATGCGAGAGGTGTACAAGGTTTGTAGTGTGTTTATCTGTTGTTTCTTATCAGTTTGACTACTAACATAAAGAATATTTCCATCAGACTTCTATAGTAAGCTGATATTTCCAAGATGTCGGCTTCATAAAAAAAGCCAGTCATTTATGGGAATGTCAGTTAGAATTTATAATAAAATTCCAATCGAAATTCAATCCCTGCCTCTTCATAAATTTAAAAGAACTATCAAATCAGTCCTGTGCCGAAAGGCCTATTATGAAACTAAGGACTATTTAGACGATAAGAAAGCGTGGGATTGAATAACTTCACTAGGCTATTTCTATACACCATGTATCAATATTTATTTGTGAGCGGATGGCAATGGAGCGATATTGACACACACGATAGCTGTCACGTGTGTTCCTTTATTGGGCCTAGTCATACTGCACCATAGAATAATTCATACTTATTTTTAAAAGAGTGCTGGGAGTTTTTTTCCGCCCGCTTTTTTCTCCTAGTCTACGTTTTGCCTGAGGGGCGATCAAAGCGGATGTTTGTATAATGTTAAATGTATGACGTTCATTAAGTGTGCATAAATTGTACCTGATAATGAATAAAAGCTTTTGAATTTTGAATTTTGAATTTTGAATTTTTGAAGTATCAGACTTCAAACGTCTATTAAAAAGCTAGAATATTTTTTAAAATATGGAAATTAAAAAATGTTCATTTAGATATTTTTATGTTTGGATCTCTTTTCGTATTTAAACTCTTTAACTATTTTTGTATGCCCCATAACACTTACCTTTCAAGGTTATGCCTAAGACCCATACATACGTCATCAGGACGCCATGGCGACGTTGTTGGCTACTTACCCAAACAAATAGTATTGTAAGGTTGGTTGGGATAGACCATCCTAACCCATGACACCTCCTGACCCGGCAGCTGTAACTGTAAAGTGTCTAAAGTTAAGCAATGTATTTATTTATTTTTAAGCAATTTATTTATTAATTTATTTCCTCACTCAGGTGAGCGGCAAACTAAATGTGGACGGCACCGAGTACAGATCACACGTGGACGATCTCCAGCAACTGGGCGAGCTGGGCAGCGGCACATGTGGACATGTCGTCAAGATGCTGCACCGGCCCTCCAGCACCGTCATAGCTGTGAAGGTGAGTTGACTACATTATTGAATAGCAGACGTCATTCTGCCAAATATAGAAATTTCTACTATTTTCATCACACTGTATAAAGTTATAAACCTTCCTTGGACTTATACGAACATATCAAAACCAAAATGAGCCAAATCGGTCCAGCAATTCACGAGTTTTCGCGTGACTAACGAAGAGCGATTTATTTTTATTATATAGATATATTGCGGCAATCTGCGTATGCAGAGCGCACATCATTCAAATAACTCATAAATCATGGGTAAGAAGAAAGTAAATCGAAGGGCAACCGCATCTTTGAGAAAAGAGTACAGCACACTCTGAGTTGATGGACAATCTAAGGAGTACAGAGTTCAGGACAGATATATTGATGGTACAAATAGTAATTTTGGGCTTCTGTCTGTCTGTCTGTTCTGGCTTTACTTGTCACAAAGTTTTCTTTCAGTGAAGTTAGCCTGTAGGTCATGTTATCATCTTATTAGCAACAGTAGCAATTTAACCCTAAACATGTAGGGGAGAATCTTTTCTCTTTTTTTAACCTACCCTTTTTTCATGTCACAGCAAATGCGCCGCTCCGGCAACTCGGAGGAGACCAAGCGCATCCTGATGGACCTGGACGTGGTGGTGAGGTCGCACGACTGCCCGTACATAGTGCGGTGCCTGGGCTGCTTCGTGACGGACGCGGACGTGTGGATCTGCATGGAGCTGATGGCGACGTGCTTCGACAAGCTGCTGAAGCGGCTCGGCGCGCCCATACCCGAAGCCATCCTCGGGAAGGTCACCGTTGCGGTCAGTGTCTTAAACCTTTATGAAGTGTTGAGGCTCTTGGATTGAAGCAGTGATAGCCTAATGGCTAAGAATTCGTCTCAGGCCTTGTCCTAGTCGTGACGAAAGATTTTGAAATCCTCTTCCATAATGGCGGTACATATTTACTATTTACGGTAAAACCTTTATTTCGGTAATAAACTTGAGTTTAACGAAGTTTAAAACCATTTTTCTAATATTTTTTCAAATAGTGCGCCAAAACAGCTCGTGGTGTCATGGCGTCGGCTCTGACTACTGTCGTTACGAAGAACTCATAGACACAATGACATGTTTACCTAAGCGTGACGTCATCATGCGCTGTGAGAGGCGTTTCAATCAAAATGGCGAAATGCAATATTTTAATGTTTTATTTTATTGAAAATCTTAATAATCTTATTATTTTAAACAAAACTAAACCAGTGTTTTGATTTTTTTTAGTATGTAGATTGCCCTAAAATGATTAAATTGACGATTCTTTGATACTGTCGTCACGCCTATTGTACGCGATGACGTTGTCCTACGACAAATTTGACGCGTGCGATCGGCTTGGCAATTAGGACAAGTCACTCGAGGAGCTGGAGGACGATGGAAGGTAATGCGTCCATTCCATACCCGAAGCTATCCTTGGGAGGGTCAGTGTTGCGGTGAATGTCTTCTGTATGGTTTAGTACCTTTATGCGGTGGTGAGGTCCCAGGATTAAAGTGGTGATAGCCCAGAGTCTACACGCCAATGTCTTTCTTAAAGAAAGTTTTGTTTACTTTAAGTGCTGTAAATTTTTATTTCAAGTCGCGAGCACAGCTGTTGTTCACGCGACAGCCGCAACGATTGCGAAGTAATGAGAATGCACCCTAAGTGGGAAAATGTTAAAAATGAATGTCATGTCATGTCAGTGCCCATTAATGACCCACTACAGGGTCGGGTCTCCTCTCACAATGAGAAGGATGTAGGCCTTAGTCCACCACGCTGGCCTACTGCGGGTTGGTGGACTTCACATGCCTTTGAGAACATATTTTTTGTGAACTCTCAGGTGTGCAGGTTTCCTCACGATGTTTTCCTTCACCGTAACAGCAGGTGATATTTAATTTCATAAATAGCACATAACTTTTATTACAAAGTCATTGGTGCGTGCCACTGGGATTCGAACCCGGATCCCTCGATTCGAGGTCGAATTCTAAGCCACTGGGCCATCACCGCTGCGAGAAATGAATAAATTCTACAATAAGAATTGCATTGAATTCATTTTTGTTCGTCTCCGCAGACGGTGAACGCGCTATCGTACCTGAAGGACACGCACGGCGTGATCCACCGCGACGTGAAGCCCAGCAACATACTGCTGGACGAGCGCGGCAACGTCAAGCTGTGCGACTTCGGCATCAGCGGGCGGCTGGTCGACTCCAAGGCGAAGACCAGGAGCGCTGGCTGTGCGGCGTATATGGCGGTGAGTGTTGCATTCACTATACCTGTATCCTAACAAACACCCTGTAACCAATGTTACCAATTAATGACCCACTACAGGGTTGGGTCTCCTCACAATGAGAGGGATGTAGACCTTAGTCCACCACGCTGGCCTAACGCGGGTTGATGGACTTCACATGCCTTTAATAACATTTTTATTGTAAAGTCGCTGGCATGCAAGTTTCCTCACGATGTTTTCTTTCACAGTAACAGCAGGTGATATGTGCATGCCACCGGGATTCAAACCCGGACCCCTCGAGAATTTTAGAGGTCGAATTCTAAGCCGCTGGCCTAACACCGCTTCAAACATCCTACTGACAAGAAACTAAGCAACATCCGCCAATACACCTGAAGTGAAGCCCAGCAACAATCGGTTTCTAATATTTTTGTAGCCAAGACTGCGTTTATTACAAGGAGACTGAGCCCGAGTTTTTATTGACCCCAAGAAACAAGTGAACACAGCCACCGAAATGTCGCAACTCCGACAATCTTATCTCAGGATACACTTTAAAAAAGTAGTGATGGTGATAGTGGGTTAATAGTTTATTAAGTGTTATAATTGACGACCTGAGTGGCGCAGTGGTTAAGACACTGGAGCGCGGCATGGAGGGTCCTGGGTTAGATTCCCAGCGGAGCATAAATTTGAATGATGAGTTTAAATTTCTGTTTTTGGTCTGGGTGTGTGTGTGTTGTCGTTGTCTCGTGTGTGTGCATGACACCCACGACACAGGGAATCCTAGTCGAGTGTGAAGCGTTTATCATTTTATTAAATTATAATATTTATAGCCGGAACGGATAGACCCGCCGGACCCCAGCCGGCCGGACTACGACATCCGCGCGGATGTGTGGTCGCTGGGCATCTCGCTAGTGGAGCTGGCCACCGGCGTGTTCCCTTACAGAGACTGCCAGAACGATTTCGAGGTGCTAACGAGGGTAAGTTCACATAGTTATAATAACAGTATCACTACCAATACATAATAGTACACTTGTACAGAAGGCCCACTTCGAATTAAATTAAATTAAGAAATTAAATTATTTATTTAAATAATTTATTTAATTTCGAATTAAATTAAGATTGAATGTAAAGTGAAGCTTATTTACTAAATAAATTGGAATAAGATACGTTTTGGACCAGAATTCATTCTGTAAATGCAATTTATGTTTTACAGGTAATAGCGGATGATCCGCCTCAGTTGCCGGACACTACGGATTTTACGCCGGAGTTCAAGTTATTTGTGTCTCAGTGGTAACTTCCTATTTTTACTACTTTTACTATTCATCGTCATTATTTCTGTACTCACTACTGCCGAAAATACCTAGCCACATATTAATACGCAATACCGAGCACGATTTTAACAGTGTAATGTATGACACTTCAGAATAAAAAATTAGGATGGCGTTTAACTTCCTGATCCCCTACACATAAGTATACGTTTTTGTGAAACAATATGAAAATAGTATTTTTTTTATTGGCAATAAATAAAATTATTCCACATTTTATTTATTTCTTTCAGCCTAACCAAAAACTACCGACAACGCCCCAAGTACGTGAAGCTATTGGAACATCCCTTCGTAGTGAAGTCAGCGCGGAGCTCCGTCTCCGTGGGCTCGTGGTACGCTTCGTTGCCCATCAGTGGGCAAGGCACACCCTCAAAGGCGGGGTCCAGTCTATCAGTCAACGTTAGTAATGGGTACGAGGCACCGGTGACACCCCAACCCGTGAGGAACTTCGTGACGAGTTCCCAGCACTGGACTCCGGAGCAGGTCACTCCTACTCCTGGCAGGTATGGATTTGTTGGTAGTTTGTTATACTTATTTCAGCATACCGAATGATTAATAAATAGGTTAGTGGTTGAAGTGTGGTGATGATAATGTGGTGTGTGAATCTAGCTATTGAAATTTCCAAAATATTTTGTATTTATATAGACTATTGACTTAGTTGGAGCGTTTTATATAGACTAATGACTTAGTTGGGGCACAGCGACATTGAAAGCTTGTAAATTCTCCCTTTGTCACAGAGTGAAGTCGGCTCATGGAAATAGTTACGTCGTACGTACGTACGTTTAACTATACCGCTGGAAATTTTAAAGAAAATATATAGAGCATTTTGACTATTTTGGCAACGAAACAATACCAATCGCAATCCATAATCGGTATGTCATGTCAGTACCCATTAATGACCCACTACAGGGTCGGGTCTCCTCTCATAATGAGAAGGATGTAGGCCTTAGTCCACCACGCTGGCCTACTGCGGGTTGGTGGACTTCGCATGCCTTTGAGAACATTTTTTTTTGTGAACTCTCAGGCATGCAGGTTTCCTCACGATGTTTTCCTTCACCGTAACAGCAGGTGATATTTAATTTCATAAATCGCACATAACTTTTATTACAAAGTCATTGGTGCGTGCCACTGGGATTCGAACCCGGATCCCTCGACTCGTGGTCGAATTCTAAGCCACTGGGCTATCACCGCTTTTAATCGGTAGATCGGTTAGTAATTTCGGGCGCAAGTAGCAAGACAGTGTGGATGCCAGTCTATCAGTGAATATAATCAAGGGGTATGAGGCAGGTATTGGACGGGATGAGCTTCCACTCTTGCCCTCCGAAACCACTACAGCCCCCTTTAAGTCGCCTGTTATGATAAACAGGAGATACCTCATATTATATCCCGAGCTTAGCTTATAATCCTAGTGATTAGCTCGTGGAAATAACTGAGCATCAATAGGCAGACCACACTGTCCAACATTCTCCCGTCCATCACTATTGCTCATGCAGTGTCCAGCCCGTGTCCTACTTGTGATTAGCTCGTGGAACTAACTGAGCATATAGGCAGACTGCCCTGTCACAGGCTGTCCAGTCATCACTGTTGCTGAGGCAGTGTCCAATCTGTGTCCTATTTGTGATTAGCTCGTGGAAATAACTGAGCATCAATAGGCAGAGGACATTGTCAGAGGTTCTCCCGTCCATCACTGTTGCTCATGCAGTGTCCAACTTACGAGTATAGCAGATAGCTATATGGTTTGTGGTTTGTGAACGTGTTCCAGAGCGTGGTGGAGCGGCGTGAACGCGGGCGGCAGCAGCTCGCAGCCCGCCAGCCTCGAGGCCGACTTCTCCAACCACTCGCCCTACCCACGGCGCAGGTACAATACAATACAATACAATACAATAACACTTTATTTTACACAAATACATTACAGAATTGGGTAGCAAATGGGTATGCAGGTCACCTATTATGAAATGGTTACTGAAACCTCAAATGAGACACAAATTCGATTACTCATAAGGTTTGAAATTGTCGCCTCAAATAGATTACCTCCGGCTAACATGCGACCCCGCACCGAAGTAAAAATTATACAAAAAATTCAGCTTCACTGCAGGTAGAGGTTGTGGGTAAGGTGAGCAGCTCAGGCGAGCAATGATGACCCACTACAGGGTCCGGTCTGCTCTCACAGTGAGAAGGATGTAGGCCTTAATCCACCACGCTGGCCTATTGCGGGTTGGTGGACTTGCCATGACGACTCTATCATTTATAAAATTGTATCCAAAGGATATAATAACTAAGCTATAGTAGGTAATAATATTATAGTATAGCGGTGATAGCCCAGTGGCTTAGAATTCGACCTCGAATCGAGGGGTCCGGGTTCGAATCACCTGCTGTTACGGTGAAGGAAAACATCGTAAGGAAACCTGCATGCCTAAGAGTTCAGAAAAAAAAAGTTCTCAAAGGCATGTGAAGTCCACCAACATGCACTAGGCCAGCGTGGTGGACGGCGGCCTACATCCTTCTCATAGTGAGAGGAGACCCGACCCTGTAGTGGGTCATTAATGGGTTACTGACGTAGCAAGTTAGCTTAAGATCATACATGTATACCGTAAACAGTTATCCCCAGTTGCACTAAAACCTCATAATATATTTTTTGTCGTACTCGACGACTCAATTTAATAAAATGTATTGCGCAGGACAATAGACGCGGCGCGAGCGTCCCCGCCGCCGCCGCCCATCCGCCGCGTGTCCGCCGACAACCGACTGCGTTCCTCCCCTGCGGTAAGTACACCGTGTAAACCGTATAAACGTTGGCTGAAGAGACAGAATAAGTTGGTATAGGTACAATGCAAAAAAAAAATTACAAAAATTAAACCGACATCCAAAAAATATGAAATAAAATTTCTTATATGGTCCCTATATAACGTGGTTTATAACGTGGTGCGTGGCGATACCTATGCCATCTAGTGTCATTTATCGGAACTGCATATTGCTTTATGGGTAGGATTACTACCGTATGTTAACTTTTTGAAAAGTGTATCACAAATAATTTTGTATATTAAAAGGCTCATTAAAAGTGTATTCTTGTATTGATGGATGCTCCAATACTTCCAAGAATAAAATATATAAATATATTAGTGGAAATTCTCGTAATTTTCCACTGATAGTACCAACATGCTCTGGCTAAAAACTATACGAAAAGTTGGATAAATGCAGTTAAAAATACACGTGACATGAATTCAAACGGTTAAAAAGAACTATCAAGGTTTTTTAAATGAAACTAATATATAATTTGTTTTGAGATTAATTTAAAATTCAAGTTATTTTTATTTTCAATGAAAAGGAGGAATTTGTTCTATTTAAACATTTTTATTTATCACGCAATATCAAAATACCTGGCATTCATCTTAAAATAGATACTGCTTTATGCGTTGCTCACTTTATTTAAACAATGTTATCTGAAAATCCTCTACACCCTTTTAATATACCAACAAATTTTCTATTGAAAAACACTTGGACCAAATACTTTTAGAATTTGAAAAATATCAACGTTCGCACGACACACACTATTCTTGATATCACTAAAATCGCATTTTATACATTTTACATAATTTAATCCGTAATTTATAGTGAAATATTGAGTTATTCCTGGTTATGCGACATTATGAAAACATATGAAAAACAAAGGGACAATATTGCACTTTAGTTGTGGCAGTTTCGTTTTAATCCGCTAGGTGGCGTTTTGTAGTTTCTGCACGGTCCCTATACTTTAGCCCTACTATTATTAGAGGTTGGTGTTTTTAGTATCAAGTATTTTGTTTCTTTTATTAAATTTTTTTTACCTCAAAAAAAGTAGGCCTAAAAAGTATGTAACAAATTTTATTTCATATTTTTTGATGTCAGTTTAATATATGCTTAAAAAGACGACTATTTTGGGAATTAAGTTATACATTTTGTTCTCTATTGCAGAGTTCGGGCAACACAAGTCCGATAGTGTTACAGCGGTTTTATCACCAAAGTCAGCAGCGTCGCTCGAGAGTGGATCAGCACGCGACGCCACGGCATAGAAGGTATTATTATGTCTTACTTTACAACCCCCAGTCAGTGAGTAACCCATTAATGACCCACTACAGGGTCGGCTGTACTCTTACAATGAGAGGGATGTTAGACCGCCGTCCACCACGCTCGCCTACTGCGGGGCTGGCATAATACTAAATTCGGCCCAGTATTAAATAGAAAACACAGTCTAATGGGATAATAGCCAAGACCGAAATATAAAAGGCGTTTGTTGAAATATTTCTGGCATTGGTTCTTAGATCCCATCTGGTTAGCTGGTCCGCTCTGCTATGCTTGTGATAGCTTTGTGTTATGCCATATATTAGTCCACCATGCTGGCCTAATGCGGAGTGGTGGACTTCCCGTCACAGTTTTCTAACAATGATTTCCTCCCTTGTCATTGGTTCCTTCTGAATAGATTATTTTTTATGTATAAATAATTTTATTGAAAGTTAAAAAATATGGTTTTTGGTATTGCAGTTTAAGTAGAGAGCACAGTACGGGGCGGTCGCCCGAGCCGCCGCCGAGGACGAGTCGACAGCACGCGATGCTCGGCCACGAAGGTGCGTCAATGTATCTATTTATTAACACAGTTGCACTGTTTGCAAGTAAATAACGACTGGACCGATTTTGAAGACTCCATACGTGCTTCACATGTTCAAAACAAATATATGACATTACAACAATAATAATTGAGTTAATAAAACCATTTTGTGTTGCAGCAAACGGCAGCATGGAGCTGGAGCCCCCGCCGCTGCACGACCGGCTGCACCCCCCTTCGCCCTTACTACTTAACGATAGGTAGGTACAATTGATTTTTTGGAACATTATTTGACTAATAATCTGTAGTTTGCTCTTTGGGTTGGGCTTAGGTTTATATTATTGGCTGCATTAAAAGAGAAACGGGTAATATTTGTCGGATGATTTCTACAATCAGGTTCCTCGAATAAGGTTTAGTTTTCGACAACAGAAACGGACTGCTTATTCTGCTCTCTGGAGTAGTAGTTAGGGTCGCTAACCACGAGACCAACAGGCCAGTCAAATATGAAATGCTATACTATTAGTCACTGGGCTATCACCGCTTCTATGCCTGCCTGTCAGTAACCCATTAATGACCCACTACAGGGTCGGGTCTCCTCTCACAATGAGAAGGATGTAGGCCACGCGGGCCTAGTGCGGGTTGGTGGATTTCACATGCCCTTGAGAACGTTTTTTTTCTGAACTCTCAGGCATGCAGGTTTCCTCACGATGTTTTCCTTCACCGTAACAGCAGGTGATATTTAATGTTATAAAGCGCACATAACTTTTTTACAAAGCCATTGGTGCGCGCCACTGGGATTCGAACTCGGACCCCTCGATTCGAGGTCGAATTCTAAGCCACTGGGCTATCACCGCTATGCCTGCCCATTGACATGAAATGCGCCGCACAGGTTATCGGAGGGCCGCAGCCAGAGCCTGACGCGAGCCGAGCTGCGCAACGGCTACCGCACGCCGCTGACGGCGCCGGTGCAGGCGGCCAAGCACCAGCACGACGACCAGGGTGAGTGCACGCGCGCTGCCCCACTCCTCCGCGCCGTCGCCTGGCTCGCCACCGCGCCTGCCGGCGGCAGCGGCAGCCCCCTGTTTAACGTCGAAAATTAATAACCGATCTTCAGATGTGGTTCGAGATTAACACTGTTTAGTTGTCCAGATACTCTAAAATACTTTATATTGAAATAACAAATGTTGCCTGGCAACCAATCTGAAGATCGGTTATTATTTTTTTCCGTAAATAGGCAATGATATGATAGACTTCAAATAGGACTGGACAACCTCAAAATAGGGTGATTTCTTTGAAATCTGAATGGTCACTTCTATCCTGAATTGTTACTTACTTACTATCAATTACTTTTCTATACATTCAATATTTTATTTTACAATTCATAGGAAAACTTACTTAAAACATATCAATGTTCAAATATGCCGTCCATTTACTTAAGGAATAATTATATTTAATTAATAAAATGAGTAATTATTACAATAAGATGATCATATTTTAAGATTTAACAATTTTTACAATCGATTTTTTAATTCCAACGAAATGTGTTTTATCTAGTTATGCATTAAATAACATAAAAGATAGGTAGTAGCTAAATAGATATTGTATTTCTATAACACTATTTAAAAAACATAAATCAAATTAATTTTGCTAGGATGAATCAAAATTTGTCTTACATAGGATTCTGTGGTGTAAATGCTAAATTGCTAACTCTATTTTTTTAAGTAATTGACACTTATTCTGCTTACTTCTTCTATTCATACAAAAAGTTATTGGGTAGTGACCCAGTTATTAGAGAATAAGGCCTAAAAGAAATCCTAAAAAGAAATCCCTTTCATTGTAAAAGGAGACGGCGTGTCGTAGTGGGTCACTAATGGGTCACACACAGACATGTTATGTGATTAAAAGTAAAATAAATGTAGATTTCAATTTATATCCATGTTCCCAAAGTCATGTTTATCATCAAATATTTACGTATTTGACGATGCGTTTTTTCTTATTGTTCACCAAACAAATTTAACAAAAGACGAACTAAAACTAAGAATTTTCCTGACATGGAGTTAGTTATTTAGCACTTGCCAACGATGTGTTAGTTATAGGATTGTTTTAACCAACTGACGGCAGCCAGCCTATGACATCCAACAATTATTCGTAACACGATTCAGTTTGCAACAGAACAAAATTACAAAAAGCTGCGCTTGCCACTCTCGCCATGCTGTGAAGGGAAATGATTGTGTGCGCTGATTACATGAACTCCTGCGTATACGTTGATAGGCAACTTATACTCAAATATACTAAAGTATTAAAACTGTAGAAAAACTTCAAGTGTATCATTGTTTTCAATTTCATTCATAGAATGCTAGGTTCTATTTTAAATATAAAGATTATTACAGAATTTTGATTAAGTTTTAAACTAGATATATCCAAGTTTGTCGTAAAATATATACCTACTTGGATGAATAATAATAGCTTTTTGATAATGAAAGGATGACGTAAGTAAAGAAAACTATTTTATAACATTTGATGGCACAAAGTTGAGCGTTCAACAATGTACTGTACATGTTTTAGTTGATTAAACAATGTTTCATATTTATTTTGTGTCACATCTGCATCGTTACGCATAAGTGTTGCCACAATAATCGTAATGTTTCCCCGAATAGATGCAGAAAAATACACGGTGGCGCACAGACGCCTCGCGCGGTTCCAATGGTTGCTAGTGTGCGTGCGCTCCCCGCGCCACCTGCGCACTGTCTCCACTCAGAGAACCTCGTAGGAGACCGACGCCATCTGTCGTTCACGACATGAAACTCATGTAGATTCGAAATTCGAAAGAGATTATTTTTTAAAACCAAAGATTATTCGTTAGGAACCATAGACATTTTTATTATTTTTCGTTTTTATTTTTCGCAACATTAAGATATTCGACACAATCATTTCCCTCGCCGGATCATTACCACATTACTTGTATCATGGTACCTTCCCTCCATTGTGTAAATACAGTAACAGTTTACCGAACGGTTTACGTGCAAAAATCGAAAGCTATCGATTGATCGTATCGATAACTCGCTTGGTAATCGATATGTCTCGCTTACGAGCTTAGCAATCATTAGGCTTCGGTAGTAAACGAACGGAGTTAAAACTTAGAAACGAACAATCTAGTCGTACGTTGTAAGCTGCCACTAACATAGTGCTTATGAATCGATTTTTATGTTTAGATGTTACTATTTACATTAATGGGGAAAGTCTGATCACGTCAGAAGTTAAATGTTGTTAAATTATAATGAAAGTATAAGGTGTTATGAAATTTTCTAAAGAAAGTATGTGTTTTTATTAACAGATCAAATTTCTCGTTTGAATCCCGAGAAAAAAGGTTAGAATGATATTAAACAATTTTAGTTGTGACGTAATCAGACTTATCCATACAACTCTGATGTACTTTTCCAAATCTGTTAATGTCTTTTGAAATTTAGTGTCCATTTTGTTGTTTTTGTTGCACACCGGTCGATATCATTTGATCCAAAAACTGCCGCAAGAATCTTATCAAGATCTTTTTAGTTATCGATAGACTGTTGACATTTATTCAAGGATTTCAAGACTATGTAAATCCTTTTAGTAAATTATCTTAAGTAAACATAACGATATAACACAGCCATTGGCACAACTCTCCACATGAGGACTAATTATATAATTCAGCTCGATTTAGAGTTTGTCCATAGAAAACTTAAACCGAGATTATTTTATAAGTAAATTTTATTATTAATTTCCATTCTCTAAGCTGAAAACTTCTGTGAAGCAAGCGTTGAATTAAACTGATAGGGCCGAAACTAGTAACCAGTCTTAGCCCTAATGCTATTTAGTTGCCAGGCAACATCCGTAAATTTATCATATATAGTATCTTGGCAACCAAACGGTATCTATCTTAATCCATATTCCCATATCGGTTATTCATTTTGGCCATTAATTTTTATCCATAGAAAACCTTTAAAGAGATGTCTATATTCCCCCATCCTTTAAGTTGAAAAGAGCTATGGAACACACACTGATTCGAACTGAATAAACGAATTAGTCCCTTAAGTAGAAGATGCCTAGTCTTTACTGAAAATAATCTAGTCAACTTAAACTTGTATCAAATGATCCGACCGGTGCAACAAACCCCTGTGCTTTGCCGCTCTCCTCACGCGCCCTACACATCGCCTGCCATCTGTCGCTCTGTCACATGCCTCGCTACACTAAACACGACCCTAACGCCTAGCTAATAACGGCCAGATTCGCGGGACACGCTTCGGCCAGCGCCATATATGTTGGACCTCTGTGTGGTATGGGTTTGGGCCGCTTGTGTATCTTAAGTTTGGTTTAGACTTGGATTAATGTTTAAGCTACAGTATTTAAATACTTTGGTCATTATTAGCACTTTTAACGATAATGTTTTTGACAATCTTTAAAAAAACAGATGCAAAATATCCATGAACATATCATAGAACAGAAAAATGTAAATGAATGCCAAGTTTTAAACATTTTAAAGGGCACAATATCTTCCAAATTGAAGAAAAGGCAAGTAAACTTACTTGGTATCAAAATATTCGAATCATTGTTGAATACCAATTTTAGCACAAGCATGGCAAAGAAAATGCGCAAGACAAATGTTTGTAAAAGGGACAAATAAGTGAATCAATACACAAAATTAATTGGATCGAACCAACACACATTACTTACTTTAACATTGCCAATCGTCGTTGAAGGCTAATCATACATTATTTTACAATATAAATTGAATTGAACCAGTTGGCTCTACCAGGGGGCCCTACCCCCTTTTCTCTATTAAAAGGGGAGGGGTAGTTTAAATATTCGGTCTTAAGCCACTTAAATATGATCTTTACTCTATAATATAAAGATACACAAGAAAAAGATGAATAATGTAGTGCAAACGCACACATGAAGCGGTCCAAACCTCAACCAATCAGAAGAGCTTCGGTAGCCGGGTGGGGGGCGGGGGTCGGGGGGTGTGGATGTTGTCGCTCGCTCACGACGTCACGGCTTCGCTCATCGCGGATCACCCGCCAGGCATATGGTATGGCACGCGGGGAGTTCTTTGGTTCAATTCGGAAATATAAAATGTGATGATGAAAAAAATTATTTTTTATAAAAGTATTTATTTACAAAAAATGTTGCGAACGGATTAGGTGTGGTCTTGAATGAGGTGATTAAGATTTTTTCAATTAAACCATTAAGAACCGTTTAAACGTGTGTTGTTGGTTAGCTTTTGGTATTTTGTTATTTAAGAACATAACAAACAACAACATAACAAATATTAGTAGAATGTTTCAAAGAATGTAAGTATTGTAGATACAAATTTTGGTACATGATTTAAAAGACGAAAGTAAAAATATCGACAGTGCCTTTCCTTAAAATTGATGTTAGGTAGGATTTCAATATCAAATAGAATCAAAAAAATATTCATTTAAGTACAACTCTGACACATCCGTCCACACAGTTCACGTCACCACACTATATATTTTAGTTGTCACTTAGAAAAAGACCATTCATACGGAACAAAGTCAAGTTTCTTAAATTAAACGCATGAATTCACTTATATCTTGAGTCTTGACTGGGGTTTATGTGTCCTCCGCCATGTTGCGGACAAATTACGAACTAATTTCTTATCCTGGCAACTGCTCGAATAATGACAATGTTATAATATTTCTGAGCCAATGAGCTAGCATAAAATTGACATTGACATCGTTATAGACGACTATATTTGTGTGGCCATATATGTGTGGCGCCACCGTTGAAGGTATCACAAAAATCCGGGTCAGGTTCATCACACCAGTTTTTATTTATCATCACATCACACCATTGATCTATAACTAGAAAACCCCCGGTCAGGCTATTTACACATCAGTTTTTTTTATCATCACATCACAATCGATTTATATCCAAGCGGGGCAAAGAACCAAAGAGCTCCCCGCGGAGTGGGCAGCGCACGGTGTCGTGGGGCGCGGCGGGTGTGGGTGTGGGTGGGTCGCGGGGCACGGTGGGGCACATTGGGGCACGATGGGGCACGGTGGGTGACGTTGGCGTGGCGTAGGCTGGCTGCACTCGCTGGCGGGGCTGGTGAAGCGCCGGCTCAGCGGGTACGTCAAGTGGCATCACGTTGCAGCGCGCCGCGACCCGCGACACGCGCATCTGCTGCACAATCGGTGAGTACAATACCCCTTTATAGCACAGTGTGCCGAAACCACGCACGTAATGGCTATGGTTTTACGTGCGCAAAGTTGTACTTTTTTGCACTGTCATTTGGCTAGTTTATGTCTCACGTGCCATCAAATTCGGCAAGTGAGATTTGAAGCCATAGGTTTCGTGCGTAAAAATGGATTTTTTGCACCGTCATTATGGCGGATTTATGTCATACGCTGCTTCACAGCGGGTTTTAACAGTGGCCTTATAGCTACTTCTAGTGGTTTATAGCTACTTCTCCAGACTAGGTTTTTGTAATGGCTTTGCTTTTACCGATTGCTGACTGTTGTCCATTTTGACTCTTTACGGGTCTTCTCATAATGTTTTACAGTAACCGTAATGAGTCGTGAGCACAGATAATTAGCGGTATTGCACACTCTCAGCCAATGTACAGCAGCAGAAAAAACACGCCAGAACAACAGACGACGTATATTTACGAACCGACGATTGACGAATCAGTCGCGTGACCCGCAGCGCAGTCAATTTCAAACCGTCCAATAAAGTCTGCGCTCACGACTTACGTTGTCTACTATATTTTATACACTTACTATACTTTTCCTCGTGCTACACAGATGGGGAACGAGCGAGAGTTGGAGCGTGCCCGCGTCGCCGCTGCCGCCGCGCGCGCCTCCCCCGCGACCCGCCGACTAACCCTCACCCCTTCCCCCTACATCCCCCCCACCAATCACGTGACAACACCACCTGAGAGACTCACATCAACGGATTGAACCGATCGTGAACCGTGGGGCTATTCGGAGTCGAGTTTGAAGAGTGAAGCTAGTGTGGGCATTTACCCCCAACGTTTACCACACAACACAGCCTGAGGGACATCACCGGACTTGACCCAAGAAGCGAGAACAGTGACAGTGTAGAGTCTGTCTGTGAATTGCTCTGTAGAGCGTTTAACACCATGCCTTAGACTCACATCACTGGACTTGACTCCAGAACCTTGGGTCTGTGAACTTACAGCCTCGGGCGTTTACGTTCACATAACACGGACTGAGAGCCTCACATCACCAGACTTGGCTCATGAGCTGTGGGGCCGTGTGTAGTTCTGTGAAGCTGACGGTGCGAGGCGTTTACCTGATGCAACTTGTACAAAGTAAATGAGTTTTGCACGCATAGTCAATGTATATACAAACTTATTTCATACATTTGTAGAGGCAAAGAATTTAGTCCGCAGCTCATTTCTGACATTTTCTGTATTCCAGCCGAACGTCTTTGATATTTTCATAACGCCCTTATTTATCGTAAAACACCTTTTATTAATCAGTTGTATAAGAACTTTTGTTCCATTTGTAAAACAGGATTACAATTTTGTGAGTTTTCTTTAATTAATTTTGTATTGTAGAACATTATGGCTATCTACTTATTTCTAACTATGTATTACGTAACATTGTCAATGACACTCTTTTTTCGGATGAAATAAAAGCTTTTATATTTTCCACCCAACTGGTTTATTTAGCCATTCAATTAACATAGTGTGCAAATTATAGTTAGCGCTCAAATTAGTCTTCGATAATTTATACTTGAGATTTCTATGAAATGTGTCTATGTGTGATGCCTTAGCTGTCGTAATCTCGCTTTCAGTATAGTCTTCTTAAAACGTTTTAATTTAGGAAAAAAGAAGACTGTCGGAATTGTAATATAACTCGCTACAAAGTATTAAATAAACGTAGAATTTTTATAATAAATCAGTTTTAAAGATACATTCATTCGTTCGCTTCTTTCATTTCAGTACACTTTTGTTTTTTATAAGTTAAGAAGTTAGACTTGAAAGAGAATTTTCAGAAAGTTTTGAGTTTTGTCATTAAATTATTTTACAAATGTTTTAAAATTCATCGTAGAACGTTATATACATATTTTGTGCTGTGTATATTTTAATTTTATTGACTCATCTATCCAAAATAAAATATTTAGATAGATATAATTAAAGAGTGGACACCAGAAATGTTCTTGTAAATATGTTATATTTTGTAAGGTTTGCGGATATTTATTGAAGCGAGATTTGTAAGATATGTAGTTGGCAACACTTGGATTATCTGTCAGAGATGTTGAACTCTTATTGAACCAGAAACAAGGAGGTATTATTTACACAGAGTAGGCGATTCAAACAAAACGATATCCCGAAGATAGACGAAGGTACCGAATGAATTTCATACGCATACCTACACAACACAGTAAAACAAGATAATTTGAATGAAATATAATGCTCATGCTTTAAAAAAAATCTCTTCATAGACGGGTTATTTCAATTCGTATGGGCTTGTATTTCGCCTACTCCTTGTCAATACTATCTCTTTGAAGGGAAAACTGACTATTTTGCGTAGAATATGATAGTTGGTTTGTAATTTGCTTGATGTGGATGGTAAGGATTTCAAGCCAGTGATTTGTGGATAAATAAAGTGCCCTTTAAATCGCTTTAAGGCGTTCAAATATTAATAAACACCACTCGTTCACTCAGTAGTACAAAATTACGTCGCTAATTCATATTTATTGATGAATATTATTTTGAAATGCACAAGATAATGTTTTTACATACTTTTAAAGGCATTTTATACCCGAAAGGTATAAACAGTTGGTTGATAACTGACAACGATAAAAGACCGTGTCTAAACTTTAGAATTATGTAAAAATATTTATCTAAGGATTCTTAAAATGTAAGAGTATAACATCTTTTCTATCGTTTCAACTGCCTTGTTTGGTATAGTAAGAAATTCCTATTTACCACACATAATAATGATAGTGCTATTCATTGTAAATATCGTGTATTATATTGATAGGTAAGTGACACAAGACACGCTATATCTGAAGGCGGAACAAATTTCTTTACATTAAAGACCGATTTCATTTTGGAGGAAAAGGGGAGATCTCCCGCCAGGCGATGTCACTGCCTGGGGACCGCGGTCCAAATGTTGACTTCGGACCATTTGTATATATGCAGAGATTCTGAAGAACTTTGATAGCGCGTTTGAGGATACGTCTTCCGATTGGCCAGTTCGGTATGACGCGTGTGACGTGTTCTATTGTTTACTACATTCGATGCTTGCGTCGTCATGCGTGGTCAGCATTTCATGTGAGGCGCGCGCTCATATTACTGTAGGTATCGCGCCGCTACATCATCAATGCTGGAAGAAGCATTCATTTAAATGTGGTGTTTAATCCTAACCACTGATAATTTGATTCGAAATTTGCTAACAACAATTTAACTTGAAGACCCAGCTAAAAATAAAAAATACCATCGTTAAAAATACAAAAACAATTGTTAAGGTAACTAGTAAGTTATCTAGAATAGTATCTGATACATTTAATTTTTGTATAACAATGTCTGGTGAAATCGGTTCTAAAATGTATAAAGATTGTTTCTATGACGTTTTCTATCCCGGCCGTCACCGAGTTTGCAACAAATAGTTTAAAATATAGGATCGACCGCTTGTATTGTTGTATATTATTGTGTATATTTTATTTTTATGTTCCACCAAATGTTTAGTTTAATGCTCTCGCTTTGTTGTACAGGTTTCATGCGAATTTGTGTGAATGTGTAAAGATGTTTGTATTTTGTTTTTATTGAACTCCATAGTAGTTTATTTGCAGTTTCATTATTTATTTAGATACAATATATGTTTTTACGACAGAATCTTTGAATTACTTCATAGAGCTCAAATGTATGATTTAATTATAGTGCTTTGATTCTGTAACATGTCACTTAATTTTTTCTAATCAAATGTTAATGGTTTAATTTTTTTTTATTTACTATTACTTTTATATTAACAGATATTACTTTCTTTGTTGTTAAAGATGTTATATCTTGACTATATTTGAGGATTTTGTAGATAAATCAATAAATGACTACTATTAAGTAGCATCAGACATTTTTTTAATTTTGTCTGATAAAGGGAATATGTGAAAACATTTTTTACTTTGTTGACATACTAAAATTATTCATTAAAGTGACAACATGTTGAGAGTAATATTTTGTTAATATATAATGTCTGCTCATTCTGTTTATTGTTGCCTGTTTAAAATTAGTCTTCGTTAACTAACCGATGAGATAGCAATTTAAATTCTTGGATCACTTAACAAATGTATGTGCGTGTCGTTTGCTTAGAAACGTTTGTATCCGACTGTAGTATGTACATAATACATGTATCGCGTACAATACCTTGTGTGAATATACAAGTGAAGAGATTGTGTTTATGTAGGGGTGTTTTCTGTGTTTTGCGGATAGGTAGCGAAGGCGTGACTCATTCGGTCCGTTCGCTAATATACCACTCTATTTATAAAGCATAACTAACAACAACTAAGCATGACATTTTTTAGAATAGGGTTTTTTCGCACCATGCAAGGAAAAATCCAAAATTATGTAATATTGATAGATTTTGTTAAAAGCAAGTGAAAAATGGAGATTTCTGTTCTAAAAAATGCAGTATACATTTATTATTTCAATTTTAAAATTCAGGTTTGTTAATCTGTTTTTCAAATGTCAAAAACGCTATACGCCATGAAAGCTATCGGCGTGACGTCATTAGCAGTGTAAATAAACGATGGAGTATAACTTTTTTCCTTTACTGACATGTTTACACTGCGAGTGACGTCACAAGCATGGCGGCAGCGCCGAGACGGCCGAGACCGTGTTTTCGCGGGGATTTTTGAAATTTAAATTGAAGTCTTTTTTTACATAATATTTGTTTGCAAAAATTTTTTTCTAATTTTTTATGGGTTTTTATGACTTACGAAATCATATAAAAAGCTTTTTGACATAGGCCGTAATACCCTATTCAGGATGTATGAATATCCAGGATTCAACATTATTTACTAGGCAGTTCGAATTTTGAATTTAAACGTATCTAATATCAATTGGGTATTATTTGTTTGCCTCGTAATGCGATGGTGGACTAAGTGGACTAAGTGCACCACACAGGCTTAATGCAGGTTGGTGGACAGTTAATTTTACGGGTAAAATAATAAAGTAAATAAATTATAACAATAACGCTTCACACTCATAGACCCACACTAGGATTCCGTGTCGTGGGCGCCATGGACACACACAAGACAACAACACAACACACCCAAACCAGAAATTCAAATTCATCATTTGAATTTCTGCTCTGCTGGGAATCGAACCCAGGACCTTCCGCGCAGCGCACCGTGGTTAAGATACACCACTGCGCCACATGGGTCGTCAGTAGTGGTAACTCTGTATTATTTAACCGTAAAGTTACAGCTATCTCCGCTTAACACAGAAAACTCAGCTAGTGTTCGTGGCTCCACGCGCCGGCGCAGGCGGCGGCCCGGCACCGCCCTCGTTGGCAAGACTGAGGTAGTTTGTAGTTTTCTACCCCCAGTCCCCCGGTACCCCTCTCGTCCGTAAACGCAACAGTAGACCGATGTAACTAGCGGATGACAGATCGATATGTAGTGTAAATACGAAATAGTTGTATAGGTAACGTTATAAGAGCAAATGGAAGATATGTACAAAAATACTCGTTTATTTCTTTCACAGTAAACGTAGGTTCTAAGACGTCAACTAATACTATCCCAAAGTGAGTTAAGATCGTGTGTATTGTTGATGTGTTTCTTGTGTTTTATAATTCAGAGTAATCAATCGTAGGCCCAATCTGGGTATCATTTAAGTACATATTTAGGTAGCATTGAAAGTTCCCTTTTATTGACTTCATTGCGTTTTTTCGGCTAATAAATTATTGCAGTATTTTGGTTTTGATTACCAATTTAACAACAAGAATGTTATTTTTTCAAAATTCAAATTTTGAAAATATCATTTTTTTTGAAATTTCAAAATTCATTTATTTATTCCTTAAAGTTTCCATAAGGGTTCAAAATAACCCAATTTGACCCAATACGAGTAAGTGGAAATAGTCCTAGTAATAATTAGGGGTAGTTTCGGAGCGCCGGGCCGCCGCCCCCCGCCCCCGCGCCGCTAGTCCGCACGCCACGACCACGCCTTAGGATAAGACGAGACTATTTAAACAAAATCTATTTAATAAACAACGATTATTTTTTTGTAATTATTATTGCAATAATTATTTTAATGTGTATTGTAATAAATGCGGATCAAATTTTATTTGTTGTTTTTATTTGAACAACTTTTCCTGAATTTGGAATTGTGCGATGCATTATGAGGACCAATTGAATAAACAGCAGTTAATAATAGTCACACAAGAACCACACTGGAATAATATTAAACCTGATCAGACAAAAAATACTTTTTTATTGCTAATAGTGGGTTTTTGATGTTTTGATCCAATGTCTTTACAAAGTGATGTAAGAATTAGTAAAATTAATAAAAAGCTATGTTAAAATAAAATAGTTTATTGGTTTCTTTTGTACAATAATTAAGAACAATTTGTGTCTAACGAACAACTAGGTTTAGTAAAGGACGTGACACAATAACAATTAAGAAAATAATTTGAAATGTGTAATAATATTACAGTAAAGTACCTACCATAATTTCGTAAAATAGTCTCAGTGATTAAGCGGTATAATTAAATTCTATGACAAAACTATAATTAAATTCTTTGGTACATTCAATACAGCTGTCCCAAATTAATATTATATAAATTATGTGATTAATAAAATAATGGGTTCGTCATAGGAATAAAAGACTTATAAGAAGGTATGTAATAATTACCATACATAGTATAAAGCAAAAATGTAACTAATTTCTTGTCCCAAAAGCAGATGTGCTCGAAGAAATACTAATAACTGAAACTGCAAGCTTATTTCTATAAATAAGTACTCAAATCCCTGAATAAAATTCTAAGAGTGTGGGAATATAATGTGCGTTATTCTTATAAGTATGACTTCGACAACTAAGATTTAAAACTTTATTTAAATTATAAATAAGTAATAAATTATGGACGTTATGGCATATGACTACCTACCTTTCAATAAAAGTAAGATGTGGGTATTTACTAAATTAATAGCAATGAGATTTTCACCTATCATAGAAGGTAAAAACTGGATTGCTTATTACAGAAATTTGCGAGAAATGGTGAGCTAAGCATTTCTTAACTACAAGATCATGGAGGAATTAACAAGCTCACAGGGTATGATCGCTTACAAAACAAATCGTATGTCTTTTATGGTAGATAATTGTTACAGTGATTTTAAAACATAATGTTTTGCTATACGTTAAATGACCGAAATAAGAATTGTAGCACATAACACATTTTGCCAGCATTACGTTCTTTTGTGTGAGCCAATCACAGCCCTGGCAAATTCTGGCAGCCTTGTCAGATTTTAGTGACTGGGTCCCTTTTGCATATTCCTCTATTGCTACGATTATTGCTCGATCAAAGTACTAAAATCACTTAAAAATTCTAAAACAACCAATTTTACAGTCTATGTTACACTTTTTTACCAATTAAATTTTGGGTCGATTAGAACTTGACTAGGTTTTCAGTCAATGTTTCATGCTTAAATATTTCCTATATTGATTTATTTTTCATCCATCAATGATAATAACATTCAATAAATAAAACTTAAAATCTACATATTTGAACATAAATAATAATTCAAAGGTAACTTCCAGATTAAGAAAATATAAATCTTATAAAGATAGGTGTTTCAGTTCGCCGATTAGTTTTCTGATTGACAGAAATCTAATTTAAAATTGAGTTGTATAAACCTTTAACAGAAACTTACTTTTACTTATGTTAACTATAATAAGTTTTAAATTCTGGTTGTAGTAAGCAGTGTTCTAATTCTAACATATTCATTTACACTCAAGTTTCTAAAATGATACTTATATTTATTCATCAAAATCACAATATAAAACTAAACACAAACAAATTTTATATTTAATGAACGCATTAACATTACGAATATTTTGCCATTAATTTTTACTTTACGAACCTTTGAAATAAGGCTGAACCACTTTTACCTAATAGCAATTAGAGTGCAAAAAGTACTGAGCCCTTGCATAAATTTCAAATGACTAGCTACTGTTCCTAAGTGCTGATAAGTTAACAGGTTTTCGTTTAAAAATGTTTGTACCGAATGATTGCATTTGCATTAATCATTTTATGAGAATAAAAGTGCCTTGTGGTAGATTTTTATTATTTTAGTTGCCTTATATTGTTAAAATTTTCATTGATGTGGTAAAATTTCTAGATTCTTAACAAAAAATATAATATATTATACACATGTCATTGGCTACTATGACCTAATGTGTCATAGTCGATAGTCATAGTCGTAATGACACACACAAGTTCACACAACTCGATTACAGAAACTCTTAGGTATTTTAAATTTCTCAACCCGATTTTAGGTCCTTGTAGGTACGACGTGCTGGCCTGGACACCATTGCAACATATAGTGCCAACAAAAAGAAATATTTAAATGCAAATAAAAATCATTCGGTGACTTTATCATTAAGTTAGGCCACCTGTGAGATTATTTCCGCTATCTGAGTGAGAAACTTCTAGAAACTACCGTCCAAGACAAAGAGCTTAATTATTATAATTTTACAATAATTTACTTGAAATTTATAGTCTTCTTAAATGCTTTGCATTTCAAGCGACTTCAATAAAAAGTGACTTAACTTCTGAGTTATTCAGTATCGATTTATGTATAAATAGAGAAAATTGTTTTTCTAAACGCTACGTTGGTATCTTAACTAGCTCGTCTCACTTAAGCACGTGCCGAATGTTACACTACTCTCCCGGTCTTAAGTCCTAATAGTATTTTGCAAATTTTTAATGGATAGTTAGAGACATTAATATAGAGAGCTGGTAATGTGGTAAGCACATGTGATGTTAACTTATGAGATACTAACATTAAGGTACATTACGGCAAGACGAAAAAGATACTATAACCAGAGCGGTTGTAATGAATACAGCTATCAAGTAGGTCCTAAGCAAGTCTTCAAAACATAATCAAAGTTGTATTTTGGCGCCTTTGAATAGACGATTAAACGGCAGAATTTATTTTACTGTCCCTCGCTACCGTTGCCTATAGCAACCGCACTTCTATTCAAGCATCACTGCCTCTAATACCGTAAGGTTATCCCTACCATTAAAAATCACAATCACAACACCTTTTCAAGGTCAGGAAACTGCACAATACTATTAGAACGAAGCCTGCTTCTAATAGCCTCATTTCACAACTTGGATATTAGCTCATACACATACAGCACTATCCTTATCTACAGACATTGAGCGTGTCAGACACGTGCCGTGGCAGGCAAAAATGTTCTTTAATATAATGTGGGTATTCTCACATTTCGCGTACGCGAACGTTTTGTCTTTGCCGGCGAGCGTTGAGTTCATTTTTCTCGATCAATTTTCCTAGACACATTTGGCAATGATGGGCGTGCTGGTGTCGGTTATGTGAATACTTTATTCGCGGCGACCATTTTCGTCCTCATGAGGCCACCGCATGCAACCCCAGATTTCTATTTGAGGTCGAATGCGAGAGTCCATGGGCTGCAGAGACCCTACACATCGGGTGGCTTGCATGCGGTTTTACTCCTTAGGCCACGTTCAGATGACAAGCGCTCAACGCGCGTTGAATTTTTGTATAATGTTCACATGGTTCACGTTTGCCAGGCGTTAAATGCGCGGCGCCCTTTTTCAGTTTGAGTTGAAGAAACTATTATCTCTATCTGTCTATATCCCAAATCGCTGGCCTTTCCTGACTTCGTCAATTAGTAAGTCTATGTCAATATCTGATTCACTCATTTTGAACTGACTAAAAGGAAGTCACAAAAAAAGTGGAAGCGCGCGCTCCAACTGAACAGGCAACGGACGTTACATAGCTGTCAAAGCGCGCGTCTAGAGACTTTTCTCTGAGCGCCGCGTCAACGCTCGCTGACGCACGTTAGCGCGCGCTCATGTGATCGGTTGTATGTAATATAAAATACTACGATGTCAAGTCGCGCGATTTGAAAACGCGCGTCAAAATTTTGCCATCTGAACATGGCCTTAATTGCTATAAAATAATTGTCTGTGCGGTGTCGGCCACGTCACGTGCTGAACACCCCACGTACTGGCGGTGTCCATAGAGCTCATTCTACTTTCCTAGTGCGGTCTTCCCCCCTTCCCCGCCCGCTGCGGACTGCCCGGCACCGAGGTGGCCAGTCCGGGGTACTCCAACGCCACGGATATCTCTTGAGGGCTCTTCGTTAAGAAGTCGGAAATGTGCTGCACGATCAGGTCGATGGCCACTGGAACGAAAGCAGAATCGTGAGAAAAATGGTTGTCTGTCTTAAACTTTAGATTGTAGCATAAAAATGTATGAAGTTTATATCTTTTTATGCGTGATGGAAGCATTGTTCGGTGCGTGCGTACCGATCAATCATAACCCACCGCAAATGAACGTGTCGTGTTTCTTTTAGCGTCGTATGGTATAGTTTGTGCGACCATTATCATATCTATCTCAGATAGTAGTTATGTTTCAGATTTGATGTGCTGTCCGCGGGCTGCAGTTAGCTACTAAACTTCACGTGGTCAATGCTCATTTGTTATTTCTATCATCACTTCAAGTTTTCCTTATATTCCTTCACGTGATAAAATCATGCGTATTATAGGTATTGGTTATTAAATTAAAGTCTCAATCGAGGTCGCAAACACTTTATTGTATAATATTCACGATAGGCGCTAAATGCTTACTCTAACACAAGAATGTTTAACATCATCAGTAGGTACAGTTTTAATCGATACATTTTTAGTTTTGTGCAAAATTAACATTCACGTTTGGAATTCATTTAAAGTGGAACTTATTTAAAGTGAACATGGGTTATAGTGACTGTCACAAGTCGTGAGCGCTTATTATTATTAGTGGTGTGATCTTTAAACCAATGTACAGTCGAACACGCGCTAACAAAGGCGACGCGCGTGCTGACTGACTGACTGACTGACTGACGAAGCAATCGCGTAACCCAACAGCGCAGTCAACCTCAAACCGACAAATAAAGATTGTGCTCACGACTCGAGCCGACTGCTATACTTACAAAAATTCTGCTAGGATAACAACTGTTACAATTTTAGACACACAAATTAGTTTGATAGCAGAATTTTATAATGGACCTGTGAAATTATTTATTTATTCCATATGATAAATATGCATAAGCAGTACAAATTTCATTAATAGAAGTCAAACATTTTCAAGTCAAGTGAACAGTCATTGGATTCTTGAAAGAAACAATAAAACAACAAATATTATATTGTTAGTCCTGTGAGTTCAGTTAGATTCTTAATTAACTGATATAAACTTAAAGTAGATAAGTATTCAGATAAGCTAAGTAGTTAAAAATAAACAAAACTTTCTTACAACCATAAAACATACACTTAAACCATATTCCAAGGTTTGTAAATAAAAAATAATAAAAGCATTCGGTGCTGTTATTAAATAATAATAAGTTTACGAAGCACGCAGAGCGAGCAACCTATAAAGACTTGGGAATTATTATGCAAAATCAAATTCTTTAGAGATTTTAATATAAAAGTTGCTATTTCATGCAGTAATTTTGGATGACATAAAATTTGCCTCTAAATTAAAAAAATACATTGATAATTTCATGATAAATCGGATACAATACTTAATATTTCGCGTAAGCCTTTTATTTAAAAATACGTGCGTTTTTATAATAATAATATTTTGAAATAATACGATTACAGATTTTCTTATCATTTTAACACCTATGATATATTTTTTCTTAAGATATATTTTTTTCTTTTATACTTTTTATTACTTTTTAATGTTTTTATCACATATACGAGTAGTTATTGGAATTCGGTTGGAGATCTGTCTTGCATATTATGCCGAATTAAAAACGAATCATGATGGCGTAATCTTTTAATTTATATGTTACTAAAATTCCTAAATTCGCGGGAAAATATTACCAATATCTTTCTTTGAACGTTGACAAAAAAAAACACAATGGAAGATCTATTACAACAGTGTTCACAACCGTACGATAATTTCATACCTACGTACAAGTACGATGGTACACTACTATCGTAGATCGTACGAAATATCGTAAAAAAATATCGATATTTCGGCTTTATTCCAAAAATATCTTAAGTTTTCAAATGATTTTTAATGCATTCGAATGATTCTAGTCATTTTCCTAGTGGAAAGGATAATTTTGATCCATATACGATTAAATACGATAATTTTACGGCCCTGGTACGATACCTGCCTGGTTTCAAGTTGTGAACACTGTATTACAATGGTGTTTACTAAAATGAATTAAAATAAAGAAATAGTAAAATTGCCATTCATTCGTTAAGTTATAAAAATTTCACTACAGGGTTAAAATGTAAATGCTTGTAAGAACACATTTGAAGACAAATTGTGCGGAAAACTAGTTTTTTTTAGTTGTTCAATAATTAATTACATCTACAATACAAAAATACATATTGTAAAAACATTTTTGTCTAAGTGAATAGTTAGTAATATGGAAACTGGTACCTTTCTTGAAAAGTTTTTGACTGCTTTATTTATATAATTAAAAAGAATGGATACACAATTTATTTATATTTTTTGGAAATCAAAGAAAGATAATTTTCATGCTTTTCTACGATTATAAAAACTGGATATTGGATAAAAAGTAATTTGAGTCAATTAGCCTAACCATGTTAGCATGCAATAGGCACGATGACTAATTTTCAAAAACTCTTCTATGATATTCAGAAGTTTCTATTATGTCTAAAATATATCATATTTTTGTAGAAAATTAAGGTTTTTGTGCAATAAAAGTACATTTAAATTTTAAGTTTCAAATTCATTCCAAAACGCTCGCCCGTGTCATGGCGTCTGTCATTGCGCCACGGCTCAGTAAAAAATGCCAGATCGCGTATAATATGCTTACGAAAAAAATGACGTTTACTAATACGTGACGTAAATTGACGTAATTCGATTTGATGGGTGTTTAAGCTATCATGGCGGATTGTTGTATTTTGTAGATTTATTTTAACAAACAAATTATTAATCTCGACATTAATAAGAGAATAAATACATGTTTCAAAATCTTTGAAGCCTATTTCATTAGATCAGATAAATATTTTGGCGATACTTGATTACTGTCATCATGCCTATTATATAAATTGTACCGAATGACACCCTTCAATGTACATAATAACGAAAAACGTAACCTTAAGCTATACACATGGAGACATCAGCCTTATATATAACATTTATCTTAGCCTAACTAATACATAAGAACAGTACCGGGATCGTTGAACTCTGTAACCAATATATTTGGTGTTCATCGTGTCAGACTGACATTTCATAAGCCCTGGGTTCGGCTTCTGCTATAATTTGACCAGAATTTCCAGGAATCTATCTGTTTCCCATCTGTCAAACAGTTTTTGTTTTTTTTATAATTGGCATGCACCGAAAATTTGAATATAGTACGTAATATTTTTTTTCTAAGAACCCTTGATTTTACGATTGACAGGACGACCACTAATACATAGTCATAAAATTGTTTCAGTTTCTATATTCCCAGTCAGAAAATACATAAATTGGAGGCATATTATGCACACGCGAGTAACGCGGGATGCTACAAAAATTGAAAATTAACTATTTTTCATACATGATGATCAAAGACCATGATATACAATTTGTTAAATAATCAAATTCTAAATCATAATAATTGTGAGTAGATATTAGAATATTGCACGTAAATTTTATTATCGTTCGATTTGCAATCACTAAGGATACCTACATGCCACTATTGCACAAAATATATTATTTAATAATATTATTATTTAATGTAAATCAACAATTAAGGTATCTTTAAACTGGACAAAGACATTATTGGAGACATTATTGTAAACAAGTCACATCATTTGAAAGTAGTCTCGCGTGTGCAATATAAGAACACATTACATTAGAAGACCAACCAAATAATTAGTAATATAACTCTGCTAAATGTCATAACCATTATTTACAGAAATAAAGTAAAACACCATGTCTAAGTTGTTTTCTAAGTAAAGGACGACATCTATTATTATATTAATAGAAAGCTAAATTTATTTCATTTACTGATTTTTAATATAAATGAAATATAATGTTGCAAAGAAGTTTTATATATCATCAAAGTTCCAACTTTCATGCAATATTTGAAATACAAGTTTTACCGAATCTTCTTTTATCACATTCAAAGATTAATTCAGCATTTAAGTTGGTTCAATTTTATAAATATTACACGTGAATTGAACGAAGCTACAAAAATAGTCAGTGATAAGATTAAATCAGTCACAAACAAATGTAAAGTTTACATATAAAGCTTTTTTAGCCGTTTCAGACTTAAATTCATAAATAGATAAACCACAGTCAAAGTTACATTACCAATTATGCTGTACACATCACAAAACATTTACAACAGAAAAAAAATCATTTAGTTCGAAATACTACATTGCACCTCCACGCTCGGATCTGTGGCCGCTGACCAATAAGAAATGTCGATCGCTCTGATTGGCGGAATGCTTCAATACGACAAAAAATGACCAATCAGGAGTTAAGGTTATAGGATTTTTATTTAAAGCTAGTTGGTTTAAGGGGGAATGCCGATCGTTTGGAGATTAAAAATAAGGAACGAAGAATTATACCACATTTATCCATTGATAAGAAATTAAGTCACACATCCATCTCTAACATTGTAAAAATAAATGCGAGGACACTCGTCTGCGTTTAAGCTCATAAAAAATCTTCATGACTATATTTAAAGACTGGTTTCAATAACATACTATCCGCATAAGGATCACGCGACAAAATTTTAAATTATTATTCTTAGTTATATCACTTATTAGGTATGTAAAATTTTTATAACCTCACTTTAATGAAATTTATGTATATTTACTGTGCATTTACGAGTATAATGAATAAGGAATTGAGTATTAAGTATCAATTGCCTTGAAATAACAGATTCTTTCCATTAAATGCGCCTTTGCTTTTTTGCCTGGCGATGATGAACAGATGCTAACTGATCGTGTATGATGAATGAACCACCCGACAGTATGTTATTGAACCCATAAGACAACTCAGCTTACTAAAAACAACACTTTAATCCTTACACAAAGTTACACACAGTTCTCAATTGGACCAATGTTTCGAAACAGCTTGGAGCATTTCCATTTCATTACCTTCTGTGAAAATCGTTGGCATAATAGTCAAGTGTAGGGTGTATCTTTAAGAGTGCACTTTTTAAATTTAGTGTCTGTATGTTCATGCATCTGGCATGTCTAAAATTTGTGTGACGGTTGCGATTGAAGACAATTTGAGCGTTACACCAAAAACGTGTTACAATAATTGTGCAAAAGTTAATACGAAATTTACGCCGAGACCGCTAGCAAACTAAACGCGAAAGAAATCGTAATCACCTATTAGTGTATTGCCATTTTAATGGTTTTGTGAAGAAACAAAATTGTCCTATTTGGGGTTGTATAAATCCGCGTGCCCCGCTTCCGCAAACAAATCTACAACGAACAACTGAAAGGCATTTACATTCGCTACTGAAACGTGTTCAGAGTTCTTGTGGCATCGCTTAGATGGCGTGGATTAGCAATTCCACGAAGTATGCGAACGGTATCGGTGTGTCTATCTCCATTTTAGAAATAAGATTTCACAATAAAAATTAATCGGTCTTTTGTGTAATTCATTCATTACAATCACGTGTGACAGCTGTAAAATTTCAAAGGTTCAGGATGCACGAAAAAAAATATACAATTTTTTTAAAAGTGCTCTCTTATTGAGACACCCACGCACAGTATATAGTCCATTGTTATTCTCTTGTCATATTTGGTAAACAACCTTAGCATGTCTTTTTATTATAATTTGCGTTAAAAAAATAATGCAGACACAAAATTATAAAAATTTAAAAACAAATTGTCATTTAATACAGAAACAGATTTCTAGAAACTATAATTAATTTTTTCAAAGCAATTTTAAACTTTTTTTTCAATAAAAAGTAGTGCCAAGATTGTTTACCAAATAAGACGAGAGAATAAGAATGAACTGTACACACATACATTCAAACAGACCCCAGCCTCAACCGACACAGCTCAGAGGTCAGCGGCCACAAACAGCGTCGACTATCGACTCAAGGTGTCTTCGGAGCTGCCCGACATCCGCCTGCCGGTCGCCTCGTCCACCTCCAGGTGGCCGTCGCACCCGTTCACCGCCTTCGCCGGCCGCTTCTTGTACATAATGTCCCATATGTGGTGCACGATTAGGTCAATAGCCACTGCAACAACGAGAAAGCGACTTTACGCAACGTGCACACGGTCCGTTTTTGTCTAGCAGCTACTCAAGAGCATAGCCGCTGCAAGTTGCATTCGTATTTTAAATTTTTCATTTTCTTTTTTTTGTTTTGTTTTTTTTTTGCTTTTTTTTTGTTTCAGCGAATGGTTACGGGTTGCGCTCTCATTGCAGTGGCTATGACCTTGGCTCAGACACTTACCTTGGATTTGTGATGACAACAATATTACACTTACAAATACACTTGTATATTACACACATGTCGAATCGATAACTTTAATTAATAAACTTCCTTTAATATTTTTGGTAGGAAGCCATAAATTTATGGCAACGGCGATGAAAAACACTGTAGAGCTGAAATCGTGTTGGTCAGGAGAACGACGCACCTATTATATTATATTATAAACATAAATAATAGAAAATTTACAAAATAATGATTCAATTTGTTTGAAAACCTCAGGTTTTTTTTAATTTAATCTGCTACGCTATACAATAGTAAAAAAAATAAGATAGAACCTACAACATAAAGACGGGCATTTTAAATCCAAAAAAATGCACTTCTACTTACAAAATACGAAATAATTGGGAAAAAATGAGCAAAAACATTCTTACCTAAATTGTCTGCGCCCCTCGGGATGATGACGTCAGCAAACTTCTTTGTCTGTAAAAGAAAATTAAATGAGACATTAATTAGGAAATAATTTAAGCTCACTTAAAATTGACTACGTTTAAGATCAAACACGAAATATTAACAAGACCAATTTAAAAAGTTTTAGAGTTTAAATCACTTACACACATCAATAAGACATTGGTTCGAAACACAACAACTTTGAATTTCTATCAATTATTCCTTATTTTAAATTCATTATTCGATAAGAAATAATAAATAATTTATAATTCTCTAAGGTTTAATCAAAAACTATTTAATTGAAATTATTAATGAATGAATAATTAGTAAGACATAATATAAAAGACATAAAATATAAATTAAAAATCACCTGCTGTTACGGTGAAAGAAAACATCGTGAGGAATCCTGCATGCCTGAGAGTTCACCAATAAAATGTTGTCAAAGGCATGTTAAGTCCACCAACCCGCAGTAGTCCAGCGTGGTGGACGGCGGCCTACGTCCCTCTAATTGTGAGACCCGACCTGACCGACCCTGTAGTGACCCATTAATGACCCACTACAGGGTCGGGTCTCCTCTCACAGTGAGAGGGATGTAGGCCTTAGTTATCACTGACATTAAAAAAATTGAATAGTTACCGGTAAGCAGAACTCCTCGAAAGCGGGCTTGACGAAATTCATGTACTGGTTGAGCACCTGCTCGAGGTCGCGGCCGCGCTCCATGATGTCGCGGGGCACTGCAACCATATCCGATCACACTGTACTCACTGTAGTACTGAACACTGAACCCCCCCCTTGGTTACATGTTTAATGAACAATAACGCTTCACACTCATAGCCCCACACTAGGATTCCCTGTGTCGTGGGTGCCATGGACACACACGAGACAAGAACACACACACCCAGACTAGAAACAGAAATTTAAAGTCATCATTCAAATCTCTGCACTGCTGGGAATCGAACCCAAGACCCTTGATGTCGCGCGGCACTGCAACCATATCCGATCACACTGTACTCACTGTAGTACTGAAGCGAAGGGAGGCTACATGCTTAATGATAAATAACGCTTCACACTCATAGCCCCACACTAGGATTCCCTGTGTCGTGGGTGCCATGGACACACACAAGACACGAACACACACACCCAGACTAGAAACAGAAATTTAAACTCATCATTCAAATCTCTGCACTGCTGGGAATCGAACCCAGGACCTTCCTCGCAGCGCATCGGTTTCTTAACCACTGCGCCACTCAGGTCGTCGATTAATGATACCTAATATATCCAAACCTTTTCAAATAGTGTCTGCCACATTTTTAACTTGCACATTTAGGTTAAAAGACACTGTTATATTAATAAAGATTGATAAATTGTTTAAGAAATAAAATAAACAAGCCATAGATAGAGATGTATAGCAGCATCAAAGAGAGCTTCCATCAATTACACAAGATTGATCGCCACCCACCAAATATTGACAATTCACTTTTTGATTCCACTCCTATTTGGGAGAAATTTTGTACACAGTTTGATTTTATTATAACCTGAATTGGCATAAAGGATACTTTTTATACCACTCTGGAACAAATGAAGTTGATGTCGAAATGCTGGCTAGTAACAAATATGTACTATAAAAGGGAGCACTGAATTTTTCGTCGGCCTCGTGCGGCACTAGTTTATGTTCACTCTCCAATGTCTTACAGCCGCACTCACAGACGTCATTTAACGTGATGTTCATTAACAAACAAATAAAATCGTCTTTATTCGTATTGACATAAGTGTCATCGTTATTCTCATAATGAACCATTAACGTTAATGAATGTCTCTGAGTACGGCAGTTAGTCATCTTGGGGAGAGTACGATTTCCGAGGCGCCAAGATTTGGCGATTGATTCGGCATATTTCGACCATTATAAAAAGAATTTCAAGAATAAAATATTTGCTGATTCAGCTTCCTTAAGGAGTTATGACCATTTAAAGGGAAAAAGTGTTTTTTTGGCTATTCATAATAGATTTTTATGAGAGTAGGAACATCTTGCGTTGAAATGATTTCTCGAAATATAAAATGGTGTCAATAACAATTTTTAGACTAAAAAGGCTAGAACCTAGAGATGTAAAATAGGGTAACCATAAGCATTAAAATTGGTTAGGTTAGGTTAGAACAGTTAAAACAACGCCAGAACCGAATTGTAGGCGTTTTCTCCTCTCTACCTTCAAATCACATCTTATTTTGGGCTAAATATGAAGACTGCATGGTCAAAATTTGGCGCCTCGAAAATCGTACTCTTGCCGTCCATCTTCCTAAGGTGGACCTAAAGAATAACAATCACCGAACTACCAAAACACGTACTAACCTCGCCTGGCTAGCCGCGTGTCCGAGTCGGTGTCGACGAACAGCTTCATGTGGAACAGCTCGCGCACGTCCGGGAAGTAGAACACCAGGATGCCCTCGATCAGCACCACGTCCGCCGGGTAGATTGTGTGCGAGCGGTGGCTGGGGACAATGTGTTTACTTTAACATTTTGCAAGATGTTAGAAGGAGTCGAGTGGAACAAATAAAATGTGCATTGCAAAAACCATATAATATAACATCACTCGATGTAAATAAACTCCCTAAAACGTCGTATAACTCTCATTTGGTTACAACTTCCGCCGGGTAGATTGTGTGTGAGCGGTGGCTGGCGACAACGTGTTTACTTGAACATTTTGCAAGATTTAAACTAGGGTTTGAATTTGGCCTCTTATTTGAGGGGTCTGGGTTTGGATCCCAGTGGCACATACCAATGACTGTATTAAAAATTATATGTAGTTACTTTACAATATTAAAAATCATTGTCTGTACGGGAGAAGGAAAAACTGGGAGGAAAATTGCATCAAAGGCAATTTATTAGACAAACAAAAGCTAAAACAAATGAAGCATCCACATAAAATCTCATTATTTTGTATTGTTATTGTTATTTCATCCCATGTTATTTCAACAAGCTGTTCTGTTACAGCTAAAAAATCATATCCATGCTACCTATAATACATAGTCATGCATTATAATTTTGCATGAAATTTAGGACAGTGTCAAAATACTCACCTAATAGAATTTGTGATGTAGTCATACTCCGGGATTTCCACCTTCTTCCCCGCAAGGATATCTTTCAGAACGGTCAGCAGCTTCCTATCATTGAAGGCATCCGGGTGGTCGAAGTTGAACTGTCCCCTCTCTGCCCGGAGCCTCTCCGAGGGCGTCAAGGTGCGGTAGAAGGAGTCCTGGCTGATGCAGACCACTCGCCTCTCCGTCTGCTCCTTGTGCTGTTGGCCCAGCTTCTCCATGATTCGCTGGCATACTGTTGACTGAGGAGAATTTCGTTAGTTTAATATTTTAATAACGTTTCACACTCATAGCCCTACACTAGGATGCCCTGGGGGTACCATGGACACATACAAGACAAGAAAACACACACCCAGACCAGAAACAGAAATTTAAACTCATCATTCAAATCTCTGCTCTGCTGGGAATTGATCCCAGGACCCTCAGTGCAGCGCGCTGGTGTCTTAACCACTGTGCCACTCAGGTCGTCAAGTTCAATTTATTATTTAGTTGGTGCTAATAACTGAAAATTTATTGAGACAGATTATAAAAAAGGCAAACTAGACATGTGCATATGGGCATGAGATGTCAAGACATGCACAATAACTTTTAATTAAAAAAAAATCCTAATAAAAACTACTGAATCAGCTGGACTTGTAATGTAGATTTTTGAAGACCAAAGTTTACCTACACATGTTACACAAATTTTGTGGATCAGTGTGACTCTGATTATCTGAAGCTGATTGGCACAAATTAGTTCATAGGAAACTGTCAAAGTTCATGATTGGTGTACTAATGGAGGCTGTATAGGCTGCCAGGGGGGTGCTGATGTGGTGCTCGCAGAGGGCGTTCTGAATTGGTTGATTTAATCTGTCACTGGGTGGTACAGCTACTGTAGCTTGCAGATCATCTCACCCTCATTTTTAAGCGCAAAGTGTAGAGATGGGTTCCTCGTGTCTAGGAGAGCAGGCATTACTGACAGACAAACTATCCTGACTACCAGTATTAGCAATATTGATTTTGACTTGATTACTAACCTGTGATAGGCCAGTATGGTGAATAGAGGCCTTTCTAGAGGAGATCTTTCTAAAGGTAAGAAGATGCTGTTTCCGACAGAGGTTTTTTTAAATGAAAAACATTTAAGGCAAGTAAACAAACAGATAGGCAACCTCATAGTTAGGGAACAGCATTCATGGGCCATCTTCTATGTGTACTATAAATAAATAGCAATATTGTATTTTTAGAATTATATTCAGTAAACAGTACACATTGTCAAAGATATAAATCTAATAATAGTACATAATCAAAGGCTGTTTCATTAATGGCGTTTCGAACAATCAAATTTGTTGTGTTCGAGATAACAAGCATTGTATTTCAAGTGCGTCGTAAACATAAGAGGATGTTTTGATTTCTTGGCATGCATGCAATGTTTGACTTTGGAGGTTATGTCGCAGTATTAGAAATCTATATTTATAACAAAAAGCTTAGTGTAACAAATGTGCATTGTTGCGAAATTTAGCGTTTCAAATGGATCTTATTACGTAACTGTGGACTGAAACAAGGGGATCGATAAAGTTAATGTTCCTTTCCTAACCTTTCCGCTGGCGGTACCGCCTGCGACTCCGATGAGGAAGGGCGTCTTGCTCTCCACCCCGTTGGTGAAGGCCGGTTCCGCAGGCTTCTCGGTCATTTTGTACGTGAAAATATTCCTAAATTGCCTTACACCTAAAATACCACAATTCACTGCTCCTCGACTTTGTCGGACAAAAGCTGACATTGTGACATTGACATTTTGTTTCTGCTGAAGTATCTGTCAATGTCAACGTCTTATCTGCTTCATAGATAAAAAATTGTACTTATCAATTTGGATATTTTACAGACTATGAAAATATTTAGTTTCCTTATTTTTAGTGTGGCTTGCCACTCTTACAAGTTTAATTTGCAATTGTTGTGTGCCAAATGAGACTATCGAGGTGTTTCCAAAAGACAATGCCATATAATTCTTCAAAAGAGGCTCATCAAGATCACTCTTGGGCCTTTGATCCTTGATCAGCAATGAAATGGCGTTCCCCTCCCCTTTCTGTTACTCTTGAGCTCGAGTCCAAAGTGTCCGTCCATATCCAAAAGGACTGAACCCATTGACCCCTATTTCAAGGTAAATATAAAAAAATAACCTTCAACCACAAACCAGTCCTCAATCTTAAATTGTGGAGTGACCACTGAAGTATAAAACTTGAGACGACCATCGTATGTATCGTATATGTGATCCGAATCCAGTATTGGTTCCATGAGCTGCATTCATCACGCTCGTTGCCACTGAACATTGTCAAGCTTGTATAATGTTTGAGCTCTTTTAATTTGAAATTTAAACCCACGTAAACTGAGTTATACAATTAAATCGTGCGTTCTATTATGCAAATTATTATATTTTATTAGATTATATTGTCCGAAAAAGTAAGGAACACCTGCACCATGGGAATACCTACTATATATTCTTACTTCTAATGGTTAAAAAAACATCTAAATAAAATAATATTTAATATGCCGTTTTATTTAAACTCGTTATATAAAAACAATGGGAATGTTTATTTGTAACAATAACACACAAAATTATAAAACCATTACTCATAATATTTTAAGTGCTATTCGGTTATATTACAACAATTATTGTGATGTTATCACATTAAAAAAATCATTCGAGTTCATTAAATTCATTGTGACACATCCATCCATACACACAAATACTGAACATGCATTCACATAATTCACATTACTAGTAAAATATCTAAACTTTAAGGCCTCTAAGTTTTTTGTCAGCAACTCTAAGTGAAGTGGCCATTTCCAGTTGTTTTACTCTAAGGCGGGCCCACACGATGTAGTCTTGCAGACCGATGATTTGGGCGGCCATGAGAGCTGCGCTGTCTGGATAGATCACCGTGGCACAGCCGAGACCAGAGGGGACAGACAATGACGACCAAATATCCTGAAACAAAAAGTTTGCTCATTGAAATAAAATATATCACGATACAATCATTAGGTAATGTGACAGTTATAGCAATATTTTAGAGGCCTAAAAGGCAATCACTTTAAAATATTTGTAAGTTCATAGTACTCATAAAATAAAAAGAAAGGGCGCAAAATGCCTGGATACCAAGGCTTATTTTTGTAAATCTATTTTTTTTTCAATATACCTAAGGGCTAAAGTAAAATGGTACATATCAAATTTTCATAAATTTCAAGTACAAGTATTTTATTATTGAAAATAATTAAAATATTAGAAAATATCTGAAATATCTGTGACTTCATCAAACAAAAAGATAATAAAAATAATCGAAAACCACATACTATTTTCAATAGCTTTTCTAAAGACAAAATGTTTACCTGAACAAGTTTATCCGATGGAGGCGGACAGTTGATGACTGGGTACGATGTGTTTCCGGACAGCACTGGGCCCAGGCCGTTGGAGCGGCCCGCTACAGCGACGAAGACCAGCGCGCCGTGGGTATCCTCGTATTGCTGCATGATGCGGAGGGTTTCTTCTGTCGCCTTGTGGGCCGAGGTGACGCGAAGGTCTACGTCTAGACCCAACTCGCGGGCAGCTGTACCCAAATATTTTTATTAGGCAATAGACATGATGATAGTAATCAAGTATGTATCGCTAAAATATTTATCTGATCTAATGAAATAGGATTCAAATATTTTGAAACATGTATTTATTCTCTTATTAATGTCGAGATTAATAATTTATTTGTTAAAATATATCTACAAAATACAACAATCCGCCATGATAGCTTAAACACCCATCAAATCGAATCACGTCAATTTACGTCACGTCTCAGTAAACGTCATTTTTTTCGTTTAAGCGTATACGCGATCTTTGCATTTTTTACTGAGCCGTGACGTAATGACAGACGCCATGACACCGGCAAGCGTTTTGGAATGAATTTGAAACTGAAAATTGAAATGTATTTTTATTGCACAAAAACCTTAATTTTCTACAGAAATATGGTATATTTTAGACATAATAAAAACTTTTGAATATCATAGGAGAGATTTTGAAAATTAGTCATCATGCCTATTGTCGTATCTTATATATAAAATTCTCATGTTACAGTTTTAGTTACCATACTCCTCCGAAATGGCTTGACCGATTTTTATGATATTTTATATGCATATTCAGTAGGTCTGAGAATCGGCTAACGTCTATTTTTCATACCCCTGAGTGATAAGGGTTGTCCATATCTAACATTTTTATTTTATTTTTTGGACAATTCTTCTTATTTTTATTTTTCAATAATGTGGCATCAACAAATACATACAACCCTAAATTTTCACCCTTCTATCAGCGACCCCTATTTTTTAATAGTAGATTTTTAACGCTCGATAACTTATATCGCAAAACAACGTTTGCGGGGTCAGCTAGTATCATATTATTATTAACATTTAGGATTATGGATAAATTGTTTTTTATTTGGCCAAAAAAGACTGGAAAGATTATTTCACAGATTTTAATGCGGATGTTTCCTATTGGGCCTAGGTTATAAGTTTTTAGAAGAATGTTCTTCCAAATCAAAAGTTACCTTTAGCGATCTTTTGGCAGTGTTCCTGGTCGGCGGGCGAGCCCATGAACACCACAACTTTGTGGTGTATATTTGGCTTTAGGAAATCCAGTTGATCCTTAATCCAACTAAAGTTACGTTTCACTGTGTCTAAGTCTGCTTTCGTCACTGTGGTCAGATTTCTGTACACCTGATGAAAGGAAAGGTAATTGCTATACAAATTGGAGATTAGATAATGAGTTATTTCAATTTTGAGTCGCCGTATCATACATGAATAGGGTTCTACATTTGAGGTTCCTTACCTGTTTGTCTACCATAAGCCTTTTGTCTCCAGATGGCCAGAGTCTCCAAGAGTCAGAGTCGATCACATCAGCCAAAAGGATGTTACCTAGCGATTAAATTTAATTAGAGTCACTTAGCAGCTATTGTTAAATTTTAAGCAACATAATTATGTTCAAGCAATGACAATTTTGTAAGTGCAATAAGGGAATAAATAGCAACAGTTTTGTTTCTAAAACAAATTAAAAACGGTAACAAATTTATTAAGAGAAACGAACCATCTGTATCGACACCAAATTCAATCTTCATGTCAATAAGCGCACAATCGCGAAGAGCCCACGCCTTCTCCAAGATTTCAAATACGAGGATTGTACATTTACGCATGTAGTCTACTTCATCTTGACCTGTGGACCGTAGAAAAGGATTTTAATGCTTTAATTAGCGATTTTAATCTCTCTTATAGAATGTGAAAGAATACTTTCTTTCTGCATAACACGTTATAATTTTTTTTTACCTATGAGCACTCCATTGATGTTGAACTTAGCAGATACGATTTGTTCCTCAGACCATTGGGGATCGTGGTTGGCGTCGTCCTTAAAGAAGGTCTCCTGCTTGGGAGGAGTGAAACGGAACCCTTCAGGTACACCAGGGTTTCTCTTTAGGAAAGACCCAGTGGCCAACCTCCGGGTCACCCACTCGATCGGCACCATGTCGCATTTTTTGGATACGAACGCGGTTGGAGATGCGATTTTCACGAAGGCAGTTTTGATGCCTGTAATTTGGAGAGAAATATTTAAGAATTGTGTCTAATGACTAATGGAATAGAAGAAAATAACTTATTGCTCTGATTGAATGTAAAATTGGTATAATCTGACGTACCTAAATTCGTTTTTCTATGGAAATGTAACAAAGGCCTCAATAAAGAACTTATGGACCAATAATGAAGATAACGAATAGAAGATTATTGCGTCACGATTCATAGTTTTGTTAACATATTTATTTGCCCTTCTAGATAATCTTAGAGGCGATATCTGAATTGTTCTGTCGTTACCAGGGAGATACTGGATGTTTTTTAAACAGTAAGGTCATTATCATCAGCTTATGTGTGGTCGTTGCGCGATTGTAACCACTTTATTTGATACAACATGCCCTCTGTAAGGCAATAATGAGTTCATTGGATTGTTTGTTTCGTAATAATTACGAAACATCAGAATTATTGTCTGTTACTCTCACCCTCGACAATCAGCAAGGGTCAACATGCGTCAATGACTTCATTTTTTATTTACTTCATCTCTCATTTATCTATCTTGAGATTGAGAATATTCTTGAAATCAGATGACTTTCAATTTTGTAGTTTTATACAAAGCCAGTTTTAAATATAACGCTAATAATTTAAATCATTTGCTGGTATAGATGCTCTTATATGCCTAATATTATTTTGAAATACATAAGTAATATACTTTAACTTTAATTAAATAAGTAACCATAAATTGGACCCTTTAAGCATTGATTTGTTTTTACAGTTGAATAATGTTTACGCAATTTCCACCTCTCTTCTTAATTTCAAAGTAATTCTATTCATTTAAGAGTGATGTAACGAAATTAACTACTGAAGTAACTACTGAGTTAACTGTTGAAGTTGTAAGAACTTACCAGCTGCCTTAAGAATTTCAAACACCTTAGCGTTTGTCTGGTTGGAAATGGCTGCTTTGCCTTCCATGTCATGAGCTTTGACTCCATCTCCAGCTGTGATTCGGTCCTTGTTGAGCAAAAGGCAGTGGCCGGGCACTTCGGGCAGGTCGAACACTTGCTTCGTCTTGCCCTCAATTATGAGGCCACCTAGCTTATAACCACCAACTGGAAAATACAATGAAATGTTCTCCTTAAAAATTTGCACGCTAATTTAAGTCCAATTATTGTAGTACAGGCCGAATAAGGCCGTCAACGGACTGCGCGAATTCGCCTCCGCCGCTCCGCCTACTTCACCCCCTAAAATTTGGTAAATTCATCTATAACCGCGCCTTAAATTAAAATTGCTTCATTTAATTTAGAGCATTAAGGTAAATAAATCTCGAACTTTGCTAAATATTTACTACACCAAACTGGCAGTACCTACAATTGACTACCACTGGTTAGAAACTCAGAATACGATACAGCCAAATTGAGAAAGACTTCCTTGAAGATGAAAACTTTGGATGTTTACGTCCACACTTGTAATCATCTCTTTACATCTTTGCAAAAATAATGCAACTTTAAGCGAAATTAATAGAAAGTAATGGCAGTGCAATGCCAGTAATGCCATTAAAGTTATCATTGTAGATATTAATTTCTTCTTCAAAAACAGATGAATCAAGTATGTTTATCGAAATTACTATTATTAGTAAAACAGCAGGTGACATTTAAAAAATTAAATATCACCTGCTGTTAAGGTGAAGGAAAACATCGTTCAAAAAAAAATGTTCTCAAAGGCATGTGAAGTCCACCAATTCGCATTAGGCCAGCGTGGTCGACTAAGGCCTACATCCCTCTCATTGTGAGAGGAGACCCGACCCTGTAGTGGGTCATTAATGGGTTACTGACTATTATCAGTAAACAGGATAATTGTAACTATAATAAGTGTAATTCCTTGTTGTTATTGCGTATGTATTGATAGCTTGATAACTCAACGTCTTATTTACAGTTTTGTTTTTGTAACGCAATTTATTTTATAACTTGCACTTTAAGAAACAAATAACATCAAGCTGACGCAAACAATGTTTTGTATTGCATAATGTACTTTTGATGTGTTAGTCGACCCTAACGACATAGATATAATTTGATTAAATCTTCAGGCAGGAAATCTTCAATATTGTGAGTATTCATTCAGTAATAACTCTTACTTATTGAGCTGTGCCAAACCCGGATTAGGGTACGATGGATGTAGAAGACAGACATTAACTCGAGCATTATTGTGATACCTACTCAAAGTATATTTTTTTACTTTTTCTGTGGAGAAAATTCCATTGAGGATCTCGTTTTCTTAGTTTATAAAATGGCTACACCAACCACATGGTAACTACATAGTTACACCAACCATTTTGCTTTGACTCGTAACTCTTGGACCCCTAGCACAAGGAGTTTAACATCATGGCAGTTAGGGGTGGTGGGTCTCTTTTTGGCTTAATGGCGTTTGGGAAGATGTAAGTATCTACACTAGCTACCTGACTAATTAACTTAAAATAACGCTTTACGAGATCTATCAAGAACCAATGAAAGAAAGTAGGCCCAAATGGAGATGGTAGGTATAGTATAGGAGATTTACAGGAATTATCAGGTCATAGGAATATAAAAACTTTGTTCAGTCGAAAATCCTCAAATAATAATCTAAAGTTCTAAACTAACTAAACATTTTTAGCATTTAAAAGGGAATTTCGATTTTTCGTTCTCTGTGGATAAAAAAATAGAGAAGTTCATGTCGTTATCGATGCGAGATTCATTTATTAGTATATTTAGTATTTTTTTACTACAATTAAAATAAAATAAGTATAAATTTCGATCGAATCATCGTATGTCATCAATCGATAAGTGCACTACAGCGCCATTATCGGTGAAGTTCAAATTAAATACCAAGAACAAGTTTTATATAATATTAAATATAGACACTAAATTATATGGATGTAAATAATTACACAGTAGTTGCGAAGTCTGGATCTGCGCACGATAAATGTACACATAACATACATATAGGAAGTGACAAAAAAGATCAATCACTATTTTATTCAAGGTTGTCCGTGTCTTTAAGTCTTTAGGTTACGTGACTCGCGCGCGTCGTAAAAAGCCGGCAATAACCCGACTACGATAAATTTTTATGACATAATTATCATTCTAATACAATGAAGGAGCATTCTAATTTAGTCGGGTGTTACATTGTGTACAAAGCATGAATGGAAAGTCTTACCTTCTTTCGGGTGAGCCATATTTTTGTAGAGACAAGGGGAACCGACGATGGAGCAGGTTGAAGTATTTGTGAGGTACGCGCGTCGGGTACACAGCACAGCGTGGGCTTTTTATAAAGTTTTGATCTCCAGCACCGGAGATCACCACGTGCTCTTCTACGCAAACTATGCATTCGCTGCCCGCCTGACGACTTTTGATAACAAGTCTCTGTAGTTGGACGCAATGTGGTTGATAGTAATAAAGTATGAATAAATATAGAATAATAAAGAGTTTTTAATGTCATTTTTTCCATGACAATTTGATGAAACCTCACAATAAATTGATGTAAGTAAATCTGATTTTTAGAGTGCTCTTAAAAATATCAAATGTCCCTAAGACCCTACTAACATCTCTTAAAAAAAGATAACTTTAAGCTTACTTTCAAATAAAAATAAAAAGATTCATTTTTTCACAGAACTAGGATAAAATATTAATACTTTATAGAATTTAAATATGTTTATGGTAGTAATCCAAGAAAAATAGAATAAATAAATAAATAAATAAAAATGAAAATTAATTACAAAAATAAAAATTAATAAAAATGAAAACAATTAAATTTCAGTTTTTAAGAAGTCATGGTAAGCCTCTTGGTTTTTCTTTTTACTATGTATAAAGGTATGGAGTTTAACTTTAAGTAAGTTAGTAGGTAATTACAACAAAAAAATATTAACTGTATAATTATAAAAAATATATTAAAAACTAGGCTCCTGAACACCTCTCAATACCGACATTATTGAATATTACTTAATGTGTAGAGATAAACTAAAATTACATTTAAAGTTTTGGTTGAGTATCAAAATTTTTCGATCCTACTTTATCCAGTTCATCTAACTTCATCTGTAGCGCTGTTCCTGTCACACGAAAATGCTCGCTCAGTCGCACGCGCAGCGAAGTAATTCAAATTAAAAGTATACTGTATGTATGTACAGAGACAGTCAATTATTTCTTGATACTTGTGCCGCCGCTACGCCTCCACGATAACCGTACTTGTTTTTATAAAAGTTTGCTGTACTGTTTAAGTGAGCACCTTGAATTTAGGTAAGTTAGGCCATTTCAATTATAAGAAACATAAATTACATAGGTACTGTCATAAACTCAGCTGTTGGACGTATATGTGAAGTGGTTTCATACACCTGTATCACGGTAATATCCTGTGATATTCAGATTGTGGTTGAAGAGCACACTGGTAACTTGAACCATGCCAATTCAGCACATTTAAAACTTATTGTGGTTATGTTTATGATTGTGACATAATTGTACGCGTAATCCACATGTTCAAATATAGGTTTACACTTTTTTTAATACATTTTTGAAATTCTGTAGGTTACCACTTTTTGTTTTTGCGCTGTCAAAATGGTCACAAAATCAAATATGACATTTCACAGATTTCAATTTCACCTGATGACAAGACAAACGTTTTATTTTAAATTTATCAAGACATGTTTTTGTTATTGATTTTTATATTGAACTTGAAGAAATCAATATTTTTTTGGTTTGATAGATTTATATTTTGCAGAGATTTATGCATATTGAACAAAATTTATTTATAGATAGGTAATTGAATAATTAATATGTTGTACGTGTTTTTTTTACCTCGAGGTTAGTAACAGTTTAAAAACTTCATCCTTAGTTTATTTTTTAATTATTTCTAAGATAACTATTTAATTATCTATTCTATATACCTATCAGTTCTTAACCAATTAAAGCTCCTTAAATTGTTGTTTCGATCTAAATAAAATAAAAATATAGTTGAAACCTCAGTGGCTGGCATTAGCTGTCTTACTCGAGAGGTCCGGGTTTGAATCCCGCTGGTACGAACAAATAAGTTTTGTAAGTTATGTGCATAAATAAAAGTCACTAATGAAAATGTTATGGGAAAACATTGTGAATCTTGAAAGTTCTTTGAGTCATAATGTTCACAGAGGCATGTGAAGTCCACCAACCCGCATAGACCAGCATGGTGCCTACATCCTTCATATTGTGTGAGGAGACCCAGCCCTGCACTAGATCTTTAAAGGCAGATAATATCTCCTGTGATGAATACTTCCGGATGTCCCGGGACCATATAAATAAACTTTATTTTCCATTAAATATTTTCACTCCTAAAATATATGAATGGCCAATTGGTCTATTGGATTTTTCTTTTCAGTGCTTTGCAGTGTTGGAAATGGTCCTCCCATAATCTATTGGTTTATGATCCCAAACTAAATTAGGAATTTAAAGTTCTTATTCTTTCTTTTGTGTACATGCTTTCAGTGTTGGAAAGAACTAAATCCCCTTTTTTGTTTTTAATGATTTAAAAAAAATAATCTACAGGCCATTCCAAATCGAATGACACCTCAATCATTTTTCCAGTACTGCTGAAAATGTAATTTTTTATTTATAATTATTGTTTTCTTTATGATTTGCAATGGACCATAGACTTAGCTTTAAATACTTCATTAGAAACTTTTGCTCTGCCTTGTTTATTATTCTAGATTGACAGACAAAGTTATGATCTGGTTATCAGTGTGGAGTAATGGCTGAAGTGTTATTGGCCCATATTCCCATATGGCCGGCCAATAGGTTCTTTCGATAATAATTAAAATAGATATTGAACAGCAATCTGATCACCAAGGCCAATAGTTTTTTGATTTTTTTCAAAATTGTTACGAAACCAAGAAATAATAGAATTTAGTAGAACCTTTGGTTTGGTGGCCAAGTCTTCTATTATAGTTGAGTCATAATTGTATAATAATGATTACATTATGACTCCATAATTATCATATTAGAAAATTTTGGTTGTCAATTAAGTTATAGTGGTATCATTATAATTTTCTGATGGTCTTTCATTGGTGTATAACTTCCTCCTGTTTGAGTTGAATGTCTTTATGGCAAATTAGTAGACTCGCCTCCCAGATTATCCTCCTCATTACTCTAACTCAGCTGTGTGGTGTGTCAGATTATCAGCTGGGAATGTCAAAAAAAATGTCAGTCCTGTTTTTCTGTCATTCTGTCAGGTTCTATGGGGTTGAACATACAATGCAGTGAACATTCTAAATTAGGTGTTATAAAAAGCCCAATATCTTGCTTTGTCCTTCTATTTTGACTTTCATTTTTATTTTTATCAGAAGAATCATTCAATTCCTACAACCCCTGCATCTCGCAATCTCCTCAAAAATCCGTCAAGAGTATCATAAAAGCCTAACAAAAAAGGTCCTTCAAACCGTATTTTAATTAAACCGTTTACTATAGGTACTTTTTGTATTTTTAACCTAACTTCTTAGGCGACAAATTGTTTCGTTCATTTCAATAGATAGATACCTAACTAATATAGTACTGTGTGGCAAATTAATATTATTGACTGCGAACTCATTCATTATTGTAGTTTAGTTGTTCATTACGCAAGACATTGCGACATCGTTACCTTTCACAAGTGGCCAGGCAAATAGGGTTTTGTAATCTTATACCAGTGTGATAATCAGATACCTACTACACAGGTATCAATGGGCCCAGAGTCTATTGTGTGTGGGCTATCCAGAAAAGAGGAAAAGAAAAGAATGTGTTTGTTGTTGACTGTTACATGAGAAAGATAATAAAAAGTTTAGAACAGTATACCCTATGTGGGCATACAATAATTATGTCTTAAATAAGTAACTAAAACATAATTTTATATTTTATGACAATGGATAAGTTATTGATTTTGTTCAGCAGTCCAAATTATTTATTAATTTTAATATTTTACCTAATCGAACTCATGGGCTATGCAATGTGCCACCCATTACTGGGTAAAGAGAGAACTCTAAGCCTCCCCTAAGCCTAAGCCTCTGGGCTATCTGAATCTAACGGTTTCCAGCTGCCTTCCTAAGGTCCTCAGCATTAAATTAATAAGTTCAAATAATTAGGTACGTAGTTATCTATCAAAAGAATTTGAATCTGAAAGGCGCGACAACCGACCACAATTATTATTGTAATGTTAGATTCGCGCGCAATCTCGCCGCTCATTACAATAAAATTACAAGTGATTATTAATAATGTATTTATGTCGCATCACTCCCGAGCTTATCGTTTATTTGCGAGTTTACAGCGACCCCTGGTGGAAAGATACCCAGTCATATGTCAATAGATAAGTGACCCCCTGCGGCTCCGTAAGGCTTACTGACGATAGAATAAGCTGGAATTGCGTGTATGTTTTTCTTCGCTATCGCCAAAATAACTGATGTTGTGCCCGGCTTAGGTAATCGTTACATGTTTCGTCAGCTATTTGTACATTTGACTTGTTTTCTACAATATAACAATGAAATGTCATTAAGCATCTGTTGATATGCAATGATTTTGTCAAATAGCTCACATAAGATATTTAGAACCGACCTAGGACTGTTAAATTATATTTTTGCAATACAAGCATTTACTGTTGAGTAAACGAGGTGATTGAAAATGTGCTGAGTCCTTAAAATCCGGCTCGAAGGACCAAAATACGAATTCAATATTTATTTAATTCACTTATTATTAAGACTTAATGTTTATTTCTCTGAATAGCTGACATCGCATTTGATTTTTAACTGCTGAAGGCATAAGGCAACCATTTATATTATTATTTGAATAATAATTTCTGACGTCACAAACCAAGTAGGTATCGTTCGAAAATATTTATTTCGTTCCCTTGACGTCAAGTGTCTATCTCGATTATTATTGACCGGAATTCTACAAATACAATAGTGATGTAGAGGCGACAATCGATTACAATCGCGATACGCTTTTGTTATAGCAACCTATATTGGGATGAGTTTATCGGACTATTGTTATTATAGTCTATAAAAAGTTCCTGAGATGTTTGCTCTAGTTTAGTCTCGTGTCAGTATTCAGAGTGCTAAGTTGGCGCTAAGTGAAGATTCAAAGTTAAATAATTACTAAACTTGCGTAACTGCTTAAGTACTTATCATAATATACTTGACGAATAGGCTTATGAATTAGAACTACTACTTGCGAGTAGGATTTGTGGTTTCTATACAGGATTATAGTGTCAAGGTAAATTTGGACTTTTTACCGGTAGAGTTTACAAAAGTGGAACGATATGCCGTTTTGTAAGCCGATTATATTGTGCACGTATTGTTATCTTCATTGTACTTTCAGTTTAAAATAGATTATGAGGCTCTATTTTAGTGGATTATTTGAAAAATTATTTTGTAGAAGGGATTTGAATGTCTTACAAAAGTCTTACGGTTACTGCTTACATTAAGAATATAGGCTTTAATCTTTTATCCTTATCTGAATCTTATCTTCAGACTTATCCTTACTAAGTGAAAATAATTAATTGTTATGATGTTTTTATTAAATGAATGGGATATTTTCTTTCGTTACTAATTGTGTAAGTCCTGGCCAACCGGGGTATTTTTCAATTCATTGAGGGATATTCTCATTTTCAATTTCTGTCCCGCTGTCCTGCCCTATCAGAGTATAAGTACCCACACGGATTGGTGGTCTATGGTGGTGGTGTAGTGGAGATAAAAGTACCTATGCCATTATTCTATTGAGAAACTAGGTACCCTTCAGAAAGAGAGAAGTCCCTTATTACGCTCGTATGAACTTTTGTAGCGACTTTTGTTTGTTTTAGGCTATATGTTTACTAAAAAATTTAATTGAGTAATTTGGCCTTATATTTGGACACTTGCGTTATGAAGTGGCAGCTAAAACCACTGATTCATTTAATAAACCAACGGCTCCCTCTTTGCAGGTAAAACATGGACGGTCCTACAGGACCTGCGCCATGTCGTCTACAGGCGGGAGACACGAGTGACGTCACAGACAGACTGAGCATGGACACTAATGGGGAACAGTCGAACTGCCAATGTGACAAGACGCAAGGAGAGGTGAAGGTCAGAAGCAAGAGGTTCGGCAGGGGAGCTGTTGAGTCAGGTAAGGGTATCCACAAACCTTTGCTGCTATTCAGACATTCCATACGCCTGTAAAAAGCAATTTCAAGCGACCAGAGTCTGAGTTTTAGAATACGCTTACTGTACACACACATCCATAGATACGTAAATCATACACAGCTTACTACACAGGAGTCCACAGTGTAATAACAAATAGAGGTAAAAGATTTTTAGAGTTAAAAAAATTAAAATCAATTTTTTGTATGGAGTGAAAGCTATGAATACATATCATTAGACATTATAATACTAACAAATATTTAATACCTACGGGATAATGTGAGTTCGAAATTTTACAGTGCATTACGGCCAATTTACGGTTATTATGTTTCATTATGTCTTACATAACTAAAACTTTATTTTTATATTTCATGGCAATTATTGCTAAATTATATTTATTTATTTCCCTATACCAAGATCCCAGCCTGAAACTTTGGTCATCAAGAGATTCCATACGACAGCAAAGGGCAATACAAGAGGCCTGCTAGTTTTCAAGGTCCCAGCTAGAATTTCGGCTGTTGGATGTTGATGTAGAAAGCCTATGGCTTCCTCCACGCTGCTCCAATGCGAACTGGGCACTCCAACATGGCCCTGATTCATTAAATCCCAAAAGATTTCGTGCCGATATCGTGTGACATCAAACCGTACGTCACTTCATGAACTCGACACGACAAGGAACCTTGATATCTATCCTATAAGGCACACAAAAGAATGTCACGATATTTGACTTTATGCCTTTTTTGACTTTATCACGGGTAAGTAAGACACGACATTGCCGCGATACGAGTGTGAATGGTCATACAGAATCAGGGCCCTGGGCACTTGCAGAAGAACGGCTCTCACCGCGAATCGAGTTATTAGTATCACCAATGTTTTTAAACATTTCCATGAGCAGATAGCGTTGTTTACCGGCGTGGTTAATTTCCAGAGTAGTGACCCTATGGAAGCTTTGACGTGATCACGTGAGGTTGAGTCGATAAGACTCCGTGGAACAATCAACCGTAGATTGGAAGCAAACAAGATCTGATCGTTGATACTTTAGAACACTCGAGTGCTTTACTGTAAATATATATAGCATTCAGTGAACTATCGTCTGTAACTTATTCTGCATGGAGTTACGGTTTAACTTAGTTTGCTATCTTTAGAATTCGATCCTAGATCTTTATCCAGGTTATATACTATTTATGTACAAAGTTTCGTTTTGATAAGTAGGTATACATATTCTTTTTCTCGAAGTACAAACTTTCTTTATGATGGTATATTTGTTTTCTCGAAAGAGTTAACATTGAACCACTCTCACTATTGCATACAAACGCTGATTCCAGTTTAAATTTATTCATGAAATTTTAAGATACTTTTCTGCCTTTGCTTGAGGGTTGTATTTGTATTCAAGTGAATTTGGTCCTTTGACCCGAACATTTCAGTTATCATTTGTAGGTAATATTTTACCTTCGATTTTTAAGTATCTAAATTTTCTGATTATTGTGGTATAATTTTACTATTTTTTCTATTGATTACACTTAACAACAAGATAATGTACAGAATTTTACAACCTACGGATTAGTTAGGATTTAAGTTGGTCCTTCGAGCCGGACTGCGGTCCAGTTATCAACTCACGACCATTATGCAATTACTTTTGATCGATGCCTAGATACTTTAATCTATGTTTACATAGTAACTGACCTAGAACTAGTTACAGTTTTATGCCAATGAATATTGAACGTTGACTAGAATATCGGCATGAGACCTTATAGTGTAATAAATAACATACATAACTGTTATGTCTGATGCACACACATCAAGGAGATAAGATCACGCATTCCGGACTTACAGCTAATTATCCGACCTCTTTAATCTATATTATTATAATAATAATTAGTAATATATCAGATAGTGCGTCATATAAATTAAATATCACCTCCAGTAACTGTAACGGTGAAGGAAATCATCGTGATGAAACTACGTGAGAAAACTACTAAGAGTTCTACCTACATTATGTTCTCAAAGACATTTGAAATTGAAATCCACCAACCCGTACTAGATCTACGTAGTAACAGGAATACCCCTCTCCCCTTCATTCCTTAACTTTCTTTCAGCTCTTCCCTCCTTCCTTTCTTTCAGACCTTTGCAGGCCACAGCTGGTCATGGATTCCACTAATCCTCGTCATGCCGCCAGTCGTGATTCCTTGATTCCCTTGACTTTTCAACGTGACCTAAACCGATTTTGGTGCGGTTATTTATTCACCAAGAGCATGCGTATCGTAAACTTGATTACGTATTTAGGCAATTAACACACTGCCCCGCATCACGGAGCGTAGTGCGGGGGTGCGCGTCCATTTGTAAAGAAAACGCATCCACGCGCGTACATGCAAATGCGTTTTCTGTGTGTTAATTTTCAGCCTTCTATCACCAACCCCTATTTTTTAATAGTAGATTTTTAACGCTCGATAACTTATATGGCAAAACAACGTTTGCGGGGTCAGCTAGTATAGTTGCCGTCATGAGTGGTGAGCGGACTGTGCGTGCTTTCTATACAAATAGAAATTCTTACGTACAACGCCAGATCACGAATTCCCGCGCTACGCTGCGTGATGCGGGGTAGTGTGGGAATCGTCTTGATAAGACGAACTGATATCGATGTTGTTTTCATTTTGTTACAGGATTAACACACGAATGCGGCGTGTTCGGCGCCATAGGCACGGGGGATTGGCCGACACAGGTGGACGTCGCCCAGGTCATATGTTTAGGGCTCGTGGCGCTTCAGCACAGGTAAACATCACTTTTGTCTATTTATTTACTTATTTATTTATTCCAGGCTCACCAACACAAGATACACAAAACAAGCACAGTATGATATTATAAACAAAAAATATATATATCGTGTACCCGCAATTACAGGTAGACTTATAATTACTAATTATATAATAATAGCTAATTGTCTAGCTAGTCTAACTTCTAACAAGCGTAAAAAAACATTAAATATCCAGCTGTTACGGTGAAGGAAAACATCGAGAGGCATGTAGCTCGAGAGTTCGAAAAAAGTGACTTTTCTTCAAATTCAATCAAACGCGAGTATCTCGAAAGCCGTTGAATTTTGGATAGAGCTTCCCAAATCACGTGGCTTAAATGATTGCATTTGAGCTTATCTACATGCCTTTAGCGAGAATACGGTACATAACAAATCACTGAAATCACTCTGTATACTTAGCAGGTTATTAAAGCCTCATGTATCGTCCGAATAACTGACATTGATTAAAAGGTTAAAATTCAAAAGCATTATGGATAAAATGTGCGTTGACTTCAATGATTACACTTATCTTCTTTTTAAGTGTAAAAACGTGATTACAATGTTGCGTTAAGATTGCCGGATTTCATCGTTATATCACTATTGGGTTAATATGTTACTGTAATTACTGTTCTGCGAATTAAAGTTTATCAAACAATGATGGAATGTACAACAAAGTATTATGAAAAATTGATGGGCGTGTGATGAAATAAAGCTTTGTAGTATAAAGTAACATAGTAGTTTGTTAGTTTTATTTGAGTTTCTATGAAATGGGACCTGGACAATATAGCTCTTTTCAGTGGCTTAGGATTCGACCTCGAATCAAAAGGGTCCGGGTTCGAATCCCAGTGGCACAATGACTTTGTAAAAGTTATGTGCGCTTGATAAAATTAAATTTCACCTGCTGTTACGGTGAAGGAAAACATCGTGAGGAAAACTGCATGTTTGCGAGCTCACAAAAAAGAAGTTCTTAAATACATGAGAAGTCCACCAACCCGCAGTAGTGGTGCGTGGTGGACGGCGGCCTACATCCCTCGCATTGTGAGAGGAGACCCGCCCCGCCAGTGGGTCATTAATGGGTTACTGACAAACCGATATAAAAACATCACCGTATTGATCTACACTATAATATTATAAAGAGGAAAAATTTGTGTGTGTGTGTGTAATGTATGTTTGTAACGAATAAACTCACAACTACTGTGCCGATTTCAAAAATTCTTTCACCATTGGAAAGCTACATTCAGCCTGAGTAACAGGCTATATTTATTACTAAAAAAGATTAGGGATCCCAAGGTGTAAAAAAAGTGCCCTAAAACGTCTTTCGTCGCATGCGCTGCGGAGACCATTGATGATAGAACAAAAGTATGTTCTACAATATTAAAGAACATATCAATATCTACACATAAACTCGATAGCTTACATGGCAAAACAACGTTTGCGGGGTCAGCCAGTGTGATATAATGTGTGATATAATAAACTAAGGACTATTTAGACGATAAGAAAGCGTGGGATTGAATAACTTCACTAGGCTATTTCTATAGACCATGTAATATTTATTTGTGAGCGGATGGCAATGGGGCGATATTGACACACACGATAGCTGTCACGTGTGTTCCTTTATTGGGCCTAGTCATACTGCACCATAGAATAATTCATACTTATTTTTAAAAGAGTGCTGGGAGTTTTTTTTCCGCCCGCTTTTTTCTCCTAGTCTACGTTTTGCCTGAGGGGCGATCAAAGCGGATGTTTGTATAATGTTAAATGTATGACGTTCATTAAGTGTGCATAAATTGTACCTAATAATGAATAAAAGCTTTTGAATTTTGAATTTTTGAATTTTTGTCGCCCGTATCCAGGGGTCAGGAGTCGGCGGGCATAGTGACGTCAGAGGGCAAGAACGCGCGCAGTTTCAACAGTCACAAGGGCATGGGCCTCATCAACAATATATTCAACGACGAGGCCATTCGGAAGCTGAAGGGGAACCTCGGCATTGGACACACCAGGTAACACGCGTATATGTGCAATGAATAAATAAATAAATAAATAAATAAATAAATAAATAAATAAAAAAGATAGGTAAACTTGTTTTCGCCATGCTAATCCTTGACAGCTTTGATAGCCGAGTGGCTGAGAGTTCGAACCCTTAATCGAGGGGTCCGGGTTCGAATCCCAGTGGCAACCAATGACTTTGTGACAAAATGTTGTGTGCGCTTTATGAAATTAAATATCACCTGCTGTTACGGTGAAGGAAAACATCGTGAGGAAACCCGCATGCCTGAGAGTTGGAATTCATCAATCCGAACTAGGCCAGCATGGTGGATTAAGGCCTACATTCAAAGGTTACAGACAATCCCTGACAGGGATTCCCTGTTTTGAGATTGTCATGAGGCCAAAGAGACAGTTCCTAGCCCCGTGAATAAGACGCCCCAAAAAAAGCAACATTTGCCATCCTTTAACTTGAAGTATAAAAAAAGTTCATAACTGTATAATATATTGTATCAGGCGTTACTTTGCGGAAAGCCATTGTTATTTAAGTTGTATTTATATTTCTTTGCAACAATCCGCACACGTGGAACTTGTTTTGGTATGGACCCACCACCCTCCCTTATCTCTCTGAGTAGGTATATACCATAACAACTTATTCCAATAGCACACGACACGTGTTTGGCCCCAAAACGGAGCATCATCAGGTGATGTGGACTCTACAACGGTTGGTTGCTGAGTCACGTTGTGTTTTGGAGTCCACATCACAAGTTGTTATGGTATATACCTACTCAGAGAGATAAGGGAGGGGGGTGGGTCCATACCAAAACAAGTTCCACGTGTGCGGATGGGCATGATGACTTATTTTCAAAAACTCTTCTATGATATTCAGAAGTTTCTATTATGTCTAAAATATATCATATTTTTGTAGAAAATTAAGGATTTTGTGTAATAAAAGTACATTTAAATTTTAAGTTTCAAATTCATTCCAAAACGCTCGCCCGTGTCATGGCGTCTGTCATTGCGCCACGGCTCAGTAAAAAATGCCAGATCGCGTATAATATGCTTACGAAAAAAATGACGTTAACTAAGACGTGACGTAATTTGACGTAATTCGATCTGATGGGTGTTTAAGCTATCATGGCGGATTGTTGTATTTTGTAGATTTATTTAAACAAATAAATTATTAATCTCGACATTAATAAGAGAATAAATACATGTTTCAAAATTTTTGAATCCTATTTCATTAGATCAGATAAATATTTTGGCGATACTTGATTACTGTCATCATGCCTATTGTTGCAAAGAAATATAAATACAACTTAAATAAGTTCATAATTGGTATATCTTTTTAGGGTTCCGTACCCAAAAAATACCCTTCGTGCGCGTGTTCGACTCGCTCTTGGCCGTGTTTTTAATATTTTCGTTATGTTTTTCATTTCCGCCGATCCGGTGGACTTTTGCCAATACGTGTTCGACATTCATTTATCTATAATATAAAAATGAATCGCTGAATGTGTTGCTAAGCGCAAATCTCGAGAGAAGCTGAACCGATTTCGCTAATTATTTTTTTAGAATATTCCTTGAAGTACGAGGATGGTTCTTACGGAGAGAAAATCTGAAAATAATGTAAAGAAAATAATAAAAACAACAATTCTATTTTCCCATATAAACTGTTCTACCTGTCAAACATCATTTCAGATTGAATACTTCATATGCCAATGTCATGCATTTAGAAACGTCAAGTTTTTCTTTTTTGATGCTTCTTCTATTATGCAAACTGCAATGATATATTATTTATAATGGCAAAACGAAGTGTGCTGGGTCAGCTAGTTTATGATATTTATTAATGGTCCGTTCGCAGGTATTCCACATCAGCGGCGTCGGAGGAGGTGAACTGTCAGCCGTTCGTGGTCCACACGGCCCACGGGGCCCTGGCCGTGGCCCACAACGGCGAGCTGGTCAACTGCAGTAGTTTACGAAAGATGGTGAGTCACCACCTACACTGATATAGGCCTACACTTGTGCTAAGTAATACATGTCATGTCATGTCAGTACCCATTAATGACCCACTACAGGGTCGGGTCTCCTCTCACAATGAGAAGGATGTTGGCCGCCGTCCACCACGCACCACTACTGCGGGTTGGTGGACTTCGCATGCCTTTGAGAACATTTTTTTTTGTGAACTCTCAGGCATGCAGGTTTCCTCACGATGTTTTCCTTCACCGTAACAGCAGGTGATATTTAATTTCATAAATAGCACATAACTTTTATTACAAAGTCATTGGTGCGTGCCACTGGGATTCGAACCCGGATCCCTCGATTCGAGGTCGAATTCTAAGCCACTGGGCTATCACCGCTGCAGTAATACATACATACAGGTTGAATTTTTCAAGTGTGCTTGGATCGGGAAATCCGAAACGAGGAATAACGAAAAATACTCAAAGGATCGCGAGCCAAAATTATTGAAGGAGTAATTAGTAAGGAATCCAGCTATGAATTGGGAACAACGGCTATCATTTTCAATTCCATTAATCAGTTAAGGTTTGCATGAAAAAAACGTATTTAAAAAAATAGTTGTATTTTGTTCTGAATTCGTTCTTTATCAGCGACACTATCGAATGGTGTAATACCATGGTGTAATAATGGTGTAATAACATATGGTGTGATTTTTTTCAAAATCAATTTCGATTCCCGGCTAGGCACATTGATTTTGTAAACATCCAATGATGTAGTTTTAGTTTTTGTCAAAATCGGGCCTCCGCTCCGATTCCTTTGAGAATTTGTCGCTATCCCTTATAGTTTCGGATTTTCCCATCCACGCACACTTTAAAAATTCAACAAAATTACGTTTTAATGGGGGTAGGGGTTGGATGCCTCGCATTATTGCCCACGCCCGAGTTGAACATAAATTTTATTATTATTTGTCAGTAACCCATTAATGACCGGGTCGGGTCGAACTACAGGGTCGGGTCTCCTCTCACAATGAGAGGGATGTAGTCCTTAGTCTACCACGCTGGCCTACTGCGGGTTGGTGGACTTCACATGCCTTTGAGAACATTTTTTTTGTAAACTCTCAGGCATGCGGGTTTCCTCACGATGTTTTCCTTCACCGTAACAGCATAACACCGTAACACATTTAATTTTATAAATAGCACATAACTTTTTTACAAAGTCATTGGTGCGTGCCACTGGGATTCGAACCCGGACCCCTCGATTCGAGGTCGAATTCTAAGCCACTGCGCTATCACCGCTATTATTATTTAATTTTATTTATTTGGTTTGATTACCGTGGTTTACCTAATTACACTAATAATAAAACATGGTCGTGGTGGTTCACGGGAGTCGAACTACCTTGCACTAAAAACTATTTGTCTCACAGGTATTAGGACGCGGCGTGGGCCTGTCCACCCACTCGGACTCGGAGCTGATCACGCAGGCGCTGTGCCTCAACCCGCCCGAAGGCGAGACCAATGGGCCCGACTGGCCAGCGCGGATCAATCACCTCATGAGGTAACAACTGTTTAATGACATTTCTCTTGCCAGTAACCCAATAATGACCCACTACAGGGTCGGGTCTCACCTCGTGAGGTAACAACTGTTTCATGACATTTCTCTTGTCAGTAACCCATTAATGACCCACTACAGGGTCGGGTCTCACCTCGTGAGGTAACAACTGTTTAATGACATTTCTCTTGTCAGTAACCCAATAATGACCCACTACAGGGTTGGGTCTCACCTCGTGAGGTAACAACTGTTTAATGACATTTCTCTTGCCAGTAACCCAATAATGACCCACTACAGGGTTGGGTCTCACCTCGTGAGGTAACAACTGTTTAATGACATTTCTCTTGTCAGTAACCCATTAATGACCCACTACAGGGTCGGGTCTCACCTCGTAAGGTAACAACTGTTTAATAACATTTCTCTTGTCAGTAACCCATTAATGACCCACTACAGGGTCGGGTCTCACAATGAGAGGGATGTAGGCCGCCGTCCACCGCGCTGGCCTACTGCGGGTTGGCGGACCTCACTTTGAGACTACCTAAAAAAAATATGTTCTCTTTGAGAACATATTTTTTGAACTCTCAGGCATGCAGGTTTCCTCACGATGTTTTCCTTCACCGTAACAGCAGGTGATATTTAACTTTATGAAGCGCACTTTTTTACAAAGTTATTGGTGCGTACCACTGGGATTCGAACCACCGGATCCCTCGATTCGAGATCAAGTTCTAACCCACTGGGCTGTCACCGCTATTTCATACATAGATAGATATTATTGAAGCAAATATAAATTGGCACACTATTCAATTTAGTTCGCGTCCTAAATATATCAGCTGTCATAATATTCCTTGTCTGTTTTTAGTAATAATCAAGTATTGATTGTGACCAGTCTAGCTGTCTGGCGTACTAATAAGATATGTCATGTGTTTGAACAAGAGTGACGCCTGATTGTGGTCGGTGATGTCCTGACAACTATTGCTAATTATAATTCGATCCTGTTTCCCTGAAAATATGGGACATTAATTGATTCGATAAAAAGCTTTCATTGGGAAAAAGCCAGGGATAGTTAGAATAATTAAAATTACTATTGCTTGACGTCCTAGTCGCAATCTGTTCTATTATAAATTCAAAGGAATGTGCCAAAATGCCGAATACAGGGTGATTTGTTAAGTGAGGTATTCTCGCTAAGGGCGTGTAGATAAGCTCAAAAGTAATAATTTAAGCCATGTGAAGCTCTATCTAAAATTCAACTGTTTTCGAGATATTTAAATTCGATTGAATTTGAAGAAAAGTCACTTTTAGGCTAACTAAATTGCCATAATGAAAAAAAAACCACTCGATAAATTTAGTTTTAGTTATTTAAGTTGTATTTATATTTCTTTGCAACAATCCGCACACGTGGAACTTGTTTTGGTATGGACCCACCCCCCTCCCTTATCTCTCTGAGTAGGTGTATACCGTAACAACTTATTCCAATAGTAGCTCAGCAACCAAACGTTGTAGAGTCCACATCACCTGATGATGCTCCGTTTTGGGGCGAAACACGTGTCGTGTACTATTGGAATAAGTTGTTATGGTATATACCTACTCAGAGAGATAAGGGAGGGGGGTGGGTCCATACCAAAACAAGTTCCACGTGTGCGGATTGTTGCAAAGAAATATAAATACAACTTAAATAACAATGGATTTCCGCAAAGTAACGCCTGATACAATATATTAGTTTTAGTTAGTTATTTAGTTTTCATTCTAGGATTAGATATAAGTTTGTGCACTAAAATGTTCCTCGATCATCAGCTTTACACTAAGCATTTGAAAAAAATTGTTAATATTAATGCAACTAATGGAACGATGACGTGTTCCCCAGGCTGGCTCCCCTGAGCTACTCGCTGGTGATAATGCTGAAAGACAAGATATACGCCGTGAGGGACCCCTACGGCAACCGGCCGCTGTGTCTCGGCAAAATCTTGCCCCTGGGATCGTCATGTAAGTGACAATGAAATTCACTTAATAAGAGAAATAATTAAAAAAATTTAAGATAAATAGACAATAGGCATGATGACTAATTTTCAAAAACTCTTCTATGAAATTCAGAAATTACTATTATGTCTAAAATATATCATATTTTTGTAGGAAATTAAGGTTTTTGTGCAATAAAAGTACATTTAAATTTTAAGTTTCAAATTCATTCCAAAACGCTCGCCCGTGTCATGGCGTCTGTCATTGCGCCACGGCTCAGTAAAAAATGCCAGATCGCGTATAATATGACGTTGAAAAAAATGACGTTTACTGAAACGTGACGTAAATTGACGTAATTCGATATGGGTGTTTTAGCTATCATGGCGGATTGTTGTATTTTGTAGATTTATTTTAACAAACAAATCATTAATCTCGACATTAATAAGAGAATAAATACAAAATTCGAAATCTTTGAATCCTATTTCATTAGATCAGATAAATATTTTGGCGATACTTGATTACTGTCATCATGCCTATTGAACCAAACATAAACTACTTATATCAATTGGATAAGAAGTAGTACTATATTACACCACAGTCGTTAATTCTGACGTAACTTAAGTGATACCGAAATTATTTGATAAAAAAACTGTATCAACTTAATTATATAATAAACAACTTAATAAATTGGTATAATCGTCTTATTGTTTACAAAATTTTTCTTTAATTTCGTACAAATGTGGCGTGCGAGTCGCGTGCACAGATGATGAGGTCACGATCGGTACATTGTTATATTTATTCGCGGAAGATAATATAATATATCTTTGGTAATTGAATAATTATTACACCAAATTGTAAGCTTCGCAAAAATAGAATATTTGTGGTTATTCTATAGAATTTTACAGCTACGGAATATATTATGTATGTTAGGCATGTCCATTATTTCTAGTTTTGATAATTAATTTTTAGATTTTATAAGAAAAGAATCATTTGTATGTGGGTGCATGACTACTTTTTCTACGCTAGATTTCATGTAAAAATGAGTAAACATTTTTTAAAAAAAATTATTGATTACCTAAATTTTAATAGTACCTAACAACAATAAAAGTTACAAATGACAATATGACACGCAGACATCTGACCAATATTGGTCACTAACGTCAGAAAAAGGCAGTGAATAGAACGGCAATAATAACATATTTGTTCCCAATTGACTGCAGCTAGATCAGCTAGCTTCAGTCACGCCACAAAATCATTCGATCACTCTGTCTGACAGTCTCGATGGTAGTGATTTAATGAGCTGATATGTTTCTCTCTACTTCCTATTTCTATGGTGACGACAGCTGTTGGTCAGATGTCTGCAAGGTGCTATGACGTGTGACTAATGATGACCACTCTTTCAGATGTCTACAAACAGTCATCAGCGCAGCATGCCGCGGGTAATGCATGAATCATTATACCATTACATTTAACTCTATTGTTTTCCCTCTTCATAACATTTTTCATTACATGGGTTTTATCATAATAATATCTAATTATACTATGGAAGAACATTTATAGTCAACGATTAAACTGACTGATTATTTTAATATTCGATTGCGCCAAATTAATATGGTACGCTTTTATTTAATTTTATATAAATTGATTATTCAGAATTTTTGGGCATCAAATTTGGTACTTTTCTACGGGTGTTACGTCTAAAAATTAATTGCGTTTGGTGTGATCATCCCAATTGCTGTTCAAGCATGTTATTTTATGCATAACTTGGGAATGCAATGCAAACATTACATTTTTTAATTTTGGATGTAATTTTCCCAATAATGAAATCTACAGTGGGTCTGAGAAATTTAAATCATTTGATTGCATTCTGGATCATTCTAACATAGCAACACTGTAACGATTACCTTCTGTAATGTTGCCAATGTAAAATTTATGCATGTCAATAATAAAATGTGGTAATGTTTCAATTAACTCAAAACACAATGATGTTATTGGTGTCTTCACTAAAATAACTATTCATTTTCCCTAATATATTTCAGGCTCGGTTATAAATATTCTATTATTATGTTACTTTTTTTTATTTCTTTGTATACCTATTAGATTATAACATATTAGAATTTGAGTAAAGATTGTTGATATGTTCTTGTTTTTAATAACTTTTCCTATTGTTTATTGACAATAAGATCAATTTACAGTTTTAATGAACGGATGCACCAAAAATGGACTGGAAGACCGAGCGGAAGGATGGGTTGTATCTTCTGAGTCCTGTGGATTCTTGTCCATCGGTAAGTTATAGTATTTAAAACTCTTGTTATATCTTTCTTTCTTTCTGAACTTATTTATGGGTTTTATTGTCTTGTATTGTGTTATTGTCTCGTTGAATAGAGCAAAATAGGATTCTTAAGTGTGTGCTTCCTGGAGATATTTTTGAAATAAATATATACCGCTTCACACTCATAGCCCCACACTAGGATTCCCTGTGGCGTGGGTGCGTGATTAATTTTGAGGTGAATACCTCAGTCCTTATGAGTCGCATTCATCTACGTCCATCGAGGACGTGGTGGGGCGGTGCAACCTGTAGTGTATTGTATTGTATGTGTATATTTCGAGTATTGTGTTGTCATCCTCGTTTTGTGTTGTCATCTGTATTGTATAATGTATATACGATCACGAGCAGCAGTGATAGCCCAGTGGCTTAGAATTCGACCTCGAATCGAGGGATCCGGGTTCGAATCCCAGTGGCACGCACCAATGACTTTGTAATAAAAGTTATGTGCGATTTATGAAATTAAATATCACCTGCTGTTACGGTGAAGGAAAAACATCGTGAGGAAACCTGCACGCCTGAGAGTTCACAAAAAAAATGTTCTCAAAGGCATGCGAAGTCCACCAACCCGCAGTAGTGGTGCGTGGTGGACGGCGGCCTACATTCTTCTCATTGTGAGAGGAGACCCGACCCTGTAGTGGGTTACTGACCTCAGTCCTTATGAGTTGCATTCATCTACGTCCACCGTGGACGTGGTGGGGCGGTGTAACGTGTAGTGTATTGTTATGTATGTGTATATTTAGTGTATTCATGTATTGTATAATGTATATACGATTTTATCATATGCACAGCTTGTGTTGTATAGTATAGTATAGTGTTGTCGTCCGTCAGGCGCCCGGTACGTGCGCGAGGTGCTTCCGGGCGAGATAGTGGAGATGTCGCGCCACGGCATCCGCACCGTGGACGTGGTGGAGAGGCCCGGGGGCAAGCAGCAGGCGTTCTGCATCTTCGAGTATGTGTACTTCGCGCGGGCGGACAGCATGTTCGAAGGTAACGCCGGCCAACCTCGATGAGATCCTCTTGAATGTAATAGGGTGTTACGGCCTATGTCAAAAAGATTTTTATATGAATTCGTAAGTCATAAAAACCCATAAAAAAATTAAAAAAAAAAAAAATTATGTAAAAAAAGATTTTTCAATTTAAATTTCAAAAATCCCCGCGAAAACACGGTCTCGGCTTCTCGGCGCTGCCGCCATGCTTGTGACGTCACTCGCAGTGTAAACAATACATCTCATATGACATCTCAGTACAGGAAGAAAGTTATTTTTGCAAAAACAAAATATGTTACAGTCCTTATCGTTGGTGTCTCGTGGCGGTGTTCAAGAGCAAACGCAAATTATCAATAAAAAATACAGGTCAACAAAGACTCCATTGTTTATTTACACTGCTAATGACGTCACGCCGATAGCTTGCATGGCGTATAGCGTTTTTGACATTTGAAAAACAGATTAACAAACCTGAATTTTAAAATTGAAATAATAAATGTATACTACATTTTTCAGAACAGAAATCACCATTTTTCACTGGCTTTTAACAAAATCTATCAATATTACATAATTTTGGATTTTTCCTTGCATGGTGCGAAATACCCTATTCGACATGTCGCAATCCACAGGTCAAATGGTGTACTCCGCGCGGTTGCAGTGCGGGCGCATGTTGGCGCGCGAGTCCCCCGTGGAGGCGGACATCGTGTCCTCGGTGCCCGAGTCCGGGACCGCCGCCGCGCACGGATACGCGAGACAGGTGAGGAACGCATATTTCACCTTGTAGTGAGTGATGAACTACGAGCAGTTGACCTGTGCCCTGATTCTGTATGACCATTCACACTCGTATCGCGGCAATGTCGTGTCTCACCCGTGATGAAGTCAAAAAAGGCTTAAAAGTCAAATATCGTGACAATCTATTGTGTGCCTTATAGAATAGACATGAAGGTTCCTTGTCGTTGCGAGTTCGTGAATACGTACGGTTGGATGTCACGCGATATCGGCACGAAATCTGAACGGTCATACAGAGTCGGGGCCCAGGTCGAGTATCGCTCAATGATAACAAATAATACAGTACACGGGCGCCGTCACATTAATGTATTTCATCAGTGTATTCGAATGTCTGTCCCCCAGTCGGGCATCCCGTTCATGGAGGTGCTGTGCAAGAACCGCTACGTGGGCCGCACGTTCATCCAGCCGTCCACGCGCCTGCGCCAGCTGGGCGTCGCCAAGAAGTTCGGCGCGCTCTCGGAGAACGTGCGCGGGAAGCGCATCGTGCTCATCGACGACTCCATCGTCCGGGGGAACACCATCGGGCCCATCATCAAGCTGCTGAGGGACGCCGGGGCCGCCGAGGTGAGGTGTTTCTCATGTTTATGGTGTTTGTACAGTGTGCTTAGTGCGAGTTGCACAAAATTGTTCGAGTAACTTCACCGGCGCGTTAATCGACTATACGCTAAGCGCCAATTCCGTTTGTCATCTTAGCCACAAGATGGCGCTGCTTCAATCCCATAGAAATCGACGTATTCGCGCTCGATACGTTCAAGCGAAAATGTTTTGTCAAAACTCGCACTCAGCACACAGATACGGAAAGACCGAGCGAGACTGGCGGGCCGACTGACGGTGAATGGTTATTGTCACCCAATGACACGAGCAACGATGACGCGGCGGTGATCGCCCAGTGGCTTGGAATTCGACCTCGAATCGAGGGGTCCGGGTTCGAATCCCAGTGACACGCAGCAATGACTTTGTAATAAAAGTTATGTGCGCTTTATAACATTAAATATCACCTGCTGTTACGGTGAAGGAAAACATCGTGAGGAAACCTGCATGCCTGAGAGTTCACAAAAAAAAAAAATCTTCTCAAATGTATGTGAAGTCCACCAACCCGCAGTGGGCCAGCGTGGTGGACGGCGGCCTACATCCCTCTCATTGCGAGAAGGAGACCCGACCCTGTAGTGGGTCATTAATGGGTTACTGGCAATGACACGAGCAAAACCAGGTGCGTTGCAAGTGTGACAATTTGCTACAGAAAGATGACGCTCGTGGAAAAGCAGCATCGTCATCTTTACGTATTGTGACAATGACGACAATGTGTCATCGAGTTATAAGGTGACTGTGGTAACTTCTAAAAGTAAGCCGTCCCTATTCAACTATTCGACCGACGATGAACATAGGGAGACGGACTGGTGAATTGAAAGACAGTGGATATATTTGCTCAATAAGTGTGGCATCGATTTTGGGAGGTCTCAGTTCAGGGGACAATTTTTTTTTGTCAATTTCTAACCTATAATTTTTTTCTTTACTTATACTTATTACTATTTTTTTGGTGGTGTTTGCGCTTTGTTTCTTACTCTCTAATGCATTTTGTCCGTGAATAAATTATCTCTCATCAAGACTATCCGAATGCGGGCACAACCTCAAAGTAGGAACTGATTGCAGGTGCACATCCAGTTACTTTACTTTAATTACTATTTTTTTTGGTGATGTTTGCTATTGTTTCTTACTCTCTAATGCATTTTGTCCGTGAATAAATTATCTTTCTTTGAAGATTATCCGAATGCGGGCACAACCTCAAAGTAGGAACTGATTGCAGGTGCACATCCGGATAGCGTCGCCGCCGCTGAAGTACCCGTGCTACATGGGCATCAACATCCCCACGCGCGAGGAGCTCATCGCCAACAAGATGGACGCCTACAAGCTGGCCGAGCACGTCGGTGAGACTGGGACCATACCACGCATGATGCATCCCTACTATACTACTTACTATCCCTACTAATATTATAAATTTATAATGTGAATGTATGTTTGTTTGTTACGCTTTCAAGCGAAAACTACTCAACCGATCATCATGGAATTTTGTACTTACACATATTCTTGGAGGTATTAGAAGTAACATAGGATGCTTTTATTAAAAAAAATATTATTTTTTACGAAAAAAAAAATTGTTTGTCAAAAAATCTAAGCTACTTTTATTTTAGAATTCCACGCGGAGGAAAGCGCGGGCACGTCTAGTTTTTTAATAAATCACTCTTTCAAGTACGCCAGACGAAAACGAAAAAAATAAATAAGTTAAAAATAACTTCTCGAACTTGCGATCTACTCAAGCAGCGGGGTTATGCGTGTGTCACTAGTTGTAGTTGTACAGTTGTAGCGTTGGGCTGTTGAATAATAAGGTAACATTGGTACCGTCGTTCCAGGCGCGGACAGTCTGGAGTACCTGAGCGTGGAGGGGCTGGTGAGCGCGGTGCACTACAACATGAAGACGCTGCCCAGCGACGGCGTGGGCGGCCACTGCACCGCCTGCCTCACCGGCGACTACCCCGGCGGCCTGCCCGACGACGCCGACTGGTGACCGCCTCCACCACCACCTCCCGCTGTGCGCTGGTGACCTGCACTGCACCGCCTGCCCCACGACGCCGACTGGTGACCACCTCCACCACCACCACCACCACCTCCGCTAGCCTCCACCCGCTGTCCGCTGGTGACCTGCACTGCACCGCCTGCCCCACGACGCCGACTGGTGACCACCTCCACCACCGCCACCTCCACTGGCCTCCACCCGCTGTCCGCTGGTGACCTGCACTGCACCGCCTGCCCCACGACGCCGACTGGTGACCACCTCCACCACCACCACCTCCGCTGGCCTCCACCCGCTGTCCGCTGGTGACCTGCACTGCACCGCCTGCCCCACGACGCCGACTGGTGACCACCTCCACCACCACCACCACCACCTCCGCTAGCCTCCACCCGCTGTCCGCTGGTGACCTGCACTGCACCGCCTGCCCCACGACGCCGACTGGTGACCACCTCCACCACCGCCACCTCCACTGGCCTCCACCCGCTGTCCGCTGGTGACCTGCACTGCACCGCCTGCCCCACGACGCCGACTGGTGACCACCTCCACCACCACCACCACCTCCGCTAGCCTCCACCCGCTGTCCGCTGGTGACCTGCACTGCACCGCCTGCCCCACGACGCCGACTGGTGACCATCTATCACCACCACCTCCGCTAGCCTCCACCCGCTGTCCGCTGGTGACCTGCACTGCACCGCCTGCCCGACGACGCCGACTGGTGACCATCTATCACCACCAACACGGGTGATTATACCACGTTTGATCGCTTGTCATCGCACTCCGGCATACACTCTGGCGACTACCCCAACTGAATGCAGCACGATGCCAACTAGCCATCACTCATCACCACTAGTCATTTCGCCTACTCGAGACCTGTGGTAAGAAAATATCAACGAATACCACCCCGAATCCCAAATGTCCTTAACTGCTAATCACCTCATCACTACTATCGAGTAACCCGACCGAGTACCTTTTACGTCGACTGATAACATTTGATCACCGTGTCATGAGCAAGGACATACTTTTAAAACCAACTTTGATCACCTTTTAATTGCCTCCCTGTGCCTTAAACAACAGTTCACTTCAGAATAAGAGATTCATTTTAATCACCACTTTCAAATAACTTAATTTGGTCAATAAAATATACTTAATTTTGATGACAGGGTCACCCACAAATTGATTATCCCTCCGCGTTGATCACTATAATGATTTAAACAAATCTGCTAATGGATACACATCGATGTTATAATGTTTTCGACGTAATTCACACTTTTTCCAGTAAAACAAGAACTTTTCTAAGATATGGATGTTTGTATTATTCCTGGTTAGGTTGTTATAAAAGAATATTATTTTATTACTATATATTATAATGTAATCAATGCATTTTTAATTTTATTTCAACCTTATGTATTGTCGGCACTTTTATCTATCATTTAATTTTGTATTTTCCCCAAGATGATAAATTGTGTCCCTTCCTATATTAGGCTAAGTTAGCACGTAAGTTATTCTATGAATTTTGTCAAGTGCCTTTCTATAATGTTAAGGAAATATCTATTTTTAAGCACAATTCTGTCCGTTCTGTAGGAGTCGTGCTGGTTTCGACTAATGAATAAATACTTTTTATATTATAAGATTAAATTTTTTTAATGTTTAATAATGTAATCTCTCGGAGCTAAAATATTCATGTAACACAATATGGCAAACGAATCAATCACGTCTATGCATTTTATTATGATTATAGCCGCTATTGATTTACGTATACATACGTATTATGTATTACATTATAAAATGTCATTCGAAAAATAAAAATACTAAATAATTCAACTTCGTAAAACGTAAAATAGAGGGTCCATTTAAGTCGTAAAGTATTTTATAAAAAATAACAATTTGGGTAATAGGATGTAAAATATTACCTAAAATTTTGTTATGTAATACACATATTTTCTATTTGAATTGTTCTGAATCCTATCCTGTCGTCTCGAATATAACGGATCTGAGCTACTTATTCCTATATTGTATAAGAATTAAAGACTATGTTTACGTGTACATTCCGATATTTTTTTATGATGATATAAGATTTTGTGACTTATATAGTAATGTGGGCGTGCTTGGAATATAGTATAGTAGTACCTCGCGGTACTTGTAGTACTAATTTAATTAAAAAATAAAGGTGTGAAGTACAATCAATAATTTTAATTTGTGTATTATTTTTTCTGCCTACTAAACCTTAGGTCCTTAAACAACAGAAAAAAGTAGTAGTATTTAATTTTTGAATAATAAATTAACAGTCTGAATTTATTTTAAATGAACTGCTTACCATTGAAAATAAGAAAATTATCTATTCTTGAATCAAATTAAAATAAAAGATAAATAAAAAGCAATTATAAATTATTTCACATTTTATTGACATCTAATTGGTCCTTAATAATATTTTTCTATTAACAATACAGCTATACAACTCCAACTCAATACGCAATACATAATATTAACAATATCAGAATATTAAACTATAAAATTACAAAATTATTGTCTGCTATAGCGAGAAGCACAAGCATTTGTGCTTCTGTTAAAATCTATGTATAATTAAGACTTGAACACATACATACAACGCCTCAACATGAACTTACACAGTTTCGTGTAGTAGTCGTATCAAGCCATTAGTATGAGAACATGTCAAGACTGACAACAATGTTTATGCTTGCGGCATAGTTCTTGTATAATAGTAGTTCAGTTACGACCAATTTAGTTTTTTTTCACTATTTGCTAATGGAGTTTCTGACAAATTACACAATCTAACAAATAATGACTGCTGATAATATTGCCAACCAACCCAAAATCCATTGCATGATGGCTTATAGTCTATTTCAATAGTGTCTGTTGTAGATAACCCTGTTATAGATAACGTCTGTTATAGATAACCCTGTTTGGTAACATAGTTCGGTAAGTAGCCAACATCTAAGCCCCAAGCATGTAGTGTTCGTTTAGTTAACGTGTGCCATTAGTATGGGAAGATGATAAACAGACTAACATAAATGACATACTAATGACTGAAGTTTACCGTACGAATACTTACGCAATAGTGTTCATGGTCACGGCACTGTTTCAAAACAATAACAGTTTGGTTACCTAGTAGGTAACCGTTACCTAGTAGGTAACCAAACTGTAATATTGTTATCAACTCCGGACTATCTTTATAAATATCGAATTAATAGAAAAATCGCTACACATTTAATTTGGAGATCATTGCATTAGGATAATAATTACTATCATCTTGTAATTCATAAATTTCTTTATTTATTATGACTTATAAATTATTGCTGGAATACTATAAACCATATTGGTTGAAAGAGTCCAGCCTCCTTTACATATACATATTAACTCATATTCACAAATAGCAACAGCTAAGCAAGGAATATATTTTATTCCTTAGTGTTATTTAACACTAGTATGCAAAATGTAACAAGTCTAAGGTGGTTTTATAAATTTCATTTTTACGTTATACAATTAAATTTTATAGCTCGATGAGGGTTTTTGTTTATCACTTACTAAGTACAAAATGACATCCTCGATAATTCTCGCAGCGTACGCGATCTGAGGAATTTTAAGGGTCATTTTTCTTTACCTTGGGTTACATTATTGATGTTTTCGTAGGGATCCCTAATATTTAAAACAATCAAATACAGCCTTTCTTACTCAGATTGAACATAGCTCTCTATTGGTGAAGGAATTTTTAAAATCGGTCCAGTGGTTTCCGAGCCTATTCAATACAAACAAGCAAACAATCAAATCCTTCCCTCTTTATAATACCAGAGTAGAAAGGTAACCGCGTTAGCACGCCTCCACCGCGAAATGCGAAGCCGCTGAAGTGTTGCCACCGTTGGTCCGTTGCAATACGGACGAAACATTCAAGCATTTCGCGCAGCAGGAGGCGCGCTACCAGCGCAAAGGTCGTGCTATAAAGTAACTCGGTTTGAACGCAGCGTGTAGGCGTGTGCGCCTCAGAGACTGTGCTTCCCCACCAACGCCTCCACGTCGCCCACCTCCTTGGCGCACGCGTCGGTCAGCACCAGCGGCGCGCCGTCCGTGACGAGCACGTCGTCCTCTATGCGGATGCCCACGCCGCGGAACTCTTCGGGCACCGAGTCGTCGTCCGGTCTGATGTAGATGCCTGTGGACGTAAATTACATAATTGTTTTGTTACATATTTTTCAAATATCAAAATAATGTTGTACCGAAAACTTAAATACACATGAAGGTGATTGAAACGCAGCGACCAACCAAAAATCGCATTTGTTTCAAGAGATATTTTAGGCCGAAGCGCTTTTACGCACCCACATGTATATAAATGTCCAAGCCAAAATATTTCCATATTTGTCGTGTTCCGAATTCGACGTATTCCAGATTCATGGCACTCCAGAATCTGGTTTATTAATATTCCGAACGTGGGAGAATTTTTCACAATTTATGGTTTGTAAGTCTGAGTCCGAGGGGCTCCCTGGGCTCGGGGGCCCCGGGGCACTGCCCCGCCAGGCCCTCCCGTAGCTACGCCATTACAGGATCGGGCCTTCCCTCCCGGCCCACTCGTACCTGACATTGGGTCTACTCACTCAGTTCAACGGTGAAACGTTGGGATAACTCACCGGGTTCGACGGTGACGATCATGCCGGTGGTGACGGGTGTGCGGCGGCGGACCAGCGGCGCGTCGTGCACGTCCAGCCCGAGGTAGTGCGACACGTGGTGCGGACACAGACGATAGGCTTTCTGTCCACGAGACAAAGCAAATGTCATGTCAGTAACCCATTGACGACCCACTACAGGGTCGGGTCTCACCTCGTGAGGTAAGAATTGTTAAATAACATTTCCCTTGACAGTTACCCATTAATGACCCTTTTTACGATAATTATTCATTAGGTACAATTTGTGCACACTTAATGAAAGTCATACATAAATTATACATTCTACGTTCATCCGCTTTGATCGCCCCTCAGGCAAAACGTAGACTGGGAGAAAGGGAATCTATAATATAATATAATAGAATAATATAAAGGGAATCTTACCCCAACTAGCTCGTTGGCATCGATGTTCCTGGGCAGGATGCCCTCCTGCTGCAGCTGCGAGCCCAGCAGGCGGCACATCTGGTCGAACAGCTGGTCCAGAGGCGGCCGTTGGGATCCCAGGAGCTCGATCAGACGTTTCTGGTAAAGAGAATTTACTTAAAAATAGAACACATCAAGAAGGGAGGAAAACTTGTAGAGTTTTAAGGTCTAAAGATACCTAGACCATATTTGTCAGTAAGCCATTAATGACCCACTGGCGGCTCGAGTCTCTACTCACAATGAGAGGGATGTAGGCCGCCGTCCACCATGCTGGCCTACTGCGGGTTGGTGGACCAATTTCCATATTTAAAGACTAAAGACCAAAGAAAAACCAACGAAAGACCATATTTTAATTAAAAATTTTTTTTCAAAGGCATATGTCATTCAAATTTAAACCTTTTAAATCTTCCATTGTAAAAATTTGCATGCCTGAAAAGGTTAATGTGGATTGAACAAATGCTCTATAATATCTTAAACTCACACATATTCGTGCAAAGAAACGTTTTTGTCTTTTGTCTAGAAAATAATAAAATTAAAAAATAAAAATAATTTATTTCAAGCCACAGTTTCAAGATATCGGGACCCATAGACTGTTAGTGTAGTAACAAATTGTCCTAATATAGTTTATTAGTTGAACAATATGTAACTGTTAATATTTATATTACAACCATAATATAAATAAATTGGGCTTCAAAAATTATTTATAGAGCCAGATTCCAGTATCCAAACTCCGAGTTAACTCAATCGGAGCTTGCTATTACTATTGTCAGCTTACCTGCACATTGAGCACCAATTCATACAGTATCCTGTGGTATTTGGAGAACTTCCCGGAGACTGGCCATGTCCGAGATATGTCTGAGTTGTACAACCATCGTTGACTGCCTGCAACAACACAACACACAACACCCCTAAATGTAATTTCACAGTTGAACTTGTTAACACCAATTTGATGGCCCGGATGAATGAAATTTTGGATTGGGATAAGGATTCCTTCCATTCATTCACCCCTTCTTCTTCTTCTGTACATCAAAATTTACATACATTTATCCATTCAAGTTGGCATATTTTTTTTTAATCCTTTAATCCTATCCATCTATCTTTATCCATATGTAGTTTGCGGAGGCCTAATTTTACAAGAAAATCCGTAAACGCAAATATTACTCTTTCCATCATCTGTGAAGGCAGCCTCGGTCAGAGGGTTCTATCATAGATCGCACGTTATATGTAAACTAGCTGAGCCCGCAAACGTTGTTTTGCCATATAAGTTATCGAGCGCTAAAAATCGACTATTAAAATAGGGGTCGCTGATAGAAAGGTGAAAATTTAGGGTTGTATGTTTTTTTTTTTGAGGCCACATTATTGAAAAATAAAAAAAATTGTCCAAAAAATAAAATAAAAATTTTAGGTGTGACAACCCTTATCACTTAGGGGTATGAAAAATAGACAGTAGCCGATTCTCAGACCTACTGAATATGCATATAAAACTTCATAAAAACCGGTCAAGCCATTTTGGAGGAGTGTGGTAAGTGGTAACTAAAACTGTGACATGAGAACTTTATATATAAGAGAAGATAACTCATGTCCACTGACCAGCGTCGACGAGGATCATGTCATCTTCAGCGAGGATCTGATTGTTGGCCACGTAGTGTATGTGCGTGGCGCGCGCGCCGCCCGCCGCCACCGGGGGGAAGGCCCCGTGCTCGGCGCCGCCCTGTCGGCACGCGAACTCGTGAACCGCGCTTATTAAGTGCTCGGACACGCCTGGTGAGAGGAAACGGGGAAATAAAAAAAATATTCTTTGACAATGAATTGATATCAACTTGGTAAAAAAAAATTAGTTTGGTTGTCAGATAAAAAAAATTAAAAAAAAAATTCTTCGTCTGCCAAGTAATAAAATTCAAAATTAAGTTCGGTTGTTGGGCAAAATAAATAAATATATTTTTTGACTTACAATTAATATAATTCAACTTAGTTAAACACTTTAGTTTGGCTAAATCTGTTATTTCTAAACAATTGATAGTTCATATCCAGTAGCAGAATCTTCAATTTGAACCTCACTGCATTTGAGGTTAACAAAGTTTCATGGAGATATTCTCCTTCTTAACCTATTGAATGTCCAGTAAACAGACACAATAGTTAAACAATAGCAGTCGGACCACCAGTGGTTCGATGCGAATTAATAGTTTAAAGATGGGCTTTGAGCATAGAACAAAAAATATAGACAGGGGGAGGCAAATAAGACAAATTCTACTAACTGCCTCAATACTTTAATATATATTAGTGGGACTCGGCCTTCCATGGCTGCAGTGATTATACCACTTATGGTCAAGATACCATTAAACTATCAGTTTTCTAAGCATCCAGTATATTAAAAAAATCTAAATTGACACATTCTGAGCATAGTCACTTTTCATTCACATTCTAAATATGTTAAAACTAATCAATTAATTAATCAATTTACATATAAAATAATATTCTCAAACAAATTTTCAAAAACTAAAGTCTATAGTACAACAGCTGGTGAACCTACCCACCAGGTTTGGTGCAGGCCATCGCCATGTTCAGCGCCTGGGAGCCAATGAAGCAGGTCTCCTTCATTAGCTCCACTTCCGACTCCGACTTGACCACCCTCATGATGTGCAGGGTCCTCTGAGGGTCCTCCAGCGCCACTTGACCCTGGCGGAGCACCGAGCGCACTGTCTCGTGGATGTCGGGGTTGGCTGGGCACTCGTTGTGGTACCAGAGGACTGCTGGTCTCGACGATGAGGTGGTTCTGAAAAATTGTATTAAAATGTCAAATTTCCAGAAATGTGAGTGACAAGAATGGTCCTTCTGTTATTCAGTTTGAAACATTTAGACATATGATTGAGGTTTGCATGGAAAGGAATGGAAAAATCAGTATCAGGGGCTGGTGTGGTTTTCAAACATTACCTAACAAGATATAATAGGGCAGAATTATTTAAAACTTCTCTAAATTTCTCAAATGCTGACTGAATTTGAGAAAATTACAATAAACTTCAATAAAGCATGGAAAATAATACAGTACAATAAATAAATAAACACTTCACAATCATGCCACAAATTAGGATTGTCTGAGTTGTGGGTGTGGGAGGAATTTTTACTGAGTGATACTTACTTATGAATGAAATTGTTGAAAGTCTCCACTGGAACAGCCTCGTCCACTGCAAACAGTGGGGCTGCCAGCCGACAACCCGTCCTGGGCCCCTCCCACAACTCCGCATGGCTATCCTTGTCATGCACGAACAGAATGCTCTATAATAGAAAGAGATAGCATGATAAACAGAGATTTAAAAATTCATTTCATGTAGCATTTATATCCCAATAACTAAGATTTAAATGCAGAGAGAAGTAAGATTGTACAAGTACAAGATTAATAGATATAGAAATAGAAATTGAATTAGATAAATATACTAGTGCTAATCTATGTAATAAAAATGAATTGCTGTTTGTAAGTCTAGCTAAAACTCGACAACAGCTGGACCAATTTGGCTCATTTTAGATTTGAAATATTCATATAAGTCCTAGGAAGGATTATACAATTAAAAACTCTGACAAGAATGTGATAAAAATGTAGAAAATTCTATATTTGACAGAACAAAGTGTGTCTGGACAGTGTCATCTTTATTTTTGGTTTCCTCGAAAAACATACATTTAACAGAGATTCCGTCTAAAGGGGATCACCTCATACTATTTTTTCATATAGCAGTATAGTTATAGGTAGTGGTAGCTCAGGGAATTTGTGTAAACTTAAAATAACATTTACCTTATAGTTTTCTGTTTGTGCCGGTTTCATCAACACAAGTATAGCAGAGGGCTCCAGACATCCTGTTAGGTAAAAGAAGTCAGAATTCTGCCTGAACACATAGGGGATCTTCTCTGACATGTACTGCTTTCGAGCTGCAGGGATGACTATCTGAAAGTAATATTTTAACCGCCGCACTCAGACATTCATTAACGTTAATGGTTCATTATGAAAATAACAATGACACTTATGTCAATACAAATAAAGACCGTTTCATTTGTTTGTTAATGAACATTACGTTAAATGACGCCTCTGAGTGCGGCCGTGTAACTACTAACTATCTTCCAAAATCAAACACCAAATTTTTTTTTAATAATAAAGACATAGCCAATTAGCATACCGACCAACTTACTGAACTGAATATTTGAGATTAAAGGCCAATGCTCCCGAGAATTAAAAGGCAGTAGGTAGAAGCAGACAACGTATGGTACTCACAATATGATTTTTGTGTACATTATTAACTTCTGCAATTAACTTGCTGACCAATGTATCTCTTCTGTCTTTGTATTCCGCCTGCGTGATCCCACACGTTAAGTGACCGTGGCCGACCATATGTGGATGTGTGTAGCAAGTGGGTTGCCCAACAATGCCCTTTGGAATGAAGAACTGAGACTCAGCGTTCACATGGGGCGGGTTTTCGAAATATGAGGTACATTTCTGCCTTCCATGACATATACTTTGCCTTAAAAGTCTTCTACGATACTTGGAGCCTGCGAAAACTTGTTTGTTTTAATCTTTACATGAATAAACACAAGAATTTAGATCGACTTATAGGTATATAACCTTAAATGCTAACTTACCTAAGTTTAATGCCAATTGCCTCATACTGTTCATTGTTTTACTTACAACAAAAATAACAGCCTACTGGTGCTTTTCACTGGTAAGATAATTATTTATAAAACCAGAAACTTTAAATATTATTTTTCATTCAATAAATTAAAGACGATAATGAAATATTTTGCATTTGATTTGACTTGACATTTTGTTTGACAATTGTCACATCACATTGTCAATGTTACACAATCATGTTTCATTAATGTCACTGCCATGAAACATGAATTGTTGCAACACCAAAAAAAAATTGTATATAAAATAACTGTTTATAATATAATTTATAAAACTTACATTTCAAAATACTATTAGGAGATCTTCAAAATATTTTTGCTTTATGTAAATTGTAAGTGGTAATTTAATAAACACGTAAAAAAAACTGGCATCACTGGTTCTCAGCCAGCCTTTTGACTGTCCTACCCACCTCCGATAAATCAAATTTCTCCTTTGAATGGAGTTCATTACACTGTTGGTGACAGACGAAGGTGGAGCAAGGGTTAAGAAGCCGTTGCGTTATGCTGGGTTCCATACCCAGAGATTTGAATTCTGTTTCTGTTTTGGGCGTGTGTATGTTCATGGCTCCCACGACACATGGAATCTTGAGTGAGAAGCTATATATGTGTAAAAATCTACTTGGTTTAAACGCTGCTTATTACCATTATTCATTCAGTACACTATGAGTTAACCGTGTACGTGTTATTATGAAAGAAAAAAATAATAATGTTCATGATTTATAACCAATGATTGTACACACATTGTCTTAAGAGATGTTTTAACAGAAGCTGTTTGCAATTCACGTAAGTGACTTTTCTAGCCTTATTCTAAAGGATTTAAGGTCGAAAATAGCTTTAATTTTTGGCCACAGTGAGATGAACATTTACAATGTTGCAAAGTGGTTGCAAGCCATAATTTAAATTGTTTACAGATACAGGATACAAAATAGATTTCCTATAAACTCGCTCTCTTTATTTGGATCGCTTTTATTGTTCTTGTATTGTTCAAACGCATAAAACAGGATTTAGAAAAATGTAAATTACTTTGTTTTTTTACATTTTCTGAATAAATACACATATTAGCCAGATCTAGCTGCAAAACTTTTATTGTCCACTGTTGGGCACACACGGGTCTCTCTTCATTTCAGGGAAAGGCCTGGAGCATATTTCACCACGCCTATTATTCCATAGCGCCTAGACCAGGCCAGACGACTCTCTAGTCTCTAATGATCAAGGCGAATGAGTGCAATGTATTTATTATTTTTAATGAATTTCATGTAAAATTGGTTCAATTAGATCCATGAAATAGAATGGAGATCCATAGCTTTTCTGAAACTGCCAAAATCCATTTCATGTTAGTAAAGTTGCGACTTTACTCACGGGTGCGTCTGTGGAAGCCCGAACAAGCAGTTTTATGGTATCGATTGTCTCTCCACCATTTAAATCAGGCGTTGTACAGTTGACACTGTCAGAGTTTGATCCGGGTGGGCGACCTTGATCTAGACCTAGGGCGATAAAAGGAGAGGAAAACTGAAGTAACTACGCGCCCGATTTTTGTAGCGTAGAACAAAAATTGGCAAAAATTGCCATCAAATAAGGTGTTCATCCCAAAAATGGCGAAAAACTAGGCTTAGATAACTATTTATGTGTTTTAGGAGTCTGATGAAACATCTGCACAATTATTATTAGGAGAAAATGAAACTTTGTGTATACAAAATCTTGTAAAACATTTCGCGATTATTAGAGTTCGGCGGGGAAGTAATTGATTTTCGCAAAACTGAGAGCCTTAAGTACCTGCTGATAGGCTCTACCGGTAAGTTTTTTAATAATTTTGGTAGAGATAGCATACGAGACAGTATGCAATCCTGATGCTTAGGGACATTTTCATCCATCCGAAAAGTTTGAAGGATTATTCTATAATCCTGAGTATTGAGATGTTTTTTTCACGATCGCTTACTCGGCAGGTTCTGACGACAGCTTTTAAGCTCTGATAGCTCTGGACCCCGTGTGCCATTAGTATGGGAAAATACACAGGTGCTATCTCTCCTATACTTATGGCTTACGTTTGTCGTACGAATAGTTTGACGAGTGTCGCAGTGACGACGGTTTCGGCACTGAAAAAAGTTATTAAAAACTTTTTGTCAAGTTGCGCTTTGCGCCTGAAAGCTTGCCAAGCCTGCCAACATAACAAATACCCTTAGGAGCGTCTACCCACATAGTTGCAAATAAGGCATTGGTATAGCCAAATTTCGGGGCAAGTTTCTATAAGGAAAAGAGGTTCTAGCTAAGCTGTAGGCCGGAAGGTCATTCTACGTTCACTCCGGCGGCGCCTTCGCCCGTAGTCAGTGCGGAACGGTAAGCGCGCGCGCACGTCGGTTTACGCGCACCTCGACATCTCGTATCGCGAACTGTGTCGGACGTGCCGTTACAAAAGTGTTTCATAACCGTTCTGTGATTGTTTATTTTTTAATTGCCACCCGAATTTGTTTTGGAAGCCAACAACGACTCGGAAGAGGTTTGTAGCAGTTTATTAGTCTGTTGTTTACGAGCTTAGAATCTGCGGCTAGTTGCGGGTTCATTTGCATCGTTTTGTATCTATTAGGTGTTACGGACGTTCGTATATATATTTGTGTTACTTAACGTGACCTCGTGGTTGTGTGCTCAATGGTTTACGCGATCGAACGTTTTTATAGTAATTGACAATGAATTCGAACTGAGTACGATTTACATAATATGAGCTGATCGTTGATTGCGCCACATTCGTCGGAAAATCTGCTTGGATTTCGCTCGTTTTCACTTCAATTGCGACTATTTCTGTGGGTAACATAACTATTGGAGTTTGCGCAGCGAAGTTTAGTAACTGTCGGGAGTCGACACCCTCGTAATCCCCCGGGAAGCAAACAATAATTATGTTCTTCAATTGTTCATGTCTTGCTTCAGTGAGGAAAGTGTGCTTTCCCGAGAAACATTGAGGGAATTTATCTTACTCTTCAACCCCTGTCAGTGCTTTTATTAGTCTTGGTTGACCATGGATTGCAGCAACCATTAATACCTTCACGCGTTTCCACAATACAAGTAATTATTCCTTCATAATTTACTAGTATGTTAGTGTATGAGATATGGCTATTTCCTTTTACCTTTACGAATACACAACAATACTTTCAAAAGTCAACAATTAGATAGAAATACAGCCTTCAGTTTCCTCGTATGAGGTCAGTTTCATTATTATAGATCGCTATCAAAGAATTGTTGGCCCACTCATTGAGTCGACTTTGGAATCGAGTATACTTCAGCTTCCGCTGTGTGCATCTTTGATTTCATAAGTAAAGTAGGTTGCAAGAGCCTTGAGTTGAAAGGTCGTTTAAATCTATGCACACAAACCTACGCTTGTAATGTAGGAGGCAGAGCATTGAAGCTCGCTGGGATGACCCGAAATACCTTGTTGCCATTCACGTTATACGCCGTGAAACAGATTAAAGGCATCTAATCTTTATAGACTACTAGGTGTCCTGGCACACTTCGTTCTGCCAAATATAGAAATTTCTACTATTTTCATCGCATTCTTTTTATTTTTTCTGAATTTCTCACCATACAAACTTTCCTTGGACCTTATCGGTCCAGCCGTTTTCGAGTTTTAGCGAGACTAACGAACAGCGATTCATTTTTATTATATAGAAGATTCTAGACATCATGTCTGGTGTTACGGTTGGGAATTGGGGAGGTGAGGTTCACAAAGACATTTAATTTGAGGCGCAATCTTAATCTTTGTGGGTAGCCACGCACCTAAAGAACACCTCAGATTGGATCTATACTTATCCGTTGGGTTGCAGTAGCTGTAAGTACTACTAAACATGATGTTAATTTTATCAATCAATATTGTTGTTAACTCTTAAAGTACCTGCCAAAATTTTTAAATTTCTTAAAGGTTTCCTTCGATTAGATAATTTATAATAGTCCAAAATATGGGCAACCTCTCTTGAGTATCTATGCACTTTTACGTATACGAGATGTTAAATTAGTACTTTTTTGTAATAATTACTACGAGTGATGACAATGTTGTGGGCGGAAGCCTAGATTATTTTATGAGTAATTAAATAGATAATTTACATAATGAGTCATAGTAAAGTTAAAGCTAAGAGGTAATAGGATGGGTTTAATGAATACACGCCTAGAATAAAATTATAATTTACAATCGCTGGAAGTAGTGTGTACTAAAGTTTAATAAATTTTATGGACAGATTTAAGTAAACAGCTCTAAGTAAACCCTTTGAAATACGCAGACGTTAAAAACTTCCTGGTGCAGAGAAGTAATTATATTCATGAGAATCTAGAGACCAATGTTTAGGAAGTCAATAATTATTACGAAAAACACGCAAATGGTTTTGTGTCTATGGTTATTAGTTATAGTCTTGCTTTTTTATTTTTACAATGACATTATTTTTTTGTTCTCTCTACGCGGGAGATTTTCTTTATTTAATAATTTAATTACCTATCTAAGGAGATGAAGTTATGTGAAGGCAGAAAACCATTCACATTAATTATAACATACATATTACCTATGTACTATGAATTTGCTTGATTAGAAGTGGATCTTAAAAGTAGGTACCTAAACATCTTAAAAATTCATAAAATATCGTAAATTTAAAATGTTCACAAATATTACGCAACTTCAACCATACAAACAGCATAAGTGCTAAATTTTAATTTGTTGAAAACAAACAACGTCTTAATTAAAATGTTTGAAATTAGAACTTCTGAGCAAAAACGAATCAAAAATGTTATCTATTCACATAATGAAATAGTAGGTGTAAGATATAATTTGTAGATAGAGTAAAAGAAATTAAATGCAAAAATTACTGTAAACTTATAAAGGAAAGCGGTCACACGCTTTTTGACGTGAAGTATTGAGTCTGGCGGACAATAGAGAGCAGAGTAATGGAGATTGTGGCCGAAATCCGACGAAAGCACGTTGCGGTAAACGCAAAAGTGAAATGACTTAATTAAAATCATGTGCTCATCATCATGTTTGTAACATGTGCAACTTGTAAGGTGAGGATGGATAAATGATGTTTACTTTTTCATGCAAAAACGGTTGAGTGGATAGGCATTTTTCATTGGACGAGGTGAAAATAAATACATTTATTTGCACGAACATGGGTCAGATGGTGGTTGAAGTCAGGGGCAAAAATTATTTGTAACTGTAAAAGTTATTGATATTTGAAAGAGACGGAACAATTTTAATTCAGATTTGATTTTAACTGTGATTCTAATAAGCACATTTATTTAGCATATTTTTTCAATTAGGTACTTAACTTTCCAAATGTGTTACGATTGCCACATTATGTTACGCTATGTGATGTGTGCATTACCACGATGAGGCTAGGCAAGTTGCATTCAGTTCTTCGAACCACTTTGTATGATGTTGCTGTTATTTTGTAATGTTGTGTTATAAGTCAATGGTGTTCTGTTATCTCCTACATTGAGGCTGCTTTATTCTATTTTTGCTACCTGATAATCTCATGTTACTTTGTTTTACGTTAATTGTCACTGTAGTCCAATATAATATTAACAATATAAAACTTCAAACATAACCGGAACACTATTTGTGTTTGTACATCTATGCTTTGCTACTGAAGAGTGCTATGATGATAAAGATAATCTCAATTTTGTTTCTCCAGCAATTCAAACTACTAGTTAACGTTAACTAGTAGTTTAACGTGTAAGGAGCTTTGGTGAATTTATCTCGACTCTACGCGTGAAAAATATTTTCTAATGAACGCAAAACATCAATTGATTACACTCGCATTATATAGGGCATGTAAACAACAAATGAAACCAATCTCTTTATTGTTCACCAATTGTTCTACAGACATATCGATGGGAAACACAATCGATAACAAGTGAATTACAAGTAGATCATAAGCTGCTAAGTAACTGTTCGCGAGCTCGGTCCGCTGGAGCCAATCCACAGCTATGCGTGCCTTTGCCCTTTCTAACGCCCGCTTGCAATGATTTAACCGCTCCATAGACTACTTGCATCATAGATACACCAGGCACTTGAATCCAAAATATTAAGTACGCAAATTTAAAGCTCACAATAACACGATCTAAATTCATGTCTCTTTCTTTTCGAATATCGTTGAAAAGGTAGCCATTAGATTTCCGTCAAATAATTTATTTGTTGGAATTCGTATTTACTTTAGAGTCCATAATTTGCAGTTGATTTGAAATATTAGGATACTGATGTGAGATAAACATAAAAGTACTTGAAAAAAACAGGAAAAAAACCTTTTTATTACTCTGTTCTAGAGTAATACAAATTCGAGGCTAAAAGTATTAACTGAATACTAGACAAAGTACTTTTGGATGCAATCTGTCTAGCTTTGGTGTCTATCTAGCTCATGCAAAAAATATATTTCAAAACGCGAACCGCTACTTTGTGGTTCATTTTCAAAACATCGCACTATTCTATTGTTGAGAAAATAACTTCAAACTTTATATCGCACATCTTATTCCAATGAAAAGAAATTTCAAAATTAAGAAAATTTAAAGACCACACTTCATCTGCAAAAGTTACTTTGCCTCGGTCATAATTCCGGTACATTATGGTTAGACATTAAGTCACAGGGAACGTTAATGGTTTCTTAAGTCATTCAGAGGTTCTAAGTACATGGAACGCGGCATTCACAGGCAGCCAGGCTGCGGAATGCGCCTATTACTTGAGTTCCGCCTCTCGGATGCGCCTATACGGCGAACGTGACGGTAAAATGGCGGGAACCTATAAAGACAACTTAGAGGAAATTTGACAATCAAACGAGTGAAACAAAACAAAATCAAATCAAAAACAAAGAAAGGGTGCCATCAAGGCAGTTTACGGTTTGAGAGTTGTAAAACAAAAGCACGATATCACTAGTAATTTTGAAACAAGGCATACAACTGTTTCTGTTATAAAATAATACAATCTCAAGGAAAACATTAATTAAGCACTGTTTATTTATTTCTTTATGTCCTACATTTTCTTGTACTATGTGTTCTGTGGTCAAGGCAAGGAACAATAAATAGGTGAACCTATCTAGAGACGGAATTTTCCAGCTTTTTGACTTATACGCTTTTGCTCGAAGTAATTCGCTTCGAAGTGCTCGTAAAAAGTCTACTATCTCGACATTATTAACGAAACTAATTCCGAGAGTGAGCCGTTAACTCCGAGATGGTAATGAGATTTTCGCCTTTTTTCTATTTTTTCTTACACTATTCAACTTTAAATCACCTTTTGATGTTGATTGAGAAATAAGGGTCCTTTGTGGTGGTTTGTTTTTCAGCTACATCGATCACTCAATGAGGTTTTTGTTTTTTATTTGTTATCTGTTATCCTCTTTGATCAATCGACAGCCAGGGCAAGTGTGACAAATTGGAGGAAATAATGATGATCTCAGTTTGGAATCCGATGAGTTCATTAAACAGGAGTTGTTCCATTTTTTGTATATAGGTACTCAAAAAATGTAAGGTCAGTACAAAAAAGTTTTACGCATTCTCAAAAATCTGTCTAATGTTATGTAAAGTAGAACGTCTATTCTTTCATGTAAAAGTACCTTATTTTAAGTTTCCTGCACATAATTTCTGATCATTAAAATATACGCACACCTGGCCGTAACAGACCAATATGGTTCCATTATTGGTGTCCACGGTCCACCCTCGCTGTTTCGCACGTTTTCCAAATTTGAAAATAACGAATTCGGTGACACGGTAGAGTGCTCACCCTTGTGAACAACTGTAAGTTTTATTTTATTCATATTGGGTTACTTATTACAAAGAAAGTTAGTTTTTAAATTTACTTAGTTTTTAAATTTTATTTAGGTTAACTTTGTCAAGAATATACTAAGACTTTCTAATGTCAGAATGTACAAGAAAATTAATTTATTAAGATTAAAGCTACTAAATTAAAATGTGGTTCAAAACCAATATCAATTTTTACATTAACCCAAATAGTTGTGCAAACGACAAGTTAAAGTAATTAATTAAAAACGGAGGAAACGAAATGATTTGTTAAAAATATAGTTTTATCTTTGACTATACTGTAGTTTTTTAATTATATTCTAGTCTATCGAAAATAAAGGACACAAAAAAAATCATAAAGCAGCATTAAAACTGCCAAGAGCTCACCGAGGTTGTTTTACGGCAATTGAGCTGAGATTGTATAGTCTGCAGTTAGCCCGGAGGTGTCGTGGCGGTCCCGAACTAAACAAAACTTGTATTGTGTCCTACGGCTGTTTCTATTCTAACTTATTATCTTGTGCTTCGCTTCAGGAAACAGTCCCTACATACAATCCTCCGACATAATACAATATGATGACTGGGGCCCATTCACGTCTTGACTGCGGGCTATCTATGGTAATAGAGAACACTGGATTTAAGACAATGTTATATTCTTTAATTAGACCACGGATGCAACGTTTTGTTGTGCAAATAAATTTTGTTCATGTCATTAGATTTTATGGAGGTTTTTTTAGTTTATTAGGTTTTTTTAGTGGAGTAGTGGTATGGACATCCATATCCAACCTCAAATAGAAGAAATCCCATGTGAGGTTGTATGCGGGTGTCTTGCTATTCATGAGGACTAAGATGTTTGCTTCAAATAACATATCTTTCCCAGCCGAAACACAAGACATGAAGAAAATGTAACTTTTACGAAAAGTAATGGCGATAATCTCCCCGGGCGAGATACCATGGCTTTATCACCTAACATAATTATTATAGATTCTATATGAATTGTTTTACCACTACGTTTTAGAACGGAAATTACTTAGCTAATCTTGTATTCTAGAAAGTCTCAAAATTGGAAGTAGACGATACAGGAGACTCATTCATTGTTTTTACAACGTCTTTTTATAGTTGTATGGACATAAATAAAAAACAGATGTATTTTTTCCAAAAATTGACATGAGTAAGTAGGGCAATTCTTTGTTTGAGAAGCGTACTAAATTAGGCAATATCCCGCCATTGTGTGGCCAGCACTTGAGTCAACAACTTAACCGCTCAACGCACCTTCTAAATGGTCTCAGACCGAATTTGTTTAACCCACTAGTATCAGCATACGTGTTCAAAGTAATTTTCACTTTACTTTATACGTTGGGTATTAAAATTGGTAGGTAAAATACAAAAAAAACTTTGATAAAATGCATCGGCATTTTCGACTACTTATTGCATTGCCTTGCACCGTTATATTTAGTTAGGTATTAATTAACATTTTAGTGACATTGGCAAAATGGCAATAAGGCTGAGACCACACCAAAAAAAAATATTTTTTTTAATTACGAAAAAATTAGCTCAAAGATTGTTTTGATAGTTTTATGACTTGTAATGGTTTTGCTTTAGGCGGAGTTTTCAAAATTACTCTACCGAATTTTTTTCCCTCTCTGGTCATAATTTAAAAGTCCACGAAAAAGTAGTTGAGGTCAAAAGCTGCTAAGTTGCAAAATAACGTTAGGAGTAAAATTGAAAATAGAAAAATATTCCAAAGATTTAATTTTCAAAGTCCCACAAAGAGCGATGACCGGCGATTAGCCGTGGGCCTTTTTTTATAAGCAACGGCGGGCGACCACGCAGGATGTATGTACGTGACTAAGTTATTAGTTTCAACTCCAACTGTTACTTGCGATTTGATATAAGATGGGAAAAGATAATCGAATCTTTTGTAATTTATTACTATCGAGAGCTTTGTAATTATTATATAACAAAACATAAAATTAAGACAAGGCTGTAAGATTTTTTAATTCAAGAACTTTTGGTTCTATTTTCAAATTTTACGCGGCTTTCAATTAACAGGGCTACCAACTTGTAAATATTGCTTGCCAATTTCATAATAATATCAATGGCGGGAACATTATCCCGTTCCGTTTTACGGCCACGGCTATGCTGGCAGTAAAATATAAGCTTTTATATTGTGTTCGATTGAGAGAAATGTAAATGTTGCTGCGATCGTAAAATTCAATTACCTACTATTTCAAGTATTAAAATGCACTATGGGAGAATAAAATATATTCATAATATTATTTGTATCGGGAGTTTCATACAAAACGTAGATCGTTAGCTGGTTGCGGATTAAAGATAAGGTTTTCGTTATAGGGTGACACATTATAGTAATGTCTTGAAATTAAAATAATAAAATAAAATTTAATGGCTTGAACGCAATCGTTAGGTAGCTGGCTCTTAAGCCAGATAATTTTATAATTTCATTAATATTAAAAATAGGATTCATAACTAGTCTTGGAAATATAACATTTTAAATAGCGATAGTTTATTTAAATTTATATACGAAATTTCGCAATACATGACTAAACATTTAGGACATTATCCTCAGACTTTTATTTAACTCTCAATAATCTTAATAAAATCACAAGCTTGAATCAATATTTTTGTGCGGTGCCAAGTTGTCGCAAGGCTTTGTCCTGCCAGTTGGCATTTGCACCGATGACGTCATGGTGACTCAAACTCCGGTTGCCTATTAAATAAATATGTATGTCCAATCGCCGACTAGTTGTGGACTATGGACAAACAATACAGATATAAATAGTTTGTTCTAACGAACGAATTCATTAAGTAATACTTAATTAATTTTATTTCTCAAAATGCTTACCTATCTAGCCAAGTAAACTTATAGCAAATTAAAATGTTTCCATTACATATGAAGCATATTTGAGGTACACAATTAACTTTTTCTTACGTGCAGAAATTTTACTGAAAAACCCAAATCATTTGTTTACCAATCTACTATTACCATTTCATATTAAATTCGAAATCCCTACTTCACGATGCTATTAAACTCATCGTTTTCGGAACAAGATAGAACAAAAATTGTGTTCAGCGGTCAGCTATCAAAACTTGGCTGGCATTTCTTTTATCCGAGATCAGCTCATAATTACCACCCTGCATCTGATAACCGTTCTGAACGAAATGACGTTGCATATTCTTTTATTCAGCCTCCCTGGCTCTCTTGGCCGTCAGATTTGAACTGCGATAAAATAATCTGTGGTAGCGGAGGCCTAGCAGATCATAATCTTAGTATTGATGACTTGTGCGACCACAAACGGGTGGACGATAGCAGTAAAGATGGTGACACATTTTAGCAATCATGCATTAAATAAATAAGTTACTAAATATATTAAAGTTGTGTTTTTCTACCAAATACGGATTTTGGAGAAATTTAATAATTTTTAAATAGAAGCCATGAACATGCTGGTTTTTTTCGATTTTAAGGGTGGCAATGGCGGTCAATGGCTCAATGATACAACGGTTTTTCAATATGAAAATTAGAGATACCTTTAAGTCAGGACAGTAATTAACTGCTTAGTCCAGTTCCTGAAAAAAAATCAATGGTAGTTATCTTTTTCATCGTTAACCATCGTTAGTTGCCATAACATATCTACTAAAGATTTTTTTATAACTACTTTTTTATAAACAACGTATGAAAGAATGATATGTAGTCTCGTATAAATGATTACGCTACTATTTATTAAGACATCTCCAAGTGGTGTAATTCTAAGTGTCCAAGCAAATTACCTCAATTAAATTTCTATCACAAGAAATGTAGGTCTGGCTTGCCTTATATTTATATTCATTTACGTCAGGCGACTCAAGCAGAAATAGAAGCAAATGATAAGCTAGAAAAATTATGGCAGCACAGCAGCGACGCTAGTAGAGCAAAACCCCATCATTTATGTAAGTGCAGCGTTCATTAAAATTAAGTGTTTAATTACCGCGTTATTACAAACAGTAGAATGCAAAAATTAAATATTTATTTTACGTTGAAATGACTACGGCAGTTTTTGCACGTCTTTCAGAGCTTTGCACTTAACAGTGCAGTTAAAAAAATTTCACCTTTATCCACTGGCATGTAATTAGATAAATAGAGGTCATTGTCTTAATATAACCTACAGCTTTAAACCACAATCGTTTATACTTACAAAGACTAAAAATATACTAGGTATGAGGCAGCAAAAAAAAAAAATATAAAAAGAAGAATTACATTTTTTTCTTTTAAAACACACCTCAGCGTATCTTAGGTAATCTTGAAACGTTACATTATATTGTGATTGTGACCGCAATAAAAATCACAACCTATACTAAAATAACTACACAAAGTTATTTGCAAAATATCCTTTTATTCTTCTTTTAAAGCAATACTCGCGCTCCTACTCGATTCATAATGGAGGGAGATGGCATATTATGATATCAGTTTCAGCCTACAAAGCTTTCTTAAGTGCTTCGATATGAAGCCTTGATTTTGTTTTATTTTTGGTAACAACACCGCATTTTAAATGGAGCGTAAATAAACTGCTTGGTTTGCTTCGATCGGTCTACGATGCGTTTAGCATTGCGTATGTAACAGGGGCACCACCATAAAATATTGAAAATCTCAACATTAAGTTAATATTCAAACATGCTTCTTTATTTATGAATCATTTTTGAAGTTTGGGGATTAAAAGTAGCTTTTTCTACAATTCTATCTAATTAACCAGCTTAAAAAATATAATAACTATTAGTAGAATCTTTGCTGGTGTACTTATAAGGATCTCTGTATATCTATAAGCTTATACAGTATTTGATGATTAATGATTATGTATTAGTATTTGAGTGATTTTGTTTGTTTTAAGTTCAAATCGTAAAAATGTTATATACAATTATTCATTTTTACACTATAAAAACACAATTTTACATTAATATCTCTTATACAATATAGCATTGTATAAAGCTTTCCATCTGGCTCGTTATTTAAAACTTTTCCTCCCGTTGTTAACCCGAGCTCTAAACCCTCATAAATCTTTGTATACTGCGTTCCAATACACGCATTTCTTTTCTTTTTTTCCTATTATGGTTTATCGTATTTAATACAATAGTACCAGCCCTATCCACTGAGCGAATACTTTTATGCTTTGTATTATTTTTTGGGTTGTCGCACGGTTGCAAATTTTAATGCTAATTTTTTGAGCTTTTCATTTGTGTAAATAGTAGCTATTTTATAGAGGCAATTCAGTTAACATTTGTGAGTTTGAATGTCATGATAATTATATTAACAAAGTGATGTTATTCAGTCAGTGATATTACCGCTACCTCTGATTCTTTTACAATCAATAGGTATACTTCTACGAAATTTTTTGTTTTGTATTTGTATGCATAGAAAGTACTAATGCTCCAAGCATCTCCAAGCTCGTCCGGGTAGTTTAATCAGTTATATAAAAAGTGTATATTATTTATACGAGTAGGACATTATTTTCTATACTGTCTTAATTAATGTAAACCACGTTAGGAGTTTGATGTATGTGCATAGAAATTACAACAACTGTGGAGTTAGTGAAAGTAGGAAGCGTTATGTAACGCAGTGTGAAGGCACTATTGCGGATGCTATTATGCTAAGATAAGATATTTACATTTTCGTGACATTTTTCATAAAGAATATATGCATAGATGGGAAAAATCAAACCTGCTTATTTTATCTAGTTAGATATAATCGTGCTATAATATTGTGTTAAAATTAATAAGATATTAGATACATTAATAAGATACTACATTTTTTTGTGTACAAGTATTTTGAATTCTGACGATATTTAACGACGAATTAAATATCGATTGTGACTGGGAGCTAGCCTCTGGAAGCTCCCTTTTCTTGAGGTGCCTTTAAATACGTAGCAAGAGATTTTAAACGATGGCAAGACTTTCAATTGAATCGGATGTATAATCAGATAAAATATAAGTACGTAAAGATCTGTACTTACATGTTTCATCTGACAAAAAAATAAATGAATGCTGCCCATTAAAAATACTGAATATTACATACAAAAAGTACGAAGGGCGTGTCCAAGATGCAATGATCGATAACGGATATGATTCACATCGCGAGATCAATATCGATTCATTGTGAGAATAATAATGAATAATACGGTTTGAAAGGGCCATCATCAGTCTTGTTCGCATGCGATTTTCATAATCATGACCTCAAACAAGAACCTCATTAGGACGCGAAAGCTCACGCTTTGCTATTCTACGCCAATGACAATGATGAAGTACCGACGTGCGATATTAAAATTAGATATTGTTGTACAACACTGCACTGACATGTTCTGTAATAGATGCAGCAGCAACAATTACTAGGATTTTATACATACTGCATTTGGTACGCGGTATTGAAGACGAGGATAATCTACTGTCAAGTCTTATTTTATTAATTTTTTAAATAAAATAAAGAAGATCCGTATGATATAGAATATAGAGGGAAGAGAATCTAATATCAGTTTCAATGATATATTTTACCTATAATTATTATTAAAATAAGTGGCGAGACCAATCTTCCCAAATCAAATGTGTTCTATAAATCTCGTTTTAAAAACAACTTAAAACATAAATATTAGCTATAGCTTTTTCTTAAAAAAAATTTTTTTTCTTAATAACTATAGGTTTATTATGTGTAAAACTACTGTGAGTGAAACGGAACGGCGAATACCGAACGCGCGGCGCGGCGCGTCTTGTCAAGTTGTCATGGCGGTCTGTCTGTCAAACTAGCAGCTGACCGCACGAAAACCGCTTTTCGCTACGTCAGAAATTTGTAGCAAGTAGGAATAAAACACGTCAGTATTATCGTATATAATAATCGTGCTTCGCTAAAGTTAAAGTATTCTTCCTTTTTACATAATTTACAGAAATCATAATACGCTGTGTTATACGTGAGCTTCTAGTCACAAAAAGGTGTATGTGAATTGTGAATAAATTAATACGTGTGCGTTTTTTTTTACACTCCAAACTCCAAATTAAAACTAGTCGTTCGTCTACAGTTTGTTGAATTAAATTGTTGCTGTTATTTACATCTTTCTTTATTTTTCGACTTGCAGGAGTGACTCAATATGGAGTGTAAAGTGAAATTCGGTTTATGTTGTTTAATCGTTGCCGCTTTGTCTTCGTTGTCGGGTGCTGTGCAGTCGGGCCTCAATCCTAGTATTCTGACTCAGTCAAAGAGCCTGGGGGAGTGTCAAGCGTGTAAAACATTCGTCGATTCATTCAAGAAAGGTCTAGAACGAACGTCTCGAGGGAAGTTCGAGGGCGGGGACACGGCATGGGAGGAAGAGAAACTGAAAAAGTCCTACAAACGAAGCGAGGTTCGTCTCGTGGACATACAAGAAGGGTTGTGCAAGGAGTCAACGAAAACCTCTGTTCAGTGCCATCACGTTGCTGAAAAGGCTGAGGAGTTCATTGAAGAATGGTGGTCACAGGACCCCGATGAGTCTGACGATCTGTTCACTTACATCTGTATAGATAAAATGCAGGTATGTTGCCCAAAGCATCATTATGGGAAAGACTGCACCCCTTGCCCGGGAGACCATAGCAACATCTGTAGTGGGAACGGAAAGTGCAGAGGAGATGGCACGAGGAAGGGTAATGGCACATGCTTGTGTGATAAAGGGTATACCGGAGACAACTGTGATGACTGTGCCTTAGGTTACTACCTCTCATACAAAGATGACACCAAAATGCTGTGTTCACCATGCCACATGTCTTGCCTGGGTGGATGTAGGCAAGGTACCCAGAAAGACTGTGTTGCGTGCAAGCCCGGCTTTAAGTTTGAGGCGGAGGAAGGCTGTGTAGACATAGACGAGTGTGATGATCAAAATAAATGCAAGCCTACTGAGTTCTGTGTGAACGGACCCGGTTCATATGCTTGTATGGCGTGTGACAAGGCCTGTGATGGCTGTTACAGTGACGGGCCTGACACATGTAGGCGATGTGCCCCTGGGTACTCCAAGAAGGGGGAAATGTGTATATCCAATAGGGACGGGGAAGATGAACACGCGGAGACACTGACTAATACAAGGTAAGAGAATATTATACATTTTCAACCCCAAATCTGCTAAGTTAGTATTTAAACAACACGCGCAGCAAGATAGCATATAGTATTTAAACTTAGCAAATTACACTAGAAATAAACCAGTTGTTCTACCAGTGACTGTAAAAGTTTGGTTTTATGAGTTTTGTACTCAATGATGTGGACAAAAAAAACACCTAGAACCCTTTTAAAATGATATATTAGCCAGTATCAATGAATAGTGGTGGTGGAAAAGGAATAAGGAAATAAAAATTGCTTAGTACAGGTTAAACAGTCACAAGATTTTCTTTTGTTTAACCCTTAGTTTCATAAGTGGCAGACCACCCTCTTAAGCTTTGAAAACACTGCATTTTCTTAATCTTTGGCATTTCAGTTTTGTTTGCCAGAGATACTGTTTTTTAAGTGCATTATGTGATTCATATTATATTCATAATATTTTCAGTCTTGGCTGGGCTATTGTAATGTATTTAAACAGGAGGACTTTCGACATCTTTGTTCTAATTGATTTTGTTTTACATTTTTGCAGAAAGGAAGAGCTGTAAGCTTTGAATGTGATCATTAGTTTATAGGTAATTTTGAGTTTTATTTTTGGTGATGGGGCTTCATATAATTTTTATATTTTTATTACACACATTTTCATTTATATAGACCTCAAAGTTTTATGATTTCATAGAAAATATAATGTATTGTAGGTATGTTTCAATATGTATTTAATTTATCTGTACTTGTTTATTCTTCTAATTATACATATATTATATGTATGTATATTATGTTGTTTTGGGTTATAAAAAGCATCTAAGACATCCAAGATATTGGTTGAATGGTAAAATATAATCTATGCCTAGTGTTTTATATGATTAAAAAATACATGTGAGTTTTTAATCATTGGAGATCACATTATTGGTTACCATGATCGATGTAAACTATAATAAAACATAATTTCAATATTAACCAATCACAGCCCTAAACTATAATAAAACATAATTTCAATATTAACCAATCACAGCCCTTTCAGTTCATGTCGTAACAACATAAGCCAATCCCAATCTTTGCATTCTGCTGAGCTACAAAACATCTCCAGTGGTTACCACTCCATAATATTATTATTTGTTTATCAAATGCAACTAACACTGTTCATGAACATAAATTCAAAAAAAAATATCATGCCAATTTTCTTATTAAAGGTACATGACCTATGTTGGTCTACTCATAGCAACCGGCATTCTGCTGCCCAGGTCTACTCAGCTAGGCAGCATTGTGGGTATGATGGTCCTCACATACATTATCGGAGCAGAATACTACTGTATGATAAACGGACACACCGGCCTCGTGAACTTGAAACAGTTCGATCTATACCAGCTGTTCAGAGTGTAATGTGATTGGACTTGTATGGTATTTTTTAACCCCCGACGGAAAAGAAGGGTGTTATAAGTTTGACGTGTCTGTCTGTCTGTGTGTCAGTCGTGGCACCGTACATCGCGAACGGATGAAGCGAACGATTTCAATTTTTTTTTGTATGAAAGGTGAGTTACGGGCGAGTGTTCTTAGACATGTTTGATGAAAATTGGTTGAGTCGTATAAAACTTGTGGGGGTGAAAGTGGGGAAGAATAACCGAATGTGTGCAAATATAATCGAGTGGCGTCTCAAATGAAAGCGCATCACGTGCACATTACAAAATAATATGTTCAATGAAAATTGTCGTTATTGTGTCGGGGTTTTCTTTTTAATTTTCAATGTAATTTTTTGATTATTATTATTATTGGTAGTTTTGTGGGAGTTATAAGACAGTTATAGCCACTGCACATGAAAGAGGTGTTTAATATTATATGTTCTGGTGTAGGTGTCCAGTATAATAATCATGTGAAGAGGCAATCGCCTACACATGAGTCGTGGTAAGTGTCAACAGTTTGGTTTTCTTGTTCATTTTTGACCCGTAATTCAAAATGTCTCTCTGAGATCAAAATCTTCTCCCTGAGGTGACTATGACATGGGCTTCTTCAAGAAAGTTGTTATGGTTAATGGTTACCACAGTTAATGGTGGTCTGATCACCTACTATCAGGTAGTCAATTAGTCTGGTAAAAAACTGAATAAAAAATATGTAGTTATCAAGGATTGCTTTATCATTTTGTTACGCCCTTACGGGAGGATTGAAATTTTGGCTAAATCATTTTTTTATAATTCTGTTGTGAATTTTATCTATTTTCGGTTGTTTAACATGAGAACTGTTGGCAATAGTGACTTCAAACCTCTTTTTCATGTGCGCAGGTTTAAATACATGGCAACCACAATACTGTAGTATAAACAGTAGTATTATATAAGTAATAGGTAGATAATAAATAAATAATTATTGATTGATTAACTACATTGCCTGCATTGCTTTTTATTGCAAGGTATTTTTTGGTTGACAATAACTTATCTCACAGTTTGTTCATTCATTTGGATCAAATATGTAATTTTTACATATTTGAACAGAAAAATCATAATTTTTCTTGTTAAGTAGTTCAAATGTTAAGTTACTTTATTATTAGGGATTTTTATGTGATTCTAAATCATAAATTTAATTTGTTGTAAGCTCCTGGATGTGCAATGAATGTAGTGTTAATTTATCTGTATGTAATACAATATCGTGTAATCAATATGTAGGAATGTAGATCATAGGGAAAGTGAAATTAATGCGTCGCACAATTTCCATTCATCAATCGTACAAACACTTTCATTGCTACATGATACAATTAATTTGCATTGTTATTTCTATAATTTGTGTAATAATTATTCATTTGCAGTGTCTATTTTTGTTGTATAAATATTTTATTACTTTAAACCTAATTATTAATTATTATGTCAACACTTTATTACAATAAAGGCAACACTCTTTTGGTGTTCATAATTTTAAGATATTGTGAGTTCTCATACACAATGGGCTAGAAAATCGTGTTTTTATAAACCAAAACCCTCATTAGAGCTAATTACGGTATTGTTTCATTTAGTTTTTGTAGTCAAAGGTTATTGGAGAAGCATGTTTCATTTCCGTCAAGTCAGTCAGACACACAAACAAAACATTAAAGACTACTAGTAACTAGTCATCGTCATTCTCCCGATCCAGGGCCTTTTGGATCCAACAATTTCTCTCTTCTTCAGTTCATCAGCCAACAGTCGGAGCGCTGCCTTTGGGTGTGGCCTGTACTCCTTTTTCCAAAATGTATTCACCATTCCACTTCCCCCGTGGTTTTATCGACTTGAGTTTTGTATGAATTATTCATTATTTATTTTTAGTATTTTTTTAATCGGGCCCATTGTGTATTTACCTCTTAAGCACACCAGTGTATGCACTGATAGTAAGAATTCAGGAATACAATATACATACTTTTAAGTAGGATCAAATATGTAGTTTGGTTATATTATAATGAAGACGATATTGAAATGGTGATTTCTTTTTATTAATTTTTTTAAAACCATGACATTTATGTTTCGCGAGTTGTAAACATTTTAATGAATCTAGGTGCGGCTAATTAATGATGAATAAATTTAGATCCTATTATTCGACTGTTTTCAAATTCCGCAATTTTCGCGGTAGTTAAGTTTTTCAAATAGATTTTAATATCAAATTTATGATTTGATCAATAAACTTCCGGACTTAGGATACCAAAATAAGTCTTGTCTATCCGAAGCATACGTAAATGAGTTGTACATGATAAAATTATTCGTCTTCCTTATAAATGCACTAGCAAGTAGAAAAATAATGTAATATACAATAAAGCATTTATGTGTCAGCCACATTAAAAGACCGTGCTGTGAAAATATTTAGTTACAATAAGTCTTACTGTAATACTTTACTATTTATTTGTCGTCTCAAAATAAAGACTCTTGTATCTAATAAATTCAGACTTTTATTGAAATACCAAACAATGAATTATCTGTGGTAGTACACAATTTGCATGTTCTAAACTTTTAAAGGTTTTTAAACGGTTTTTAGCCTGTCAATTTCTTATTAAGTTTTGTCTTTAGATCCATACACACGCTCTGCGGTCTGCGTTTTTACCGATATGGACTAATATAGTAGATTAAAAAAATTCTTCGCTGTAATCACAAACACAATACGCGAAGAAAATGTTGCTTCACAGTAATTTATGAGCAGCGGTAGTTACAAAATTATTACTTTTAAATTGAATTGTTAGAGCAAAACTTAATTACTAAGGGGCACCGTGTACAGTATCAAATTATTAAATTTACTATGATATAGACACCGGTCTTATACCTACAAGACGCGAAGAAAATGTTGCTTCACAGTAATTTATGAGCAGCGGTAGTTACAAAATTATTACTTTTAAATTGAATTGTTAGAGCAAAACTTAATTACTAAGGGGCACCGGGCACAGTATCAAATTATCAAATTTAGTATGATATTTAATAGACACCGGCCCTATACCTGTATATGCAAGGCATACAGGCATATCGGTGTTATGGAGTCACGCCTGACAATAAAATATTATGTGGCGACCGTGACACGGTTATCCGTTGCGTTCGCGCATTCATGTACAGTTTTGGCTAGGTTCAATTCATAAGTGTTACGCTGCAATTACCGTTAATGCGACATCTGTTAGATAAATGACTTGACCTCGGTAGTTATTAGTTAGCGCTGTAACTTTTTAATTGATCTATACTATGACAAGAAAGAACTCTCCGTGCCGCTTCGATTGTATCAACGGGGAGTAGTATTTGCTAGTTATTAACGCCTGAAATTAAAAGCCGTTCTTCAGATTATGGATCGAGATTGACACTGCCAAGTTACTCAAAATACTCCATATTATAATTTCTTTGAAATAGGTAACAAATCTCGCCTGGAAACCAAATGTCATTTAGGCGATTCATAATCTGAAGATCGGTTATAATTTCCGGCGTAATATAACTTTACTGTAATAGCGTGATCTCTCTGCGAATAGCAGTTACGAAAAAAAATGTCTTAACAACATGAGTTTATCAAGTCGCAGTAGATATTTAGCTTAGATATCTTGCAATTATTAATTATAGAAATTCACCAAATTCAAATTTTGTAAAAGCAAGAAGAGTTTTTTTATGAAGGTCCATTATTAAGCTTATTAAAACAATAAATCTTCTTTAATTAGTGTAGTTCAATTACGCAATTCGTCAAAGGCTTTTATACGGATAGTTAAGCTCAGTCTTATGCATTAGATAACTTTTTTTAAATTATCAATACAGTTTTTTCCCAAGAAACCGCAAAATCAAGTTCGCAATGCAAATCAGGATGCTTTTTCATCGCTAAAGCCTTTAACTTAATCCTTTACCTGTCAATCACTGCCCACCTATTGCGTAATGTACGGTAATGTTATGCAAATTGTTCTAAATGCCTCAACAGGAATAAATTAAGTTTTTGTAACTCGCTGAAGTAACATACACTTGTTACTTAAGGATACTTTCACTGAGTGAATTTTAACGCGTGTAAGTTCTTGAAAAGAAATAAAACTATGATGTTATTTTACCGCGCTTTTACATGAAATCTCTTAACTAATATATTATATATGTATAATAAACCTTTAAACACAATGTATGTTTTGAATCTGATAATTCCTTCAATACCATTAGGTACACTTTTATGTAGCCAATTTACTATAATTTCAATGCATGTAGCGCGATCAATGACGCGTTTTATTAGGCACGAAATTAGCTAAAACTAAGGGCTCTACACCTTCTAAAATTCCGTCCTTGTTGTTCTTGCCTACCAGTTAAATCCCGCAAGTATCTTAATTGATCCTATTTATGTGTCTTATTAGGAAACTGACTCACTATGCAACAAAAAATGCTTTGCAACCTGCACTAGGACAGGTTTTTCAACGTGGCAAATTAAGTTTACATCTAACTGAGTGAATAATTTCTTCGGAAAAAATAATTAATAATTTACATTGGTTAGTCTGGCTAGATGGGGCAATGAACCTTTAAAATAAATGTGGCAAAAACTGTGACTAACAGGTTATTAAACTTAGCCAAATATAATCGCGTTTGCTTAGATTAAACTTACGAGTATTTATTACAATATTTTTCACCAAATTCTTAAATTAAATAATAAATTACTTCTAGTATAAACATGTTATGCGTAAACCTACAGCGTAGGTTGTCCCAACGTTTAACTACAAATAAAATTATCGTATTAATTTATTAGTAATCCACATGTGTAGAACAAAACCTTCAACAGAAACACGCTGGCAATTCAATTTGTATATGCATTATATCGAAATATGAATAAATATCTATAACAAATTGAATTAATTAGGTACCTACGTTCAATTCGGGATCATCACCTGGAATGACCTTAAAAATCAAACGACTTATGGAGTTGTATCCCATCTGATGCTACATTACGCTACGTTTGCAGAATTAAAATGTATCCTAGATAAAAGACTTCATTTACCAAATAAGCACTATTTCTTATTCTAGGCATCGGCTTCCTACGTGATTCTCCTACAATCCCACGCATTCACACCTACAATCAGTTTCTTTGCCAAGAATCTATGGCAGATTGCCGATGACCGTTTAGGGGCTATGCTCATAGCTTTTGCTTAAACGTTTGCAATGATTATGTGTTCGAATAAAAACATACATAGCAGCAGAAGCAGATAAAATCGTGGGGAAATGTACTCATTTTGTTTCTTGTGCGTTTTAGAAGTAACATGCAGATTGCTTGTTTGAGGTGACTGGAAGGTGCTTTTAACGTCTTTTGTCTAAAAACATCGTGTGTAAACACGATTACGAAGCTTGCTTGAGATGAGAGCTCAAACCATTCAAAGTGCTTTAAACGTTGGGTGTGTCTGTGTAGGCACCTACAATCTACATACTCTACCTATTACGACACTCAAGAACAGTCGCCGACTGTTGACCATTCAGGGGCACCTATTACCGTTTACGACACTTCACATACTTCTATTATTGCCTTATTGGTTCGAATGACCTGTGCTACGCAGTGTTATTTACAGGGCACATCCAGGATAGCCGTGCAATCAATAATTATCCTCGGGCGACGGAAACTTAACCGGTCTCGCGACTAGTCGTTACGGCATGCGACTGCGATTGTGGTTCACGCGACGCAGTTATCCTTTTTACTGTGATTATAATTATATTGAAGTAAGAAATGAGAAATAAGAAAGGAAGGAAAGAAGAAATGAGCGTGAAAGGGCTAAGCTGTTGGAAGATTTGAAAAAGATATCTGTACCGGTGGTAAGCGCTAGAAATCTATAATGACTGTTTTTGTGAGTGCTATGGTTGCTATGGTTTGATCTCTAGTGTATAATATAATAGGAGCTTGTATAGTTGGGATTACAGAAGTTGATAAAAATTCAAACTGTTGTGAGGAAAAACCCAAGATTTTAATGATACAGAAATATCAGACGGTCAGGTTTCTCCTGATACTGATCACAGTAGCGACTCCTTTCTTTATGCTTTTTTAGAAGACAGAAAATATCGTCGCATTTAATCTTGTCATCAACTTTCAATTTTTGGACGTAGTTTGTAATGTTTATGGTTAAAAGTCTTAAGGCGGCATTTATCATCAGATAGCCTAGAAATTAAAAAAACCTCAAAAGCGTGAACGAAATGAATTAATAAGGTAAGGAATAACAATGCACTAAAATGCATACCATATTATTGACCTCATTGTTCTATTGTAACAGAGTTACAAACATAATCACGACACGTTCTGCGTGCGCTAAACCAATCAATATTCGAAGCGAAGAAAACCTTATTCACTGAATATATTCAAGCAAGGCATATAACACGAAATTCGTTTGTTCACTGTCACGCCTCTTCTACGCAAAATTGGGAAAACATTCGTACTAATTTATTTATTTATTGTATCGATACAAAGGCGAACTTAGCGCCAGAAGCATTCTCTAGCAGTCAAACTTTTGGCACAAGGTAGTTCCTTTTATCCACACCCGGTCTCTCATAGTCCATTTTTCACGATCATTCTCACAACATACGTTTAAATTGCTGAATGGTTTATCGTTAGAAATGAGCAGATGGCATAGAGTTGTTCTAGAAGTAGATAAAAGACCTCTTTTCAAATCGGATTGGTGTAAAATTTGCAGAGAACCTTTCTGCAAAGCTGGCATGGGTATTTCTATTACGAAAAGGGAAAGCATTGGTGAATTCTGTTTCAAACTCATCTAGCTGAGTGGTCGTTTTGGGTTTAAGTAGATTAGAGATAGAAGTTTCGAATAGAGATCCTCATTCCCGCCTCTGGATCTCTCGTCATGCCTCTTTACGTGCCTTGAAACTTCGCCACTCCGTTCAGTTTAGTCAACCTAACAGACCTGAATAAAACTAATTGACAACATAGCCCACATAGCCGTATTGCTAACAGGCGCAGCGGCCGCAACATCTCAATGCGCGTTATCTAATCGCAGAACGGGTCCGGCCAGTTCCTTTCCGCGCTGTCCAGAAACATTGCGGCTAAGTGCTCGGAAATAACCGCTTGGCTCGTCCTGAGCCATCATACACTTAATTATTTTTAAATGATTCGAAGAATAAAGATATATCCTAGAATTCCTAGATAAAAGTCTTTATTTACCAAATAGGTAAGCACTTCTTATTATAGGCATCAGATTTGTACCGGCTCCTTCTACAATTCTTGTTGTCTCTGCATCCAACCTAAATATAAAATAGTTCTTTAATAGTAATTGAGCAGCAAACGGGTATGCAGGCCACATGAAGTTAAGTGGTCACAGCAGCCCATGGACATCAATCAAATAAAGGAGAAATCCTATCTACATCAACATCCAACCTCAAACAGAAAAGAATTCCTATCTGTAGGATTTTAGCTTGTATTATCGTCAAAGTATTTGTACAGTAAACGTCATACAACACGAAACTGCGTAAGGTAACTTTGCAGGGCGGCTGCTTTGCTACTTATGAGGATTAAAAGGTTTGTCTCAAATAAAGGATCTCCGGTAACAATACCTCTTCAGCTGAGACACAAGTTGTTTTAAGACGAGTTAAGAGGCTGGCGCTACGGACTCTGGCCGAGCTATCATGGCTCTATCACCCATAAGTACTATGAACGAGTTGCTTTATACTTTTGCAACGAAAAGGTTGAAGAGCGGCTATGATTTCGAATTGATAATACCAGTAAAAATAGTACTTTTCATGTCATCACTTCGCCCTTTCAGGGTCTGTTTTCTGTGTCGAGGCAAAGCTGACGCCACCCTATGACTGCTTTGTAACCTGATATTGTATGTCAAGTCCATTTCAATTCAATTGTGACTTATTACTATCGATAGGTCAATCAGAGAATCGATAAAAAGCCGTAGTAAAACCAGCCAATTTAGATTCTAGATTCAATATGGCGTCGGCAAGTCACTTAGACGTAGAAAGCTGAAAGATGCAATCAGAACTGAGCGTAAAATTACAAAAAAAAACACAACAGAAGACAATACAACAGTAGAAAGCTTCAAATAAAGATCGCCATTGTTAATTTAGTGCATGGGAGTTTGTTTGATGGTGTAATAAAATATGTAACTTCGCTTTCATTTGATGGCAGATGATATGATTATGAGACTTTTTCAATGCTGTAACAGCGACAGATATTACACATTAGATCGCAAAACGTTGGTAAGCGATGAACCCTAACTGAAATATTTTTTGCATCCTGTATTAGTCAGTATGTCCTCATAACAGCGCAAGGCTTATAGCATTCCAACACGGTGCTTCAATAAAATTATAGATTATTTCTTATGTACCTATGCTGTTTTATTTTTGTACAAACTTCTATTTTTTGTTTATTTTTCAGTTTTTGTGTGGTGTGCAATAAAGAGTTATTGAATTGTATGGTATTCTATTGCATTTACTTTCAGTATATTGGAATATACTGTAAGTCAAAATATTTGCGCTAGTTTTCCACTGAATCTTCGAATTCACGAGCGAAGTTGAAACCGTCAACTATTGGATAACCGCTGCCTATTATGTTGGTTACCTTGATACCCGCGCCGTGGTTTACCGTTGACGACAACAGTTATGCGACGTTTAATGCGTGCGACACGACTTAACGACTTAGATCGTATCGTGTACGTTGGTAAGTGGATTTAGTATAGGCAGGCTTAACGGCAATACAGGTAGAATTATTGTTATTCGATAGAGTTTTGTCAAAGAGACTTGAAAATTTACTTTCCTTTACTTGGAGTGTGGTCTAGATTCTGTCGTTCTATGATGCAACTATTTTATAAATTCTGTCTATTTCAGGATGCATAAATAAACAAAACTATAAGACACAGATGCATTTAAGAATTTAGAATTAGAAAGACAATACTTAAATTTAAATATCACCTAGAGTAATTATTGTTACGTGAACTATTGCACAAAAATACCTCAACGTAACATAACGTACGTTTTGTTATTAAGTTATTTTTCTTACCCAACGGCAGAAATTCAGAAAACCTTTGTGCAATTAAAAACTTAAAAGGATATTTGACACAATAAACTTACCACAGATTAAAAACCCACTTAAATGTCGAAATGTCATAAATGTCGAAATGGTCCGAGAGGTCCTCCATTACCTATTAGTCACAGGTGCGTGGGCTAGTATGAATGCTGGGCTTAGAATGCGGAAGAACTTCGTATTATTATCTGCTCGATCAGATGCAGATCTAAGTTTAAAATAACTCCTAGGTTTTAGGTTCTGTTTTACGGTCCATATCAACATTAACTCTCTAAAATATCTCTCTCTTTTGTAAATTCATAAATTTTATGAATATCCCTTAAAGTTTTTAATTATCTAAATTCTTGATAAATATTTTATTGGCCCTTTCGACCGGTGGACTGATAAAAGTGGAAAGCCGTCGGATTCAGTAGATTCAGTAGGTACATATCCAGATAGACCTATTATCCAAATAAATTCAGATTTTTTGGACTATAAACGTCGAATAAATAAAACTTAAACATATAAAATGGTAAAAATTCATGATGAAGATTTATCATCATAAACTGGTATCTAAAACGGCTTTAAACATGACAAGTTTATCACAACACGCTAGAAAAGTGACGTCGATCGAACCTATGAGACCCGCCTAACTGGTTCTAGCTGGGAATAATGTTTATAGCTGGCAACACTTGTTTTTCCAAGCGAGAATGAAACAAATGGAAACGTTTAATCAAAAGTTTTTGCGTGAATTATGGATGTGGAGGTTAAGGGAGAATTTGGTATTATTATGATCTTATTTTACTTGTTATTAAAGAAGACTTGTTATTATACATTTTGGTATATAGGTTTATTAAAAATCTTTTAGCAACACCACGTACGAATCTCGTGATTTCCTTTCATATTCTATCTAAACAATAAGGTCGAATTCCCCTTAAACGTTCGTATTTGTTTAGGTGGGCGTACCGGGCGCAAATGTCAAAGAAGTCACATTGACAGGACCTTGCCGATTCCAGGGAAACTGGCTTCTGACAAAAAGTGGGGTCTCTTTGAAATATTTAACCTGTGCTCGGGGAAGCTGAAACAAGTTTGGGAAATCGGCTTCTTGCGATCGTTTTCGTTTTCGTCTAACGAGTTGTTTTGAAACGAATCTTCGTGTAGTAAGGGTATCGGTTCCCATGGGAAGATTGGAACGAATTTTAAACTTAAAAAAAAGAGCTTCATAAAACAATAAAGAAAGAGATTCTTAAAAATTAATAGTCTATGGTATAGCTCGAACATTTACAAACAGTAGGTAATGAATTTATGTATTACTAGACTTTGTCTGCGGGTTCGTCGTGGATTTTAGAATGAAGTCAGATAAGTTTTATTATTAAGACAGTTAGAGCATACCTAATTTCACACCTGTGTTCAGCTGTTTTGGCATAAAAGTATAACAAACGCACATCCATCCTCACACAAAATGTCACAATTTTTATATTTCTTGATACTTATGAATACTTTTTGTTTCAGATAATCGAATACGTCTTCAATGTCAGCTAACTCAATGCGACGGAGACGATAAATAAACGAGGTAAATGATATAAAAATATACGCGGCGAAAATAATGTTCAGCGTAGCTATAACAATACTATAACTCAATTTATGCTGGTTGTAAGTCACATAAAAATAAGTACAGTAACTCGACAACTTGTTTATGACTTACAAATCAAAAAGGAGCCTATAAAATCATTATTTTAACAAAATATGTGTTGGTGAGTCTCGGGCCTCTGAATTGTAAAATAGACTTCAACGCACGCCCATACGAGCAGCGCAAATAGCACGCGCATATTACTTTTATCAATTAAAACACAATGTCGCCTACACGCCTCCAGTTTTACATCGCATACATTTCAGTAATAAAACTGCAGGAGATCGGACCGCTGATTGTTATAGCTTGTTCTATAAACCAGTCTAAAAACAAAATTAATCAACGCAAAAATCAGCCCTATTGCAACACGATAAGGTACATCCCTACGACGTAAAATTTTTAGTCTTTTACCGAAACGAAAAGTTATGTGGACCAGAGACAGTATAGAACATAGGGCCATGTTGCTTGTCTATGTGTTAAGATTTATGGTGCGAGCACAGCTGTAATTCCTGTAATCTTTAAATATTTTTTCATCGTCTCGTTTGCTATTTTAAGAAATGTTATTTAAGTTATTTTAAGGATCTCTGATGAGAATATTCCATTCGATCCCAACGCAGCGGTTGTATCAATGAATTAATTTAATTCAAAAGAACTTTTCATAATGGCTGTGAAATAAATATTGCTCGGACTGAGAATTGATGGTAGCAAGAAGTGACCTTTAAAATTGTAATTCCATTCGCATCGGTTTCCTTCGAATTGGTTGTTGCATTGTAGCATTTGCAGCATATAAATCACCTACATTTTAAAAAGTTAAGCCTTTTGTAGATATTGTCATTTAGTCCATTTAAAACACTTTTTTTGTCTAACAACAATTTGAGTTCTACGTACATTTATGTGCGTATTCACAGCTATTATGTTAAGTGCATTTTTCTGCGTTTTGCATTTATTACAAGTGCGATTATTTTTTGCCGCCCCGGCATGTGTCAGCGAGAATGCACGGAGTCTCCACGTTTTCTTATTTACGCAGCATGATGTAAAGAATTTCGTAGAATAATTTTCCTACTCTCCTTTATTTGCCGTGTTTATATTCATTACGTTTTTTGAGGTAAGTCGACAAAAGCAGTGTGGGGAAAAAAGTTATAATAGCATGTAATTTGTGAGTGCCCTGACATACATTATACGAGATGGTGCTTCTTGTTTTTTGGAGCGGACAGTAGGACGCAAAAAGAGCTAATGGCCTCCGAGGTGCCTCTGAGCTCCGAGGGTTCTATTTAAAGATTTCGATTTATTGAATGCGTTCAAGAAAATTGCGGTTCATTTAGCTCTTCATACATAAATTCATTCTTGACGTTGCGGACAGATGAATTGGTTTGCTCATTAAAATTAGTTAGTGTCTTTTTAAGTTGCCTTTATTCATATAGTCGCGGGTAGTGCTGTACTACTTGATGGAACAGTTTTATTTATGGACCATCTTGTAAAGGTAATATATGTACTTGTAGTTAGTATTGACGCTTATTGCATTAAATCATTATCAGTATGCATATCCTACAATCTATTAATCAATCTATCAATCTATCTAGGATTTATTGGGTGAAATCCTGCACATTGTTATCCTTTCCTCGACCAATCAATCATATCCGTATCAATTCACCCCGTCTTCTTAAAAAGAACTTTGTCGAGCAACATACAATGATACCGCCCATTATTAGCAAGAGTCGATTGTCCCATTTTTTTTTCCCAATTACAGAGTTAAACCCAGGATCGCGTGCAGTTACGGACCTGCCAATGTCGAGCCGATGACTCGCGGTAACCACCTGCCCGAGCATAACACATGTAACACTGTAATTTGTATTGATAACTGGCAATGTAACGCGAGTAATCACATGTAATGTTTGTAATAACATATTGTATTGACGGGGACGTTTGTTCTCGCGATAATGGCGGGATTGTCGCTTCGGGGCGGCGCCATGATTTCTGTCGACGTGCGTGCATTCGTTGGTGTTTTTCAGAAAAGGAAAGAAAAATTTTGCAGTTGATGGACACGCAAAAAGTTACTGTATTAACTTTTTGCGTGTTCAGTTTTTACTGTGTGCATTCTCTGATTTAAGCGTGGTATTGTCAATGGTCGTATTTTTGCTCATTTCTCGTCTTACGGATAGATAGATTTGAACGGAATTAAACAATGCAATCGTTTATTATAATCACACCAACGTTAAAGTCAACAACCTCAAAACATAGTGGGCCTAAAGTATGTAACAAATTTTATTTCATACTATATTTTTTTCCTTCATCATGCTTTTAAGAACTTTAATGTAGAATACTCTTTTTCTCACGTCTGATACACCAAGTCCAGGCTCTTATCCATAGTGTGCTAATTGTTGAGGAGCGTCCATTGCGTGTTTGTTCAAACAATTATAGCTGAACGTTTATGGTAAGTAGGAATGCACTTAGTATTCGATAGTTTACAGTTACTGTTGTGAATTGTAGAAGAACGTATGTGTTACGTATTGTTACCGGTAATGCGTTGCTAAAGATTCTAAATCTTAACGTAACATGAATGAATGTTGTGAATGTAAACATTTTTAAAAAAATTCATAGTTTTATTGACTGAGTCCCAGTTTATTTTTTTTATAAAAGGCGCAGGCAAACGAACCGGGATGTTATGATCTGCTGTTTCAGTTATGGAGTGGGGTACATCGGAGACACTTTATTTAGACTGAACATATTTACATACATAGTACACGTACAGTTATAATTATTGATCTCGTTGGCAGATGAACATTTCAGAGATATTTTATTTGAAGTGAACTCTTACACTCACATGTGGGTACGTCCTCCGATAGGACTAATATTTGAGGGCTTTTTTATCTTTAATTGCTATCCACAGACTAGGTCCAGGCCTTTTTTTGTATCACGTCACTTGTCTGCATTTATGTCATGTTTATGTCATCATTTTTTTTTATATTTGAGGGCTTTCATTATTTGAAGTTTAAAAATCCCCACTAACTGTTCCATGAGCACGAACTCTACCTCCAAAGTTTTCGTACCTATGGTAAATGTCAGTCATTAGTATGTTGTATGTTAGTTTGCCTGACTTACAATATACTAATGACTAGCACACGTTAGCCATACGAACACTTTGACAATCGGTCATTATTAGGTATATGCATACGGAATATGACATGTCATTCTGTCTGCCATTCTCACACTAATGGAACACGCTAACGAATACTTTGACGATATGTTCATGCTTACGGTACAGTTGTGAGCGCACATTTCGATCGACCGCGCAGTTTACGGGTAAAATAATATATTATTATTCAAATGACCATAAAGATGCGTCATCGACCGATTCGACGCGAAACATGGAATGACACAATCACCTTGGGGCGTGGTCTTGCGTTGACCAACCTTGCGCTTATGTAACACACCTACACGTACAGAGACGAGAAAAGGTTAACACGTTCAGTGCCGACACGCCTAGCGTGTTCTTGTAACCAGGGGCGTCTCTAGCTTTGAAGCGCCCGGGTGCAATTAATACCCTGGCCCTCCTGAATCGAAATGTTCGGTTAAATTCTTCCCGAGCGGAGCATTACAGCAGAGGCTCTATAGTGTCGCGAGCGGTTCTCGGCGCCCCTTGACACCCGGCGTCCACCCTGCACTAAAGTCCATTTTTATTCCTTGTCATATTTGGTAAACAATCTTAGCACGTCTTTTTATTTTAATTTGCGATTAAAAAATAATGCAGACTCAAAATTATAAAAAATTAAAAACAAATGATCGTTTAATAGAGAAACAGATTTCTAGAAAGTATAATTTATTTTTTAAAAGAAATTTTAAATTTTTTTTCAATAAAAAGTAGTGCCAAGATTGTTTACCAAATAAGAAAATAGCATAAAAATGAACTGTATAGGTAAAGTGAAGGCCCTTGCTTGTATGATCGTCTGGCGTGTTCAAAACATAGGTAATGTATTGCGCAAGCACGCTCAAAATTTGAGAAGGCATTAAACGTGTTAATGGCACGACCGGAATCCCACATTTGAATTGAAGATTCTTCTATTCTGTGAATTAATGTCACAAGCCAAGCGAAACAAATGGTCTTTAATTTTTTGTGACTTTATAGCGTCAAAAATGTTATTATTATAAATGTGTGTGCATAATAATATAGGTACACATTTAAATGTTACGAGTCACGAGATAAGGTTACTTAAATATCACGACAGCAATACCGTTTCGAGGTAATATGAATTTATTTATTTTGTGACAAACAAATTATATTGTCATTTTTTGCGACTTCATACTAAGATATACTCGTTAATTATTATCTTCCTAATATTTCAAAGATATCTGATCAATCCTATCAAATGCCTGTTTCAAATTGTAAAAATATTTGGCGAGGGACCTAAAAGAGCACAAATAGCTCTACATTATCTTGTCTTTTGGCCCCTATCGCTTTATCTTAGCTTTGCTCAAAGTTTATTGCTCTTATTGGGTCTCGTATCATCGGCCTGAGCGGTCACTGTCAATATTTGAACACGATCTGTTGACTTTCAAACACACGAAATTTCGACAAAGATACTGAAGGTATAGCTATTTCCATTTGTTTTTTTATGGTAGGATCTATGAATTATTTATTTATCTTTTATTGCCCAAAAAGTGATTCAAAAACCGACCTTTATGCTTCATGGTATTTTCCCCCATTTAACCCTTAGGATGTACAGAAAAATTTGAAGATAATCAATATTAAAACACACAAATAATATAGGCAAAAATTAAAACAAAAAAAGTAATAAGATTAGTAGATACAGTAACTGAAAGAAATAAATAAACAACGTAAATAGACATATCTATATTTAGTATTTTGGTGATAAAGAGGGAAAACACAGAATTAATAAATATATTTGTTGAGTATAAACTTTACTTTCACAAAGATATTGTCTGAACTCGTTGATGTCTTTTGTAAGAAACGTAAGACAAGGTTATTCGACGCTGTCTTGTCATTATTATTTCGTGCTATCGGATTCTGATATATTTTTATACTTACGAAGTAGTAAATAAAGCTTCCTGATTTTAGTGGTCACTGAAGCCCATCGACTTCCTCAACATAAGCTCACGTGCGTGAGCTGACGCGCTGCTTCTTTGAAGGGTGTGTTGATGTTGTAATTTTTATTCCTAAGACTAAACACCACACCGAGGACAGAAAGGACTTAGTTACATACTTCTCGATGGATAAAGGGAACGGTTAAATTTACAAAATGAAATGTCACTTGCTTAAATGGCAGAGAAAAATGTTGCGAAGAAACCTGCACACTTGGAGGTTCACCATGATGTGATTTTCACCAACCCGCATTAGGCCAGTTTGGTGGACTAAATTTATATCCTTTTCGTTGTAAGTGAAGGCTCAACTCTACTATTAATGTTTTATTTATTAAAAGTATTATTTTATTAATATTGCCTTTAATAAATAAAACATTAATAATTTCTTTAAATATTCGTTTTGTGTAAATAAAACATGATTATTTATCGTCCGACAAGTTCACATGAAGGTTAGAGTTATTATAATTATTAGCACATTCGTAACAAGGTTAGGAGGATGCGATAATTATAATTAAGTATATATCCCTGCTATATTTACGTGTGGAATAATAATACTTTAATATTTTACACTATTGCGATTTGTTACAGTTTTTGAACCTTTATCCTTACTTGAACTAACACCTGTTAAAATTTTTGTTTCACACAAAAATATGTCTTCAATTTGATGACAATTAAACTTGCGTATCTAGAAATGTCATTTTAGAAAACGATAAATAGTATATATGGTATACATAAAAGGTTTTCCCAAACGAAACTCAAAATCTAATTTACAAGTTTCTTTGCTAAGTTATAAATAATCTTTAGCTTTATAAATTAGCTAACGGTAAATAAATGTATACGTACGAGTAGGTACTTTATGTTGTAAAAAGCCTTCAATCTTCGGTGTCCATTACTGGAATTGAGTAAATCGACTATTAATCTCTCAACGTACGAGTACTTTATAGGTGTTTGCCTATCAGCCTTCCTAGAACACGACTAGGTGTCGGTTACGGTAAAGTATTCCCAACAATATTCAATTGGTACTAGTTTTGTTTAAATAATGGAAATAAATAGGTGTTTGTTTTGCATAATTTTCTCAATCGCTGTATCGAAATTCGAAATTCTGTCTTAAGCCTTACTCTTTTTGAATAACTAGCAATTATTTGAAAAAACAAATGTTTTTAATTTTGAAACATTATTCCATATTATTGAAATTTCAATAAGCATTTTATGTAATTTTAACGTACCTTTTTTAGGTTTTAAAATGTTTAGAATTAATAATGAAAAAGACAAATTAAAAAGAATAAAAATTTATCTAAGAATGTGTACAGTCTATGTGAACATTAGTACTTAGTACTAGCATATAAAAAGTTTGCAATGAACAAACTACATAAGTAGTGTGAAGTGTAAATTTTTAAATTAAGTATTCATCATAAATAGGCATTTACGATGGAAAATCTACATGTAGGTACTTAACATCAGGACGAATGAAAGCAAAATTATAAATAAACATTTAATAAACATTTCTTTAAACAAATCTTTAGAGTCCACTCGTAAGAGTCAATGCTACTAACGATGTTCTTTCAGTTCTTTGAATTCTCCAAATAAAAATAAGACCAACACTCGTTTTTGCGCGCCATATCATTAAACATACGTCAATCAAACACGTAATCAAATGATATTGAGAATTGGCCCGATCGAACAGTGGCTGCAAAAAACTAATGTTAGTTTGACAGTACAATACCATGATAATGGGTCGATAATTATAATTAAGATGGACTGACATTATCAGTAACTGCTCATAGTGGATTATAGTAATGTATCGTAATGGTAATAATTTATAATTTAATAGTAACGCTCATAGCTGTATTTAATATGAAATGTTTTATGCGTGCACTGTGCTATACCTGACCAAAAACAAAAATTAGGTATCAATTTATTAATTGTAGTTAAAATAAATATCAATGAAATTATAACTAAGGACATTAACGGATTGTAACTTAAAATATCAATGTGTTATCCATTTTTTGTATTTATAAGGGTTTTTGAAGAGATATACAGTTGTGTGAAGTTACCATAAGAGACGAATCGTATGTGTTCCGTACTTTTAGCAAAACTCATAAAAATATCAATAAATTAATATTTTATAATACAAAAATGATAGCATTGGTATAATACCATAATTACTATAATTTGTTAGTATTATATTGGCTGCAACATAATAAATGTCTTGAGTTCTAAACAGTTATGAAATAGTGCTAAGCTTACACTATAAGGATGTAACGTACATAGTAGTACAAAGTAGAGTATAATCTGTAGGTATATTTTTACTCACACAATCTTTGTAGGTATATCGGCGTTCCAAGTAGCCATTTGTCTATCAGTCTTCTGCGAAATCCACGACATAGTTATACATATGTCTGCAGATATGTTTGTATGTAGTTTTTCCCGTCAAGGTTGCGTCATCTCTTAGTCAGTTTCCGGTCGCGGATACGGTTTGTCGGTGCTTGCCGGATTTCACATTGACCTTGGAGGAAGATGAACCTTTTTGTTAACAATAACATGGGCTGTATTAAAAAAGTATGCGCTAAGAATTTTTAATAGGCAATTGTGGTACTTATTTGATGCAATATACATGTTAGGACTCTATCTAATTCCTACAACCGTCGAAATACAGTTGTATTAGGTTATTCACTTAAGTAAGTGAATAACCTACGTGAATACGTAAATGAGCCTACGTGAAGAAGTCCCCTAATTTCAGGTGTCACATTTTTAGTAACCTGCCACTCCATCTTGACAAACAAAAATCTTTGTCAAGAACGTATCTTAACATTCCGAAAATTACTACAAGTATTGGACCACCATCGATCAAAATTCTAAGAACCATCACCTCTACACCAGTGAGCGACGCAGTCAACAGCCGAGCACTGTGTTGTTAGATGGAATCCGGCCCCAGGCTCAACCAGGCCCATAACCCATAAATAAGGGCCATTACCCACTAATGCATCCAATTGGACCATTAAACCAGGCCTGGACCGACTGCTCCGTGCGCGCCCGCGGGTTTCTCAAATTAGAGGTCCCTCGAAATCTCTAATCGTCGTAAAATTTTATGCCGGTAAAATATTGCGTAGTACGTTTCAGTCGGGTTTGAGGAAGAGGTATTTGAGTTTTTGTATTTAAGATTTTTTTAACTTTGAAGATTTTTTTATTTTTACATCATTAAGTTTTTTAACAGTCTTGTCCTTATATAATATATTGTATCAGGCGTTACTTTGCGGAAATCCATTGTTATTTAAGTTGTATTTATATTTCTTTGCAACAATCCGCACACGTGGAACTTGTTTTGGTATGGACCCACCACCCTCCCTTATCTCTCTGAGTAGGTATATACCATAACAACTTATTCCAATAGTACACGACACGTGTTTCGCCCCAAAACGGAGCATCATCAGGTGATGTGGACTCTACAACGGTTGGTTGCTGAGTGAGGTCGCCGTTCGAGTGAGCTGCTTATATACCTTTTCTCCCTGCCATTATGACACATCGAGTGTAATCAAAAATCGAATAAAACGTCACTTGTCAGTGTTTTGACGTTTGATATTAGTGACTTATGTCTTTTTTACGTCACATGTGATTTTGGTGGAAAAATATGCAGCAAAGGAGAATTAGATACGTCTATTTGTTCATTCAGCAATGTAACACTATTGTTTTTACTATATTGAATAATTTGTAGCTGTTCTAGCAAACTGAGCCTAATTCCTTTATCGCATCTATTTAAAATGTTATACGTATGGCCAGTAGGTACCGAATGGCCTGATTCTATCAAATGTTTTGCGAAATTGGACCTGTCTGCGCGACCATTTCTATACGCTGCTAGGTGTTCTCGATACCTTGTGTCAAAATTTCTACCAGTCTGACCCACATATATACCGTTACATTCTGGACAAGCGATACTATAAACTCCTGATTGTTTACGTTTGTCCATTTTTTCTTTGCCATTACAGATAGATCCTATGTTATTATCCGTTCTGAATGCAACATTGATATTGTGACGACGTAGGATTTTAGCGATTCGCTCCGAAATCGGTCCTATATAGGTCAAACTAGATTTACATCTGACTATAGTTTCATTTGATGGCCCCGCATACAGTTGATTCCGCATAATTAATTTTTGTTTATTACGAATAAGACAGTCAATCATCCTCCTGCTATATCCGTTCGTAACTGCTATTTTATATATGGTGTTCATTTCCTCTTTATAATTCGAAGGTGATAATGGAATTGATAGTAATCTATGAATATAACAACGAAATGCTGCCATTTTATGTTGCCAAGGATGACAGGAGGAAGCCGGAATGACTGTATCCGTATACGTAGGCTTACGGTAGATAGAAAAGGAATGTTTGTTTTTTACTCTTGTGATGGTGAGATCTAAAAAGTGTAGTGAATAATTTTCCTCCAATTCTAATTTAAATTTAATTTTTGGATGGACTCTATTAAGTTTATTTACAAAAACATCTAATTGTCTATCAGTACCTGTCCAGCATATAATTATATCGTCAACATATCTATAGTAATATAAAATAGATTTATGTCCAATAATATGATTGTTTTCAAACCTGTCCATGAAAATGTCTGCCATTAAAGGGCTTAAAGGAGAACCCATTGTCATTGTCATTATAGTCAAAAAGAAGGTCTCGCAATGGGTTCTCCTTTAAGCCCTTTAATGGCAGACATTTTCATGGACAGGTTTGAAAACAATCATATTATTGGACATAAATCTATTTTATATTACTATAGATATGTTGACGATATAATTATATGCTGGACAGGTACTGATAGACAATTAGATGTTTTTGTAAATAAACTTAATAGAGTGCATCCAAAAATTAAATTTAAATTAGAATTGGAGGAAAATTATTCACTACACTTTTTAGATCTCACCATCACAAGAGTAAAAAACAAACATTCCTTTTCTATCTACCGTAAGCCTACGTATACGGATACAGTCATTCCGGCTTCCTCCTGTCATCCTTGGCAACATAAAATGGCAGCATTTCGTTGTTATATTCATAGATTACTATCAATTCCATTATCACCTTCGAATTATAAAGAGGAAATGAACACCATATATAAAATAGCAGTTACGAACGGATATAGCAGGAGGATGATTGACTGTCTTATTCGTAATAAACAAAAATTAATTATGCGGAATCAACTGTATGCGGGGCCATCAAATGAAACTATAGTCAGATGTAAATCTAGTTTGACCTATATAGGACCGATTTCGGAGCGAATCGCTAAAATCCTACGTCGTCACAATATCAATGTTGCATTCAGAACGGATAATAACATAGGATCTATCTGTAATGGCAAAGAAAAAATGGACAAACGTAAACAATCAGGAGTTTATAGTATCGCTTGTCCAGAATGTAACGGTATATATGTGGGTCAGACTGGTAGAAATTTTGACACAAGGTATCGAGAACACCTAGCAGCGTATAGAAATGGTCGCGCAGACAGGTCCAATTTCGCAAAACATTTGATAGAATCAGGCCATTCGGTACCTACTGGCCATACGTATAACATTTTAAATAGATGCGATAAAGGAATTAGGCTCAGTTTGCTAGAACAGCTACAAATTATTCAATATAGTAAAAACAATAGTGTTACATTGCTGAATGAACAAATAGACGTATCTAATTCTCCTTTGCTGCATATTTTTCCACCAAAATCACATGTGACGTAAAAAAGACATAAGTCACTAATATCAAACGTCAAAACACTGACAAGTGACGTTTTATTCGATTTTTGATTACACTCGATGTGTCATAATGGCAGGGAGAAAAGGTATATAAGCAGCTCACTCGAACGGCGACCTCACTCAGCAACCAACCGTTGTAGAGTCCACATCACCTGATGATGCTCCGTTTTGGGGCGAAACACGTGTCGTGTACTATTGGAATAAGTTGTTATGGTATATACCTACTCAGAGAGATAAGGGAGGGTGGTGGGTCCATACCAAAACAAGTTCCACGTGTGCGGATTGTTGCAAAGAAATATAAATACAACTTAAATAGTCTTGTCCTTTTCCTGGTTAAAAAAAATTAGATACCGCTGTAAACCGTAAGTGACACCCCCGGTATCCAGTTGATATACCACCAGCTGTAAATAACGCCAAGCTTATCTATTGTATTTATTTTATTTTACTACTTTTGTATTTTATTTAGAAAAGAAACGAAACTTCTCTTTAAATAGCATGGTGTTTGTCAAAATTAACCTATTTCATTACATGGTAATCTCTACCTTACTACCTAACTTTTTCTTCTATCTTCTTTCAAGAGCTTTCGTGTATATTCAATGTATCGAACGGTTACAGAGTTTTGTTTACCCAACCGTCAATGTTTAACAGTAGAGATATATCTTTCGTAGAGTAAGAGTAAGGACAATGTTGCTCGGTTATCGACAAATAATTTCCATAGCAGGTTGTGTCGCAACTTCTACAGTATAAATAAAACTTGGCTAAGTGTGCAGCACACTCCCACTTTGCGAGTTCCGTAGTTAAGCATACTACACAACTGAAACATTTCTACATTGTATTTCCATGGTTGTAACTCTTATGGGCCACTGTTGGACATGAGTCTCTTCCCACTCCCCACACACATTCACAGCTACTTTCACCACCAACCCCTTGTGGACGTTTTTAAACCACCCACAGGACTTCCGACAAGGTTTAACGACTGCTATCTTTTCGACAACAACCGGGACCGACGGCTTAACGTGCTCTCCGAAGCAGGGAAGCGCGCATTTAATTCGCCACCCATCCAGACCCCTGATTCACAAAGTCCCAAAAGATTTCGTGCTAATATCGTGTGACATCAAACCGTACATTTCATGAACTCGGTACGACGAGGAATCTTAAATGTCTATTCTATAAAGCACATAATAGATTGTCACGATATTTGACGTTTTAGCCTGTATCACGGTTAAGACATGACATTGCCGCGATGCGAGTGTGAATGGTCATACAGAATCAGGGCACAGGTACTGACCGCGCCCGACGTTGCTCAACTTTTTCGATCGCTTGCGATCTACTCAAGCAGTGGGGCTATGTGCGCTATAGACGCATAGTTATTTATGCACAGCATCAAGGGTTCACTTTTTGCAAATTCGCCGAGGAACCCTAAGAGTGTCCGTTGTCTACAAATATTGGTGTTCTGCGCAAGCCATTTGCGTCGCCAAACAAGCGGCGGTGTCACTTTGTGATAGCTGTAAACGATTCCATTTTGCTCTTTTTACTTGGCGTTTGACATGCCTGGATTGTATGAGCCATAGAATAATTAGCTCTTAGACTAGAGCGTAAAACGTAGAGATGCGAGCGTCTCTACGAGCGTAGAGAGTGAAGCTCACGTAACTATTACGTCATGACAACGTAAGAACAAGCAAATTTATAACCTCAAAGTCCGTTGTGGTTATACTTTGGTTTGTTCTTATATTGTCATAACATTATGTTAGCTCTTTTAAATAAATATCACCTGATGTAAGTAACGTCGCACGAAAACATGGGAGCAAAACTGCATGCCTGAGCGTTCTTCATAATATTTACAAAGGGACGCTAAGTCCACCAACCTGCAATAGGCCAGCGTCGTGGACTAGGGCCTGTACCCTTCTTGCTGAGACCTGACCCTACCCTACCATGGGCCTCTAATGGGTTACAGACAAGTCTGCGTTCAGACACAGAGGACTATGACTAAATTATAGTAACTCAATCATTTGTAGTTATCTTACAATATTTGCATACCTAAAATGGTTAATACAGATTGATCAAAATAGTTTGTAACAACTCTGTACTTGTTTGTTCAAAAAACGTTTTGTCTTAGTAATTCTGTATAAAAATAACCAGAACATATTTAGTTTTTTATGCTAACGAAACATGAAGTAAGCCATCTCTACATTATTCCTACTCTATGATTTGTAAAGGCGATACAGCTTCGTTTTTTGTTTGATGGTCAATTTGAAGTACCACACTTAATTGTGATTACGCAGATACGCGCAAACCCAATTCTATATTCCTGGAAAGAGCGAAGCAAAATTCATCTTTATCTGCATACGATAGAGTTGAAATTTCACTGCAAACATTTTCCGCTTAGGCCTTTCTGTCTTTAAAAAGGTATAGTGGGAGAGCTGGCAGACATTTTTCAAAATGTGTTTGAGACATCACAAAATCATGTTCATTAGATTATTTTATTTGTAATAATTCGAAGAAAAAAAATGCGGATCGGTCTGGCGGGTAATGGAAGTTAGCCAAACTACAAAAGTATTAAACTTCATTTAAAAAAAAATTAAATACAAATTAAATGATTGTTAAAAATATCAAAACAACTCAAACCCTTGCTTTGAAAAAAAATTTTTTCTCTAATCTATTCAAAATGATTTTATGATGCCTCAAAAACTTCTCAAAAAATGTCTGACAGCTCTTGGGCTATTAGTATTGCTGGTGCGATTTAAATTCTCTCATCCAATTAGATTCCGTTTCGTTAAAGTTATTGGAAAGATTTATTTCCGTCGGTTTTAATTGTAAAAATGTAATTCGTTCTTTAATTGCGTTTTTGTAGTTTTGATTGAATACTCAGAAGGTTGGATTAAAATTAATTCGTTTCGAAGTTTTGGAGGCTATTAGGTATGGATGTATTAAGACAGAATAAATAAGCATAGTTTACCTATGAAATATTTTCTTCGAGTTGAGTGTGGGGATTTTTAATTGTCTCAATCGCCGTACCTACTCGCCCTACCATACCCTCTACGAGTTTCATCGTTCTGAATGATCATCTTAGAGAGTTATCAAAATAGAGAGATAAATAACATACTGTACTGTGGGAAAGAAACAGTGTTAAAGAATCATTTCAAGCGGTTCATGTCGATCGATATTTCTGAGTTAAACGATTCTGATCACACATGTAGAGTCAGATCGGCCTCGATATACTTTATAGTATAGTACTCGTATACACCAAGATATTGTCTAGTTGCAAATATTGCAACTGCAGATGCAGATATCAGAGCTTGTTTCCATACCGAGCTCGTTTGACGAACTGAGTGGCGCAGTGGTTAAGACACCGGTGCGCTGTGCGGAGGCTCCTGGGTTCGATTCCCAGCAGAGCAAAGATTTGAATGATGAATTTGAATTTCTGTTTCTGGTCTGGGTGTGTTGTGTTGTTGTCTTGTGTGTGTCCATGGCGCCCACGACACAGGGAATCCTAGTGTGGGGCTATGAGTGTGAAGCGTTATATTTATATATATTATATATACCTTCGTACCGTCAAGTTACTCGTCCGAGTGACTGGCGACATCGTTCAAGTCAGTCCGTGAAATAAAAAAATACGGCGGACGGTTTTTACGTACTAGCGAATTCCGTGCGTTTTTTGTTCGTATTTTGTGAATAGACTTGGGAATAAAGGTTTTTGTGGAGTTTATTAAGTTTTTTTTATTGTTTCAACGACAAGGACGTTTTAAAACGGGTTGGATGTTGGATGTATTCTTAACATAATGAGCTTTTTCTTGTCTATGGCGAGTTTTTTCTTATTACTTTTGCTGTTGTCATTAAGTGGAGGTCCGTCGTTTTTGCTGGACTCTTCTTTTAATATTGCGTCCTTTAATGCATAATAATTTTAATATTATAGGTATTTAGACGACTAAATTTATGACTTAAATTTGGTTCTTTCCTATTCTAGGCTAAAATTAATTAAAAACGTACAGTTCTCGTACTGGTAACGTTCTATTATCAAGTCAGTTAAATTCTTATATCAAAAATTAGGTGGCATATAATTAATTAGGGGATGCCTATATTCGGCAGTAGACTTCATTTACCTAACTCCAAGATTTGTTCTATCAAAAGAGCCTTATAAAGTTTTATGAAGACACGAATGGCTTAATTAGCACTCTAGTACTTATAATGAATCGTGTAATTGGTAGAAGATTATAAAAGCAGATGTTACGAGTGTGTTACTACAAACCGATACTATATTTGTCACAATAAAAAAGCCAAGTGCGAGTCGATATCCACATTGAGGGTTCTGCACCACCGTTCAGTAAAGTATTGGAACTACATATTTTTTAATTGACTTAAAAAGGAGGAGGTTATTATGTTCGGCTGTATTTTTTTATATGTTACCTGATAAATTAAGTAACTAGCTGACTCGAAAGCATGGCACTATCCTTAACTTTTTATTTTGACTGACTATAATATAATGATGTTTAATTTTTGATAATATATGGACCTCATGTGCTCTACATATGTAGATTTTCTAGAAGATATAGTAGTAATTTTCAAAGATAATTTATTATTTTCTAAAACTGCTTGGTATACTATATACTTGGTATAACTATATTATATACTAATACAACTCTAATACTACTATTATCATTATACTACTCATACGGAACCCTAAAAACAGCATAAAGAACAACTTAACTTTTACTTATAGGCCAAGAGATTAGTATGGGATAAAGATAAATGAAGCCCTATTTATCTGTTTTCGCTTCAAGCATCATTAGTGTAAAATCTATGTAGAATTTATAACGTTTTAAGCACCGTGTGGGAGCACGTTTAGTTCTCTGAATTGTGCACCTGATCGTTTAGGGTTGTGAATTTTGAAATTGAGATACTAGACGTTGCTTTGAGGTCAAATTCGAACCTCATAAATCTTGTTATGCCTTGACCCGATTGGCTGCTATAACTGACCGACCAACCAATATAAAATTTAAATACATTAATGTGTATGGATCTGTCTCAGTTAAAATATGCACTGACATATGACAAATGAACTCTCCTCGTATGCCTTCCTTGGACGCACACGAACATTTTAAAACCAAAATTAGCCAAATTAGTCTAGCCGTTCTCGAGTTTTAACGAGACTAACGATCAGCGTTTCATTTTATAGTACGTACCTATAGATTAGACAATTTCATCATGTAATACCCAATAAAGAATTCTTTCAAGAAAGTTTGCCCATCTGTTCACCACTCACTCAAATACGGTACATGAGTGGCAACACTGGCAGCCCTGATAGCGGCGTGTTGTCATCGCACGTGACGACACGTACTAATGGCGCGGGAACTGTTGCCAGCTGGAAAAAATGGGAGCGATCGACAATTCCCAGGATTCCAGAAATCGGAGTTGATACGAACGTGACTTGGTCGGTTTGATCTAAAGAATTATATTTCGCATAAAGATCAAGGCATAGTAGGTAGAGGTATGGTGCGAAATTATAAACTTGCACACCTGACACCCTGTATATAATTGAGAACAGCAAACACATCCGTTATCTAGATGAATATCTACCCTAGGTGGCGCTTCTGTGAAATTTGTATTTAAATAATTTATCCGTTACATAACGGAGGTCTTGATTAATTTTTGGGAAATAAAAATAAATAAATGTTGGTTTATTTGTTTGTGAGATATCGAATAAATATGAAATTATCCGCCTTTTTCAAATACAATAGCTTAGTTTTAAATAATCTATATTTTTTCTAAATTATGTATCTACATATATGTTCTTTAATCTCCTAGAAAAAACCTAGATAAACCACCTCATAAAAACCTGCTTGAGTACATCGCAAGCAATTGAAACAGATAACAGCGCCTAACAGGAAGATAAAATATTGCAACTTGCTACCATCATATAATCATAAACTCTTATGAGTTTGACCGTACACCTTGCGTCGCCGAATAGACAAAAGAAAAATACAGACACATCAACGTACTAGTATAAGTATAGTATAAGTTAATAAATTAACAGTATTAAATAGCTCAAGCAACATCTTATAAGAATAATGTAATATAAGGTAGATACAAAATCCTTTTGTTGACGTTCACTCTACGTAATGCACAGGCGTGCCATATACAGGCTGATTAGTTATATTTTTGTTTTATATTAATTAATGTTAATGTTGAGAAACAAAGAGGTTCCTTATTTTATATCAAATTAAATTTGTATGGCACTATCGACCATGCGTCGTCGTGATCTGTATCCATCATCTTATATATGTTCTTCATATACTTGTCCTTCAATAAATGCACCTAAGGCAAACGCGAAAGAAGCTAATTCAATAGAGCGAAAGCGTGTACGACTTAGTGCGTAAATCTGTTGTAAAAGTGTACGTCATCAACGGGTTTGCCTTCCTTTGTTATGGAAGGATGCTGGAAAGAAAGGGTGCAGTGTGCTATGTTCTAGGATTACAGACTAGATTATTTTAACGTCAGGAAATCTAGGTATTATTTTCTCTTCCTTAATTGTAATTTTCTTTAAAGATTTTGAGGTTTTGTAATGATTGCTTTGTTTTTGTGTCAGAACTCAAACCCCCGCCTAAACGGAACAGTCGAAACACGATTTTTACATTGGTTTCGATACTTTTTTGCTAAATACCTTTATGTGAGTTTCCTTGCTCGACGTAAATTTCTCACATGTCATCACATATTTCACTGAAATAAAATAAAACAAAAGGTCATCGACCCTTTCTCACATATCATCACGGAGCGTGTTCCGCGTCTCACTTATCATCGCCATAATATATTCCATCAGCGTGCTCAATCCGCCATTCCTTTACTCACTGTGCATTGTCACAAGAACTCCGGGGTTACTCATATTTAATCGTAGACTTAGTCATAGTTGGTAATTATAAATAAAAATAAAATAAATAACGCTTCACACACAGCCCCACACTAGGATTCCCTGTGTCGTGGGCGCCATGGACACACACAAGACAAGAACACAACACACCCAGACCAGAAACAGAAATTTAAACTCATCATTCAAATCTCTTCTCCGCTGGGAGTCGAACCCAGGACCCTCCGTAGCGCACTGGCGTCTTTACCAACTGAGCCACTCGGGTCGTCGAGAATTATAACTGTAAACTTAGTCAATAGTGATAGAACCCAATGGAAATTGATTTTCCAATCGTTTTTCGTTTTTCTCCCAACAATTTTCCTAAGTTTGTGAAGTATTTAGTGCCCATCTACCAATTGGATTTGTTAAGGGAGGGTCAACAAAATTTAATATTAATATTTATTCGATACTCCACAGGTTGAAAGCATTGAATGTATAGAGCCCTCGTTCGCAGGCAATAAAAATGTTCCACACAAATGTTTCGTAATAAAAAGTAAGCACAACAATGCGCTTCTTGCAAATCATTAAAATTAATAGAATTCAGCGACAAAAGATGGCATGGTTGAGTGTTCAGTGCGATATGACCGACACAAATCCAATGCAATTCTACAGGCGGTCTACACGATTTTATAAAAGTACTAGACTGTGCCCGCGGCTTCGTCCTCGTGAATTGTAGACCTTGGTCCAGAGAGGGATAAGAAGTATCCCATATCTTAATCCAGGTTATGATCTATCTGTGTACCAAATTTCATCCAAATCTGTTCAGCCGTTTTTGCGTGAAAGAGCAAGAAACATCCATCCATACTCACAAACATTCGCATTTATAATACGAGTAGTAGTAGAATCTAGAGTCTTAGTTGCTCGCACGACAACATAATTGCATACACTTTGTTGCATGTTAGTGTCATGTTTAATTAGAACAGCTCAATTGTTGTTGAACAGCCCTGTGTTAAAATTTTGTCGTGTTGGATGCTCGGTCGGTATGTCAGTCAAGGAAAAGACCTTAGAGACCGCCCTTTTGGGTCACTAATGACTGCAGATATGATCTTAATAAAGGCTGTAAGATTTTTCCCAAGTTCGGACCCACTCTTCATGTCACACTCCAAAGTGATGAGTGAATGTAATGACCGAGTGAATGACTAAACGCAGGTGCCTTCGTGACCCTGACGCGTGAAGAATGACAATATGAAGGATTGAAGTGACTCATTACTATGATAAGTCAAGAGCTGGGAGATATTTTTCGTGAAGTGTTTGAGGCATCATGAAATCATGTTTAAATGATTATTTGTAATGTCTGACACTAAAAATACAGACCTGGCTGGCGGGTAGTGGAATTTAGCCAAGCTCTAATTGTTGAAGGAACGAATATTTTGTTTTACAAAAAAGAACTGTTTGAGGCTTTTCGAAATTTTTAACAATATTATGTTTTGTACTAAAGAAATAAAAAAAAGCCAGAACACTGAGTTGGATTCATAACTTCGTCAGGTGTCTCCAAAGTATTTAATAAAAAATCGAAAATGTATTTGAGTTGAGATGATTCACGTTGAAATTTTACGACATTATATTTGCAAATAAAAATAACAATATCAAAACGCCTCAAACAATTTTTTTGAGGTTGGCTAAATGCCAGCACCCGCGAGCAAGGACTGCATTTTTAGTGTTCAGATATAACAAATGATCGATTCAACATAACTTTATGATGCCTCAAACATTTAACAAAAATTGTCTACCAGCTCTTGATCTACATATAAGGACATCTACGGACAACATATATGACAAATATGTAAGTCATTGTTGGCACTTCCGGAGCAATTAGCACATTGTAAATATTCTGCGTCTTCGATTACGGTTAATTGAAATGACAGTGAACAATTGTACAAATATAATTATTTTAATAGTCGGTTTTGCTTGTTTTTGTTAAATGATGCTTTTCCCTATCTGTTTGAATAAATAATAATTTAAGCCTACAGTTGTTTCTAGGATGCAATTGTCTATGGCCTAAAGTGGCTTAATAACATCGGATGAAATGGCTTGCTACATCTTTATTTAAAAATACCTTATTAAAGTAACAGTTGTAACAGGAACAAAAGGCAATAGATTACTCAATCCATCAGTTTTTTGCTAGGAAATTGGCGTGTTCACTGTAATCCATCGATGAGAAAGTATTTTACTAATGAGATAATTATTTGTGAGATTTCCTTTCTTGAAAGCCGATAGTGGGAATATTACATTGTTCATTAGCATCATTAGGGAGTTCTGGTCTTTTTATAGATATTCAAATTCCGGCGTATTTGTTATTCTACTTATTCAGTAATTTTAATTACTATTTTTTGATTTTAAGAATATTTTTACGAACTAATAATTTGAGTTAAGATATAAGTTTTGGGCTGGCCACATCATTCGTAGGACTGGCAACCAGTGGGGAAGAAAGATCCTCAAATGGCGACCACGTCTCGGCTAAAGGAGCACAAATCGCCCTCCGATGAAATGGACTGACGACTTGAAGAAGACAGCGGGTAACTGTTGTATTCAAAGGGCCCGGGATCGGGTGGAATAGCATCGATTTATGGGGGGCCCATGTCCAGTAGCTGGACTACGCTGTAAGGGCTAAGACTACGCAGGCTTCAGGCTAAAGCTGTAAGGAAGGAAGGGAACATAAGTTAATATCAATGAAGAGCTTTATTAGTTTTTCTTAGTAAACATTTTTTTATCCAACGCTACCCGCTAGCTAGAACTACTAATAGTAGAACTCAAGTCAACCACATAATGACTCAATAATTTAATTCAATCATCAAATGACTAACCTCACAATAGGCGCCACAGTAACAGGACTAATCTGAGCAAAAAGCTATCATGATATCAATAATACAATAAGACAATATTAACAAAAGACAGTAGGTGTCGGTACTATCTAACAAGAAGTATCATTGTTGGGCTGTCTTCATCTGCATACAAAAGATAGTACAACGGCGATATTGTAACGGTAACGGTTCTTTTGAAGATAGGCGATTAGATTAAATCTTTATTTTCTTTTTTATGTATTTTTATTATTTTATTTTATTTTTTGCTGATTCATACATATCATTGTGGGACAGGATTTGCTAAAACTCAGAATAAGGGTAAGTACTGGTGGGAGATCTTTACAAAAGTTATTTAGTTGGCTAAGTAATGTTAGATACTGTTAAGACTTGTTATAAGAGGCATTTTTTGTAAACTCTAGGAATAGTTTCAGTATGTTAATTTTTATATCTCCTTGTTTCAGTAACAAGACGACAATGTGACGCCGCGTTTTCCCGCCGATAACGACTGTCCGCCATCTTGATTGATCAGACAGCTGTGTTGCCAGGTAAATTAAATTTTTCTCTCTGTTCTTGGTTAAAGCACTGTAATATTATAAAGAGTTTATTGGCAATCTCTAGATTTTAGGAAAAAATAAACTCTTCTATACAATTGTCGTCAATTCGCCCTTGCCCTTGCTATGTTAATGATATCAATTACACGCTATAGTAGATGTGACCGCAAGGCTTAAAGGATCAATAAATGAATATTGTTTCAATACGAACATGCTTCATTAATCATTACACTGAGTCATCAAAACACGAGTTAGATTAACCATAGTAATTAATTACGTGATTTTATGCCTGTATTTAGATGTTATTATGTCAAGATTGAGTGTCAGGCTATTAAAAACGGGACACATAAAATAAGGAGCTTACTTCTAAGTCACTTTTTAGTGATACATAACTTGGACCAAAATATTTTAAAGCTATGTGGTAATTTTCGAACTATGGCATCACTATTGGCTTAAGCCATTTTTCCATTTTTAAATAGTTAAAAATATTGAAATTTCACCTTTACTATTTCTTTAGTATAGCATCACTCCGTATTCTTTTTATTTTATTGAGAATTCAATTTATTTTGAAACTGATATTTACTATCAGTTATCCTTATTGACATGAGCGACACAAGCAACACCAGTGCGTTGCCGGCTTTGAATGAGAACTTACTCTCGCTCTCCACAACACAGATAAGGAGATAAATTTAATTTCATTTGGTGTAGATCGAAACTTAAAATACCAACTAAAATAAAGTACAAACTATGATTTAAAAAAACTACACAAAAAATCGTACGCAACGGTTTTAAGTGTCATTGAGAATTCTGCACTTCGTTTTCTTACCTTCTAAGTACAACTGTTTGTATATTTTCCATGTTGTACAATGAATTACCTAGCTGTAAATAAAGATATGCGCAAACCGGTGTCTTTGTTGAACGGTAGGTATCTTGGGAATTTATTCTGCTTTTTACAGATGCAAGTCTGTCTTCCGGCATGATGTCATGCGACTGTTGTTGTATAAGAATACTGAGATTGTATCCAAGATAACACTATTCAAAAGATTCTTATATTAAGTACAGTTGACTTGCGGATTTGAATTTTGCCAAGGCGTTACCTACGTAAAGACGTAAAGTCGTACCAAAGTACAGGTTTGGTAGATGTCGCCCGGTAAGGTACGAGTATAGTACCTTTAAGGTCTAAAGCCCGTTATGGTTTTATAAACCAGTGTGAAATAGCTAGTTCTGTTTTGATACGAGATATGAATGAGAGGAGAACTTCTCTGGACACCCATTTAGAGCTGTACCAGAAAAGTAAACACCTTCAATGGCGGCTTCACATTAATATTTGATAGGCCTGGAATCCATAAACCAGGATTATCATCAGGGTCGTATCTCCTCTCACAATGAGAAGGATGTAAGCTTTAGTCCACCAAGCTGGTCTAATACGAATTGGTGGTCTTCAGAACTTTGGCAGTTATGTCTTCGGCTAAATCTGCCAGGACTGGTTGGTTTTCAGATATGACAAAATTTGCCATACTGTTGCCAGCTGTCAGTTGACTTTATGCCTCAAACACGTCACAAAAAATGTCTGCCATCTCTTAGGCTATTGGATTCAAAGGGCCGAGGACCAGGCGGAATGGCGTCAATTAGGGGCGGCTTATGTCCAGCGGTGGACTATGCAGGGATGAAGAAGAAGTTATGTGCATTCCCAAGCATAGCTCCGAGACAGGAAAAAGCAATAAACCAGCCTTTACAAAGTTAAGCAACCGATATTTATTGTTATTGGGCGAAAAATTGCGTGAGGTACCAGGCAAATAGAATAGACGGGGAGTGCCTCTTGGAGCTGACACCTAATTCAATCGATAATGGCCTTTATCACCTTGTCATAGAGTCGTTCAAATGTATCAGGTTGTGTTTGTCGTGTGCTAACAAGCTGTTCGCGGGAATGTAAAGCATTATCTGGGATCGACTCGTTACAGACGACACTTCAATGGCATAGAACTGGTATGGACATACGAAGAGGTTTAATTATTGTATGTATTTATTCAGGATCAGCTATTATTTTTATTGGATGCTTGATGTTACAAATGTATTTTCAAGCCATGGCGACATATAGCTTGTTATAAAATCGAAATTAAAAATTACAAGACTCAATACAAGGCAAAACATAAAAAATCAATCTCTCAAAACATGTTTACGACGAAATAATGCAAAAAGCATTTTGCATAAAATTCACTCGTTCTCCAAAAACTTTACCTTTTGCGATCGAACTTTTTGCCACGACCAGTTATGGTAATCGGTCGAAGCGGCTATTTTTCGGAAAGCTGGCAACATTTTTTAAAAAAGCAAAAGTAATGACGTTCCCGCCGAAAACGCTTGGCTAATGCCTACATAATTGATTTCGTAAATTGCTGCGAACAGCCGCGAATACAGATTATAAAAGTACTATGATGAATTTTAACCAAAAATTCTTATGATCTGTTACACTAAATTACACTAAATTGCTGCATTACACTACACTAAAGGTAACTTACTATAAATCATTTTAACGTTACTTTGATATTACTTTATTAGAGCAGAGATTTGAACGATGAATTTGAATTTCTGCTTCTGATCTGGATCTGGGTGTGTGTGTTCTTGTGTTGTGTGTGACACAGGGAATCCTAGTGTGGGGCTATGAGTGAAGCGTTATCACCCGGCAACGGCCTTGTGTTTAAAACAAGGTTTTACACCACTACTACACGGGGGATGCTATTACTATAAGAAAAACAGTTGCTGCATACGCCTGTCAAGTGTAAATCACTCAGGCAAGTACAATCTTGTTCCCACGATAAAAAGTAGGCCTTTGCAAGAACTTTCCATTATGGTGCTGTCCATAAATATTTAAGTAACCCAGTAACTTTTCATTATAGGTACAGGACCACCTGATAGTGATTGAGAAGCGTTGCGTCGATAGAGCTATTATGGAATGTGCTATGAAGTCTGTGTAATTATGTGAGGCAAAACTCTGGATTTTTCTTTAAGAATGAATTTTTATAATGTAGGTATGTATAGTTGTTAAGTTACAAAGTAATTTCAAAAAGTGGTAGGTACTTCTGTCAGCTGCTTTTGACTTTAAAATCAACGAAAAATAAAATGGCTTTAATTTTTCATTGACAACACTAAAGCTCCCGAAAAACGTTTTAAAACATTTTTTCCAAGTTACTTAGTTTCCGATCGCAGTATCTTGACCTAAAGAGCGAAAAAAGTATCAGAAGTTTTATGGCAGGTTACGGGCGGACCTCATAACCAGCTAGAACTAACATGGCTGTAGACATTAAACACAAATCTTCTATATTCTATGGTCTTCTATATCTATAAATATTATGGTCAATCATTATCCCACAAGTTGGTGACTAGTCAAGCTTAGATTTTGTCAGTTGGTTAGACAATTAGGTCAACCTAGACCAGTCAAGAGAAACGATTGCACAATTATGTATATGATTGCAACCTATATACCTGATACACATAAATAATGTGCTTAGTAAGTGAAATGTTATCAATAGTTATCAAGTTTTTGATGGCAAGAATTTCGCTCAGCGCGAAAACAATAAAAAATTATCACCTGACTCGAAAATTGTATGACGTCATCCCGCGCGTTCTCATACAAAATGTATGAAAGGGTAGTGTTTGACAGTTAATTAAAAGTATCTCAATTGACTCGTAGGACCTAAGCCTATTATCGGCAGAACCGGTCAGCGACCAGGACCAGTGTTGGTGAGATGTCAGATGAACTTGCGAATGACTGGTCGTGGTTGCTCAATGCATAGCCATAGTGTTTCGTCATGACCAGCTGAACAGCATTGTTGGCGATTGTTATCATTATTCTAGATTTATCATTGTACTAGTCGATTCAAGTTATTTCTAAGATACTCGTACATAACTCACTCCCCCTTTCCTGTTAAAGTTAAAATTTACACATACCTCTTAGTGGTTAGTCTTAGTGGATTAAAGTTTATTATTATATCATGATTAAACAAACATTTACTATATTCTAAACAATAGTCCGTTTTTTGCTGTTGTCCAATTTGGTTTACAATCTTAACACTACTTTTTATTGAAATATATAGTAAAAAAAAATTACTATAAAAAACAAATTTATAGTTACTAGAAATTTGTAGTAGCATTAAATGACAATTTGTTTTTAAACCTTTAAAATTTTGTTTGTATTATTTTTAAATTACGAATTCAAATAAATAGACACACTAAGATTGTTCACCAATAGGGTAAAAAAGGGACTACCTATAGATTGGCCGTATCTTCGTCCGCGTGCATAACAAACATCCATCCATTCTCAAAAAATTACTGTTTCGATCTATCTTTTTCAAGATAATCTTTTTCATTCCTTTTTCTTTTTTTTTCTTTTCTTTTTCTTTCATTTTAAAACGAAACCACTGAGCTAAGAGGCAAAATGCCTACCTATAATATACTTAGGCTATATCAAAGCCATATCTTGCCTATGTATGTATATTAGAGATTTAGGAATATAAACACGACTTCGGCTCAGACTAATGAGCTCAGTCAAAACGGACCCGCTTTATTTATGAGGATAATGGCCCGAAAGGTGATGTCATCCTAACACTAATTTACGATTCAGAGCCTTATTAAAGGATTTGAAGTTTTAAGCTACAGATTGAATAATGCGTTTTTGTTTTATTTATTTGGTTTTGGACTGGTCATGATTGATGATGAGTGCGTTATTATAAAGCGTTTATGGTTTTTTGTAAGTGGCATATGGAAAACGTGCTTCAAAATGTCGCTAAAATAAAAGTTTGTTAATTTTAGGAGTCCCATTTTTGATATCCTGATACTACATCTTAAAATATAAAAATCTATGTCAAATTCCAATTCGTTTGTGGTAAAAGTGCAAATCATGACATATATAAATTGAGATGATTACTGAAGTGTAATCTGACTGAAATAGTAGGCCTCCAGGAGGACAATCTGTGGCGGTCTACCAAAGTCCTGGTACTGGTACTAGTAATGGATTGGGCCATATAACAATAGCAATAACAATCGCAGTAAAAGGAATTTGTAGTTACTTTTACCGGTAACATTTGGTTACATGGAGGATGTTACATGAATACGGGTCACCAGTACTCATGGTTGTAATGTGTCATTTGCACAGATGGTAATACTTCGCATCTAAAAATTGTATTGCATGTAACGGCCTCAATAAAACAATAGAGTTTACTCACCTGAAGTGTTATGGATTAACAACATTTTAAGAAATAAGAAGGACTAACTCGCCTTCACCCGCAAGTAAGTAAAACGTGTTCGATATGTTAATCCAAGTTATAATCTACCTTTGTACCAAGTTTCATTGAATTGAGGTCAGCCGTTTTTGCGTGAAAGAGTAATAAACATCCCCACAAACTTTTCCATTCATAATAGTATTAGGATTCATAATTATGAATTTTTATCTTCATTTCACCACTTTAGTAGAAGAATTTTCAAAAATCCTTCCTTACTTGCAATACTACAGGAATTCGCATGCACATTTTGTAGTGTACCTACATTCGTCGATTATAAAACTTAATGTATGAATCAATAATATTCCTTTCAAACAGTAAAAAAATATAACCGAACCGCACCTAAGAAATCCTTTACTTAAAAGCATATTAACAGCTGCTTTGTAAATAAATGTAGGTATGAAACGCAGCTGCAAGGCTGCAACGCTTGTTTTAAAGAAAACATTTATTTGTTTTCTTCTTATTCAAATGATTGCCGATCTTCTATTAAAGCTCCTATAGATTTCTTTTGAGACCTACGAGAATGCTTACGCCTTTCAAAAGGCTTTATGTCTGGAGCAAAATGAAATTTCCTACGAACAACAATAGTGCCCTCGCCTTAGTCTGAACTATTCAAAGATTTCCTATGAAATATCGAATTGAACTCGGATTTGCCATAATATATTTAAGTACTTATGTAACAATTTCATGCTTTTTTGAAGTCCAAAGTCGAAAAAATATATTATATAATATGTAATTATATTATATAATAATTATGTGATAATATATTTTTTATTTTATTTCGCTTTTTGCAACAGTTTTGGCAAACTAGTTTATAATAATAATTATGGATGGTAATGTCTCGTATGTGTTCAACAAAAAAATAGGTGTGGCATCGTTCCTTTCTGAAAACCTTATTTCTATTACACTTATTGCAAAAAATAATAATAAATCTCCAAAGGTACTTTGTAAGCGGTTGCAACCATTATAAAAGTAACGTTCCAAATTTCAGTTTTCTAGACTTAAACGTGTAGGACTAATAAGAGTAGTTTTGGCCTAACATTGATTCAGGGCAAACGAGTTTATAATAACGGATGGTTATGTCTCGTATGTGTTCAACAAAACAATAAGTGCTCATGACAGCATCACAACAGGTCTCTCAGCAAAAAGTGAAAGTAGTCACCGAAAAAGAATCGAGGAGGTCGCCCGGGGTTGCGTCATAATGCCGAAAATCCACACATAATAAGACATACAGTCTTATTGCAATGGAATAAGGTTCAATATCGTGTTCCGCCCGAAAAGTGGTTTAGCGGCGACTTCGAGTCGATATGTATGGTTTTGGCTTCGTGTTGTGTGAGCAGACTTGCTACTTTTTGGTAGCGCGATTTTGCAAGGACTTACAGAATTTTTTTAAGCACCTGTTTAGTAGTTAAATGTCGCAGAAACTGAAGTGACAATGGGCTGGCAATTCGAAGGACTAATCACTGCAGGGCGGTCCTAGAATGGCGACAACGTCTCGACAAAAGTTGTGTCTCCTCTCGCAATGAGAAGGATGTAGGCCTTAGTCCACCACGCTGGCCTAGTGCGTGTTGGTGGAGGTACACTTTGAGTAGGTACTATAAGAAAATCAAAATTGCAGCTCATGTCATCTGCAAAAATTTTCGCGGATCAAAATCACTTACCAAAAAATCCGTCTGTTCGACCTCTTACATGCCTATTATGTCACAACAACCTGTTCTAATTGGCCAGGATCATGTTCCTGTTTTGGGCACTGATTGCCCCAACATTGTTCCAAACTTGGTTATTGGAACCGTATTCCAAATAAGGCATCAGCTCCAAAATTAAAAGATCTGGATTTATTGATGCATCCCGAGATTCTGCTTTAAGCCAAACCCAGCCAGCCTCATTGGTAGCACAAGTTATATAAATAAGACGTTGTGACCACTAGACCATTGTCAAGAGATGGCGCCACGGGAATCCTGAATCACGCTATCAAAGTTTTCTACGTCGGTGGCACAACGAAATTCCAGGATGACGTCATCGGAGCACGGCCGGCCCAGTCATCACTGCTGGCGGGAGATCTTCCTATGCCAAAGTGTTGAATTATTAAGTAGATTAACCTACTGTGATGACCTGATGATGTATCTACATATGAAACAGATGGTCAGAATGACGCTTCACTCTCTCAAGGATCTTTTTGTTCTTGTGAAAATCTTCCCGGAAATTTCTTAAAAATATAGTAAGTCTCCATTTTACATAATAGCCTAAGACTACTGAACCATCTGACTATCCCGTTTTGCTACAAAGCTAGAAATTTTATAAATTAATTTTATTTTTTATAAATGTCAGATGGTTTTGTTTACTATCAGGTGGCCTGTCTCCTGTCTGTCAAGGTAGGTCCTGAAACAGAAGATAATTTGGTCCGCTACTTGAATGTAATAAATAAAACCCACGCAGTACAAGTTCTATTAATACTCAACCATTTACCAGTTAAACATAGCGAGTTAAATCGATCGATTATTTCATTATGATTGACGATAAAAAACGTCGGCGCGCAATTAAATTTAATTTGCAAGTTCTCATCCCCTTATCGATGGCTTGATAGCTCATTTAATTTGATTACGCATCATCAAGATCAGACGTTTTTAAGCGCTGAATGTTCAATGTTCATCGATCAATTAGGTAACTTTGTAGTGGAACATAAAAACATGGCTGTGTGCTGGAATAAAAAAACAATAATAAGAATTATGAGGGAACCGATGGATAAACGCTCTGCTAAATGAAGGAGTTTTATACAACTTAAAAGAAAAATTAAATATAACTTTATACTTCTACTAATAAGCTTTATACTTGTTTGGGTTCGAACTTGTCAGTAACCCATTAATGACCCACTACAGGGTCGGGTCTCCTTCTCGCAATGAGAGGGATGTAGGCCTTAGTCCACCACGCTGGCCTACTGCGGGTTGGTGGACTTCACATACCTTTGAGAACATTTTTTTTTGTGAACTCTCAGGCATGCGGGTTTCCTCACGATGTTTTCCTTCACCGTAACAGCAGGTGATATTTAATTTTTATAAAGCGCACATAACTTTTTAACAAAGTCATTGGTGCGTGCCCCTGGGATTCGAACCCGGACCCCTCGATTCGAGGTCGAATTCTAAGCCACTGGGCTATCACCGCTATATTGGGTTCGAACTAGCGATAGTTTAAAGGCATAAAATACACCAAAATTATTCGACAAAATATATCTCTAATCTAAATTCTATAATCTTTAATTCTACGCAACGTTTTAGGAAGGTAAATAGTAGCAAATATTTCAAACACTGAAAAGAAAGATTACATGTGAAAATTAGTGAAACATTTACATGTGAACAGATGAGTAGGTTTGGTACTCGTAAGAGTTTTGGGTGATATGCGAAAATAGTGGTTTAGATTGGTTGGTTCAATAAGTGACCAATTAAGATACTTTTTTTTGTATATTTCGCATGTCGGAATTCATGTGCACAGCTCAGTTAACCATTTAACTCAAGAGGCGTGCACTTTTACTTGCCACCTCTAGTCTAAATATAAAAATCTCTAACACGCACACCCACAGGAAGCTCTCTTGAGGCTATAAATCACTATGCAGGTTCTTCACGGCTATTTTTAAAACGCCGAGATCGACATTAATGGGCTAAATAGACTTGTTAGTACATTCCTACTGAGAATCTGGATCAATTTTTTTAAATTACGAATCGCTCAGCGATTGAAATACGATCTTGATTTTTTAATCTTTTTGATTTTTTAATCTACACTATGTGGGGAAAAAGTAATAAAGGTAGGTACTTAGAATTGAAATGAATGATAACATGTAAAAATTTGTGGCATATGTAAACAAATGAATGACGTCTCACGTTATTATATCAGCATTATCATCAATATCATCATTATTACGGTTTTGGGTGAAATGTGAAAATAGACCTTTAGATCGGTTTGTGATTAATTACTATAAGATACTTAGTTTAACAAACATTATAATTTTTTCTATAGATTTCGCATGTCCGAATAACAAAATAGACAGCCTATAAGCACAAAGATTTTAAGGCCACTGTAGCAACGTGCCAAAAAAAATAAAAAGTAGCCTACACTTGAATGCATTCCGTTAATGATGGAACCTTCGATTCCATAGAGCTCTCTTGACCGGTCAAGTGGCAAGCCTTTCCCTTGCTCATACTATTACCTCTCATATCTTGCTCACTCACTATTAAGTACCAACTAAAATCATTTTGTAATGGTTTTGTTATGAAACGTTGACTCGAAACACATCTTAGAGTTTCAGCTCTGACTTGCACCTGCACAATTCCTGTTAATCATGAAATACCTACCAAGCTGGAATGTAGTAGATTGATGCGTTTCAAAACCCTTTAAAACATTACCGAGAACTAGCATCCGCCGGCGACTTCGTCCACGAAGGATTTGGCCTAGAGAGGCATAAAAAGTATCCTATATGTTAATCTTGGTTATGATCTACCTGTGTACCAAATTTCATCCAGCCGATTTTCTGTGAGAGTAACAAACATTCATCCATTCAACTGATGGACGGATTTAAATGAAATTTGATGTAGAGGAATTTTACAATAATGATTATAATTAGTATTTAAATTAATCTATAATGATGACCCCATTCTAAAATTCAAGCGGATGAAGTCGCGAGCTGTAATAAAACGCCACGACATTTCGAGTCGACTCGATATCGACAAGGACACGGGCAGGCTCGCCCACTGAGATTAACCTCTCACTACGGTACTGGTTTACGATCTATCGGAGATAAAGCACATAAATTGACACCTTTAGTCCTTAAAGCTGTAAGGGCTGAAATGCTCCTTTGTACTTATGATACTTCTTACTAATTTTCTAAATACTAAAGTTTTTGCAGATATATGGGAGGTTTGTCACGTTTTCTCCTTTTTTAAACGCTTTTTTAAAATGAGAGATTGTATCTATTACAAAAAAGGTTTTTTGGATTTTAAAGTAACGTTAAGACGTGTTTGGAACTTGAAGCTTGTAAGAGAGCTGCTCACGACACAATCATAAAGCCTTCTCTGTAATGCTACGCACGGAAAAAAGTTGACCAAACATTTCGATACAAGGCGCCAGGGTATTCATTGCGCCCGGGCGCTTTATGGGCTAGAGACGCCCCTGTATATACGAAACTGCGTAAATACATACTGAAAACTCTGGGAGGCAGCCCTACTAAGCCATTAGACTACAATCTCATAAGGAATTATTTAAGCGGCAATAGAAATATGTCAGCGCATTTTGTAAGCACTTGAGCGTGAAGCCTTGAGTTATGATTCGATCGTAGTTTGTTCATACGTATAGCGCTTGTTTAGTTTAAGGTTAGGAGGATTTGAGGATTATTCAAATTATACTCTGGAATTTTATGATTATAGTAGTTTTTTTAGAGTGGCGGCTGCAACTTTTTACGGCCCACTATTGAGCACGGGTTTCTCTGTGGCGACTTCCGCCACTCGTTAAGATGGCTCCACACGATCCTGAATCACGCTATAGAAGTTTTCTACATCGCTAGCATATATACAAAACGCCGATATGACGTAATCGGAGCTCGGCCGCTCCCCAGGTACGATCACCTAGCCTGGTGGGAGATCTCCCTTTGCTAAACTGGTGACTGGTGACCCCGACGTCACCTCTTCTCCCCACTACTGGGGGAGGCCTGGAGCAGGGCCGGATTTAGGGGAGGGCAACCAGGGCTACAGCCCCGGGGCCTCCACAAAAGAAGGGCCCCCACAATAGACTTGGGAAAAAAATTTAAATTAAGACTAGTACACTAGTATACAACTTTTCCTTTCATATTTTTTTTTTGTGTTTTACCTTTACCTACAGTACTTTGTACAACCATGATTACATTAAATATTAACAGAAATTAGAATAAATATTTTGTTCTCATCAATTAGGCAATCAGTAAAATATCAAAATATCAAATGGCCCTGATAAGCACTTTTAATTTATTATTATTATTTATTCGAAAACTCGACTGAAAAAAATTGTTGATTTTATTTGGAAAATAATTTGGGACCAAGGGGCCTCCACTCCTTTGTTGCCCCGAGGCTTCCAGACTTCTAAATCCGGCCCTGGCCTGGAGCGTACTCCATCACGCTGCTCCTTGTTATAGCTATGTTGCTAGTTCACGGAACATTAAACTTGTATAATAATAATATTCGCTCAGTTCATTCGTTCCACAATAAAACCTCCAATGACTTCACCTCTCCCAAACAGGTATGGAGCCTTTGAGAGCTTTGCAAATCTATAAATGTCATTTCGCAATCGCATTTAACTGCCAAATTTATTGAGTTGCCCGACAGGGGGCGTTGACCTGCCTCAGAGTAAGCATTTTATTCATTTCAAAGGTTTACTCCACTTTGGTCACTCGGATAATTCTGGTAACCTTGGATTTGTGGCACACTAGCAGCAGACTTTTCTCTGCCAAGTAAAGGAGATTTATAAAAAAACAAGCTGAGAAGTATGCCGAATACTTTGTTCTGCCCAATATAGAAGTTTTTAATATTTTCTCTCGCATGCTTTTCAGATTTTCTTACCGTTTGAACCTTCCTTGGACTAACGTGAACATTTAGAACAAACTAACAAATATTTTTCCGAAATAGAACTAAGATTATATTATACTCCAGCATTACAAATGTCTTCACACAAAACATGTCAATCGGTCACATCCATGTCACATAATTTTCTATTTTTTCGCAGGATGCCTTAAGATAGCAGTTATAATTTGATTTAAAGGAATTTGATTTTTATTATTGAATTAAAAAAACTTAAGATTGAAAAGTCTTACGTAGTGGGCATATAATTTTTTTTGTCATGGTTTTATCATGTCGATCAAAGTGGAATGTACAATTTTAATGGGTTTACTTGCCTTACCGGAGTTTACTTGTGTCTTGTAATCTGATATCTTCGTAGTCCTGGTAGTACCAAGTTTTGGTGTAATGTTACCAAGTGTTCAGATTTCGTGGAGCGATAGGTAGAGTCGACGATTCCGGACTCTATTATAGACTAACCGCATTACCAACACAGGTTTTAATGTAAGTGGGAAAGGTAGGGAAAAATATATCATATTATAATGCCTCGAGCATCAATTGTCGCAGTTTCGTATATGCTATCGAGCTGCCATTAGTATGGGGAGACGTCAAGACAGACTGACATATGACATAGTAATTGACATACTAATGAGTGTAATGAGTGACGTTTACTATACGATGATAGGGTTCATGCTCGGAACACAAACTTCAAAAGCTAGTGTACAAAACGGGCTAGTGGCCAACCCATATTATATGTTCCATTTCCATTCATAGTTTCAAATACTTTCTACAGCCGCCACGCCTCAATTGAAACACAAGAACGATGGATTATGAGGGCGTTGGTACATCCTCGGGTTAACAGTGGCTGTAAACCTCTGAAATTATGTCGTCGTCGTATATTGAAAGCTGACGAAAGACCAAGGTACGTGTAGGCAGATTTACAAAGCTATTTTTGCTGTCTAGGTCGAAACCTTGATCTTTAGAACCTTTCTTAAAGTGTTTAAATGTCAAATGAATATACAGTTGATCTTTTTAAAAACTTGTTTCTTAATAATATAATCTTCTTCATATCACAGTGATACTGATTTTTTTTTGTTTATAGTGAAACGAATATGCCGCTAGAGGGTCGTGTCTCCCTACATATTATTGAGAAAGAAACCAAGCTGTGGACTTCACATACCTTTGAAACAAAATGGAGAGATGTTGGATTTTACCTACCTTTGAAACAATATGGAGAAATCTCAGGCATCCCAGTTTCCTCAAGAGATTTCCTTAACCATTAGAGCAGGTGCTATTTAATTTTTTAAATGGCACGTAACCTAAAAAACGCATTTTTCAACCCACAACTCTCGATCGACTATCGAAACAGGTCGAATTCTTAGCCACTGCTATGATCGCCAACGGAAGTCGTAGGTAAAAGCTAGTTACTAAATAATTCATAATTTATTTCGCAAGCTTCCATATTTTTCTACTCGTAAATATGTTTGGAAAAATGTTCTTTTGCCTTATTTCGGAGAATGTCCAGTTTTGATTGCAGTTATAATTCGCTAAAATGCCTTTCTCAGTCAAGAGAACCTTATACGTTATACAGAGATTGAGATAAGAAACAGGTATGACATCCGCTAAGCTATTGCTAACTTACAGATATTTTAATATAGAAAGTAATCGTCTTACTAATGGCTACTTGCGAGAAGTTAAATCCGAAAAAATCGTAAACTTAAAAAGACTGCTTATTTTCAGTTTACCACTAACAAACCGTTGGTGCCAATACACGGAACTTTCATTGGTGTAGAAAGAGTCGTTGTTTAATTAACATACAAAATTTTTGTTATTCATTGACATTTGCCTCCTATTGATTGATTGATTAAAGACTGGGACCAATGCCGATATGCCTAATCCTAGATCTTCTGAATTCCATGATTTCGTTGATTCGTCTTTTCAGTATTCAGGTAGTTCAGTCCATAGTAATATACTCGCAGAGAGTGTATTGTGCTTTCGCCAAGACGCGGTCTCCATTGATACTGCATTTATTAATACGACCTTGCTATATCGCAATTGCATAGATAGCCGCCCTCCGTAGATATTGTATTTCTTTGTACGACCATGCTAAATCATTATTGCCTAGCCTCTATTCCGTTGGAAGAGTCCACACTGAGCACACAATCGTGGAAAGGGCTGTAGTAGGTTGTTAGAAATTTCTTAAAATACCGCATTAACTGCCCACCCATTCATAGTGCGACAACTCAATAAATGCACACTGGTGTGTGTTGGTGGCGTGTAAGGTAAGCAGTGCTGCTGATTTAATTAGCACGTTTGCAGACAAATGGCTGCTCCCACGGACATGATGGAGTCGAGTAGTAGTAATGTCGTGTATCTGTTTTATTTCGATGAGGAATTCAAAGTTTATGATGATAACGACTCACGCGTTGCTACATCAAGGAATTACCATGGCTTGTGGCGATTTATGAGTTGACGAAAGATAGGCAAACTACGAGTTCTTCCCTGCGTAGACATACCTCCCTGCCACGACATACATATTGCCATTTACAGTTCTGCAATCTATGTAACGTGTCAACTAGATAAAACTATTTTTGGCCAATTTGGCTAAGATCTCTCACCAGGCTAGGTTATCCTCATTTTGGAGTTTCGTACTTATTTATAGTGCTTTAGCGTTGAGAACACTTTTTGGTTTTTTACTCTCGTTCCTTAGTTCCTTACATAGAGACAGTGCTTTAAACTTTGTCTACGCGACAGTACAAAAGCTCTAGCCAACTTGTTGTCAGTTCAGTTGTCATTGGGCCAGCTGTGGGCGGCAGCGTTGCACCCACTCGCTTTGTTCTCAAGTGATGTGGACGACCCTGCGGATTTGATTATGTTAATACCGTTTTGCAAGACTAGAGCATAATATTGTTGTGATGAATTGGTTTACTTCAGTTATGCTCGCGAAAAATAAAAAAATAATTGGAACTTGAATTCATGGTTTTTGTCTGTTATGAAAGTATACCTACTCGAAGCGCAACTAAGCGGGATAGTAATTATCTGTAGTAGTTTCTGCAAAATGTAATTGAATTTTTAAATGCAAATTTAAAATTGTACAAGTAGACCCCAGAAGAACTATCAATAACTTACACAAAGAAAAATCACTTATAGGTAGGTAAGTCTTAAAGGTATAATAATAGGCATATTCATGCTTCTTTTTCTATCAAAGGATAAAACTAATAAGCTGGAACGACTTCCATATTCTATACCACCTGTTTACGGAGAGCATTACCTAAGTTAGTTTTCGCTAAGTGGGTGTATTATTCATTTCGATTGCGTAATTCGAGTCCGTTGGCTGAGAAATGCGTGGGTTGGAAATACTTAACTTAATAATGAAATATGAACGCTTATCCGTTTGTTAATACAATTTTTATGCTCTGTCAATTGTATGACCCGTGTTAGTGAGGCTGTTACTGCACCTAGGTCCATCTTGCAGGATTCAAATTCAAATCATTTATTTGTTGAATAAGGTAACAAAAGATGTTATGTTACATAAATAATATATCTCTTATTCTGCCATTGATAGGCTTACAAATATTGGATTGCCACAGGACTTTATAAGTCTTGTTTTGCGTCGTAGTTAAAATGTTATTACTAAGCGAATCACAGATCTCGCTGATTGCTTCGAGAATAATTATGTAGAATTGTAAGTTTTTAAACGATTTTAAAACGCGACGATTTGTGAGCAAAACTACGACTTCAGTGGTTTATATTTTGTAGAATTGTGTTCAACGACAAACATATTATATGGCAATGGTGAGTTAAAGGTATTAAACAAACATTCGGAAAGGATACAGAGTTTAACATCTCATTATTATTTAGCTTGGCTGGAAATCGAACCGACATCATCTGATCAACAAAGTCGTAAATTCGTATTTATTTCCCCGTATTTCCTTGATTGTTTCGACGAATGCGCAAATCAAGGATGAATAAAAAGTACAGTTGTACATTTGATGAGCAATTGCGTTCGGAGGATTACCAAGTATCGTTTTCTTTCTACTTTGCAGTGATGCAAAATAGCATTGTTATTATATATAAATATTGGGATTCAGAAGCTTATGTTGTATCTCGTTTTCAAACACGGAATGTACTGTGAATTTTCTTCTCTATAGTTTTGCAGTAATATCTTCAGAATAGACCTTTACATTAAAAAGTAGTGATAGCCCAGTGGTTTAGAAATCCGTCTTACTCGATGGCTCTGGATTCGAAGTGGCACGCACCAATGACTGCTTGAAATTACATAATTATCACCTGCTGTTTTGGTGAAGGAAAACATCGAGAGAAAATCTCGAGTATTATTGAGAAAGCCGGTTTCTCTTTCTAATTTATGTGCGTTTTATAAAAATTTAATGTCACCTACTGACGTACTGACAGTTGCCATAGTATTCTCGTCCGTTGAAGGCACGTGAAGTACCAACTCGCATTAGGCTAACATGATGGACTAAGGCCTTAATATTTTGTCATAGCGAGAGGAGATCTGACACTGCACTGAGGGTTACAGATAGGAATCTATAGAGACGCTGTATATAGAAAAAAAATACAAGTATATAATATATATTTTTCCCCTAGCTAATTTATTTATTCATGTGAACGAATAATTTCCCGAAAAACTTCACTTAACGAGTGCCTGCCTTTTTCGATCGCTTCTGTTTCCTTTGATTTTGTATTTCCGGTGTCTAAATTAGGGAATGGTTCAAACTTTTAAATTTAAATGATTAAAATCAGTTTTCATATAGCCATTAGAAAATAAAGCCAGTTGGTAAGGAGAAACTTAGCGTCGAGAAATCATGCAGAAGCGCAAAAACCATGCTTTTGCTAAGAAGTGTTCACCGCGTGAGATACGAGACGGGTTTCTTGCCAGTCGGTATTACGGGCAAATACTTAAGTAGCTTTCTATGGTGTGATAGCGTTTAAGTGTTGGTTTAAGTATCTTTTTTTATTTTAGCTTTGTAGAAAGCATTTGTGATGTCGGTGACCATGTATGGTTTAGTTGAGATTCCTCCCTTTGTAGTCCACTGCTGGACACGGGCCTTGATTTTTTCACAGAATTTTTTGGGGCCTCAAAAATACTATGAAGAAATCAAAAACCCACTTCCTCATTTTCCTCATTTCCAAACCCAACCGATTATTCGATTTTTATCGAAACGGATGCTGCATGCATTTTGCAACTAGCGCAGAAAAAAAATTCGAATGATTTTTGAACTGAACGTTCCGTTTCTCACCAGCATCTTTGCTGACTAACTTTGAAGTTCGATTTTTAAACTGCTTCTTTTTTTGTTTTCAGAACGAAGATGGCGTTGCTATGGTGTATATTGGCGTGCGCGCTCACGGCCGCGTGCGCGCAGTCCAACTACGGCTCGCAGGCCAACAACATCGAGTACCAGGGCGAGGGACTGCCGGAGCAGACGGTTTTGGATGGGAAGGTAACCCCAGAATCTCATGTTTAGAAGTCACCGTCAGTCAGCCTATCGACAGGGTCCTGGGTTCGATTCCCAGCAGAGCAGAGATTTGAATGATGAGTTTAAATTTCTGTTTCTGGTCTGGGTGTGTGTGTGTGTGTTGTCGTTGTCTTGTGTGTGTCCATGGCACCCACGACACAGGGAATCCTAGTGTGGGGCTATGAGTGTGAAACGTTATTTAAAAAAAATCTTAGAGCAAGTCAATGATTTCTGATTGTTAACCGGAATCCATATGTGAATTCATACAAAACCGAAGTGACGCCTGCGGCTCTATGTGGATTATTTCTACAATGAAGATAAGTACTAAATCTCTTATCACACACATCCCCTGCAACAAAGATTAGTGGGTTATAAGGGCGGCTGTAAATACTTTTGAATTATATGACTTAAATGAAAATACCCGTTGTAACTCTGGCTTTATTTTACTCTACAAAAAAATTAAGAAACAAATGTAGTGGTTCACTTCGGGCTTCAAAAATGATTCAGGTGGATCCATTTGGGATCCACTAACAAAACGAGGTCAATAACCATTTTAAATATCACCATCTCAAACCGAGTTCCAATGAACACTGCAATTCTGCAATGGTCGCAATAGATTGCATTCAATAATAAATTAAACCGGCGCTACATTGTATGCGTTTAATTGAACCTGTGTTGTTGATAGCTGAGGCTCTGCTGCTATAGATCAAATGACACATAGAGGTGATAGAGAATTATACCGATTATTGTATTGTATTGCATGCGTATATCCAAAATATCCTTTATTTTGGAGCGATACATGCCCAACGGTGGGCGTCATAAGTTGTTGAGGAAGAAGAATAAGAATAAGATAGCATATTTGCCACTATGGATTTCGATAAAATAAGCGACGAATAAATTACGAACAGTGAAAATGCTAAGAAAACGAATTTTTCCAAATTTTGAGATCCAGCCAGACAGAATTATTTAAAATTCTAGTTTGTAAGACACGTTTTAAATAGAGATTTGAATATCATTAATTAAATATCATGAAAATATATTTTAGGTAATAGTGAAGAATAAAACAGTAAAAGTTATTCTTCATTTAATAAAACCCAAGATTCATTTCTGTTTGGTATTTAGTTTTTAAAAACGTTCGCGGTTATCCCGGCGTTGTGGTTTTTCATTTAATGCCTGTAATTGTGAGGGATGATAAACTCTGTGGTATCTTACGCAAGTATGAATGTCTATACTATCTCAAGCAAGATGTGGTTATGATAAAAAATAAGAAGGCTGTAAAGCAAATTGTATGTATTATTCTCAAAGCGTACCTAGTGCTTATTTTATTCTTATAGTTCTGATTTACTGAAAAAAAATTATGCTATATTTTCTTTACAATTGCATCCCGTATTTTTGCACAGTGTTAATTTTTTTTAAAGTAACTTCTGCTTTGTTTTTATCTGTACGTGACGACGGGATTCGATATTTAAATATTTATTGCATTGACAATAAAATTTTAAAGACGGAAGCAACGGCTTAGTTTTTTAAGCGTCCCAGCTCGTTTGATTTTTGTATTCAGATATTAAATTAAATTATAAAGGGTATTAAATAGCTAACCTGTTTATTTATTAACTAGCTGACCCAGCAGGCTTCGCTCTGCCAATGAATTTTTTTATTTCTTTTTAATTTTTATTTAATAGCCTATGTTACTCAGGCTGAATGTAGCTTTCCAATGGTGAAAGAGTTTTTGAAATCGGCCCAGTAGTTTTTGAGTTTATTCGTTACAAACATACAAAAATACAAGTGTTTCCTCTTTATAATATTAGTATAGAGTATAGATAAGAACCTCGTATGCAACATTCTGCTCACACAAATGCATTGTTAACCAGTATTGTTACGAGATATTGTTATGGAAATAAAGGTCTGTTCGAAACAAAGCTTTGCTTACCACAGCGGAGTTGTATGAAATAATAATAATTTTAAAGTTTATTTAATTAAAAACCTAAACGAAGGTAAAGAATTATTGAAAGAAACCAAAAAAGTCATTGACTTTGAACGGATGTTTAAATTTCATTTTACACGTAATTTTAAATAGTGTAGAACGTAAACATTACTTTATAAATGGATAAGTGATTAAAAATAATTTTAGTTTTCAATATAAGTATCTACCTATGCATAAACCCGGCATCCGAGATAATAATAATTAATAATAACTTTGAAGGAAACGTAAAATAATAATAAACATTCTAGAATAAGAAATGCAAAAGTTTGAGAGGCTGTATGGTTATGGACATTTAACACTATGCTGTTTTACTCTTGCGTGAGTACGGCAGATGGATTTTGACAAATAAAAAATGTAATTTAATAAAAATATGTATTTTCTAATGAATTTAATAAAAACTGCAGCAAATAAATCAATGGTCGTGATAATAAATAACTTCGTTTTGCATAGAGCTTTATTTATGCGCTCTGTAGTCAATAGCCGTAGGTCGCTGATGAAAACGGCTATACTCGATAGGGAATAGGCAATAATATGAAATAGCTTCGTGGTAATTTTATAAAACAGCATTCAAATACTTCAATAAAATTCTTTGTTCTGAGTTCAGAACAATGCCATTCAATTGGAAAATTTGTGTCCTTGTCACAAAAAACAAGATGAGAACTTAAAAACGAATATTTTTGCGCTAGATTATTTTAAGCTGAGTTTCAAGTTTCACTTCCGTTTATAGGTCGTAAATATAATTCTTAATAGTTTTCAAACATCATAATCTCAAAGGTATCTCTTACCAGTAGGTACCACTAATGGATTTTTAGTCAAAACCGCATGTTCCAGTTATACAACCTTTTTGCCACCCTAACTATTGATTTAAATAACTCTGAAATTGCTTAATTGTACTCGTACCATCTAAAAATCACGGACGGATTTTGTATTTTAGTATAGATACGTCCCTGTTCTTGAATAAGGGCTTATAAGCAGCCGCGGGCAGCAATTAGCCGTATGGATTTATAGCGACGGCTGAGATACAGAATTTATTGAAAGCTCGGTTCCTCAAATAAGAGGCACGGGTACCTCTTGGGACATTTTAAATGATTTTAGGAGACATACACCCTGAGATATATAGTCAGCCATACGTTCAGCAAGTAAATACCTAAACAATACTTGAAATAAATACCTAGATACTATTTATTTCAAGCAGGCTTTATTGAACCTAATTACGTATGAGGTATATGGTCTATTAAGGTATTTTTGATGTGACTGGAAGGTACAGCATAGATTTAAACCCAGTCAAAAGATACTTTTTAATCAACTGAACTCTGAATCCGATTTAAAAGTACATAATTGCAAGTTAAATCAAACCTTGTAAAAAACAGCAAATTGCTCTATTTTACAAACATTTAACGTAGCCTTAATAATGAAAAAAAAAAAAAAACTTGTAACTGTCAGTTATTAACATTGTTTCTTTGTCACAATATTTCGTTTTAGAGATTAATCTTTATAGTAGAGGCTTGTAGAACTAGAAGTTTGAGAAACCCGGACATTAAAACCCTGACAACACGCAAATTCAATATTTTCGACCTGGGAGCTTTTACCAGCTTACACAGCTTTAAAGTTATCTTGTCCCTTGCTTTACGTTGAACACTCGAATACCATTACGGTTTCAGTACAAGATAAACATCTTCTTATTATATAGCGCCACATTTTATATTTAAAACAAGAAAGACGATAGAATTAAAAAATAAACTTAAGATGACTTTATATTTAAAATTGTTGAATATCGTAAGGTGTAAATTATGTTTGCCTTTTAATACTTTTTATAGGGTTTTTATTGAAAAAATGTTTTTAATTCAGAAAATAAAACAGTATTTTAATTAATATAAGTTGAAACATAAAATGCATAAAAATTTAAGTCTACAAAATACAGAAAAAAAAACACGCAAAGTGGCTAACTGGCGGGAAAATTTGACAGTGACAGCTGCAAACATGCGGCAAATTGCAAGCGTTTAAAATCTCTTTTATTCTTTTAAAATAACAAACAATAAAACATTTTATCAAACACATGATCCTAAAAAAGTTAAATTAATAAATTTGTAAAAAAAATATTTTTTTATTTATTTTTTTAATATTTTTTATAATGTTTTGATATTGATGTTAGGAGGATAATAATGAAAAATATTGTTATTTCCAGGTCACAAAGCTAGACGACTTGAGTCCAGTTATCTTCTTGAACCGAACGAAAGCGGCTCTCAACTGCGCAGCGGGATCGATGCAGGTTTGTTGACTTTTTTTTTTTAAATTCTGTAAAGTAAAATTCGAAGCACACGTGACCTAGCGCCTTTGCCTCAAACACGCTCAAAAGAACATGCTACTCAAGGCAGGCAGTCAAGGGAACTCCCAAGGGTTCTAACTAAATCTAGTCCAGTTGAAATTACTTTTATTTTTAATTATTACCTTAAGCGCGCCACGCTGCTTTAATAGACCGCAAGCGATCAAAAAGTTAAGCAACGACGGGCGCGGTCAGTACCTGGATGAATGGCGAAATAAATGCGCGCTTCCGTGCTTCGGAGGGCACGTTAAACCGTCGGTCCCGGTTGTTATCGATACGATAGCAGTCGTTAAACCTCGTCAGAGTTCCTATGAGCGGTTTGAAAAAACCCGACACGCAAAATGCGGCAAATTGCAAGCGTTTATAATTTCTTTTATTTTTTTAAAATAACAATCAACAAAACATTTTAACGTGTTAGTACCAACACCCGACACATGTTGGTACTAACACGTTCCGTAACCGAATTGAAGCAGCGTGATGGAGTATGCCCTGTTGTGGGAAGAAACTCGGCCCAACAGAATACAGTATACCAACCGGCTATAAAAGGGTAGCAGCCAGCACAGAAATATTTAAACTTATCTATAATTGTTTTCCAGATGGAGCTGAAATTCAACGAAAAGTTCTACGGGAGGGTGTACGCCGACTTCGACAGGCACTCGGCGTGCCAGTTAGTGGGCAAGGGCGCTACCTCCTACAAGCTGGAACTACCCCTGAAGGGTTGCGGTACGAAACAGGTAAAATTAATATGAACAACTTATTACTACACAAATACTTCCTGAAGGATGTTCGGTTGATGATAATTTAGTAATGTCATGTCAGTACCCATTAATGACAGTAGTGTAATGTAGTAGTAGTCCACTGTACTGTCCACTACAGGGTCGGGTCTCCTCTCACAATGAGAAGGATGTAGGCCTTAGTCCACCACGGGTTGGTGGACTTCGCATGCCTTTGAGATCTTTTTTTTCCTGAACTCTCAGGCATGCAGGTTTCCTCACGATGTTTTCCTTCACCGTAACAGCAGGTGATATTTAATTTCATAAATCGCACATTACTTTTATTACAAAGTCATTGGTGCGTGCCACTGGGATTCGAACCCGGATCCCTCGATTCGAGGTCGAATTCTAAGCCACTGGGCTATCACCGCAAGGTATTTCTATTATAGCTATTTAGCAATACCCTTGCTAAATAGCTATAAAATATATTATGTGCAGAAATACCCTCGATGGCAGCGTAACAATTATCATTGAAGTAGCCACACAAAATATCTGCCGTCTACGACTTAGTCTATGTTAAGTTTTTGATAGTTCAAAAACAAGGTATTGTAATGAAAATTTATGTTGACAACTCGTTATGGCCACTAGAAGAGATTAGTTCATGAGATTTCCTTTTCCACAATATGACAAGGTGTGCTGGTCACTAACTAAATAACCACAGATACACCGGTCAATAACTAAATTAATAAAATTACCAATTTGACGAAAGTCACTAAGATAATTATCGCAATTCAAAATGTCTTCAGATTGGTCAACTCTTATGCCCTTATTATTTTGTTCCTTCTTTGAATTATGGTCTGAGCATGAAACTGAAGTGACACTTTATCCTTTATGTCTCCAGGATCCCCTCAGGGTGTTCACCAACAATGTGGTGGTGCGCTTCCACCCTGGCCTGGAGATGGATGGCGACGAGGTGATCACCATCGTGTGCAGATACCCACCGCCCATCGTGCCTAAGCCTGTCTTCAACTCCTTTGTGGCGAAGTAAGTCATAATACTAAAGGTATAAAACCTTCAAGATCCAGGATCCCCTCAGTATACCAATAGGATCCCCTCAGTACCCCAAATGGACCCCCTCTTATCCCTCCAAGAACCCCCTCAGGAACCCCTCAAATTACTATTTGGATCCTCTTAGAATCCCAACAGGATCCCCTCAGAATTCCATTAGGGCCCCTCAGGACCACCACCGTGTCCCATCTGGTTCCCCCAGAATACCATTAAGATCCTCTCAAAATTTCATCAGGATCCCCTCAGGATCACATCAGTGTCTCTTTGGATCACACCAGGGTCCTATTTGGTGACCCAAAACTGAGTCGAGTGATATATTATAAGAATGATGAGTAATGATTATATGGTAATAAAAAAGTAATGTGTTGTTCGAGCGTGTAGGGTATGGAGAATTTTACCTCTATGTTTTTTGTACTAATTGTACTACTAAGTTTTTTATGTTTTATTACAAAACACTAATTAATATTATAATTGATTCTAACAGAGAACAATGTTCTTATCAGATCACATTCATAATTGAGTTTGCCTCGAAGCGGCGGTGCGTACAACCGTAATTAAACAAATTACCGACATGCGCTTTACGCGGTTCCTTGAACGGTTCTGATTTTAATAAGATATTGTGTTATGTAATCATTACGACGTGTAGTTTCTTTCTAACAAGGTAGCTTCAACAAGTGTGACATAATATTGACTCCTCAATATTTCTTACAATATAGTACATTAGGATACGCGTGATCTCCTTACTGCACGGCGTTTAGTTTACTTCACGCCGTGCAATAATAGACAACTTTGGTCACAAGTATCGTATACTATTTTATAGCAAGTGTGACATAAACCCGCTTATTTGTCTGTCCCTTCGTTCGGGTACAAGACGCGCCCACATAATGTTAAAACTTGTATATTTTTCTATCCCCAGGCCAGAACCCGGTCTTCTCCCAGCGAAGGCGCCTCTAGCGGGGACCCACATCCTGATGATCATCTGCGCTATTCTCTTCCTGACGCTGCTGCTGCTGGGTCTCGGGGTGTCCTACCTCTGTCTGAGGAGGCGCACGCTGCCGGCTCCGAGGCGGCTGATCGATGATTCATCAGCTTCCATCATCAGCAGAGAGAGTATTCAAGGTATTTCTATAATCTGGTAACAATATTTCTAGCAGTATTTCTAGTATTATTTCTAGTATTAAGTTAGGTATGAAAAAATCAATAGCGTGATTTAGGATACTAGTGGAGCCATCTGTTAGCGATTGGTAGAAGTGTGTGAGTCTGTAACGATTCCATGAGCTACATTTTTTCTGAAAAATGATTTCCTCTTGCTTTTTGAGTGACTCAGAAATAATTTTGTACACTGGGATATGTTGCTTTCTTGATTTTGAAGAAAGACAAATATTAAATAATAATGTGATAATGCATGCAACTATTACAAGTAGTTGAAATTGAAACTATTCACTCCGAATAAAGAAATTGAATCTTGAAATACCCTTCTTGCCAGAAGGTCTCAAAGGGTCTTAAAGGTCCTTAGAAGTAAACATCCCCCTGCGTCCTAATGGGATAATTGTATTAGATCCTAATGGCAGATAGATTCACCAGGACTTTTTGCTCTGCCACTCACCCAATTCTTCTCCACAGAGGTGAAGATCCCCCGAGCGCACCCCGTGTACCCCCCGGCGGCTGAGAGCGCTAGCGTTGCCTCCGATACGATCCCCTCCGACTACCCCTCGGAAACACCCAGCGAGGCGGAACAAGCGCACACGAATCAAGGGTTCCTGATCGACGAATACCATAGCGAAGGTAAGAGCTGATCGACGAATGATTACCTTGGAGAAACAGGATTACTCTTGGCGAGTGCTGTCCTAGCCTCTCCGATTTCTGATCACCATCAATCAAGAATCGTTCTAAGGCAGAGTCTCCCTAAGGCGAGGCCTCGACAACTGAAGTTTATGGGATTTTAGCCAATGGAGTTCAGCATCATCCCCATTTTGTACCCACTGGCACCCACTAGGTTAAACCCAAGATGGCAATCGATAGTCGATCGATACACTTGTCATCAGCCCGTATCATATTATGCAACTTCTATAATATAAAAACATATTATGTTTCCAGGTTATGGCGAATCCCACGAAGCTAGTGCAGTGAACGCTAGGTTAGTTGGTGCGGCGCCTCCTGCGTTCGACGTACGCGTCAGGGTTCAACGACCCCCCGCCCCGCCCTCGCCACAGTCCACCATCACCGCCACTGAAGTTGATGGAGGCAGCATGAGGCAAGTTCACATTTTTTTATAATTGGTGGTAGCCAAGTGGTCGATTTTGTCAAATTTGACTGCAATCTACGTGTGACAATACATTTTCGTATTGATAAATTGCTAACGTGTATATACATTTTCATAATTATTATTATAATAAGCTCCTCAATAGTTGACTAATTTTGAGCCTAACATCAAACGTCCAAATTTAACCAGTTTTTAGATATTTGATAACCCTTTTTTAATTACATGAACAATAACTTCTTCTCCTATCTTTTCCTTCTCTTATTTCTTACCATCCCCTCACATTTCCTTTCACCTCTTCCTTTATTTTCCTTTATCTTCATTCCTTCTTTCCGATTTCTTCTCTGTTATTTTTTCTTCTTTCTCTCATTTCTTACCATCCCCTCACATTTATTTTCATCTCTTTCTTTTTCTTCATTTCCTTCTTTCCGATTTCTTTTGTGCTGTTTTCTTCTCATATTTGTTTCTCTACCTATGTATTTGTTTCTCCCCAGACAAATGTCGTTCCACGAGCACGAGCGCCAAGAGTCCGTCCGTACGGTGTCCCCTGGCGCCTTGCCGCTGCCGGCCCGCGCCGCGCACGCCCCGCCGCCCGCGCGACCGCCGCGGCCCGCCGCGCTATACTCCGAGGTCAGCAGGGATCGACAGGTAAGAATTAACTTCACAGGGTCTAACTTATAACTTTTCTGGCACTTATTGGTCTTTCTCTTGGTGAAAATATACAGAGTTCTACAAGAAGTAAAAAAAAAAAAAATTATCGTAAAAAATTATCTAGATTAAATCAAACTTATTTTGCAAATTGAAAAATGGAATATTTTTATTAAATTAGTGTATGTTAACGAAATCTCGCCGTTTAAAGTGGGCTAAAATAGCGCCCAAAGGAACCGATTACACATAAATACAGGTGAAGCTAATATAAAGCGTGTAAAAAAGAGGTCTCCTTTCGGTAACGCACTGGCGATTCCCCATGCGTTACTAATCGGTTAGCACTTATTGTCAGGTTATCGGCCAGTCCCCATATTTGCCTTAATCGAATTGTGAGGGTAGAAGCGACATGAAAATTGAGGGTATATGGAGCAACGGAAAAATCTATGTTTACGAACGACTAATACAGCAATCACATAATTTTATTTGTACTGTATATTAACAACCTCTTACTGAATAAAACCATTTTTGTTGCACAATTAATTTCCAACTACCCACATTACACAAACACACTTATAATCACTATAAACTACAACACATTTTTGTTTTGTCACTTATCATTGTTGACACTTATCATTTGTGTTATAACCAACCATTTGTGCTAACTCCTGCATTCGCCCACCCACGGTAACCCACGTTAACCCACGTTAACCCGCGTGACAGGAGTGGGCGCGGCGGCCGCGGTCCATCGCGTCGCTCAACACGGAGATGACGGACACGCACTCCGTCACCGAGGTCACGGATCGGTCGCACGCTCGGATGTTCCACATCAAGGTACGAGTATGATCGTTCATTAATAGCACTGTCTCATAAATTAAGGCTCCCGTCTCGATGTGCAAAACTGCTTTCCAGTCCCTTAGAACTTGCTCCCCCCGCTGCACGCGCTGTAAGACTACATTGAAGTTTGCTCTACTTCATTAAATGTATAGCGAACTATTTAATTTATTTTTTTCTGTAATTAAATATTCAACTCTATGTTGATTTTATTGAAGATACATAATGAAAGTAAGAAAAAAATAAATGGATTTGAGATCAAAGAGGTCGAAATAAACGTTTTATCGAGACTGGGGCCTTAACAATCTCATGTTCTCGTTCAGTGTCGTGACCATGACCGCTATCGTCAGTGTTCGTATGTATAGTAAACGTCGGTCGTTAGTATGTCATTGTCAGGTTGTCGACATCTCGTTAATATCAAAATGAGATGCCTCGCGGTTTGCGGATACTAATATTGGCTTGAAGCAAGAGTAAATGAGGAGCAAGTATGATTTGTAAGCGTAATCATGCTAGTGAAGTAGTTTTTTGATTTTGGTTGCTTCGTATTACTTGCATTTTTCAATTTCTCGAAGCACGTTTTGCTTGATGGCATCTCATGTCTGGTGTTTGTAGATGGTTTTACTGTGACTCCGCTTCTGGTAAAAGCCTGAAAATATTATTTTGCTTCACTTCTATTATTCTTAAAGCCTCCATAATTTCATTGTGCTATACTACTTTCTTGATATTAATTGCAAATTCTGGTGCTTCAGAAACCTCCTCCACCGCCGCCCATCATGACGGAGCGTCTGCAGACTGAGGAGCAGGAGACGCTGATGGAGAGCCTCGAGCCCATCCCGGAGACGCCCATCATGCCCGCGAGGTAAGCTTCTAGATCCTTCTAGATCCTTCTAGACCAGCTATGTTATGTTTGACGACCTGAGTAGCGCAGTGGTTAAGACGCCGGTGCGACGCGGAGGGTCCTGGGTTCGATTCCCCGCAGAGCAGGGATTTGAATGATGAGTTTAGATTTCTGTTTCTGGTCTGGGTGTGTGTGTTCTTGTCTTATGTGTGTCCATGGTATCCACGACACGGGGAATCCTTGTGTGGGGCTATGAGTGTGAAGCGTTATTTATTTATTTACGTTCTTGATTTTGGTAGGTCAGTTAATATGAAAGACAAATCACTCATGGACGTTTAGCTAAAAATATGAATTGGATAATAAGATAAAGATACAATAATAGAAATAATAATCTATAAACCTAATCCAAATTTTATGTCTATGTCACCCACCATTGAAATTACTAATGTGGGTAGTTTCTTATAATGAACTTTATGTATATTACTTTCAAAATTTGCATGGACTTGTTTGAATTATTGTTGGACAGTGTGTCTAAAACTACATACAAGTAGCTCAATATTTCCAAAGCACTCACCAAGAAGACAAATGCGAAAATGCAATTCATCCAAAAATGTCGATCTTTTCACCATACGCAAAATGTTGTTTTTTCACCATTCACGCGAAATATTCGTCATTTCACCGAGTTATCAAAATTTTCACACTTTCGAATGCGAAACTGCAATTCATCTAAACTGTTGATCTTTTCACCATACGCAAATTAATGTTGTTTTTTCACCATTCACGCAAAAAATTCTTCCTTTCACCAAGTAACCAAACTTTTCACACTTTCACCTTCCCTTCTCCTTCCTTTCAGCCCTTAGTAGTCCACTGCTGACATGGGCCTCCCCTAATCGACGCCACTCCGCCCGGTCCTGGGCCCTCTGAATCCAACGGTTTCCCGCTGTCTTTTTCAGATCATCAGTCCACCTGGTCGGAGGGCGGCCTGTGCTCCTTTTGTCTAAACGTGGTCGCCATTCGAGGACCTTTTTTCCCCATCGGTTGTCAGTCCTGCGAACGATGTGGCCAGCCCATTGCCACTTTAATGCACACTTTCACCACATCTTCTTATTCACTCCAGAAAACCAGAGATCACCTCCCACGTGGTCGACGACGTGTTCCTGCGAACGATCACCGAGAAGAAGACGATCGAGGACATAGAGCGGCACAAGCGCCTGGTCACCGAGTACCGGCAGGTGCCGGCGCCGCCGCAGTTCGACGTCACGATCCGCAACCACACGCTGCCCGACGCGCAGTGGGAGAACTTCTCCGACATCAGCAGCGCGTCGGGGATGACGCTCACGCCCAAGATGGAGAGGGTGCCCATGTCGCTGCCGCCGCAGAAGTTTATCGGTGAGATTCAGTGCATTTCGTAAATTTCAATGCAGGTTCCGTAAAGAGATTTTAAGAAAACGCTGACGCAAGATGCGGTCGCCATATCTCTGATTAGCTGGAGAAAGATATTGGTGAGTCTTCAATTAATGCATCTAGGTCCATCAACCGTTGCTGGAAAGAAATAATCCTTTTGACCTATCCCATATCCTACCAACTGCACAAACTCTTAGTCTCTTCCACTGCGTGAAAAGTGTTCGATAAGACGATTCTGTAACCATCAGTGAACCACTGAAATACCGGGTTTCGTCTCACGATGAGAAGGATATAGTCCGCTACGCTAGCATAATGGAAAGAGTGTCTATGTCGCTGCCGCCGCAGAAGTTTATCGGTGAGTCTTAATACATCTTTAGGTTCCACATCCAGAATTGCAAAAGACGCTGACGCACAAGGCCTTTGGGCCTCGTGTCGGTGTCGCTACAGAAAAACAAACAAGATTTTTCAAGAATAATCGAAAGGATCATCCTACGTCTTTTCTTAGATCCACTACATGGAGGCACTTACACATCAGGCGTCAGAATAGAAAGATGTAATCTTGGCGTAAATCATTACTGAGTAACGCCAAGATTTTATACTCTCATTCATGTTTCCTTTCTTAATCTTAAAGTTTTGCTTTATCTTAATTTTAATTACTTTTTAGGTAAAGGCGGCCCAGACCTATTCTCCCCCGAGCTGATCAAGCAAACCGGCGCAGTATACCAGCCTGGCTCCCCCACCGACTTGCCGCTACTGCCCGAGCTGCCGCCCGCCCGCAACCCGCTGTACCGGGAGGAGGACGACGAGGACATCCCGGATCCCACACCAGCGCCGCCCGTGCCGCCCAACTGGAGCGTGTTGACCAGAGTGCTGAAGACGGAGGCTCAGGATGAGGTGAGAGGAACTCGACAATTCTTCGAAGCTGTGGATTACTGTGCGATCTCTTGATTGAGCAGAATTCGACTTCTGAGTCTATCTTCTGTGGAGGGACGGATAGGGAGGGATAAGGACGATGTATTTAATTAGAACCATAAAATATCCTGTAGCATTTAAGTGTGCTTCTTGTACGATCTCAATGATGGATTTTCCTTATTATGGAACTTTAGCCGGTTTTTTTTCTCAAAGGCATGTCAAATCCGCCGATCCGCATTAGGCCAGCGTGGTGGACTAAGGCCTTCTCGTCGTGAGACACGACCTGCAGTGCATTTAATTGACGATAGAATCTTTGCAATTCATCCTCAACAACGTGTGTTGGTTCTGATTAATTTGCTGAAAACAGTCAGTTTTCGTACAAACTTATATTTTAATACATTTAAGTTTTCACAATTTCGTTCATGTAAATTTCACATTGTCACTTACAGTGCGACTGGAACCCAAAACTTTAATCCAGCCGGGGTAGTGCCGAAGCGATGAAAAACGACATTCCGATGCTTTTGTCTGACTTGTTGATTATTACTCAAAATCTGTATACATTGTCAACTCTTCAGGTGTTGGCAGAAACCGAGCGCTCGTACCGTCTGACTAGGGAAGAGCGTCTCCGTTGGCGCGAGCTGATCACCCACGAGAGCACTCTACGGAGGGAGCTGGCCAGGTCCTCCACTCGCGAGGACTTCACCAGAGTGGCGCACGACCACCGCTTCGCTCCACTCTACGCTCCACCCAAGTGGGAGGTCATCATTCGCATCTTGGCTCCGCCAGACAAGCCCAAGGTATGAGCCTCCTTCCTTTCGGACATGGTTTTCCTCTGATCGACGCCATTCCGCCCGGTTCTGACAAGGTAATGTCACATGACTAAACAATAGGGTATTACGGCCTATATCAAAAAGATTTTTATATGAATTCGTAAGTCATAAAAACCCATAAACCCATAAAACCTGAGGGGCGATCAAAGCGGATGAACGTAGAATGTATAATTTATCTGTATGACTTTCATTAAGTGTGCACAAATTGTACCTAATAATGAATAAAAGCTTTTGAGTTTGAGTTTGAGTCTAGTTTCGCTGCGACCGGTGCTCATGATTAAGGGCCTCGGATAGGTCCGAAACTAGTCGGGCTATCCCGAAACATATACATATGTACATACATACGTGAGGTGAATTACATAATCAATGCTAAAATTATTAAGATCTTTATGGTAAATGAGTAAGAAAGCCTGATTTAGTAAGAATTGGAACTGCAATCCGTGGAGAACCAGGTCCAAACTCAAATAAGACCGCTCAGAGGACTAGTGATGTGAGTATTTGTGATGTGTACCAAACTATTACCACCTAAATGTATATCTGCCAGGGTGTTGTTTAACTTTCGCCATTCATAAAGATATGATTCTACCTTCAAACCTTCAAACTCTGGGTTGAAACAATCGTATCACGACTGTTCTTAAGGTTTGATATAAATTTTCTGAACTTTTCACAACTTTAAAATACCTTAATGTGACGAGATGTGACAGCGGTGATAGCCCAGTGGCTTAGAATTCGACCTCGAATCGAGGGTCCGGGTTCGAATCCCAGTGGCACGCACCAATAACTTTGTAAAAAAGTTATGTGCGATTTGTAAAAAAAAAAAAAAAATTAAATATCACCTGCTGTTACGGTGAAGGAAAACATCGTGAGGAAACTTGCATGCCTGACAGTTCACAAAAAAAAAATGTTCTCAAAGGCATGTGAAGTCCACCAACCCGCAGTAGGCCAGCGTGGTGGACTAAGGCCTACACCCTTCTCATTGTGAGAGGAGACCCGATCCTGTAGTGGTTCATTAATGGGTTACTGACAATGTGACGAGATCAGACAGCTAACCTGTGAAGTTATAATCGACTTATTTATTCCAGAACCGTTACCGCAAGAAGACGGAATGGGACTCCCGGTCGCGGCGCAGCTCCCTGCCCACGCTGTACGAGTACGACAGCGACGCGGCCTCGCTCAGGGAGCCGCAACGATCCAGACGGTCTTCGTACAGAAGCGACCATGTGGATATGAGGTAATCTAATGTTCGTCTGTTCATGTTCACCTGTATTGATGACCTGGTCACGCTGGTCCTGGGTTCGACGCCAATTAGGTCAGAAATGTAAATGAAGAGTGTATGATAGAATAATATAATAAATAACGCTTCACACTCACAGCCCCACACTAGGATTCCCTGTGTCGTGGGCGCCATGGACACACACAAGACAACAACACACACACCCAGACCAGAAACAGACATTCATATTCATCATTCAAATCTCTGCTCTGCTGGGAATCGAACCCAGGACCTTCCGCGCAGCGTACCGGTGTCTTAACCGCTGCGCCACTTGGGTCGCCTTATCGACCGTCTGTCATATGTATCTGGTATGGAAATTGGACAACAGCTCATCTATACTATATTAATATTATAAAGCTGAAGAGTTTGTTTGTTTGTTTGAACGCGCTAATCTCAGGAACTACTGGATCTATGTCAAAAATTCTTTCAGTGTTGGATAGTCCATTTATAGAGGAAGGTTATAGGCTATATTTTATTTAAAAAAAATTAGGGATCCGTAAATTGAATCGGAAACCTATTTTTAATCCGGATGCTTTCACCAAAATAACAATTTCATCCCAATTCGGTGCAGTGAATTTTCTTTAATGGTTGTTGAATTTTTTTGTTCTCATTTCTGAATGATATTTTAGGTCCATGTCGGAGATGATGGTCGACTACGCACGGGAGCAGGCCGACACACACTCGGAGGTGTCGGCGGGCACGCTGCTGGGGCGGTACTACGACGACGACAGCGACTCCGAACACCCTTACCCGCAGCATCCGTGAGTCGTCAATACGTATACGATCTAATTAAACTAGCTGAGAGATTTTATTTCATATCATATATCAATATAATGATTTCTAAGGTGGACCGAAAATAGCGCCTTGGCGCATTCCGGGCAGAATTATATGCAATCTGTCTTCACCTACGCTAAAAATACAGTGTAAAGGATATTCAGACCGGTCTTTATTCATGAATATGCTATATAACTTATTTAAATGAAACAATAAAAATTTAAGAACAGTACAAGTAATAATGAGACAGCTGCTTACGCAGTCCTGTGACCTCCGAAACAATGAAGTTAGCCTCTTGTGCTGGCCACGTTACTACTTTGGATGACAATAGCTCACTGTCAGTGAAGAGAACCCGTTGTGTGTCTAAGGTCTTCTAAAGAATTTGGACTTTGTAAAGGGCCTATGGTGATAGCAGCGGTGATAGCCCAGTGGCTTAGAATTCGACCTCGAATCGAGGGATCCGGGTTCGAATCCCAGTGGCACGCACCAATGACTTTGTAATAAAAGTTATGTGCGATTTATGAAATTAAATATCACCTGCTGTTACGGTGAAGGAAAACATCGTGAGGAAACCTGCATGCCTGAGAGTTCACAAAAAAAAAAAATGTTCTCAAAGGCATGCGAAGTCCACCAACGGGCAGTAGTGGTGCGTGGTGGACGGCGGCCTACATCCTTCTCATTGTGAGAGGAGACCCGACCCTGTAGTGGGTCATTAATGGGTACTGACAAAGGGCCTATGAATAACTGTATCGTATTTGCAGGTCGTGGCGCCATTCGCTAGCGCGGTCAGCGTCGCAGCCGTCGCTGGCGCGCTCCGGCGGCGAGCTGGTGGAGTCGTGGACCGCGCCCGACGGTGACGTCACTCCCACGCCCGGGCGACGCGCTAGAGGTAACCATGGTTACTGATGAAACCTTACACAGTTATTTTGAAACGTCATTTAAAGCCTTTAAAAGATCACAACGTGCTTAAAACCGATTCGATTATCATTTTCTATAATTTTATAAATTCACCTTCTCGAGTGAAAATTGTTCCAATAATACTATAAATTACTTCACAAACATGTAATATAAAACCATTTAAAAATTCAATGTATCCTAATTTCATAAAATTCTTTAAGGACTTTTACAAAGGTTCGCCCAGGGTTTAATTTTGGGACCACTCATGGTGTCAAAAGCTATTGAAGATTCTGTAAATAGAAGTTTGTACATGTTATTTATTTACAGGTCCACAAGGCGTTACAACATTCACGTCGTCTGAGGTACGCACATTCCAAGCGTCGTCGAGGGAATGGCGCGAATAAACCATTTGAAAATACTTATTGACATCGTATACATTTTTAAAAGCTCAGAAGTTTTTTTCTAAAAGGCATTCGAATGAAGTTTTTGACGTCCAAGTTTAATGCTGTCGAAAGTAAGGAAATATTTCTTTGAAGATTTATGAATATTTTTTGATTAATTACTCGTGTTGATTATTTATGAAAAAGCTCCAGTGCAAATTAAGGTAGAAAATGTCATTGATGATTTCGAATTCAATATAAAAGATTCTAGCGACATTTTCTTTCTGAAGGCATGGAAGTAAGATGTCTATTACAAGTCTGTAAAATTGAAAGACAAAGTAGGTTGTTGATCTCTTCATACTATCTTTTTGCCATTTGATCTATAAAGCCTGTTTCACTGCCTTTGAATATGACAAGTTTTCGTTAAAAGAATGAACGTATTTCTAATCACTCGTTAATATCTTACCTTTTCGGTATCTGCATATAAATATATATTACGTTTAGATATAATATGGTTCCGTCCATTTGTAACTAATATACCTGGTTATGTGACATACAATAAAATAGATTTAAGAAGTATAGTCTTAACGTTAGTTAAATATTGAGCACAAACTTACTGTTAATTAATCTGCCGGTCAAGTTTCAGTTTATTTAGTAGTTGTATTGTATTTTATGACGTTATATTTTACATTGAGTTACATCACTCCCACAAATAAAATCAACTTTCTAGCTTGTTCTAACATTCTAAATATTATTACGGTGATATTGTACAAATCTTAAAATTTTGTGATCATTCCCCATATTTAGGATTTACGTAGCATAAAATTAACATTGTGCCAAAATAAAATCTTTTATCGCTTTTTTACTAACTTTTTGAATGTTATTTGAATATTTCTCGTGGCTGGCACTTTTACAACATTTGTTACCATCTACAACGTTTAATATGATAGTTCTAACACCATCGTAATTTTCATATTGATGTTGAAATATTGGGGCAGAAACATTAAAAAATTATTACCGTTCTTTGTTGAGTTTATATTTCTCCTTAAAGAACTTTTATGTTTCTGGTCGAGATTTCAGTTCTAGAAAGATAGTCTTCCTTTGAACTTGTCTGCTCCAATAATCTTAATTTTACACAATATCTATAAGTGATAATAATTATTCCTGCCAGTCTTGAATTTCTATTCTAGTTGTAAATAATTTTGGAAGAATGTTTGTGAACCTAGCAGTTGAGGCAAGCTGCCCTGTTACAAGTTAGTAGATAATTTTATATTAGTCTCTGATTGTACGATAGGCTACACCGGATTCTCTATAGAAGATCAGGATAACGTATTTTTGAAAGACGTTCCTTGCCTCGATTGCTATGTTTAGTGGGATCTTAGGGCGAGGGCTGATGAAAATGTGCTCAACTAATGGTTGTAAATAGGAAATTAGAAAGTAGATCAATTTATAACTTGCAATAAGGTCACTCTTAAGGTAAAGTATAAACTGATCTTCACATTGTCATAGACACAAAACAACATGTGGCTGGTTGCTTTTGTTAAGAAATTTTGAACTGTGAAAAGATTTTATTGTAAAATGGACCCAATGCCATTTATATTAGGTCCTTTTTACGATGAGTAGTAAAATAGATTTTGATACTAACCTTACCTTAGAATGTCAAGTTTACAAAACAGAAGCAATCACGTGGTGCTAAGGGACAAACGATGTTTTTAATTAAATTAACAAGATGTATTTACATACTGATCCATATTCTGTATTTTGATATTTTTTAATCGATATACGTACCTTAACATTTTACTTTTTGTTTTATTTATTACCTTATCTGTTTTAAAGGTTTTTCTCGGAAGTAGGACGATATATTTTCCTTCTATCCTATCCCTTCTATCTCATCTCTTACTATCACTGCAAGCGTTAGCGATACCAAGTTAAGTTTGATATTAATATGGTGACAGACTGAAAATCAAATTACAGTATGATATCCAAGAAGTTTATTTCAATGTTTCAAATGAAGGTTACAGACAAAAGTTAAAATTCGACCAGTTTGCAGTTCGATGGCGTTAAAATTAATAAATTCGATGATTCCTTTCATTACATCGTCATGTTTATCTACAAAATTTTATCAATACATGAAAATGTTGCATGATTCGAAACGTGATTATTTATAGTAGTTTGAAGTAAAGCAATTTACAATTACGTATATCAAAAATTTCTCATAAGATCATCTAAAATGTGCGACATGAACGAAGCTAAACATTTAGGAGAAAACAACTTGACAAAATGCTCATATATATCCATAGATAAAGAGAAGTACACCTATATAACAGTGAAGTTCATGAAAAACGTCCATATTGTAGTAGTCAACAGCAATATTACACCGATTACCTAAATCAACACCTCGTCATTTATTCTCGTTTATCTATATTTTACAAACATCATTATCAAGCCTTATTGAAAATAAAAGTTAAATACCTAAGAGTATTTCTCCGCCTATATGTACATCTACATTAGAGAAACTTTAAACCGCTCTTTTGGAAATTTACACAACAATGTTAATTTAGGCCTTAGTGGTGTTCTATCTAAAACAGTATCTACGAGTAAGACAACCATGTTTGGTTACGTCTATCTACGATATGAGTTAAATCGACAGGTCCCTTTCGTCATTATTTGGCATATCTTCACACTCGCTAACAGTTTGGCATCCTACTCTGTTATTCTTCAATTCTTCTCTAATTGGCTTTCTATCTAGACAACACACCTTAATTTTTCTAGTCGTATCAAAAACTGTCACTTCTTCCAAATTTGTCCGATTTTGATTTTCTTAAAACACTTCACTATCTACATTTCTTGCAGAGTTTGCACTAGATATATCTATCTACGATTACCACACGATTTAATAAGTGTACATTTTAAATGTCTTTTCAGAGTCACATTATTACAATGACTTTACTTTATATTTGGCTGATGGAACCGCAAGACTGCCGTCTTCTGGTCACTTGTTTCCAGAACCTTTTCTCGAAATGTTTCTCCTGTAAGAATATTACATTAAAATGTAAAGTTACGGAGAAAAAGATATAGATACACTAAAGTGCCCTTAATTTTTGTAACTCCAAAACGAATTACAAAAATTTTAGTTCGAAAAACAATGAGAGTGTGAAACTGTGAATATGCTAATCTAGGTTAGTGAAAAAGTGAGAAAATCTATCGAAGAAAGAGTTGATAAAGTATGTTATAAATAAATACACTAATAAGATGCCAAATTTAGTTAGTATCTATGGATATAAGAATTGCTATAATTAAGTAGGATCGCTTGAAAGTCGAGGAAGGGAAGCTAAGCAGCGGGGCGATTAATGAAAAGCGCAATGAGTTTTTAGTAAAAATATATTTTATAGAACATTTTGTTCCAATCAAAATGGACAGAAAGGTTCAATAAATCAAAATGAGCTGCGTTATTTAGCTGGATTCAAACTAGACAATAGATAAGCAATTTTGAACAATTGACGTGAGCTCATAGCGCAGGACAGTCACATAGTAACAATTTTATAAGTATACTTATATAAGCCAATTCGATAATTCCGAAAAAACACGCAATACATTTTTGCCAAAAAGTCGTACAATTAAGTTAACAATAATGTGTAAGATTTTAAAAAGTCACCAATATCCAAAGGCAATTTCATTGGCCATTTTCGTATCGTCCTAAAATGTTCACTACTGTTACCTCGAGCTATACTATTAAAGTCATAGCATTTGTTATATCAAAGGAGTTACTAATGTTTTTCAACAACATTGAATAAATTTTACAACTTATTAATGCTAAGAGCGAGCTCCTTCTTTATAGTTTAGCCGAGGTATTTCTTATGTGCTTGCTTAATTTTATATGTACTTACCTATAGTTTTAATACTATTTAAATGCGACATTAATAATTGTTCTTTAGTAATAATAACCCAACTTTAAATACTAGGATTATTGTAGCGTCACAATTCGTATCATGAAAAAGAGGTTGGCAAAAATATGTAAGTGCCAAATCGAATCCTATCTAGTAAATCATAAATTGTTTTTGAGGAAATTTACGTGTAATCAAATATTTTTAAAGATAAAATTACATCATGCAACTTGCAGTGCATATTATTGTATTTACCTATTTTGAAATTTTCTGTCGATTAATTTTATTCAATTCAATGGACATTAACAATTTTTTTTAAGTCACATTCAATAATATAAGTCCCATCAGTCGTAATTCAATCACAAAATATTTAAGCTATGAAACATCTCAAGTCAAATTAGAAGACTTTGAAATTCCTAAAATTCCAATTTGACTTATTTAGATTTAGATTTGACTAATCCACACACCTCTTTGAATGTATTTCTAGGATTAGTCGGTTTTAATCCACCCAAAGATCACAAGAAGTCTGGTGATCATTGGAATCATCTTGACATAATTATAGCCATTGACAAAGAAAATTTTGGGTCACATTCAATAACAAACGTCCATTCCATCGTATCTGAACCACAAAATGCTGTTACAATACAACACGTCGATGTCAATCCAAGTTATGAAATGCCTAACGCACACACAATTTCGATAGCAGTCATCGAAGGAATGATAGGTTTAAATCCAGCCAGTGAGCACAAAGCCGGTGCATCACACATAGCCATTGACAAAGCAAATCTTGTAATAGCCGGAATTGCTCACGCTCGAACGGCGCGGTGAGAACGGTCGGTTGGACAGCAGGAACGGTTCCCGGCGAGGGCTATCGGATGATGCTCGGCGGCGGAGGAACCCCAATCTGGAAATTACGATGAAACAGCTAAAGAGACGAATTTTGTCGAGGTAGTTGATAATTGTTCAATCCCAAGAGCAGTAGCGTTAACCAGAGATAGATTAGACGTTTGTAGGTATTTGTTCTAGTTCTAGTATGCTGTATTCAATGGCTCCATAATTTTCAAGGTGTGTTTCATAGTGCATTCAATTAATTCTCCAATTTTAGTTTTTGAATCTATCTAATTTTGTCTATGGCTCCATATTTTTCAAGGTGTGGTTGAATTCATAGTCCATTTACGAGTAAGACATGACATTTTAAAGTTTTTGGCTTGTAAGATATGGCTTTTTGGCTGTATATGTTTTTGGCTTTGCGATCAATACTTACATCTTCCCGTTCTGGCATTGAGAGCGCGTCCGCGAACGCATCGTCTGAGCTTCCGCTCGTGCCAGTTGCTCCATCTCCATAAGTTTCGTTTCGCTTTCTGGAACTGGATTCTCAATTCGGTAAGTTTTGTCAAGATTGTTAACATTTTATTTTAAACATTCTCCACTGAGAAATCGTCACTCTTTATCTGAGTATTCGAGGCAAACCTGCATTATTTTGTTTATTATAATGAGCAGTGGAACTATTTTATGACGAGAAGTTGATGAGTTGATATGACTGACTTTTCAAGCACACCTATACCCACAGAACTACGCAATATAGTAGTGGTGCGACACGATCATCCATATCGCTAGTAGAAACGGAACTGGGCAAAGAAGTACGAGCACTACTATTCTCCTCCTTGAGTCGTTATTCGCAATGCTCCTAGATGGGTGCATTATGAGCAGGAGCAGGATGATTCCTATGACGACATCATGCCATGTCCAACCGTCTCTGGAGACAAACTCTTAACCTTTTCCCCAGTAACCCTTGACGAGTTGATTGTTAGCAATACTCACCCTTCCAAGCATATACAGAACTGCGCGAAGTAGTATGAGGGGCGGTGCGGCGCGGCGGCGCGCGGCACAGCGTCACCGCGTCGGCGCTCGCCACTCGCCGCAGCAGCGACCGCTGGCACGCGCTGCGGAACGACCAGTGGTCGCGCCCGCCACCCTGGACCAACACACGTATAACTGATATTGATGGTAGAATTTAATGCGTCACGATCATACGACCGTTCCATGCGACCCTTATGAAAGTTTGAAAATGTATTTCATCCGAATCATGCCGATGCGTCGCATGCAAGGTGTGCATGAGTGACAAGTCGCAAAGTGTGCCATACGTTGAATCACAAGTTTAGGAGCTGTTTCACTTGCTGATAAAATCTCTGATAGCCTATTAGATTCTTATTTGGGTTTCGAACAGGTACTTATTGGGTTGTTTATCAAGGAGATTGATAAAGGTGTAAGAACACCTTTAAGAACGGCGATTGACGGCACAAATGGTCACAGAAGGCTAAAATTAAATGGTCACACAAATTAGCCTGAGCTTGTGATGTCCAGGCCAACTTTCCCAAATAAAGATATCAGCAGCTCTGTGACCTAATTAACTTAATCCGCAAGACAAGTCTCAGAATCTTTGAAAATGATGAAATTGGCCATGAAATGAAAAAAAAAAATGTTTCTTAGTTGGCATTTAATTTTATTTTCAAAAGCTTTGACAGAAAGAGTACTTACACTCTTTTTGTCCACCAACCCACAGTAGGCCAGCGTGGTGGACGGCGGTCTACCCTCTCATTGTGAGAGGAGACCCGACCCTGTAGAGGGAATGGGTTACCGACATGGTTACTCTTTCGTCTGATCTATGAACGTTACCCATGACCCCACCTGATCCGCCAGCATGTCCTTCCCCTGGTCCAGCGCCAGCCGCATCTCCGCCCGCGGACTGAGTCGCTCCTCGGGCGCCGGCGGAGGCGCTTCCTCCGCCCGAGATAATTCTGGCGCGGGGCTCGGCTCCGAAGCTGCGGGAACAAAGTTATCTTAACATCTTGACAAACAAAAGTTAATGGTAAAGACATACAAAGAAAGCCAACGAAGGTTAAACGATGAAGAAATTCCAGAATCTGTCAAGAACATTAAGGATGCTTAGATTTCTTAGATTCCTGATGACAACTGTTGGTGTGTGGTTCGCTATTCTTAATTCCTCGAAGATTTACCAAGCGTCAGCTAATGGATCCACGTGAGTTCGTCCTAACTCCTTGAAGATTTAACTAGCTCCTACAATTCATGGAACGGCGTGGCCTATCTTACTAGAGACATTATCTACCGGCCGAGTTGAGCAAGTCCTAACTCTTAGTAACATTACCTGGTGAGAAATGACGAAGGAGCATGGGCTCGTCCTAACACTTGGGCGACGTTATCTGAAAATAACTAATGAAGCAAAGTGGATATGACTCTTGAGTGACCTTACCTGGCGACAACTGATGGAGCGGCGTGGGGTTGTGTATCGTAGTGCGTTCGAGTGTGGAGGGCGTGCTGGCCGAACTGGCTGAGCCCCGACGACCGACACCAACACCGGCTCGCACCTCCGCACACTCTTTTGAAGCTGGAAGGAAACAGCTTGGTTAACAACATGAATAAAACTAAAGTTGCCATTAAAGATTGTGGTTACTTGGCTTCCCAAGTAGTTACTATCGATAGCAGAGAATTTTTTATTTAAATTTATTACAGCTCCAAGTGAGAGTGATAGAATGAGTTTGGGACGTGAACTACGCCAGTTGAGCTAGCTACATTGGAGTTGAAAAAAATTGTAAATATGACTCACTACTGGGTAGGGCCGTCTCTCACAATGAGAAGGATGTAGGCTTTAGTCCACCAGTTGGCTTGCGGGTTGATGAATTTCATACCCTTTAGGGTATTATGGAGACTGTCAGCCACTCAGGCGGTTATCAGGTCAATTCATCTGGCTCATAATTGTGGTGCAATGTCTCTCACCAGATTGTAAGAGCATCGAAGGCGCCTCGTTGGTGGGCGTCCGGTCGGGGCTCAGATCGCACGCGGCGCCACCACCGCGTCCCCCTCCAGCATCCGGCTCGGCGGCCGCACCCCCGTCCTCTGCTTCTGTGGAACGATCCACCCCGTCACAACCACACCACACCTCGACCACACGAAGAACAAATGGGATGTGGACACGATCAGCAATCAAATTGCAGCCCTAAAAGAGCTTTTAGAAATGTATGACCGCTTATGATTCTCAAAGAGTGCTTTTGAAAACCTCTGAATCCAGCTTAACTCCCGGGACTCTTTAATTAGTACATTACGATATGTGTGTCTTAAGTAGTCATTTATTGCACGGTGCTAAGCGTCTGCTCTAATTGGCTAACTTCAGACACGAATATTGTATACTACATACAGCAGAGTGACATAAACCCCTCAAGATTACGGTGTTTTTACAGTATAATTTTATAAAAGAAAAACCGTGGATAAAGTGCCGATTTTTATCACTCAGTGGTATACATGAATTTTATTGCTTGCAAAAGCAATTGAAATATTGATGACCTCATATGTAAGTGGGGTTCTTCAAAACGCAGATTTTGTATGAAGAACCCAGCTTATGATGTCACTTTTGTTTTCGACAATTCAACAAAAGTATCATAATTGACTCTGAGTCCACATCCCTATTCCTTGACATAAAAAGCATTCTAGAATCGAATTTTAAGGATGTGAAATATAAAATTCGTTACAGCTCAAATATTGAAACAGTTAAGGTTGTAGACGGTTCGAAACTGATTTTAAATCAGAATTCCAATTTAAAGACGCCTAAATTAAAAAGCAACCCAAAATTGCCCAAAATTGTCCAATATATTACGGTACACCAACGACATTAGAAAAAAGACTACCATCAAATGAGATAGATACAATGAGAAAAAATATTTCATATCTTAAATTTTGGAATAGTCACAGCCCTTCCATCTACAACCCTCGCTTTGTATGAGGCTACAAGCTTCATATAAACAAAATAAAACCATAATCATGGGAAAACAGTTTTATGCTAGTACTAACAGACGAGTCCATTAAAATTTCATTTTTAAACTTGCAGCTTCATACAACACAAAATTAATATGTAAAGAAAATGCAATTTTGGCACGCCTTACCTACAAATATTTGTTGGAATAGGTACAATGATAAGTTATAATAGGTTGAAGCTTTACTTGTTGAACAACTTGATTTTTAAATAACCTTTGATGATGAAGAGAAAGAATTATTGTGATATTCTATCAATATAATAGTATCGATATAAATTGTCAGTACCCATACGTCTTAATTACTTAATGTAAACTACAGTAATGATGGGCTTAATCTAGTCATAGGTGTATTACGTATTAAGCCATGTGTACAGAGAAAAACATCACGAAAAAATGTAAAAATAAATGCATATTAACAGCTTTGTACTGAAGAAATGACATACGTTTTAACAATAAATAAAAAATATTTAAGGGCTATAAAAAAAGCGATATTTTAAAGGGAAAATCATGCTAGGTGACACTACTGTTGAAGAGTTGGGTAATTTGAATTGATAAATTGTCAAGTGTTAGGTTTCAACCCCTCACCTTTTCCTCTTAATCAAGAAATCCTTTTTGCTGTTGAAATGTATTATTTGTTAGTATTATCATGTTGTTGATGAATGTTTACGTGCCAAGTGTATTTGTGATTTCCATATCAAGTTGTATAATTTTTGTTTCAATACTTTTTGTAAAAATATTTACAGTAATTTTTGGTAGTTCGTTTAACATGGCTTGTTAACCTAGAAGGAGCACTTCATCAAAAATTTGTCGTGGACTAGTGGTTAGTTGATTGTTATATACATAAAATGTATAGTTATACAGTATATACAAGTGGCATGTACTGAAATCAAAATGAGGTCTAATGGCTCGAGCAGATAGACTACTTTTTGTACCGGAAGCGGTATGTTGAGAAAATGATTTTGGGAATATTGATAAGATAGACATTGGTTGATCTTCTTAATAAAATTAGTTATTTTAGAATATTTTTACAACACCGAACATTTTTATTCATTAATTTTTTAAGCTCTGTCTATATCGTAATTCGCGGAACTCAACTATTCAAAATCGCTTAATATTTTGTTGGCACCTTATGAAATAGTTTTAATATACACTTGTTTACCATAGAATAAATGTTAGATGTATTTTTTGCTCTATTAATTTGTATATTCATAGGAAAGTCTTTGCTTTATGTTTGAAAGTCTACGTAAAGTGGGAGATTCAAAAGACACGTCAGTTTTAAATATAGCTGATAAATTGACGTTATCAATAAAGAATTGAGTAGTTCCGATACAAAAACCACCGTCGTGCTCGGCCAAGCGTCATTCAGAAGCGCACTACGTGACAGTCGAAGTGAGCACTGACCTGACTCTGAAGCAGAGGGCGGCTGGGGCGCGCCGCAGCAGTCGTCAGCACCGGGGCCACGCGCGCTGCCCTGCGCCAAGCGCCGCACCAGCGGACCAGTCACAATGTGAGATTCAACCTAGCTACTGACTATGCTATGGTATCGCCAATAGCCGGCACCCCACCGATCAATTTTGATAATGACTCTAATCTTCACAAAATTAAACTCGCAATTGACAAAATCAAATCTCATGAACTCATGGAATGCGATCTATCTAACGAAACGACAGTTGATGTAATAGATGATCCCGGAATAGAACCTAAATCACAAAAAGGTTATTACACAGTTACACATTTATAAAGGACACATGCGAAAGCATGCTGGGTTCGAGCAATCTTTTTGACATTTTCAAAGTTTAGACATGCTTTTGTAGTCGGAAGTATTTGGCTCATTTGAATTTTTCACTTCAAACATACTAAATCATTGTCATTGATTCAAGTTTTACTTTTGATTTTAGATAGCAATCAGTAGTAGTAGCATCTCGTAGATATTCACCTGGTCGTCAGAGTTGGTTGGGGTAGCCTTGTTATCTTCACTCTCGCTGTCAGAACAGTCTTCTTCGAGGAGAGGTTCAAGTCTTCTTCTAAAAACATCCCTACGTGACACGGTATTATCAGAATTAGTAAATTTTTTGGATTTACAAACACAGGTAAGCCAGTATTACCAAAACTCACGTCTAAGGAAGCAGTCTATTAAGTACACATCAAGTAACGTGTAAAAAGTAACAAGCATAATAAAATAAATAGCAGATTAAAAGTAAAAGACAGAGAAAGCATAAACAAAGGTCACGCATGACGGCAAAGCGTAAGTGAAAAAATTGGAATAATTAAAATAAGCGCATTGAAAAAAAAGGAGGATGGAAATATTTACCTCGGTAAAAGGGGTCGTAATGTCGTAGGTCCGGTGATGGTTGGAGCCATGAGGAGCTCATCCATCATCAATTCTGTGTCATCATCACCAGCATATGATGATGATGACTTAGTTGGGGACTGAAATGGTATGGCTTACTGTTCACAAAATTTAAATGATAAAGATTCCTCAAATGTAAAGCGTCATCTTATAAATGCCGTCATCTAGGCGTCATATTTTAATCTTCAAAATTAATAATACAATTATGTAAGAATTAAAATAGTTCTAATTTCAGGCATATTGGACTGACCGCCACGAGCGACAAGATAACAACGAGAACGCAATAATTATTACATATGTAACAGATCTGTGAAATTTTATTTTAATTTAAAAATCCTTTCAAGTTTAAACATTAGCCGAATAGCCAAGTAAACTTCATTACACTATTCTCACCGAGAGTGTCCCGTGTTCTGAGTCTGGTAAGTTATCAGACAGGTCTCCTGAAGACGGAGTTCCCCAGGCGTCTTCTCCGCTAGCACCACTCCCTTCTCCAGTCTCAGCTGTTCCGTCTTCAGTACCGAGAGTTGACTTCCAATCACTTACACCAAGACATCTGTATGCATTAGTACCAGTAAGCTCCTTTTGGTTATTAAATGTAAAGCAGTTCTAATACACTCTAATCTACCAAACACTGAAGAATAGCGCGTACAATTAACATCAAGTATAAAACTAAGTAAAAGATATCTTACACAAAAACAAATTCAATAGCACTAGCTTTTTCAAAATCCTATTTGTATTCAGATAAAAGTTCTATTGATAAAAAAATTGAAATTTTTTGTTACTATGAGTCTTTATAAACAATTTATAACATCTAATAAATAACTGTATCTCTTGTCTATACACTACATATTTCAAACACTGAGAAGGGACTAAAATTCTAAATTTTCAAATGTATAAAACGAAAATATCGCAAAAAGTAATTTCTAGTAAATATTTGGAGAATTTAGCGAACGATGACGTCACCGCTACTGGAACCTTTTCTATACGACTATAAAAATCTGCAAACATTTATTACTATAAAAGATAAACAAAACCAAAAGTCCACACATACTCATCGTGTTTTTGCCCCATTTGCTGTATTCCACCTTTTGTGTCAAAGGAAAGGTAAAGTGTTAGATAGTCAAAATATATGAAATCGAAACAAACACTGTGTTATTCCATCTGAATCAATTAAAACAAAGTATAAAACAGTGTAAGAAGAAAATAATAATAGAAACTTAAATAAAAAACAAAAAAAATTTACATTTGTTTTATACATAAACAAAAAGTAATAACTAAGTAAAGTTAACGTTGGTATAAAAAATGTCTGAAGAAAGTTTTGAGAAAATATTGATTTCTAATATAGGCCACATACCGTTCTAGGAACGATGGTTGCTTATGCGCTATCGATGTGTTAGGGACGCTCTCAGTGTAACTGAAAATGTTCATTTTTTCCACCACGAACGAACCAGCTCTAGCCGTCCACCCCATAATACCACCGGCTGCTCCAGACACTGATAAAAAAGGAAAAAAAAAAATAGTACAAAATTTATTAAAACCTTCTAATAAACGTAATTATAATTTGGTTTTATCGTTAGTTAGCAAAAGCGTTGCAAGACAAAGTCATCGGATATTGAGTATACAACCAACGTTAAATAGAAAAGTGAATAAAACCTTGCAATAAATGTAATTTTAAATTTACCTTAAGTTAAAACCGTTGCAAGACAAAGCCGATGTTAAGTAGACAATTAAACCAACCTCAAATAAAATGCTTCATTCAATAATACCTATACCATCTAAAACCATACCTCCTAAAATGAAACACACGCATCTCAGAACACGCTATATCACGGCAGGTGAGGAAAGAGGCTTTCGGTGCCTAGCCTAGGGAACTCTACTCTAACGGTCTACTACCTAATTTAAATGAGGTCTACTACCTAACGGTCTACTACCTAATAATTACAAGTTCCACGTGTGCGGATTGTTGCAAAGAAATATAAATACAACTTAAATAACAATGGATTTCCGCAAAGTAACGCCTGATACAATATATTATATAATTTAAATGACTTTAGTTTTAAAGTTACCTGGATTATAAGGTTTAGGGGTATTTTCAGGCTCTTGAGTGGTCAGTCTTACATTTCCATCATCAGTCTCGTCTGACGGCAGCCTTTCAAGGCTTGACATTGTGCCATATCTGGAATCGGATTTTTTCACACTTAATTTTATTTATCTACCTGTGATCAAAATGAATTAGGATTAAGTTTGAAATGAATATTTAATACCTTTTTAAAGATACGTAGGGCAAGTCGTCTGGAACGTCTGGTGAATCGGGTGAGTCATCTAATAGATCATCCTGAAATATTTCATGATGTAAGCAATAAAGTATGTCTAAACACCTATCCGTCTACCCTTGAAGTGTTTTAATAAACTCTACTTACAGTCTTATTCGTAGTATTGTAGTCTGGCGTAGGTGGCACAACAGCAATATTGGGTACCGGTGATTCGGATTTTATTGAGACAAGACTACCTGGTCTTGAAACCGTTGTTGTTAAATTTGCTGTCGACGTTCTTTTGAAAGGCTCCACTCTCATCAAATGGGCTGCTGGATTTATAGCCGAAAGCCCCATTAACATAAGAGGGCCTAGTTCTAAGTCATCGTCAGACAACGGGTCGGAATTTGCATTTAAATCTTCAGTTTTCTTGTTGATGTCTCCATTCATTTTACTAACCGCCGATATGCCCATCCTGGGTGATCTTCTTAGACCCCTTTCTATTTTAAAGTCGTTATCGTCTTCATGCATAGAATCGTCGTCTAAAAATACCGAAGATGTTTTTAAACATGTGCCAACATTTTCCCTTTTCGTTACTATATTTATACCTAAAACTTTATTAAGAACATTTTCAGCCTTTTGTCTAGTCAACTGTTCTTTTCGAGCAGATGCTGGTGACGAGAAATTTGACGAAGATCTCGATTTCGGCAACATTATGCTCTCTACACATTTTACTTCATTAATGTATTTCTCTTGTGCTATGACGCACTGGACTTGATTTGCGATGTTTGAACTTGACATACGCAAATCGTTAGAGCTTGAGTTAAAAACCATAGAGCTACAAGTGGTGTGACTGGTTGAAAGTGGACTATTTCTGCTACTTGACGTTGGACTGGGAGACATTATGGAGTTGTCTTTCCTTAATTCTAACTGACTCTTCGTCTGACTTCTCGATTGGCTGTGCGGGGTACTCTGATTAAGAATAGCGGAGTCCGTGTTGAGGTCATAGGATGTAGACTTAAGCATCCTCTGACTTTGTTCTATGGAGTCTATGACTTTTAATGCGGCCTTAGGGGCGTCTTCCACACGTATTTTTATAGCACCTTTCCTTTCTAAACGACAAAAAAATTTTGGCTTACGGGTTGTACATTTCGCACTACATATACTAGTGGACGTAGGACTTTTGTTCGAGGTTGAGTTCTGGGGTGAGGGTTCAGGTTTGGGTTTGGGGAGCACCGGGGGTTCCTTTTGCGAAATTAACGGACTGTTAGGTTTTGACAAACACTTTTTGTGGCACTGTCGACAGACCGGTATCGTGTCCACAACAACCGGGCTCGTCCGAACCGTTATCTGAAATGAAAGACACAATCATATCATGCAAAATTCTTCCGTTTCTAAAATTGTTCTTTAAAAAATTTCAAAATTCTAGCTTCTAAATTCTAGCTTAAATTTCAAAGTACCTGGCTTCCAGAATTACTACTTTTTGAAGGGCTCCTATCGTTTTCTTTCTTTTCTGGGGATATTGTATCCTTTTCAGCGTGATTAGCTGCAATATCCGCCACTTCTAAGAGGTTTAACTCTCTTGATCTTTTTCTTAGTTCTTCCACGCTCCACATCTAATAACAAAAATTAGTTATATGTCGCATACTATCCTACTACTGAAATATAAATGTGAAAGCTTGTGAGGATGGATAGATGGAAGAACAAAGTCAAGATTTGGACGAAATTTCGTATGATTAATATATAGGATACTTTTTTATCCCTCTCTGGACCAAGTCCTGAAATTCACGAGGACGGAGCCGCGGGAAAGTCTAGTTTGTTCATAAATCATTATTTATAGTCTCATGTAATAAATCAACCTCGAGCGTATTTTTGGATTTCTCCTTATTTATTATAACAGTCATACTTACCTCCAAATCTGGTTCCGGAGGATCCAGCTCTTCGGCTTCAGGTAACTGCGTCATCCATCGCTGAAGATGCAACGTTGATCCTTTGCTCCGATTACTCCTGATTTCAGCCATACTTCCTCCACCACCCGTCTGAGTCTCTGCAGAACTCCGACGTATCTAAAATATTGAATTACACTCTTAGCTCACAAATTATTACGGTTCAAAAGAATAATATCTGCTATTTTTAAATTAATTGTGGCGTGTAATAAGTCACGTGGATATTTGGCTAAAACATTCACTTAATGCAAAATTTTACTACATATAAGATCACAAATTTATTGAAATATCCTTACCTTACTAAGAAGTTAGTATATTCAAACTGTATACTTATTAAATGATAGTTATTGACTAAAATACATTGTTACATAGAAAAATGGTAAGTCGTTCTTGGAGACTTATAACTAAATCATTAGCTTCGCTAATGTGGGGCCATTAAAGTTTGAATTGAAATAAAAAATGTTTTGCCACTGACAGTCACTTTATTCACCGATCATGATTAATATACTGCTCCGATCTAAACACAAAACATCCAAATTCATATAGTAAGACCATTATTTTACAACGAACCCAGAACAATAAAATGTTTTCTCAAAATTATCAATTTTTCCTCATAATCTAATCAACTATTGTAAATTTACACACAGCCAAAGACATCGAAAATTATTGACTCTAACTACAAATTTGTTTTATAAAAAAGTAGGTCATATACATACAAAAGTCCCCGGAAATTAGGTTATGTGAACATTTTACGATGCTAGCGATTATCGGTAAAGTACGCGTTGTACTAGTAGTAATACAAGTGTAGAGTGAATATATACTTTAATATACAACGATACAGTTAAATAAAAAGCGGTAACTACATTTTTTATTTTACATACATGTAACATCGACTACCATTTTTCACTGTAACACATTACTCTAATTACGACAATTGCTCGAACGTAACTAACAAGCGGCATCGAAATAAAAAATGATGAAGAGATAATCTACGATGGAGTATATGAAACAGATATCGCGAATGATCGCCAAATATCCACATGACCTGTACAAACATTTGTAAGGCTATGTACAGATATAAAGACAAAAGGTCTGTACACTTAGATCACTTTTAAAATTTACTCAATAAAGAATGTCAATTCAAATGTCAATAGTAAAGTTAGTTATTCCAAAAAATAGTTTGTTACAAAGTCATTAACACCAGATCGAACTAAGGACACGGAAGGAGTTGAGTTGATCGAATGCCGAGCGGATCCCCAAAATAAAGAAAATCACAAGAAAAGGACGGAAGACTCAGAAGCGACGACGTAATTAAAAACTATTAACATCGGAAACATACAAGTATCAACTACATTTTGGTACCCTATAGTTACGACTTTGACACAGAATTCTATTACAGTAAATTGTAAAACATTGGCATACACGATTGAGTAAGCGAATTACACTAGTTCATATCCAATTCTCAGTTCTGTAAAATCATTTGCTAAGTACCCAGATTCGCTCTACCGCACCCACCACACTTATTCCTAAGTTGTTTCATAATAATCAAAATACCGAATTTTTCTGAATACTGTTATGTTCCAAAATATGTCTCTCAAAATTTTACTACCACAACCTTAATCTCAACTATAAGCATTTTAACATTCCAATTGATTTGTCCTTGAATTTATTGGCAAAATTCAGCGGCCATTACCAATATATCAAGGGTACGAAATTTCTTTCTAGAAATACCCGTATATTTAATACTGGTCTGAACCACGTTTATTTGTTTTTCCACAGATCCGGAGAATACTACATCTCCGGATCTGACTCCGCGGATCAAAGTTCCAAATAAGCTGGCGGAGTCGGTCGCTCGGGCAGTATCACACGCGGTAAGAGAGGGTCATCGGGCAAAAATATATGCTCTTCGACTGCATGCTTATAGGAAGGGTCAACGTCTAAATCTGTCAGAGCTAGATCAGCTTCAAACGACTCCCATCTACAGGGAGACGCTTCTGAATAGTCCTCCCCAGCGTCTGGAGTGACTTGAGCGCTGGGCGACGTCGCTCGTTCCTCGTTCTTCTCTATGCTGGAAGACGAAACGAAATGGGAGGAAAAGGTCTGAGAATCGGCTGGGGAGAGATTAGCTGAAGGCGTTTCGGGAGTGGGAGCAGTTCTCCAGACTGCACTGAGGGGGCCTCTGACAGGCCGCGGTTGGGGAGAATTAGAAATGGTTCTGACGTCGAAGCTGACTCTGACTTCCTTTTCGGGCCGCTCCTCAACGAGCATGTTGAGGTGGGAACGATAAGAGCTAGCCGGCAAGAGAGCCAGGCTTGAGTGGCGTTGGAGACTGGACCCTGATACCTGGCGCTGTTGGGAGTCCAAAGTTGCCAGCGAGAAGGTGAGCTGTGGATCTGGAGAATCTAGAGGTGATCCCAGCGGAGTCCCAGACATTGTGTGAGCGCGGTATCTGAAATTAAAGATAAGATCCTTGGTCAAGTTTTAAATTCATTAAGAAAAGAAAGATAAGAAAGAAAGCGTTATTGTTGATTTTCACACAAAAGCTGAATGCTGTACTCGTATAACAATCAGCTTGTTATAAAGTATCTTGTAATAAAATTAAATATTGTATAGGGTAGGTACTGTTTAGTACCTACCCTATACAATATTTAATTTTATGTATAATCCAAAAAGTAATTTTTAAATCTAAAACATATTTTTATAGTTATTTATTATTTTAAAATTATTATTAGACATGAACACAAATGTAATCTTTACTTAAATTTCAAAATAGTCTTGTATAATATAGAATGTCAATTACAAGCTATGAATATTTGGAGTCAACTTACATTTGTCTTTGAAGTAAGCTCTGCCACACTGCCTTCAGGTCTATTGATGGTGCTCTCAGAACGATTGGTCTCGATCTTCCTGGAGTACGAGGAGCACATGAAACTAGAGGACTTTCTCCGCCAGCACGGCCTAGTATCAGCCTGAACTCCGTTGCTGGAAGGTAAACGACATATTTTATAGACCTTTCTATAGTATTTTAAACGCGTTTAAATGCATTAATCTAACAAAGAAGAAACAATGAAAGTAGCATCTGAAGTAACATCAGAATTCTTAGACGGACAAAGCTGATGCGACGTAACAAGCGTTTTCATTTTCAAAGTTGACTGAGTAAAACAAGCAAAATGAACTAGCTCGTCGTCTAAAAGGCTGATAAATGATTGGGACGAATAGGTTTTAGTTCTAAAAGTAGTAATTTCCGAGCAGAAAATAACATCTTGGCTGCATAATTGGAATGACGATGATTTCAAGAAGGCTGCCTTCTTGCCTGGGCTTCTGAAAGTTAACTTAAAAAATATTACGGATGTATCTCTAGATGTAGTAAGAAATATGAAGACAAAATATGTTATCTAAAAAACAGATATTAAAAGGTAGAAAATCAGCGCTTACCTTTCTTCCTAATATTAAACTGTGCTTCAGAAACCGTTGCTAACGCGACGGGTTCCTCCGTCACGAACAGGACGCGGTCCCTGGACACCGTCGCGAACAGCAGCAGGTCTGAGAACAAAAGGGCCCAGTAGGGACGCACCGCCCGCCCTTCCACTCTGGACAGCTCTCCGCCGAAGATCCATTGTCTTCCCGCCGTGCTTAGAACGAATGGCTGGAAGGGAAATGTGCGGAAGGTATAACAATAATTACGATTTCGATGATAGAAAAATAAGCATCCAAAACGAAGGTACAATTAATGCCGATGTATTCGTATTTTGCTGTGTTGTTTACGGGTTTTAGGTGATAAAGATATTCAAGGTGTCAGCTATTTTAATTCAGAAAGTGCTACTTTTGTCTCCTAACGAGCTCGATAACTTATAAGAAGGGAAAAAGCAAAAGGTTGACATCCTTCACCCATCGGGCACTCTTAAAAGGTGTATCAGTCCTCGGTCCACTAGATAACATAATTATACTTTTTTCTAGAAAAGCTAACCGGAGAATTTGCGAAAACACAATTCTTCATGACTACGAACTTCTTCTGTGACATACCGTTGAAAAAGAAGGTACGTGTCTGTTGTTGAATTCGAATTCTGTATTGTTTTTGATACGGTAGTTTTAGCATGGAAAAACAATAAACAAAAATATATATTTTGTTGTATTTACCTTACACCTAGTGAACACGAGTCGACTCTCCAAATCAGCTACAGATAGGAGAGGTTTTCCGTCTCCTGCAGCCAGCCCCATCAGACCCGAACCAGCCGTTACATCTTGGTAACCAACCTGGAACAGTAAAATCGTTTTTAGCATTGTTATATTTTTCATATTATTTCCAAGGGTTCCCCTGGGTTTTAAATTGGTTTAGAAAAGCTCAACTTTGCCAAGTCCACCAGATGAGCAACTGAAAATGCCATATGAAAATGCTATCAGCGGTCAGCAACATGCACTGGAATATGGCATGCTTCCAAATGCATTCCATTCCATTGCTCCAAAGCCACGAGCAAAAGTGTATTCTGAGGGGTTGATCGAGGGATTACAATATTTTTATTTAAACCAAAGATTATACCTTGGGATGAAACATTTATTATTTCTGGTTGACATTAAGGTTAGCAGCTGGTTAAAACTAATGGAAACCCGAATAAAGATAAAAGAATTGACACGTATTGGCCCAAAAATCGAACATAATTATGAATGCAATGGCAGTTATAAGCAGATTCAGAATTGTTTTCAAAATACCTGCAGCTGTTCTACAATAACTTGAAGCTGCTTCTTCTCAAGCTGGTCGTAAGGTCCCGCACCACTGGACGCTGCTGCCGCCCTCATCAGCCTCAGCAGTTCTCTGAACTGCTCCAGCGGCTTGTGGACCAGCGACGTGATGTCGGGTCTTCTGCGGGGGATGGGCGGGCTGGTGCAGAACCGAGAGAAGGCCCCGCTTGGGTCTTTTGACTTTTTCACCTGAAAAAATTTAATATTGGGGAGATTTATTCTGAAGGATGACCTGAAAAACGAGCGTGTAAGTTGTGACAGTGTTTATTGGCTCATAACAAATTTATTATACAAGTGTTTCGGTAACATGGAATGTTTTAACGTCCCTGATATCGTCTATTTGGAAAATTGCAAAACAATGATCAAACATGAATGATGATAACTAATCGTCGTCGTCCTTATTTAATGTTAATAGACTATGAAATATTTCAACTGATCTCCGTAACATAACCATGTTTGGACTAATTTTACTTGTCTTGAAATACACTATGAGGATTGATTTGCGGTGGTGATGTAAGGCACCCTGAGCCTCTCTAACTGTAGGTAATGTTTTTCGAACTGATTGTAGACTTACCAGAACACAGTCGGCCCTCTTTAATCCTAGACAGTACTTCTTATAAAGGCTAAGGAACACAGGCGTTTTCTGCAGGTAGACTGCCACAACAGTCGAGGTCTGGATCTCCCCGTCGTCCTGAACCACTTGGTCCAGGACTTCCTCTGATAACCTGAAGATCTGTGAAATAATATTTCGTTAGTATTAATGTTCCTGTGGCGATTAAATCCAGGTGCTGGCCGCGCCTAACATTGCTTAACTTTTTCGATCGCTTGCGATCTGCACAAAGAGCGGGGCTATGTACGCTTCTAACATTTACCTCTTCAATATTCTGGAAGAGAAGCTGGTGGTCGCTAGGCACGATGAGGTCGGCTCGTTCAGCGAGTGGTGACACGAATCTGACGAGACCAAACTGGAGGCAGGTGGCGTAGTGCTGCTCCCTCGCCACCACCGCCATCAGCGCGCGCTTCCGACCGTCCGTGGATAGCCCGGGTGTCTGTGGATAGTACGTACTTGGACCACTGCTATGTTATATCTTTAAACGAGCAATTCTTGTATATATATTATATATATAATCTGGATCTCGGAAACGGGTCCAACGATTTCCATGAAATTTGGTATTTAAGGAGATTCGGGGGCAATAAATTTATCTAGCTAGGTTTTATTTTTAAAAAACCTTTGAGAACCTGTTTTTATTCGTGTTTTCGAACATTCGAACAATATAAATATGCACCATCTAACGCCATCTATGCATACAACAATATAACTAAATTATGATTTATCGACGCAGCATCACTACAGCTACTTGACATAGATGGCGTTGTTATTCAGCACTAAATATGTAAATACTTTTCCCAATAATCATCATTTACAAAATTAAAATACCGAGCAAAGCTCGGTCATCCAGGTACTGTTAAGTATCAAGAGACAAAAGTCATCGCATTCAGTCCAAGCCAATACCGCGGTTTTAAAAAACTACGGTTTTACTGACCGACTTGCGAGAAAACAATCGCGAGTGTCTAAAGGCCACGAGCCAAGTTCGTCGGCTCGTCGTATGTACAACTGCGGCACTGCAATCGTATCATTGCAGTACGTTACACTACCGAGCTTTAACTGACGAGCCATAAATCGGGGTTTTACTCACCCTCCGATCGATTTTGCATTAGGCTAAGTAATAGAATTCCAGCAGAGAAATTGGAATTTGATTAATTAATTTTATTGGTGGTGAAGTTGCAGTGACCACTAAATATACGAGTACTTAGAGAAGATGTCTAATAAGATTATTGTTGTGTTGTTTTGTGGGTCTAATAGATATTTCTCATTTGTATTGTATCTTATTAAAAGTATTTTTTCTCATTCTATTCTTTGTTGAACAATGTGTGATGTCTGGCCTGAGCTTACCAGCGACTATAAATTACTATAAATACCTACCGAGATATAAAGTTGGTGTCGAACATCTTCTCATGATTAGTAATACTCGTGCATTCATTGTTAGTCAGAAACTTATTCTAAGTGACCTATTTTAGGTGCGATTAAGTTTTGGTGTGACGTGATTTTGGTGGAGGTGTTATTTCCATTAGCTTCTTATGTAGCAGTAGTGTATATGTAGCACTCTAACCTTATATTTTCTATTGAATCATGATATGTTCAGTTTTGAATAATGAAAGTCTATAATATTTACTTTTATGCAGATACGTTGCACTTATGTGTATCGATTGGTCTTGTCTGGTCTATATTTATTGTTTCAGTTAAATCTGTCACGTTAAATATAAGCCAGGAATTTAGTACTTTTATATTGTCATGTTTTGACCTTTCTAAAGCATTAAACTGCATGCAAAATGGAAATGGTATAAACTTAGAAGATGAAAAAATAAGTAGTAGTACTAATTTACTTCGTGCGACTACAAAAAATAAGTCATTCCTTTAAAAGTAGAATATTATCGTAGATAAGGATAAAATAGTGTACAATAATAAAGATGCAGGAGACAAAAAAATAAACACAAAATACAAAGCAATAAATTTATTTGCACTTAACACTATGAAACATAAATTAAAAGAAACGGAATAATGATAACAGGAACCAAAATTTTAATGACGAAAATATAAATTAAAGTATGATACAAAATTAAAATTGTGTTCACTAAAATAATAAAATAGAACAACACAAAACACAAAGTAAGAAAAAAGTTTGAAGACTATATTAATTCTACCAAGATAAAATAACACACGATGATTTATGAAAATGAATAAATAAAAAAACGTTAACAGAATAAATTAACAAAAACAGTGTCTTAAACGTAACGATTCCCCTTTTGATTTTAGAAAGCATTTTATGACAATGATAATAAATAAATCATAATAACAAAGAATTTGGTTTTCCTTTCGCTCTTACTTTGATTATTTTAAAAGATTTTGACCAATTCTTCATTATTACACAATCCTACAACTACAAACAAAAATTAAAACCTCTGTACAACTACAAGCGAAGATTAAATAATAAGTAAACTTTGTTACTACGATAATGGAATGTTTCAAGAAGTTCTTATTCCCTAAACTTATCGTAATGTACAAAATAAATAACAATTAAAATACAAAGTAAAATTGTACATAATTGTAACAGATTTTACCAAGAAATAATAAAAAAATACACACACAAAATAATAATAAAGTAAAAATGTCATATCTACTATAATTATCTATGACGAAACAACTAGGTCTACGCTAGCACCACTTTCATTAAAATTTAGAATTTAGATCCCGAATAATATTTAATTTCAAAAATTTTGCTAAAGATGACTAGTACGAATTTAATTCGAGAGGTCACTGAACTGATTTAACATTGTTCAATGGTAAAAAAAGTTTTATAGACTATCTTGATAATAACGAATGTGATACCAATACTGACATCCATTTTGTCATTATAGTGTAAATTATAACTGACTTTCCTAAATAATCAACTTGTTCAGTAGCCATAACGCAACGAAAAGAGACGAATGGAACAGCAAAACATAATGTTGATGACAATTTAAAGTCTAATAAATATCTTGATATTTATGATGCTATAATTGACGGTGACAATGAAGCACTAGCGAAGATTAACCCAATAGTTAACCTAAAATTCGACCTAATGGCGTAGGATGTCAAGAGATGCTCCAATATTAAGGCATAATTGGATTGCCGCCAAGATTGCCAATAGATTGCGAACGATACCGTATCCATACAGCTAAGAGCCAAGTAAAGCTTAAGCTCGATTAAGGGAGGTGAAGGTGAAAATGATCAAGGTAATATTCTGACAGATCAAAAATCAGCCAGATCTGATGAAGTACTCGTATTAATAAGTTACATCTGTGCTAATACGGGAAAAGTCAGGACAGCATTAATAGTTTGAGAAAATAAAATAAAAATGCAAAATCTCTACATGATTGAAATTGTGTATAGATTTAAATGTATGTATATTCGACGACCTGAGTGGCGTAGCGCAGGTCCTGTGTGTATTCAAGGCACCCACGACGCCGGGAATTTTAGTGTGGGGCTATGAGTGTGAAGCGTTATTTATCTATTATGTCATTTCAATAATTCGATGACCTTAACTTTCATGAAAACTCACAGCAGCACACGTTCTTTACCATTATTGACAAGAAACCATCACGTCAGTGACCTCAAAATTCCGCAATCCGAAACTACGAGCCAAACTATACTATGATGCCGTTACCGACCTCCTTGGAGAAGGTGACCTGCGGTAGGTGCAGCTTGCGGCGGTCCAGGGACTGGCTGGTGGAGGAGCAGGCGGTGGGAGGCCTGGCCGCGGCTGCGGGGGAGGCCAGGGCGGCGGCGCGGGGGGACCGCGGCGGGGGAGGGGGGGTGGACTCCGCCGGGATGGAGGGCACGGACGCTTGGCCCAGGCGAGGCCTGATACCCACGCCATTTTGCGGGACGCGCCTGAACGTCTCAAGGTTCAGTGCCTGGCCTGCAGATCTGGAATTAAATAGATTTATTTTTAGTTTATTTCATCTTATTCATTTCACTGTTAGTAAATGCTATCTGTGTTAGTATTTAAGAAGAAATGAAATGTGCTAAAGTTGTTTTACGAGTGTACGAACAATTTTCTTCTTCTACGAGTTCTGCTTCAATTACTTTAGGTGGATGGTAAAACACAGTGATATTTATATTTGACTGTAAATAAATGCTTTCTATGTCAGTATTTGGGAAGAAATGAAATATGCTAAATCTCTTCTACAAGTCCATCATCAATTTTCTTTTTCTTCTACGAGTGCTGCTTCAATTAATTTATTTTGTGCAATATGTAATAGCTTTTCGATATTTAACAGTCCAAAAATTCGTATTTTTTCTTACGAAAACTTTTTAAAATACTTGTTAAAGCAGTTAAAGCAAAATATCTAAAAAATATCATTCGTTTCTCGATGAAGCATCCATATTGATGAACTCACTTGACAAGGTTCCGTACTTCTTCTTCAGGAGCCGTCACAACGTTTTTGTTGCCCACAAAGACGATGTAGTCACCAGCTCTGAGGCCTGCTCTCTCAGCAGACCCGCCAGCGGCCACTCTCTCGACCCTGGGCGGTCTGGTCCAGACCACGGTGAAACCGAACCCACCACCGCCACCGCGTACAAGCCTAAGAAATTCGATTTTATTATGTCTGCGCATAAAACTTACCACCAGCTTAAGAGGCTGGCAAACTTTTTATAATTTTTTTTTGGTGGTAAGCCATAGTAGGTCTTCCGGGAAGGTACTTTGCTGCATGCCTCTTAACCCGTCGTAAAGCATGTTCTTCATGTGTTGTGTTTCGGCTGGGGAGGTATGATTGCCGGGGATACTTTATTTGAGGCGGACATCTTAGTCCTCACGCAAAGCACCTACCTACATACAACCTCAGATAGGATGATTTCTCTATTAGAGGTTTGATCTGTGGTGACCACTAAACAACAGGTGGACAAAAAAATTATAATGGTCAGAAAGTGGGAATTACGAGTAGGTACATATAATATTACGGGCATACGTACAAGAAATTGGGTATAACAAGTAATTGTGTGATTTATCTATAACTTATTATATTGTGAATTCTATGTATATTCATGCGGCATTGAATTCATTAGTAAAGTATGAAACTTTAAAACTTTTTTGGAAAGTTTTCAAATTCTGTCTCACCTCGTAAATCTGGCCAAATTTTTAGCTTTGCAGCAAATAATATTATTATTAAAGTGTGGGTTCCCTTCGTCTTTTTTTAAGTTCTTTTTCTTCAGCTTTTAAAACCCAATGATCTTTAGATATAAAAGCTGTAGAAGTTTTTTTTGTTTTATCTTAATCTTAATATATTGTTTTAATGAAATTTCTAATGCTTTCCTCTCGCACATTTTACATCACTATGTTATTGTAGTTACAATCTTGTAGCTTATTTTGAATTTCAGTCAAAATAATTTAATTCTAATTGCTAATCATCAATTGGTACTTTTACGATATAAAAAATGTTAAAATTTTAACCATTTAATTTTTTAACAATTTACGAGTTAATAATTCAATTTGTTTATTTATTTTTGGCTATTTTTTTATTTTTGACAAGCACTCACTTCCTAGTCGTAGTGAAAGGGGTCCTGCCGGTTCTGGGAGCGCGGCGAGGTGCGTTGGGGTCCTCTGGCGGATCGAGTTCCAGGTACCGCAGGAACAGGTGCTCGTCGGCTTCCCGCTGCAACGCGGCCGCTACTGCTGCTTGCTGCGCTGCTGTTGTTGCTGGCCCGTTGGCGGCCACTGCTGGGAAGAATTTGGTTATTAGTTTATTTACAATCTTTAGTTTCATTACCAACCTCCTATGTTATTTTTTTACTAGCTGTCCCGGCACACTTAATTCTGCCAAATATGGTAAAATGAAATTGTTGTTTCACTATGTTCCTCCCATTTTTTCAGATTTTCTCACAAGCGATTCTTTTTTGTTATAAGATGTCTAATGCAACGGTTCAATCAATATAGATACAATTTTATTGTGAGTGTATTTCAGAATTTTATTAGAAGCGAATATCTTAGATTGATGATATATATAATCATTTATGTTTTTGGTGCCATCTAAAGTGTAGATGGCACCATATTTATGATTAAGATATGCAGTCATCTGCATTAAATTCCTACCTTTGGTAAGAACCATTGGTAACATTTTCATTAAAAAAATGTCAATTACCTTGTTAGATTGTCTTGTTTACTCAGTTTTATTGTTTGCTTGGATTTTGTTTCTAAAGTCATCTACTATCACACCAGCGGTACCTTTATCGGTCTGCGAATCCTTAGCGCCGTCATTGGTGCTGGTCTCCGTGTTGTCGGTGGCCATCTTTCGGCCGGTCACGCAGCCGTCCGGCGGCGCGCTCGGACCGCGGCCGGAGCCCTGCAGGAAGTAGGTGCCGGTGATGTCGCTCTCAACAACATCTTTGAGCGGGAACGAGACGCATCCTAGGAACTCGCTCCGCCTGCAACAAAGGAGATTTGGGATCAGGTTTTGATCACTGTGGAGGTTTTAAACAGTGATGTTGATAAGCAATGGCGCATCGTATTAAGTGCCTGAATGTGAGAAAGAAAATAGCTTAGGTTATCAGGTGAATTGTAGTGATTGTTGGCTCTCACATTGTTTAAAATGAATGACTAAAAATTTTCAACATCAATATTAATAGCCAATTAAGTGATGGAATTTTAGGAATAAGTAACTTTTTATTATATTTATCAGATAAGTTCTTGAAAAATAAATGGCGCATTGATTAAAGTGATTTTTGCTCTCTGATTCTAATGGTCATTTTTTAAAATTAGTCATTTTGACGCATTGTAATTGTTATTTCATTGAATAAATGATTGATAAATTAGAAATAAATGATTTTTAATACCTGTAAGACCTACGGTTTTTGAACATGAAATGATGATCGAAGTATCATACTTGTTACCTCTTGCCATTGCCAATTAATTTGTCGTATTCATTTATTTGTTAGATAGAAACAGTATAAGTAGCTTTTTTTAATTTTTGATATATGCACGACCCACTCGAAAAGAAATTAATACTATGAGCTGGAACTAAAACTATTTTATGAGTGTATTTAAAATGGAAAAGGGGTTTGTAGTACAAACAGTATTTTAAAGTGTAAAATATGATGGCTTGTAATCGGCTTAAATTTAAAAAGCACAGTAATTTATACATAACGATAAGGTTTTTATTGAAGAATTAACTGTATTTTTCATAGTTATTTCAAGAAGTATAATTCAAGATATGGAAAACACGCAATCTTATTACATGGTAGCACGCACAACGGTATTGTTTGTTATAAGGTTGGTATAAAATATTTTGTTTAGTAACAGGATTTTTATAAGTGAACATTGTAATAATAAACAATTACTCGAAAGTACGAATTAGGCATATAAATAGAATATAATATATTCCATATTTTTGCTCTAATGTCATCAAACATAGATATAGACATAAGTACATAATTTACAACAGAAATCGATAATATTCATGGACAAAGACGACAATTTACAGATCTAGTAATTCACAAGACGTTCAAGCAACATGGAATACTTATAGTAAATAATGTTAAAATATATAACCAAAAATTTTACAATAGATGTTGTTGTTAAGATCGAAGTGACTACGACCGACATAGCTAGCGTGAAAGCTTAAAAAAGAATAGTAAAAAATATCATTTGTAAACTTATCAAGTGCACTTCTAACACTATAGATAATTCCATAGTCGTCACATTTATTAAAAAATTGAGGGCAATTTATCAACTGGACGGCAAAAATTCGCCAACTAACGATGAATTGCTGTTAGAGACACATGATCATTATCCTAAATGCAACATGACTTTATATTTTGTGTTCCACTTTTCCGTCGACTTAGAATAGAGGTGCCACCGAAATGTAGGCATATAGATCAGTATGACGTATGACTTTCTTATCATGTGGTTAACTATGCACTTAAAAATGATGCTAATTTTCACAAGTGCTTTAGAAAAAACTCTTGAAAAAGCTTAATGCTGAACTCAGTGCTAAGCCTTCACTTCCAATGTTCAATAGATTTGTGCATCTGTATCAGGTGTATTCACCTTTTAAATTATTGTTCCTGACTGCCGTGTTATCCCTTAACATTGCAGTATATTTTCTTCATTATATTTCTCATCGTGTATTTGTGATACCGTTTGTATCTCAGTATTTTATTCGTCACCTTTTAAAATATTTAGGGCATAATACAAAGTGCGTGTTTCTTGTACAATTAGCGAATTCTTATTCAAAATTTTATAACTTCTTTCAGATTCAAGCGTGTGTATAGAAAAGCTTGCATGATTAAACAGTGCTATACGCTATAGAAGGAGAAAGTTTCGTGTCGTTCTTTTGGAGGTCAGTTTGGTAATTATCAACTCCTTGTTAGTGTTATGTTAAGACCTTCTACTTTATGATTCTTAAAACGTAATAACTCTTATTGACTTGTTCCGCTGCTGTTAAGTACGCGACACTTGTAATGTTATATTTCTTAATGATTCGTCTCAACATTCTCAAGGAGGTGATATAGTATATGTATAGAAGCCAAGATGTTTTCATATAAACCAAGTTGTTTTTCTTTCCAAACTTTTGATGCCTTCTACAAGATTGTTTTTGATAAAAATAGTTTTTTAATTCAATTGTCCCTTGATTTCATTGTTTGGTTCGTTGGGTTTCTTTCTTTTCATCACGATTTCTTCTTTCATATCGAAATTATTGTTTATATCAAGCGTAAAATATGTCAAAAAATAGAAAATACTTTAAAATTGGTATGGGTCAATTACATACGAGTATGTTTCATTTATAATCAGCTGTATCTGTTCATTTGATCTACAAGATCAGTATCCAGGTTAAGAATCCATAATCAGCACGATTCTTATAAAAAGTGGTTATCTTAGAATTCCTTTTATAGAAGCAATAACTATATATGTCCCCGCAGTCATAGTTCACTTCCATTTATATCAACATGTGGTTCATTAGTACCACCGACGACTTGCAAGATGTGTATTACGCCTGGAATTGCATAATTGCCTAATATCCTTGTATTAATGACCACTAGAGCGGCTACTTTGACTTCCATTACGATAAGATTCTTGCCCTGAATTAGGCTTTCCTAAATTGGATAATATGCGTTAGCTAATTCATCATTGGAAAATCTTGGGATTCTTAGGTTTTTACTTTACATTCTGCGATTATTGATGGTAATTTTAAGATTTTTCCATAAAATTAAGCAGTTGACTTTAATCGTTACTTGCTGTCATGATTCCTTGAATTTTTTGAAATTAAAATCAGATTTCAACAACACATATACATATATTACACATATAAATTTGAAGACAGAACACACTTCTCTTATTTTGCACATGTTCCATTAATCGTCTATCTCTAGATATATTACAGTCGATAGTTTAAAATAGTGATATATTATAGACATTTATTTATACAACACACATCTATAGGACGTTCGTGCAATATCCTCCCCTAAAGTATCACATAAGCTGCTAAGCATGCAAAGGGCCTGTTCCAAAAAGCCGTTCTTCCTCGTTGCGATATACATTGGAGTGCAGGTCCATGCGTAGGTACTAGAGTGACTGGGGACACCAAGCGGGATCACTTACGGAGATCGTTGTCACTCTTCCTCGAAAATTGGCGGTTGGGTCTCGGACTCAGATTCGGACTCGGTAACTCTGTCGAGGATATCGGCCGGGAGGCTGTTCTTCCTCGCTCTAGGCTCGGGAGGGTCCCACTCGGGGAGGCTATTCTTTCTGCAAAGGTGGAGGTTTCGGTGCGCGTGCTGGTGGGAGCAGTGCTGCCTCGGAGGCGGGTCCTCCTTCTTCGTCTGACTCAGCCCGGCCACCGTTTGGGACACGAATGACATCCCTTGTCTCGCCTACTCTAATTTTTACTTTACCAATGAGGCGATACTGCAAAATTTGAATAATGATATCACCGATTGAGCTAATTAATTCACAAGTATGGTGCTTAATGCCTGATTATGTTAGCGGATGTTTAAATCATCGGATCATTAAGCTCATAGCGGTTATTGCGTTCACTACTTGTGCAAGAATTGCTACTTCCGTTCACCCTGACATTAAGTGTTTTTTTAACTTGGAATTATTTTAGTTGCTTTTACTAGTCTCGTTCAATCGGATATGTCAATAAAGTGGTTATGGTTACCGGAACAACTACTTAAAAATCTTAGTTGCGTATCAGAGAAACTCCTTGAAACTTTCAAGTGGGTACTAACGAGGCGTTCAAAATGAAAGTGAAATATCCGTTGGATCAAAAATAGCTAGCTTTTTGTAACACTCGATCAGAACAATGTTGGAGAAGTGTGTTAACGTCTATGGTTAAGAATCTCAAGAAAGTTACTTCGTCATGCCGAAATCTATTATAATTTACAATGGTAAATTAGGGCAAAAAGAAAAGGTTGTCTAAGTTAAAACGGAAAATCATCAAGGAAAAGTAGGTAAAATCATATTACTAGTACCTATTAAAAATATTCTAAATTCTTAAATTGAAATTTCAACTGGAACAGTTATATTACGAGTATTATTAGTAGGTTAACTGGAAGAAATCGCTCTTGTTTAAGTTATTTATTTTACAAAATAAATAACTTAACAAGAGCGATTTACTGTGTTTGTGTACAAAAAAAAAGAGTTAGTGTATAATTATACTGCATAGTAAAATTAAATAAATTTCTACATAAATAAATTATCACGCTGGAAAAAAATCGATTCTAAATAGCCATGGATTTTTTTAAATTGACATCATCAAATGTTCTAAAATTTCGTTCGTTATTTGAAATTTAAATAGAAACGCTGAACTGAGTTTCTGTGTTAAAGGGCAAAGGCATCAGCCGTCGAGACAGAGGAACAAATAGCTGGAGTGCACGCAAGGTGGCAGTTCGTGATGAATTGGCAATTTGTACAAATTGTTCTGATGTTATATCGGCTGGTGGGTCGCTTTACAATCAAGTCAGGCATGATTACCTGGTGATTGTGATCGGAAGTGGAATTAGTCCCCAATTTGTAACAACAACGTAAAATTTTGAAAAGCTTGCATATTGAGTTCTGTTTTTAATACTTGAGCAATGACTCAAATGACAGGTATTATTATTGATGGTGGACGGACAGGTATTATTACTGTAAAGATTGTGGTGTCATGAGTAGGACACTCTAGGAATCTCTCCCCTCAAAGGGCATGGTAAGCAAAGTATTTTATAATAAACTAAAGGTAAAAAATAGCCCCCTGATGGCAAAAAGGCCCTGTATTTAGAGCAGTTGCCAACGTTTTACTTGAAAGAAGAATTTTACAAAGAGCAACAAAGAACTCACAAAATCTTCATAAAACCTAAAAGTTTTAATTTGATGTTATGTAAAAAAAACAAATATAACGAATAACACAATGAAGTGTGAGGTTTATGTTGACCGTAGCCGTAAAAGTATATTTACAGCCTAGAATTGCATATAGAAACAGGTCAGTGATCTCGAGGAAAATTGTAAAAGCAGAAAGTTTGGCTGGATGCCAAGAACTAGACCCTCAGTCATAAAACTGTACTGATACCTCCTGTACAGCGTAGATCAAGACGAACAAATGTCTTCTCATGTTACACGAAAACCTCGTAAATTTGGTAATGTAAGACAAATGTTTGACATGTAATTGGAATTTGGACAAATAGAAATATTTGTTTTGGGAGTTAATGAGAATCGTGAGTTGGTTGTGTAATGATTTGATAATGATGTGAGTAATATAAACATTATGTTTAGGTAAGTTACCGATTCTAATTCGTAGTTCACCAAACTAAGGCCTAAGGTGGACTAGGGTTTTTATCCTTCTGATTCTAGAAAAGGGTCCCCTTTTATATACTAATATATAGTATATATAGTATATAGTGGTCATTATTGGGTTGTAGCCAAGTTACCTATTCCAATTGGTTGTTGGAAAAATTATAGAAATAGATAGATTAGAATGAGCACCACATGTTCAGACACAAGTTAAGACAAAGAAAATAATAAAACTGGTAAAAATAAAGTACGACAATTAGATACCCCACAAACGAAATACTTCGGACGAATGGTACGTGAAAAATGCCGAAAGAAATTTTTAATTCACGCGAAGTCGGGCATGAAAGAGGGGTGTGAAAAGACCCAGTTTTGTGTGTAGGTGTGTCAAGGAGTCAGTGCTTGCAAGTCTACTGAAACTGACATTCCGGTAATTGCGATGCCGAGGCGCATATGTGCTTATAATATTTCTGAGGAAGTCCCGAAGTAGTAAGTTGACCTTAAAGAAAAGACGAATTCGAAAGGAATAATTTAAAGTCGTAGAAATTATTGTCAAAAATAATGCTAATCCGTAAATGGCTTATGCATTAGATGATAAAATAGATGGTAATGGAAATAAGAGCTGTGGATTTTGTGAAGTACCTTCAAATAAATAAAAAATAACTAAAGTTACCAATTACAACTATAGAATAACAAAGATATAATCAATATTTATTTTAAAAAAACAACCGTGCTGTTGGGATTTTACAGCTAAAATCATGCTTTTCAATAAATTACTACCTAGTTTACAGCCTAGAACTCGGCACTTGCATATAAATTTGCATAAACTAAACGGACCATATTCAAATAATGACAGCTTTAAAATTATAATGGAAAACTCTAAAGCTCCAAATGTTTCTTCTGCAAACTATAAAACTAAAAGTTCCACTAAAGAATAACACAGAAAATATATCGGTGGAGGACCGACAAAAGTGACAAGAATATCCTCTTTGAAAGTGTTAGTTCATGTTCATTCAACGGTAACGTACAAAATGTACAAAGTAAAGGAGTCGAGATAGGACGGCTTATTTCCCGCAGGTGACAGTATAGGTCAGTACATTCGCGTTCCGAGTCAAAGCTTCTGGCAGCAAAGAAGCGAAGAGCAAAGTGGAACGCAGTCTATATTGTGGAGCACTCGCTATGAAAACTCGGACAGTCAGTTGGCTTTTTAAATGGAAAATTTCAGACACTGTGACTGTTTTTGTTAATAATCTTGCGATTGAAATCCTTATTAGTGAAATATGGTTTTTAGAACCTTCCTGAACGATTCGGTTAAACGTAATTAGCTATGTTCCAAAACGTGTCTCGAATTTCTTCCATAATTACGACAGGACACTCGCTGAATCATACCCCAAAATGCGAATGGCCACACGCAGTCCATGCACACGCACATATACAAATTTGACGTCATTGCGTATATTTTTGCCATGTCACCTATTGTCCGTTAGGAGAGCCCCATTCGAAGACTCGTGTCTGAATTGTTGGTTGGTGATAGCCTATTAGGACAAAGTCGACGGATTTTGATCGTTCTTTTTTTGTTTATTAGCATTTTACTCAACTTGTCAGTAACCCATTAATGACCCACTACAGGGTCGGGTCTCCTCCCACAATGAGACGGATGTAGGCATTAGTCCTCCACGCTGGCCTAGTGCGGGTTGGTGGACTTCACATGCCTTTGAGAATTTTTTTTTCTGAACTCTCAGGCATGCAGGTTTCCTCACGATTTTCCTTCACCGTAACAGCAGGTGATATTTAATTTTTACAAAGCGCACATAACTTTTTTTACAAAGTCATTAGTGCGTGCCACTGGGATTCGAACCCAGATCTCTCGATTCGAGGTCGAATTCTAAGCCACTGGGCTTTCACCGCAGCTACTCAACTTAGGGAATGGTAAAAGTTTTATCAAAATCGGTTCAGTAGTTTTTGTGATGTCGACTAAAAACTAAAAAGTCATGTTCTTAGAAGTATCACGTATAAATATAAAACAGGGCCGCGCCTATCTTCAGCCAACCTTATGTATGTCGAGGCTGGAAACTTATTTTTTTCATGCCACACTTTAGCAAGTAAACAAGTTAGACGCGTAGACTAACTGGCTGCCGGCATAATATCACCTAAAATGGACTGATTGCGGATAGCACTTGCCGAGGTAATAAGTCAGTGACTTGTATTTGAAAATAATGTTTAAAAGCAGAACAGCCTTTGTGATATTTTTTTTTGGTCATAGTTTTGTAGCGACGTTTAAAGGTCAAAGAAATAACATAAAATGCTACTGCCATTCTAGTAAAAAAATTTTTGATTCACTTAGTTTTCATTATTATCAGGGATCCATCTGATTAAGGAGGATATGGCTGAAGACTTATATAAGGTCTAACGAATCCTTTCATAAAATCAGATACCCCAAATATCTTCATACTTATAATTTGAGCTTTGCTATGGTTGTTTTAGAGTTGTGGTTTCTTCTTAAGATCAGGTAGTCTACAGCACTTTTCTGCTTCTACTACTCGTAGATATGTTGGAAAATCATATTACTATTATACAAACGAGGGTTTGGGAGGATGGATGGATCCAATGGATGTTTGTTAGTCTTTCGCGCAAATTCAGTTGTTGTTAGTCATACTGCACTACAGACTAAGTTTTATTTACTTTTAAAAGAGTGCCCGCCCGCTTTTTTCTCCCAGTCTACGTTTTGCCTGAGGGGCGATCAAAGCGGATGAATGTAGAATGTATAATTTATCTGTATGACTTTCATTAAGTGTGCACAAATTGTACCTAATAATGCATAAAAGCTTTTGAGTTGAGTTTGAGTCAGGATTTGGATGAAATTCGGAACATAGGTAGATATTACCTGTACTAACATATAGAATAACCTTTTCTGGTTTAATTTTAAGAACGAAGACGCGGTCTAATATAATATAAATTGCAAAGTATACTGTACTTGTTTGCCATATCATGGTAAGTGTATAAGAAGTTCATATGGGAAAGGCAGCACGTCTGACGTCACAATGTCAACGATTTTCCGTCAAGCACGGAAGTGTTTCTTGACACTTGAGTCACGTACATGATGTCAATATGTCATGTCAAGAGCCATAAGGGGGTGGGCCTTAGTTGTCTATTTTTGCGTCTTTATTAGCTTCACCGACTGAAATTTTTGTGATACAGAAGCTTTAAACGTAAATTTTTTTGAGTAGCAAACGGGCACGCAGTGGTCACTGCAGCCCATGAACACCTGCATCCAACCCCAAATAGACAAGAAATCATATCTCATATTGTATGCGGCGGCTACTCATGAGAACTAAGATGTTTTGTTCGCTACAAACAAAATATCTCAGTAGATACTTCAATCGAAACATTAGTTTGTCCACATTTTTTAATTGTCAACAAAGAAACGAACAAGCTTTACCCAAAAAAACTATTTTCTAACCAGCTTTTTTTACAGTAAACAACATAAATCGTAAAGCGACGGGTAGAGCCCTCTATCTCCCCCCAACTCACCCCTTCACAGAAATTAATGGAGCGGGGACGAATTAACGCATTTCCCTAACCGCGCCCCTGTTTTCCTGTGGCATTCCTTGTACAGTAAGATAAGCAAAATAGTGATGGTGACTGTACTACCTTTAAATATATTATAAAAAAATAACCGACTTCAAAAAAGTATGAAACAAAATTTGTTAAATGAAGGTTGGTGTTTTTGTATCAAGCATTTTTATTTGTATTTAGAGCAAAGTAAATGCTAGTAGCGGTGATAGCCCAGTGGCTTAGAATTCGACCTCGAATCGAGGGGTCCGGGTTCGAATCCCAGTGGCACGCACCAATGACTTTGTAAAAAAGTTATGTGCGATTTATAAAATTAAATATTACCTGCTGTTACGGTGAAGGAAAATATCGTGAGGAAACCTGCATCCCTGAGAGTTCACAAAAAAATGTTCTCAAAGGTATGTGAAGTCCTCCAACCCGCAGTAGGCCAGCGTGGTGGACTAAGGCCTACATCCCTCTCATTGTGAGAGGAGACCCGACCCTGTAGTGGGTCATTAATGGGTTACTGACACAAATGCTAAACGTGATAAGATTATTCCATCTATTACAACCGGCGGCTAGTTTTACGTCATCCGATTACCGGGTCGCTGTAACCGTAAGCCGGGCTACTAAAGTATATCCGTACTATTCCGTACACAAAATATTTCTCGTAAACTTACTTGGTGGTAGTGTTAGTATGCAATGATATTTTTTTTTAAATTATTGTAAATGAATAGCAAACGACACTTAAGTTCGTTTGTTATTCCTAAACTCACAATGCAAAGCTTATCCCAAAAGGACTTACACACTACTTACACACAATATACACAAGTATATACATACAATAATAAATATATGGCACTCTGCTGATATTAGCCAATTATAGCACGGCGTTTAGCACCCTTGCTCCGCTCGCCATACAATAATAGGCTACTTAGTCTTAAGCTACAAATATCGTAATGTAAGTAGGTACCAACTTAATATATTTTTTTACAACATTTGAGTTTGACCTTTCCAATACAACTACTCGTACGTAGGTAACCAAACATCCAGTTGATATTTGCACAACGGAATCGAATGTTATTCCCAGTAACGAGCCTTGTGCAAACTTTTCCGTTTGCACACGTGGTATTGACTAGCAGTGGACCGATTTAATGGGGGAATGTTGATCCATTGACTGGAAGATTGGAAGTTTGGATCGGTTTGAAATAATTTGCACCCACAAATCATGCAACCCTTTTATAGTCCACGTTGGGTACGGATCTGTCACAACTGAGGGAGACCTGGGCCCTGATTCTGTAACATTTCGTGCCGATATCGTGTGACATCAAACCGTACGTCATTTTATGAACTCGGCACGACAAGGAACCTTAATGTCTTTTCTATAAGGCACACAACAGATTGTCACGATATTTGACTTTTAAGTTTTTTTTTTTTGACTTTTTATCGCGGGTAAAACATGACATTGCCGCGATACGAATGCGAACGGTCACACAAAATCAGGCCCCTGGAGCATACTCCACCACGCTGCTCCAAAGCAGGTTGGTACACGCACGAACAATCCCGACCTTAGAAATACTATGGGAGCACTCACACTGCGCGCGAGTAAGTCGTCAGCCGACTTGTTATATTCTGAATACGAAAACGCGTCCAAACTGAAACGGCCTTAAAGTGATATTGAAGCCAAGAAGAGTATTGGAAACAAAACAAACTAAGACATCGCAGTCAAGACAACAGCTAATGAAAACAAACGGGATGTGAAAAGTTCAGTCGTGAAAGTACTGAAACAAAATGGACAAGGCTAAAACAAATGTCTGCAAAAGCACAACTTCATAACGGAAGAGCGTATATAAAGTGTAATATACACCTTTAAACCTTCTAGACACGCGGGAGTGTGTAAGCCAAGTTAGGAACAGAAAATGCTGAACAATTAATCAGTGAATGGTTTATCTATTTCGAAGTTTTTGTTTTATTTTATCTTTAGAAGTGTATGAACCAGTGATTGGTTTCTGTCTTTCGACAACCTATTTTTGAGCACAAATGTATCTTACTTTTTCTTTTAGAATCTTAATGTACGTTGTTGCTCATATTCTTGTAAAACTATTATACAGCTATTATTTAAAAAGTATTTATACAAAAGCAGTTTGTTTATTTTCGCTTAAATTCATTTATGTGCTACACTTCTAGGAACTTTTTTGGGATTCGGCAGGAGAATTCTAGACTTCTATCAGCAATTTCCACGTTTTTGTAACTTGGTCCTCTCTTCACATAAACGTTTTAGTGGGATAGAATCTACAAATAAAACCCTCATTTAGGTAATGGACGAAATGCAGCTACACGTTCATTCAATCCGCAGTGGCTGTCCATCTGTACGTACCACGCCTAATAGTGTATTAAACTAAAAGCTTCTACTCTAAGTTACTAACCTAACTCTTTCATTGAAGATTTAACGTATTAAAACGTAATTTTGATACGCTAAAGGACTAAGCGGTTTTACCTCATAAATTTACAATAATCTGCCATGGGCCCACACTAGACAAGAATACACACACATCCAGAAAGAAAACAAATTGAATCTCTGCTTTGCTTCGAATCGAATCCAAGATAAATAAACAAGATTTACGAGAAATAAGTATATCTGTACATATACTACTATATATGGCGATTAAGAAGCTGTTAAAAATTCAAGTTGCAAAAACCTTCACAAAAAACAATACTTTTGTAATTAGAAAAGAAAATAAAGAAAGAAGTGGACCAGCGAACAATAAAGCGAGTGGAACTGAAATGGAAATTAATAATTTACAAGAGCCAGATAAACACGAAAATGATACAAAGTAACGTACCAACACAATGTTTCCAACGGTTACAATACATGATTACATGAACTATACGACAGAATAATCAAATAATAATTATAGACTTTGGTGAAACAGTATTGACAATAGATAAACACAGTTGTTATAAATAGTAGCCTAAATTTAGGAGGCACTATTTTCACTGATTAACCTTCATCCACGTTAGGTTCATTTGACTAAATACAAAAAGTATTCACATTTGTATGTAACATTGTACCTTGTAAGAATTTCGACTGATAAAATCATATTCACAATATATGTAGAATTAAAATGACGCAAAAAGTAAAACAGTAGTAGTAGAACAAATTGGAACTAAGATTCGTATAATTAGACTCATGAAAATTAAATCGGAGCGATCTGAAATATTAATAATTTAAAAGACACAGATGAAGTAAAACAGACGAATGTTAACTTCGTAACTCAGTAGTAACTGTTGCCATGGTACATTATAATGGAATATTAATAGGCATTTTTCACGTGGGTTGAAACCCACGTGAATAACGACCTCGATTGCTGAAGCAATCGATAAGGACACGTGATAAAATTAGGACGAAAAATCTAATTATGCCAAATTTAGAAGTCGTTATTCACGTTGAAACCTTCATCCATACTTGATACAGTCGAACAAAAAAAAACATTTTCTATATTCGTGATGTAAAAAAGATTTAAAGACATCGCAAACCAACAGTAAAAAACGATAGTATTTTGTTAAGAAAAGAGAATAAAGAAATAACCCGACCAATGAAAAATAAAACGGAAACTACTGAAATGGAAATAAACAATTTATAAGCCAAAGATGAACCCAAAAAAGAAGAACGGTAAGTTAGTAACACGGTTGTAACAGACGGTAGGGAACCGCGGTAAAACTTAATAGAATATTAATAGGCACGTGTGTTTCGGCAATCGATAAGGACACGTGATAAAATTAGGACGAGAAATTGGGTAATGGCCTACATGCTGCCTGGAAAATTTAGCAGGTAGCTCCCACAATGGATCCTTAATGAGATGTTTGGTACCTTAATAACATGATTAGACTCGACTTGTTTTGGGCAAAGAGGTTTTATTTATTCCAATGGCATTCAGAGTGTAGAGATATAACATTTAGTAATATAGTAAATGATAGCCAAGATCGGGCTCAGTGGCGCGCCTTGGGAGAGGCCTTTGTTCAGCAGTGAACTAAAATGGCTGAGAAAGTAAGACACGTAAGATAGGCAAACATTTATCGACTTCTATCGAGCGGAACGGGTTCGAATACCATTGACGAGTTTAAGAATAAGAGTAAGAGAAGAATCTCTACCTGATCCTGTAGTAGGTGACAAGTAGGTTGATGAAAATAGTGATGACGAAATTATGAGTCAAATAAACATTGTCAAAAACGTTCTCATTGATATATAAGTCCACGCGGGTCACAAGTCAACAAATAGTTATTAACTCACACACAACAAAACTAAGATATATCGGACTTTTTCCTCATAAATATGTTACGAATCGTGACCTACATATCTTTAGGTAGTACAAAAAAAATAATTCTTGATGATAAGTTCTCGAAGAGTCATTTCTATAGAGAATCGACGGTGCTCCGATGTATTGGAAGAATGCCAGCAACCAGTAATGACGCCGGGCTTGGTTGCAGTGGACCACTCGAGGGTAGTCGTCGGCAAAAATGTTTTGTTAATGAACAATAGAGTCTCATTGAGACCGTTGATTGTGATTAAATTCAGATCATTGTAGATCTTTCTGCAATCGGCTCTGAAGTAGTTCAGATCATTACAGACTTGTTTGAATATTACTATCAATATTTTGATCAAATAGTTTAGCTAGAAAATTGATGTATGTTACCTACAATGGATAATAACTGATGTGAGAAATCAATCGATATTTTCAATTAGTTAAGACTATTACTACGCATTTGTGAACAGAAATGTGCAATTCTGACGCTATTTGAATAACAGCTTATACTAGTAAAATATCATTTGAATACTACCTACTTTTTGAATCTTTGTATCTTTTAAAGAGTTTTATGAAATTTTTAGTCTGGGTCTTTCTTTTGCTTCTCTTAGGCCTTTCTATTGAGGTCCATTGTTAGAAATGGGTCTGAAATAAATTCTACAACCAGACCAAACCCAACAGTGTTTTCCTGTTATTCTGTGGTCAGAATCCACTTGGTTATGGCAAGATGTTTTCGTTCTTCTTCATTTATGGTCAGTTCCTAAAAAATTGCGATTAAAGTATTGGATTTGATTAAAGATTTTGATATTAACTAGACGTCTAATACTTCTAACGAGCCCCTTTAGTTACTTGTTATTGCGGTAACACTAATGACTATATCGTAACGCTTTCCAACTGAGCTTGGAACAAGCTTTCATTATTATGTTGGCTCGCGTTTGACGAGTTATCTCTTCATAACGACTATTAATTGGCTTAACATCTTTAAATAAGCATTCTTGTTTCACTGATGAGTGTGCGTTTTCGACATTAAAACATATTTTAAGGGCAGCATAAATTGCCGCAAGTTTAGTGTGTCTGCAAGTAATTCTGTCCTTAAAGGTAGGCTCTTAAGTGGCTTGGTGATGTAAAAAGACCTCATCTATATACGTTTACAATATTTATGAGCGTCATTAAACGTAATGTATACAATACAGGCTTTATTATATAAGGTAACTCAATTCCCCGACGAAGCCGACACGAGTTAGTTGGTACACATGATTAAATCAAACCCGACGTAGTAGAACAAAGTTTATACAATTACAAGTTTATACAAATACAGCTACATTTGAAATCAGGAAAAGTGCTCGAGACGAAGTAAATGCTACAAAACGAAAAGTATAAAACTGAAAATTAAAGCAACCAATTGTGAGTGACAAAAGGATCACGACACGAACGCTTACCGATTCGCTCCTACACACTCGAGGGTTCCTTGTGAGGGGGTGACACACACAGTATCCACAAGCACACGAGCACAACACTTCAACGATGGTGGTATTCAATGCGTAATCGTACGAGGGCTCGGCGGACGGGGGCTCGCTGGCGGCGAGTGAGGAACGACTGGCCGGGCTGCGCGGTTATCGATCGCCGTGCGCGTCTGCTCTGCGCCCCGCGTCATTCCACCCCCAATATCTTATGTATGAGAGCGGAATATGCCAGGAAAGTGAAAATTTTCACGGCAGAACTTAAGATATGTGTGGTAAGCCGATTTGGACGGTCATCCCGGTAATCTTCTTTCCCGCGTGGACATTGATCGGGTATGGCGCGATTGGGCCCGGGCGTGGAGCGTGAACGGTTCGGATAATATAGGTGACTGAGTCTGGAATTTTACTGGCTCTATTCCGTCGGTAGATATGAAGAGAAATAAACATCAAAAATTTTACTCACTACTGCAATAAAGCATTCAAGAATTTTCAATACAGAAAAGGCTGTGGATGAAAATGCTCATGAAAATGATGATGATGATAAGAACCATGAGAAAACTATATTCTAAATTGTTATTCTATGAAAGCTCAAGCGTCAATAAACAACAACGTAAATACTTTGAATCTTTAATCATGATAATAATACAAATTGCGCATACATTTGTTCAATAATACATACTGTAAAATGATTTCAAAAATACCAAAATTAAATTCGTAATCGTATGATGTCGTTATGAAATCTCCTGATGTTGTAATCCTGTTTCTACTAGAAATAGGAAGAAATAAGTGGGTGGAAATAATCCTCCCTTCCTACCGTTCCCCTTCAACATCAATTAATTAACATTTAATTGCAGCATGATCCTTAAACATTCAGCCAATGAAGAAACCGTATTTCACCTAACAGGTCCCTTTGCTAGATTTAATAATGAAACCATATTCGTGTAATACTTCCAAGAAATGTTCAGTAAGGAACTTGGTAATATAATTACCGTTGATTGCGTCTATAATATCAGGCAATCCAATTACTTAAAGGGACTTAAACTAATTTTCCAACAAATCAACCGAACAGGCTTAACGCTAGAATCAAATTGTGGAAAGCCACTTACCATTGGGAATTTTAAGCGAGGAACAGTCTTTTTCGTAAGCGTAAGCGTAAGTTTAATACCTATGCCGAGACGACACCATTGTGATTCACTTGAGGATTTACTGGTATTTTTATAACTCGTTATGTAACATGCAAAATTTTCAAGAATAGCTACACATTTATTTGCAAGCTCAGACAGAGCCTTGCCGTATTTGAAGTTACAGTATGGTTTTCCATGGAACGCAATTTACCATGAATGTGAAGATGGGATGACTGAGAATTCAAAGATCAGTACGATCTTCTCATCTCAGACTATCAAAATTTGAAAAAGATATTCGCCACTTAATTTGAAGTAAAAACTTAACCACTATTACTACTTAAATTGAAAAATCACATATTATATCGTAGCTGTGACATATGCCTGAAGCCAATTAGCGTTGAATATAAGTTACGAGAAGCTTCCGATAATACGTTTCTGACTTCACTGAATCGTGGAGTGCTGCGTCCTTATTACCGTCAGTAGTAGCTCTGATTACCGAACCGCTGAAATGCTTGAAAGTTTTAACTAGTTTCCTCATCACATGAAGGAAAATTGTGTAGCTTGTTAATTTGAAAATATCAACGTTTTTAAAAGAGGTAAAACTTATTTACTCTTATTAGCCCATGTGTTAATTGCCGTGTCGCACGCAAAAGTTGCTCGCATGACATCGTAATTGCATACATTTTGACGCATGTCAGTGCGTTTGAGTTTGGATAGTTCCATAGAGCCCTGTGTTTTAATTATGTCGTGTAGCTTGGTCGGTCGGTTACGTCAGCCAACTAGCACAAGGCCTTAGAATCTTTTCACTCACACCTATCATTGATTAACTTTTTGTTTTAACTTGTTTGGTATTTTCATGAAGTTAGCAGTATCCTACAGTGTTGTTCCAGAAATTTCTTAATGCTAAAGCCTGTAGGTATAACAACATCTCCAAGTTCGATTTAAAATTTAAAGGAGATAGAGCAGCGAGCGGATGTATTATTCAAATCAGGATACAATTTGCTTTGTCTGATACACGTGGAATGTCTGATCGTTTGGAAATTTCCTTCCTATTTGTAGGAAGCTCTGTACTGGCGCAAGTCGTTTGATAATAATGCATGTGTTTTAGCTGCAATATAATTTTAGTGTCTTTGATCTTAAAAATCAAGCGACGTAGAGCCATTGTAACTCGTCTAAAGTACCTATCTACCTGCTACAGCTATGTATACTGTAAAGTTACATTGTGTTCATGTCTTGTGTGTTTGTTGTCATTTCGTTTTAGTCAGAAAGCTGTGGTTATCAGATTAACCTCATGAGAGTAACAGTCAACTTAGATAGCATATCAATCCTAGTAGAGCTTTGACATTGGCATTCATGGTTTGCAGAAATGACATCTGATGATCGCATGCCTGTTGGCTACTCGTTTCCTATTAAAACAATCACTTCTAAGCCTTCTAAGCCTTCCAGCGCATCACTGGCGAAGATCACTGTTGACCGTTGCTCATGCTGCATCCGCGTCAAGGTATTTTTTATAAGTTTTACAAGCAAACAGACATTTGGGCCACCCGATGGTAAGTGGTCACCGTCGGCTATTGACACTTGTAACAGCAGAGGATTCGTTGCGTTGCCGACTTTGAAGGAAAGCTCTTTTTACGCCGCTTTTGAAGACCCTATGTCATAGTCCTGCGAAAATGTATCACATTTCCTTACCTGTATTTCTTATCTCGATGCCACACAGAGATGTGCAGCATCTGATGGTCGTAGATCGCTGTTGGTAATGGCAGCTTCAGGTGCCTCTGGAACTCTGGTTCCCTCTTGCCGTACAGCACTGAGGTCCGCTGGAAGATTGACCTCTGCGACGTGAGGGACTGGGTCTCCGTTGCTCCGTTTATTACCACCTGAAATGGACTTTCGGTTAGTAAGATAATAATAATATAGTGTAAATACCAATACTAAGTATACAATTTAAAGATGTAGATTGCAAGCGGAAAATTGATAATCATTAGTCTGAGGTTTAACGAGATTTATTAGTTATTCAACGTATTCGACTCCTATTTTACTTTTCACTACACTCTAATTTAGTTTATTCGCTTTCTTTCATGCATTTTTTGTTTAGGGAAACGAATAAAGTTACGTTATGGTTTTTAGATACGATGCCCAGTAGAATAGATATATTTATTCCCAGTTTAAAGCATGGCATATTTCATGAGCACTATCACACTCCAAATGCCTTCTAAATCCGTTTTTGTCTGTCTGGAGATAGTACCTACTCCTTAAAAATGCGTTCACAATGAATTTAAAACAGCAAACCCAATTTCGCCATTCGTCCATATATCCGCTGTAAATAATAAAATCACTAAACTATTGCTTTTAATATCGATTAGTAGTCAAAGTATATTTGATCCTCGGTACGACACAATTCAGTTTACTCACGTCACAGCTATTAGGTATCTATTAAACTGTCCCAACCATGTTTGTTTTGGGCAAATTACATTTACTGAGAGTAGAGTAAACAATGTGGTCGCTCCTGACATTGATGGATTACATGCGGATGCCCAAACGGATTTTGTTAGAGTCCTAACAGCCTGGTATTATTTTAATTGCAAGAGAGTAGGAAACGACCGCGACAAGCTAACCGACATAGCTCTCAAAGTCAACAAAATGAAGTGTCTTTGGGCTGGCCACATCGAAGGATCGATGAGCGGTGGGGAAAAGAGTTCTTGGTTTCGTTTCTTTAAATGGCGACCACGTCTCGGCAAAAGGATCCACTTGGTTGGAAGGTTGAGTAATAAAAAATTGGAACACATGTTAATAGTACTTAGATAGTTAATATAAAGGTATCTGGAAGTCTCATAAAGAAAATACTGTTTTAAGGCAAGACAACCATTGAACACTCAAAATCTATTTATAACATTTGTGGCCTAGTAACAGAATGGACACAACAGTCGATTAAAATTTAATTGAAATATTTATAGCTAAACGTCTTTGACATAACGTCATGAGTGTGTCGGCTACAGAGAGTTCCGCAGGTTTGGGAAAAATATCTTCGTTAATATAAAACTACACAAACTTCGCAGTTGGTTGAATCATATTTAATTTTGTGTCATGGAGAAAAAGTGCCGTGTAATTTAACTTTACTTTTCTTTACTTAAACCGCCTTAAAGCAAGCTTTTAATTGAACTGGTACAGTTTACGAAAGGTGGTATTCTCAGTTTTCATATTAATTCGTTACGAAGAAAGTCGCTTCTTGAGATTCAGTTCAGGATGTGTAGATAGTTCAGGCGGTATGGATCATCATGGATGTTGGAGATACATTATTTGAGGGTAACAGTCCTGTTGAGTACCAATCTTACGTAGAAGAATGGACAAGATAACCTTAATATGAAGATCCTATTGGTAATCTTTAAATATGGATCCCTAAAAAGCAATTGACATGTACCAAATCCGCCAAATGGATTACATTATTCTAGTAACGTCTTTCATCAACCGATTTCATTACGCCTCCACAACAGATTGAAAAATTATTGTTTCACGCCCACTTAAACACTTCTCCAGGGGAATAGGTAACCGATTTTTTGAGATTCGATTAAAATATTTGAGCGAGGCAATCAAATTCTAATAACTGCGTAACGACCGACCATTAAATTCTTTATGATAAAAATATTACCTTTGCATAAGCGTTAATATCTTCCGTTTTCCCACTGGCCCGTTGCAAATCTTTGCAGCGAATAACTGTAAACAAGCATCACGTTATTATTGAGCTTCATAATTACATTAATCAAAATTATATAAACGAAGTAGGAGCCTGATAGTCACCACTCACCGTGCACGTCTATAACATCATTCCTGGTTAAAATTTCTAAATCAATTGTACCCTTTAACGATTGAAATCTGTCAGTGCTTCGGTCGAAACGACTGCTAGCAACGCTTCCCCTTTTTTCTTCACTGCTATTGATGCTACATTCTTCTGGAGAATACGTCAAACATCGTCTCGAAGACCGATGTTCGATCACCGGCGTCATGCCATCATTTGGTATCAAATCCTCGTCTAATTTACTTGTTTTATGCGCCCTCTCTTCGCTCAGAACGTTACTTGATCTTTTGAGATTAGGCACTGGGGTGATAGGACTCGGAATGCCATTTTCTAGGGTCAGCCCAAACAATTCCCTAGATCTTTTGTTTTGTGTTGGATCGTACGGCATTAAGCTGCTATGAGACACATTGGATCTAAGGGACGTGTTCGGTATAGAGAAATGATCGCACTCAGTCTCGGGCAAGACGTTCTTACAATTGTATGGAGAGCTCAAAGGCTCACAGAGTGAGACATTTTGTAAATCTAATGCTGGACTCGGAATTTCCATTTGCAAAGTACGCAATAACGATGACTTTGATTCTATCTGATTTTGTTTCCAAAGACTTTCATTGCTCACGGTTGATTTCTTTCTTCGAATGCATCTTTGTCTTCGTAATCTATTGTTACCACATTCGTTTACTGCTGAACAAAGATCCGGCGTGGATTCTGATGACATATACTCTAAGTTACCTCTTTCGGTTATTGAAAAATTCATAGAATTTGATCTATTTAGCGATTTGCTTACTCTTTCGTGTGTAATTGTTTTATTCTTGCTAATAAAATTTTCTGGTGTTCTTACTTCTCTTTCATTATACCCATCACCGTCATCTAAAATGAAACCTCCAATGGGCACATTCTTTAATAATTTATCATTGACTCTATTTACCGGTAACATTTTTTTCGTCGGTGTTGATTTTGGAGACACTTTTGGTGAAACAGAGTTTTCTCTTGACAAATTAACGTACCTCGCTTCTTTAATTAGATTCGTTTTATTTTCTGCTTGACGATTGACAAACAAATCTTTAACAGACTCAATGGAGGGCATGGGCTCTTCTTCTTCCATTGCTTTATCTTCGCTGCCTTTATTCAATATCCTTCTTTTAGATTTCACTATTTTGGTGCTTTTAATTATGTCCTCTATCATTTTTTCAAGTGTTACATCTCCCATTTGAGTGGTCGAAACAGTTGATTCGGAAGAGTTCGTCACTGAATCTCTACATAATATAAATTTATTTTCCATTTCTGTAGAGCTCTCTTCGTCTCTAATAGCAATTGTATATGGGTTTTCTATCTTTGGAAAGTATTGCGTAGCATTCACAGCGTCATTTTTATCTCTTTGGGATTTACTATGAGTGCTCATGGTACTAAATCTTAGAGCCGCTAACTTTACAGACAGAGGTGTCATTGACACCGGTGAACAGCCATCTCTTAATAAAGTATGTGCGTCTTTTTTGTCAATTGACGGTGATTTAAAAGAACTCTCGAAGTCGTTTGATTTCTTTCTCGTTCTTTTGAGAGGCCGAATATTGCTAAGCCCATTATCATTTTTATTAAAATACAGTGGATTGTCTGTAAAAATATGATGCCCAAATATAGGCAAGGTTGATTTTTCTAACCGTTTTTTATCAATGACTAGCGGTTTTTCTATACAATTTATAACTAAGTCTTCATCATATTCTATTTCGACTAAGCCTTCGCTGGCGGTTTTGATAGTGCTAACTGGATTTTGATTTTTAATTTGTTTAGCTTTTACTAATGAATCTCTACTACTGTTAGTTGACATGCTAAGCCTATCAGATAGGTCATTGAGGGATGGTTCTGATAAGCTGTGACTTAGCTTTGGTGGACTCAAAAGACTTCGGTCAATATTCTTTATTCGCCTTTCAGATTTATAAGCACAGCTATTTCTTGAAAAAACTTCATTATTGTTGACACTTGACATTTCAAGTTTTCGTTTCTTAGCTTCTCTGACTCTTCTACTGTAAGTTGGTGGAGTAGGAGGTAGATCAGGAGGAATTTCATCTTCGACATCTTGATGGTAGAACTTTCGCCTTTCGAAATTAGGCGTAACTGAGGTAGGAGTTATATTGCTAACGTCTTTTAATGCTGTAAATTCAGTTTTTTTGATGAAACCCTCTTTATAATAATTGGGTGTGTGCCCTACGTAGTTTATATTTTCTTTGTCTACATTTTTGACGCTGTTTTTTCGCGCTGCAGCTCCTAAGGATCTTCTTTGATATCTGCTTGGTTTTTTACTTTTCTTTAGCGTCTGGGCGTCTAAAGATCTCCTGGCTTTATCACTGTATTGCCTACTATATAACTCTCCGTTTTCATTTTCTAATCCGTTTGCGACATTTGTGTCTTGGTTCTTTTTTCCATAAACCGCCCATTTAAGCATTTTGGAATCTGTAACAAAAATAAGCACATTAAAATTGAATAGGAAATAAAAACGGACTGATATAATTATAATATACTATACTACAAGATGGAGTGTCAAAAACAAGAAACTGAAATAGTTTTCTTTTAAGCTTTTGAACATTCTCAAAAACACGCCAAAGACTAAAAGTTTTTCCACTTTTCAACTTGACATTGGCAGCGCTGTCGCATGCAATGTTCATTACACCGTGAACGTGATATTTTACAAGCTCTAAATTTTTAAAGCTTTTTATATTGCACCATACTTTTTATGTCTTTCAGTGAAATTTCGCAAAATGAACTAAGAAACGCTTATAAAAGGAGGACATTTTAGTATCGTAAAGTCGTAACTTACGATCGGTAAGAACAATACACATATAAGTTCGTAATAATGTGGTTTTGGTTATGACTGCTTTAATAAATAATCCAGCAATTGTTTTTTTGAAAAATAAAGAATGAAAATTTCGCATGTTTTATTAACGAGATTTTATTTTTAGAAGTGACGTACTCGTATATTACAATTTATATAAAGATCTCATTAAGTTACAAACAAACTAGGTTAATTAATGTCTTAATTATACGGTCAATCGAAAGACGTAGTTTTATGAACAATCTATATTTTATTTAGTCTTTAAAACCTTATTACCAAAAAATCTAGACTCGAACCCTGTTCCTGTTACTTTATTCGAATAAATCAGTTCTGATATTACACAAAAATGTAGTAAATAATAATAACAGTTGTAAGAGTTACCACAGCAGTAGTAGCAAAAGTTGAAATTGAAAAATTACAAAACGGTTTGCAAAAATAATCGCGATGCATAGAAATACCGCAGTTATAGCACGTTAATGATCCAATTAAAACACTAAGAAATACTCAACCATACCATTACAAAGTAGGTCAAATTAAAAATGTAAGCTTTACTACTAGGTTATTAACACAAAATTAAATTTCCCGTAAAGTTCCCGAGTATTCAGTGGCAAAACATTCATTTAATGTTGAAACTAGGGCGGGTGTAATGTTTTCATTAAATGCTTACCGTTTTGAAAGCTCATAAAATATTGGAATACTGTGCCCACGGTTAGCGGTATACATTCAGTAACGATTTCGCTAGAGATGTGGTTGTTGTAAATACTTTATTCGGTGAGATACTCTATAAAGCTATGTTTATGAAATTTCGCAAGCATATTGAAATTAACAGTTAAAAAACTATATGAACTTACAGTTATAACGCTTACGTAGTATCTGTATACTATGTGGAATAGAATTAGGGGTTAATTATTCTATTCCTACCGGGCATAGTATACAATTATCAGGTAAAATAAATATAAAAATGTAAGGAACAGTGAGTTTGTTTAAATGCTATTTTTTTCAATTAAATTTATGAATAAATAAAGAAATACTGAAACGCGCGCAAAAGAGTCGAAAAGCGGGCATGATGGCATAGCGTCACGCCGTCATAGCATAGTACAGGTCGATTTTACTGCCAAGGCGCACTAACAAACGCTTCACTTCAAAAATCAGAGACTTAAGAAGTAGTTTATAACCATCTAGCAACGCTTTCACATACTCGATATGGTCTTGAAAATCATAGCGAAAACTGGCGCTAAGGCGTGATATTGTTCACAGGCATTCCATATAACGGTGTGTCTGTACGTGACAAATCTGCTGTCATGGCGTCGATGACAAATGATAATGGTCGCAATAATTGTAGGAATTCCTACGGGAAACATCATAATCTGAGACTGTTTTCTGAACGTAAATGCTTATGTTAGTAGAAGATTAGTTAGAATGATTAGTTTAAGCATAGTTTGTTAACTTTAACAGAGGACCGAATATCGTGAAACCTAGATTAATTTGAAATCATCTACTTGATATTTATCTAAAGCACAAAAATCCAAAATATCGGTTTCCTTGATTTAATGGATTGATTTGATATGCTTTATCATATTGATATTTGATATTTGGAATTCATTTTGTAAAAATCCTGCGCTGAACCTAGTAAGTTTTATTTCATTAAATCAATTCTTTATTTGTAAATTGTTTATTCTGTCTATTGTTATTCGTCACATTAATTCTTGTTCTTCAACGATTGACGTCATGAGAATCTTGCCTTAAACAAAAAAAACCTCTATAATTAGACATTGATATTATCTTGTTCAAATCGTGACGATCATTACTCCACCGTTATGCAAGCAAGAAGCATGCATGGGACAACCAATATGTGATGATGGACACAAGAACTCCCCTTTTATACATAACCGTTACGTATTGTGATTGATGGCTGGCACTGGCCTTGAATTGAGCGAGATTCAAACGCGTTTAGAATTCGCTTGAGACATTTTACGGCGGAAAATAGTTTGGGTTTCTTTTGTTTTCTTCTTCTTTTCCTATATTTTATCGTTTGTCTTGTTCTTATTCTTATCTTATCTTTTATCTTTATTTTGCTCTTTAGTTATCTTTATCTGTCTGTCATTAGAACTTTTTATTGTTGCAAAATTATGATTTCAGTATAGTCAATTCAAAATCAGTTAAGACAATCGTAAGATAAGATTATGATATATGTAATTTGGAAGGAATTAGGTTTGGTTTAGTCCTCTCAAAGAAATACCTAGTGACGTCCTCTTTCCACGGGTTTAAGGAAGAAAATTCGTGTGTTTTGGTAGAAAAATGTTATGAAATAATTATAAGGGTTGGATATCCAGATACATTAAGACTTTTTCTGACAACCCTAAGTGCCTCCGACAATGTTTTACGATTGTAATAGCGATTACTGAATTAGCCAATAGCTCTTATGTTCATATTCAATTAAGTAGGTACTGATTGCGCTTAATGTTGATAAACTTTTTCAATTATTTACGATCTACTCAAGTACACGCGCTTTAATGTAATTGATAGTGAATAGTAGAGATAGTTGATCTTAATTTAACTTTAACACTTATTCGTCCCCGATGGTAACTCTTTATAAGAGAACCATTGAAACGAATCTGGGGTAGTAGGTTTGTTTCATACTTAAATCCACTACGTTTTGTTGTCATGACTGTGTATCTGCCGTTTTCATAACCGTAAAATGTCTAGCGTTATTGTAGCTTGTAGCTAACTGCTCGACGAAATTTTTTAGCGCTTTCATTTTTTGTTTGATAGAGTTTTCTTTTGAAGTTTTAGAATATTAATGAGATGAAGAGTTAGAATTATTGTGTGCGTTTTTTGTGGTAATTTTTTTGTTATTCATGAGTCAAAGATGACATGCACTTTTTGATCAACTTTGATCTGGGATCAGCTTTTGTGCTTTTGTATATCTATCTATGTATGTTCCAAGAAGATGTATCATAGGTTATTGTTTTAAATATTTTTGATTGGAATGTTAAACGTAGGTATCTCAGTTTTTTCCAATTAGAAAATATTACAATTTTTAATCTGTAAAAATCTTTTTTCCTAAAAATCCTATTCCCAGTCCAATTTGTACAAACCAGAAAAAAATGTTTTCATACATATAAAGCTTCACTATACCTACTTTATAAAACTAAGATACAAAGACAAACTTCAAAATTCTAATAAAGAAGCAGATTATTATAAGCTAACGTCATCTAATAATTTAATACACAGAATTATAGTAATCAGAGTTAATCTTATAAATAGCTTTATTTAAATTACGCGACATTATGACTTCATACTAATTCATACATACATCGACTAATTGCGAACAAATGAAATTTTAGAAATAATTAAAAAAAGGAACTCCCCTTTGCATGTCAATTACTTGAAAATCACAGTACTAATTACTTACCAATACCCAAAACGCATTCTGATGCTAAATCGCTTCTAAATTCTTTCATAAATACGAACCTTTGTTGGAGTTTAAATCTGGCCGATTTCATCTCGGTTACGCTCAGGCAATAACTCATATTTCCCGCTGTACCAAATTGACTGTGTAATTAGAATCTTGGCGCGCTTTTGTACCCGCCATAGACTCACTGACACATGCTGAGTTCAGAAACCAGTGTGTACACAAAACGACCCTGAAGAATTCGCGAACTAAATACAACACCGCAAAAACAGGGCGTACGACTCGGTCCATTATCCTCTCCCTTGCTTTTCAAATTACTATTGAATTTAAGATTTCTCTCGGAGCATTTTTTAATATCAAATTCACGTCTCGACTCGCGAAACATGGGGTCCGGAACAAAAAGTTTCTTACTGAACGACATAGGTTACTTTACAGTTGGGTTGTATCGGGTTTCCGAACGCGCAACGGAATAAGGTTTAGATTCGGAAATTGAATTTAGAATTGTTTGCTGCGTGTGTTTCAATGAGCGGGCTGAATGAAAATGGAACACGTTTTGGCGGATTTCAATTTTGGAACGTCCGAACGGTTGCATTAAAGAAGCTGGTGTATGGCAAGTATGGCAACATTACGTGTGCAGATTTAATACGTAATTTGAACTTAATAGCGTTCGAGATAGGAAAGGACCGGCGAATAACAAAGATTTGAAGAGACTACAACCGGCTTGTGCCAAAGCGGATACATTGTAATGTAAGGGATTCGCATTTGATACTGGAAGTTCGTTTTAAGATGCATGAAGCATATATCTCAGGAGAGATCTGTCGCCATTGACGCTGCCAGACGATACATTATATTTTAAGTAATAAGAATTTATTACCTATATTCTTCATATTCCACAACCATGAGATTTCCGGCGAGTTTATCTATACCAATAAATAAAATTGGACTATCTGCTTGTAGTATTAAAATAACATAGTAAAATTAATACACGATTCAACATACGATTAACTAGGTATGTATACCAAAATAACATTTTTTACAATTTTTGTCGGTCTATCTATCTATTTGTTCCAGTTAATCTCTGGAACGGCTGGACCGATTTTGACGGGATTTTCACTGGCAGATAGCCGATGTAATAAGGTACCTTATCTTTATTTATTTAGAATTTATTTAGAAGTCGCGGGCGCAGCTATTTCATAAGACGTGTCAAACCAACTGTGTAACCAAACGTCAATTTAAAAACTGTTTCTTTTTTTCATAGATAAGTAAACGATAATGTAGTTTGTTCACCTTTCCGTTTCCGGAGGACGATTTGTCTAGGACCATAAGTTAATGACAACACTTCAAATATCTATTGGTTTCTGTAACAAATGGTCGTCGGTTGGGGCAGGTGGTGGTGGTATGAATAATTCAGTTTTTCGACTGTCCGTGTTTGCACCCCCGTTACTATGGACCGAGGAACATGAATTTGGGGACACTTATAGCTTTGTATTTGAATATGGGCTTGACAGAGGGAAATTTGATAGTGAGGAGGGCACTGAGTTGGTGAAAATGCAGAAGAAAATGATCGAGTGTAGTATGAATATTTTCGATCGATAAAAATTGTTTTGTATTTCATTTATGGTTAAGAGTACCAAGTGCTTTTTTGTTTGTGCGACGCAAGTCTTTCAAGATGCACAAAACGGCAAACTTGGTTAAACAACAACCTTGAATATTAAATACCTACATTTAATAATAAAAATTAATTTAAGAAATTAATAATATCATAAACTATTTAAAATTGAAATGCAGTATAAGACTGAACATTAGTTCATAAAGTTGAGTTACAGAATGAAATTTATGAATTAAACACTAGAGTTTGCTTTGATTACGTTAGCCAAAATTTGTGAGATTTTTCAATTTGTTGAGAGCACAAATATCTCTAGTTAAAGAATGAAATTTATGAATTAAACTAGAGTGCTTTGATTACGTTAGCCAAAATTTGTGAGATTTTTCGATTTGTTGAGAGCACAAATATCTCTTACTACCTACTTGTCTGAGACCTGAGAATTCCCACGGACAATAATTCAAACCGATAAAATCCTGTGCGCAAACACTCGACACTTAAATAGGATCAAATTAATTTAAACTGGAATTTCAGTAAGTAAGACATCACAGACCAAAGAACAGTTGTCAAACGGGAGTTGAAGTGGAGTGATGGGGCCGTCTGGAGCCATTGTAGGCCATTGCGGGCCATTGTAGGCCTCGTCGCCAAATTCACGCTCACTTGAGCACTAGAGCGTGCAAATATTGTGCATTCAATAACTCGCTTCCTTGCTTCAGTTGGTTTTTCAATTCAATGAAATGGACGAGTAATGTACCTACTTGGTACAGTTTGCGTAACGGTTATCGTGCGATGGATGATGTTTGAGGTGGGAAATGGATGGTTCCCATATCAAATATCATCCACTGTGATCCATAGACAATCACATCAAAATTCAAACGGGGTTTCATACTAGTAATAAAAAAAACGCTAGACCGATTCGACTCATTTTGGTTTTGAAATGTTCGGTGAGGAAATCTGAAAAAACCCCGAGGAACATAATAAAACAATAGGTAATTTTATTTACCCATATTTGGTAGAATGATGTGTGCCGCGACAACTATTACTAGTTACTTACTTCTAAGTTAGTAGGTACTATTAGTTTTATAGCTAGATAATGTCTGTCTAGATAATTCCTTAATGCTACATAAGGTGACTATACCTGGTCTTAATACATAAAAAACTTAGTTTTAAATTTAAAAAAACTTATTGCTTATAATAATAATTAAATAAACAAAACGCACGTTTAACAGCCAAACGTTGCAGAGTGCGTCAGTAACGCATCTGTTGTGCGCACGCGCCGATACGGGATGTACCTATTGCACCTGTGCGTGCAATTTGCGTACTTTTTTGCGTGAACTTGTCTGTAGTAATTATACTAAACGTCTTTTTTAATAATAGAAGTAATCAGTGTGCAAGCCACCTGATGATGAGTCACAGGAATTAGAAACATCGAAAATTCGTAGGTCATCGTAGCTCGTCCGAAGACCTCCCCGGATACGGGTTAAGGTAACCTTTAACTACCTTAATTCGCCATGAAGCTGTGTTTAGGGAAGGCCTGGTTGCCGGAGATTCACAATTGGAGGCGAACATCTTATATTCATCATGAGTAACAACATACCTACGTACGACCTCAGATACAATTTCTGTCTCGTTTGAGGTTGGGGTCTAGTGGCCTACATGACTGTTTGCTAACCAGTTCCAATAAAAAAAAGGCTCATAGCGTTGTTTGAGCAGCAGTACCACATACCTTTCAAAACTGCAGAACTTACGAGTATGTCAATTTGGGTTGTAGTCGAAAGAAATATAATATCTGAAAATCGGTTTTAAATTGCTTCAAAATAAAAAATATTCTAATTGAACGAACGATATAAGCACCGCCTACAACAAATGAAATCTGTTTTTGCATACATTAGGGCTAACACCAATTTTCTAGAACTTGTAATCAATCTTAGGTCTGCAATCTATACAAGAAATCGCAACATACTATTATCATAATACATAGTTACTTATTTGTTCAATTTCGAGGTGTGCGGTCGTATAGACTACATTTTTTACTCGTTATTATTTATTTAATATTCATTTATTGTTAGTATAAATATTTATTTATTAATATTAATATTTAGGTATTTATTAATATTTTACATTTATTTATTTTTTACATATTTGTTTTTTTTAATCGTTTTTTACTTATTTTTACTGAGTCATTGAGCTGACCTAATAGGCAATACTTTTACCTTTATTTTAATCTCCCTTAGAAGGTTCTCTTTTCAAGATTTGGTCTCAAATAGGGTTAAAGCCCTAAAAGAGACTCATCAGCAACAACGCAACCAAACACATAGGTATTTTTTCATACAAGCGATTACCAAGTAGGCGAAATTCGACTTTAATTATTGCACTTTGAATTTGACACGTAACGGAGTGTACGTACTACTACGTACGTAGTCAAAATAATAAAACTTATACACTATAAGATTTAGTATTTTAAACTTAAAGTGTAACTTTAAAATCAATATTTTGACGCGTAGTGTGTTTTTTGATAAATTTCTAGTGCATTTTCAACTTCGATAAATTAGGCGGTATTATATAACTACTAATAACCACCCAGAGCGAGCTCGTATGGCTCTATCACCTGAACCAATTGACAAATAATCCCTTAACTCAACTAGCGTCTAGCACTCACACAAACATAGCTACGTGCGTAAACAAACACCCACACCCACGCATTGCGCATGCGCAGCTGCCCTTAACTGCAGGCGCCGCTAAGTGACGCTAATTGCACTACAATTGCATACACACTCCATTGTTTATACGTCAAAGTAATTGCTATCTGCGTTTGGTCTAATATGGTTACCACAATAAAACATGAATTTACAATAAGCATAAAAGAAAAAAATAACAAATGGTGCCCAAAAAGCGGTCAATCGCTCAGGTTTCTTCATACGATTTCTTCCAGACAACCCTTGGATAGAAAACACAAAAAAGAAAAGTGGAAAACTTTTCCTATCCTTTCCTTTTTTATGGATGAAGCCAGCAATCAGACAGTCAGGAATGCAAGTCACCTAATGGTGAGTGGTCCATTGATACGAGCAACACCAGCAACACCAGAGTCGCCAGTGCGTTGACGTCTATGAAAGAGAGCTCATTCCTAGCATAATCCTATTCCTACTTTCCTACCTTCTGCTGATTCTATTCTATAATACACCTATTTCTACTTGGTCCTTTCACTAATAACTAGTTTCCGCGCATGACTTCGGAGTGCGTTGAAAGAGAGCTCATTCCTAGCATAATCCTATTCCTACTTTCCTACCTTCTGCTAATTGTATTCTATAATACACCTATTTCTACTTGCTCCTTTCACTAATAACTAGTTTCCGCGCATGACTTCGGAGTGCGTTAAAAGAGAGCTCATTCCTAGCATAATCCTATTCCTACTTTCCTACCTTCTTGTAATTCCATTCTATAATACACCTATTCCTATTTGCTCCTTTCACTAATAACTAGTTTCCGCGCATGACTTCGGCCAGAATTTGACTCGGAGATGGATAACAAACATGGATCAATCCATCACAATCATTCCTAATTATAAATAGTTGTTGTTGTTGTTTTAACCCATTAATGACCCACTACAGGGTCGGGTCTCCTCTCACAATGAGAGGGATGTAGGCCGCCGTCCACCACGCACCACTACTGCGGGTTGGTGGACTTCACATGCCTTTGAGAACATTTTTTTTTGTGAACTCTTAGGCATGCAGCTTTCCTCACGATGTTTTCCTTCACCGTAACAGCAGGTGATATTTAATTTTATAAATCGCACATAACTTTTTTACAAAGTCATTGGTGCGTGCCACTGGGATTCAAATCGGGACCCCTCGATTCGAGGTCGAATTCTAAGCCACTGGGCTATCACCGCTGTATTATAAATAGTAGTAGGATGAAATCATGAAACTCTGTTAATAGGGGGAAGCAGTGATTGAATTGAATATATTCCGACTTATTCTTTGTATCATCGTGATACCACTTTAAATTATTTTTTCTGTAACTGTAGGTATCTTTACTGAACGTAGCGTCCACGCTTCGCTAAATAATATTAGATACGTGTGTACCCTTGAACTCACATTACACCGAAAGGGTATGTAGGCCATATACCCTTATTAATAAAAAAACAAGTAAGGACACAATTAAATTTGGTTAGAAGTCAATAAACCTTGGCGCCACTTAGTTAACGTCATAACAATATGTTCGGGTTTATCTGAGATATTAATCTATGAATACCATATGGTCAGAAGTAGGTGGAACGCTGGTATAGTGACAGGCTGAGCGGTATGAATAGACCGTGGCGATTTGAATAGCTCATATATTAGCGTTTTTTATTGGCATTAGCATTTTAGGCTTCTTTATTGGCTCTTTATAGCAATGGTTTATTTTTTATAGTAAACTAAACGAGTGACAAACGAGTATGTAGGTCATCTGTGATCATGAACACTATTGTCAAAGTATTCGTACAGTAAACATCAGTCTTTATAATAGTGTGTGTATGTCAGTCTGTCTTGACATCTTTCGATACTAATGGCAGCTCGATACGATTACTATACGAATCTGCGTAAGTTTGAACGCGCGAGGCATTGATGTTATGGTCGCTTCAAATATAGTATCTCCGGAAACAACAACTCCCCACTTATGTAGTAAGTACCTACAAAGAAATAATTCCTGTGTAACGTACTATAAGATTTAAACGAACCGTAAATACTGACCTGGATATAATTTTTTCGACGACGCGCCGTGTTTTCTGAATAATTTGAACGCTAATTAGCACATACGAAAGACATAGGCATAAAAATGAATAACGACCGTAGACTAGATTGTGCATCTATGAGTAATAAATTACTTGATTATCGTTGTATGCATAAATGTTGATGAACTCAGATTCCCCACTTTCAAATTTCCTGCGAACAATGGGTTATTTTGCCAACGTGAAGAAAGAAACAATATTTTAGTAGGTCCCGCCTAAATTCGGCAGATTAAATATTTATTTTTAGTCTGTGTAATAGGGCAACAAACGGAAATAAGTTCAGCCGAGTACACTAATTGCGATATCGTGTATTTATTTTTAATAACCAATACCAATAATAATGAAAAGGTTATTTTTCTACATTAAAAAAGGTGTTATCAACTTTTAATTTATTCATATTTAAGCTGTGTTCACACATATGTGTAGACCAGGTGTCAAACGATAAAAATATAATAGCTGTGTTATTATTCTAACATACAACATCATACGACTTATGTTAGGCAATGCTACTTAATAATACCTACCTACGATACGATAAGATATTTTGCAGAAAGATAATTTTAATTAACGACATATAATATTATATTTTTGTAATTCACATTACATTTGTTCGTTTATGATAGCCATGTGGCAAGAAATGAATGTTTTTACTTTGTATAAAAATATAGAAGCACCTTTCACGCGATGCTTTAATTAAGTCATACCAGCACTTTTCTTATAAATTAAATTGCTATGTTTCTGGTTAGTAAAGTTTATACATAATTATGAGTTTATATTCAGCAGTAAATGCAATTAACTGAGTCAAAGGCAATCCAAATAAAAAGTAATAAATTCATACCTAAGCGCTCTTTAATTAACATTTAATGTGGGAATACTCTCGTGGGAGATCGGAGTGCTTTGGACTTGTTAATGTACTAGAAGTTATTTTAATAAGAAAACTGAAAAACTAAAGGCAGATGTCATGCTCAAAAGGGACCCTTGGCTTGAACGAGCGCATTGTTATCTTAGCGATTGTTGCTTCAGGCAGTTCGGAAGATCTAATAATAATCTTGATTGTTATGCAATCTGGAGCAGATTCACCATCTTTCGATCCCATTGTTGCCGTAACGTTCCCTTTTATTATTGTTTGAGGAAGTGTGCGAATTCGGAACAATGTGCTCTTGCCCTTACGCGGGTCGCAGTTCCAAATCAATTTAAAGTCTGTGAACTATATTATTTAAACGGCAACCGCCAAAATTAAATTTAGAACGAAGACATTCAATGCAAAGGATGTTTTTTTTTTCGATCTAGTTTTTTTTTCTTTGACGCAACGATGTGACTGTCCAAGTAATGCCGTGATTTATTTTCGACAACAATTGCTTCTACGTATGGGAAATTTACGAGGCAATATCGAGGGGCGGGCATAATAATATTGAAGAACGTTACTTTATTATTATTTGAAATATACCATTCCTTAGTTAGTTTAAGTCGTAAGTCATTATGTGAAAAGGTACCAATCGCACGATATTTCGTGATTTACTTTGTATACAAAACATATTTTGTACATACATATATGTACATGTAACATCATTTAGTAATGAGTATTACAAGGTAACTTACGAAAATATAGTGTAATTATTAACACAAATTTGTTGTAAAAATTGTATTTGCAACAGTAGAAAAAATGGCACTTTATATTTCTTTCTTGATTGTTTATTAAGTATGATATTAAACAAAAACTTAATACGCCACAGAGTACCTATAACTAAATTGAGAATTTCTCATCGGTGGTCGTGAATCAAAGGTTATTTTAAAAAGAAACTTAATTGGCGGGAAAGTCGGACGTTCGTATGGGAAAACTCGTGAAAGGATAATTCATGGTTTAACCATTATAATAATATGGCGTCTCAGCAACTTAGGTATTTCCGTTTTTTGCAATAAAGATGTAGTCAATCACGATGGCCTTATAATAAGTGGTTACTGTAGCCCATAGACGACCACTGTTTCGCTTGTAAGTAGATGCGTTGCTATCCACTTCAGAAAAAAAGTAGTTTGTTAGTAAGGTAGTTTATTCAATTTGCTTATAGACACAAGTCTGTTTGTTCAAAACGTAGTTGACGTAACCGCAAATTGCTAACGCGCCTGGCAGCTATTTCGGTGCCGTCGTCGTTCGAAATTCAATCAACAATATGGATCTGAAAATGAATAGATATGATATATTTTGTTGCAAGCCCTATATTAGTTTTTGATGACATCAGAATAAGGTTAATATGATAAGGTTCCAGCGTATCAACAATTTGCGGAAGTCATATAGTGAGTAGGTATCTAAATAAGACCCCTTTTCATCAAATCCTAACAACTTTGTATCGAAATGACTAACAAAGCAATCAACAAACTACTGAAGTACAACATGACTCCAACCCACCATGCCAAATTAAAGCCTGTGGCTGTATTTACAGTCCTTATAAGATGTAATTGTTTTATTGTTCTACCCATACAAAACCATTGCTTTAAAGAGCTAACAAAGACATCTATATAGGCCAATGCAAAAATTAAGCAATCAAAACATAATAACGTAAAGAATAAAATAAATTTATCGAACAAACGCCATTAAAGCTTCTTTAGCACCCTGTCACAACTTACAGATAATAATTGAAAAGTAAATCCTGACTTAATAATACACCCGTTAAATTTTATAGCATCTACCTTGCGATAGTAAAATCTTTACGATATTAACCGTTCAGTAAAGTAATAAAACGTCTCCTTTATCGACATTAAAAACAGCCAGGATCAATTTTTTTTCTAAGATGTTATTGCGAGTTAAACTTGATACGAATAACTCCCCTCCGATAGCCGATATTTTATTATTAAGCTGTTTGTTGTATAATGACTTAGCCATTTTTTACTCGCAAAAAATCTAAGCTTCTATTGTCAACTTCAAATTCGAATTCAATTTCGAATACTGAACACGTTCACAAAGGTGGAACTTGCTCGATTTTTAAACGGCATGGTTTTTCTTTTTCTTTAGAAAGGGTTTAGGGGTAGGCCAGTTCTATGTGACCGTTCATGACTCGGCTAATATGGGTTGATGACGGAACATTTTTATAGACTAACCAAAACTTTGTCTAGTAAGACTAGTAAAGCCGTTTTAAGAAATATTTTTACGCTCCGCCAAATTCTGCATAGATACAGTAACAGCTAAATTAGATATTTTCATTGATTTCTATGTCAGAAGTTTGCTAGATTACCTGCATTAAACACTCGATGTACTATAACAATAAATAAATAAATTTTTATACATTAATAAAAAGGCAATATTTTATAATTGTAAGACAATTAAGAAATAAAATTATTTTAAATCCTTCTTCAAATATTAAGCCATGATTTGTTTGTTCAGTTTAAACATAACTAGTAGGGAAGGGCTATTTTACGATCATCTTAACACCGAGTGGTCTGTCGGATTAACCTTTGTCTCCGATAAAATTATGGGCCCTTTGTGTCAGATCCCTTTGATCAAACTATGAAAGGGCTATTTTTATCTGATAAGGAAGTAACTCGTGATAATATAAAAAGTCGTGAAATTCTATCAATATTTCTAACAAAATTTAATTATGACATGTAGTCGAGAGTGGGCAATACTTTTTTGTAACATAAAAAAATCATGCAAAAAAAAATGAAGGATTTTTGAAACAATTTAATATATAATATTGAAACAATTTAAAGATTTAATATAATATATATAATAGTGTCATCATCATCCTTTCCAGAAAGTACGTAGGTTTTATTGCAAAATAATACATCAGGTGGCCTATATATAACACATTCCTTCTTATGTAATAATGTGATTTAAAAAATCTGCTAATCCAAAATGCCTTCAAAACAAAAAAAAACAAGCAAAAAAAATAACTCTGAAACGAATGTCGCTAAAATTCCGGCCAGAACGGTTCCGTATTTGCTTAACAACAAATGACCAAATCTGTGACAAACGCATATTCAGTTCCAAACGTTATAGTTTCCACAAGTTTCAATTTATGTGGTTATAACTCTTGGGAACCCGGCCCTAATCCTCGGAACCCACAGGTCATAGGGCAACCAGTGACTAAAACTGGCAACGGACACCTGGGCTATGGTACCCGATAAGAACCCGTTTTCGAAAAAAGTCAAAAAACATCCTGCAGTTTGAAGAACAAGTGTAGAAAATTAAATAATACGTGAGAAAGTAAATGAATCGGCCATTGAATTGAAAGTGATCAATTGAAATGAATAGGTACTTATTGGAATATTCTTTAAATGTAAGATTTCCTTACATTATTTATAATAAAATGAAAGAAATTAAATGAAAGAATTCCTTACATATTTAAATTTTAAAATGTAAGAATTCCTTACATTTTGTTAATTCTTACATTTTTATTTAAGTTATGCGAGGGAAAAACTTTACCCCTTCAACTTTTTAGTCCTTAAACAAAATTTTTAAAGTAAATTTTGTGCAATAATTTAATGTAAATGGTCTACAGCTTAATTGCATTATTTTATATGTAAACCTACGGTAACCACTAATCATAACGTGTTTGTTTCCGCTTGTTTGCTTCTATAATATCTTATTTGTTAATATCTCTTCAATAAATAAATTTTATCATCATTGCAATAATGATAATCTCCACTGCAATAAAATTCCAATCAATGCTATTGCCAATTTGAAATTTATGGCCATAATCTTTTAGCTATCTCGAAGGGAGGATAAACATAACATTGTTTTTTGGCATATTGTCAATATTTGCGGCGATAGTATCAATGCATGTGTGGTTAGTGGTATAGAATATCAGTAACTCAAGTCACTGTGTGGTTTAAAGCCTGGTTCACACCGCAAAAGGGTAACGAGCGGAAAATGGATCTGAAGAACGGACTCCTTTCATAGGTGCGAGTGTGTACCTAAGTTTATACTAATAAAGAGTTTTCATGTCTTGTCTTTTCATTAATTACACCGCAGTCCAGTTTTAAATTAAACTATTAATTTGCATCGAACCACCGGTGGTCCAACTGCTATTGTTTAACTATTTTGTCTGTTTACTGGACATTCAATAGGTTAATAATCGATCTTAGGATTAACTACGGATCGCCTAAATGACGTTTGGTTGCCAGGCGAAAAAAAATATAGTGTAATTTAGTGTATCTTAGCAACAAAACAGTATCAATCTGATTCCATATCAGAATATCGCGCGGCGGTTTACGTGGATAACGGTATTTACCTTCAAAATTGACGTACCTATTTTTATCACTGAAGAAAAGTTTGTCACAAAAAGTATTTTACCGTTCATTAAAAAATTAAAATTAAAATCCAATGCAAAAAGTGTATAAGTAAACAAGTTTCAAAAACGGTTTATTAAATCTTTATAAAAACTGCTATTACGGGCGTGGGTTATAGGTTTATCAAAAAAAATAAATTGTAATTGTAAGGAAAGAGACTGATTCCTATCAGATAATTTGCTTCCTGGGTACGTCCGTTCCGTTGCCATTTCATTTCTTTCCTTCGTTGTACTTTGATACACTTTTTATAAAGTTTTTTTCACACGTCTACTTTAGTAGATTGTGCCAAGCAACTTTTATTATGCCAATAGTTTAAACGGTTTAAGAAAAAACAATAGGCATAAATCAAGCTTTGCTTTAACTTATGTATTTGGGGTTCAAATTTATGTTATAGATTTAAGAAAGATAATTAAACTTTAACAAAATATAATATGGTTTATTTTGTCACAATTTTTATCTTTTATATCTTCAAATTTCTTATTTAATTTACTTCTAACGAACTTTTAAAAAAGCAACTCCTTGCTACATTTTTTGCTAAACGCACGGGATGACGACATAATTTTTTCAAGTACCTAAGCTGATTTTTTTTTCTATCGCACTAAGTCTAATGTTCTTCTTTATGCGAAGTCAATAACTTATTTTTTGGGAAAAGTGTGCGCTATTTTCCGATTTTTTTTTTATTTTCAAATTAAAAATGCCCTATGGAAGATTCCATTGAGGATGATTGCAAAGAATTTTTAAACTGTTATATAATCATCTTAGTTTCTTGTATGACCATCATAACATCTTTTGCATGGATTTATAATACATAGCTGTGGTCATAAAAACTCTTCTTTGACATTCAAGAGGATACAAAGACTGATTTATATCGGGTAAGGCGGTCCTTCCGTCTCCCCTTCGTTGCTCACTTTAATACAGTATTTATTATTACATCTCACACAAACACACACACAAGTAGATCAGTATGTGTGTGAGAAAAGGTGCAAGTACATTTAAATCGAGTCGTGTATTCGGAAGTCTGTTTAAGGAAGACGTTTTTGGAACGGCGGTTGATGGCAAATGTGTATCGAGATTTTTATTCCGTTGCGTTTATTTACACTGTAAACAAACGCAACGATCTCGATGTACGCATCTCGATGTAAATTTTACAGGGTTTGAAGCCGCAAGAAATGCAGATAAAGACAATGTTCACTACTTAAAATCATTTCATTTTTCAATTCATCAGAATTTTGTATGGTAAATAATAATTCAAACCATTTTGATTTGACTCAAATATAGTGTAACTTCAAACTTTGAAGTTACACTATATTTTCAAAGTCTACAAAATTTATTGCACAGCAGAAATTACCTTTCAATTTGATTGGCGGTTATTACAGTTTATATATAACAAAAGCAGGTAATAGATCAATAAAGCTTTGGCTAGTGTTTTAAGTTTCTTAATCCATCGTAATAATAGCAGTAATTCAATCAAATATAAATATCCTTCAGAAGCAGGACCCTACCTATACATTAAATTACCTAGAAGCAAACACATAAAATAATGAAGCGCAGTTTTAAAAAAAATCCACGGCTTGTTAATCCGACAATCCGGACTAACACACATACATCCCCACATTCAAATTACGAACACAAATAACCATTCAAAACAGCGAGACAAACAAATCTTCAACTAATTCCTACATCGTATGCATATTCAAATTAATTTTTTGGGCAGCCCCAAATATTTTATAATTAACAGCGCGCTCCCGGAATGGCAAAACAAATAAATTACATTGACAATATTATGTGCATGTGACAGTTTTATGGTTTGGTTCCGTCAGGAAGTCTTAAGCACCCCATTTGGGAAGGAACTGGTTAGTTTTTGTCTTAACACTGCCTATTGCAGATATCAACAGGTTTATAATAATAATAACGCTTCACACTCATAGCCCCACACTAGGATTCCCTGTGTCGTAGGTGCGATGGACACACACAAGACATGAACACACATACACCAGAAACAGAAATTTAAACTCATCATCCAAATCTCTGCTCTGCTGGGAATCGAACCCAGGACCCTCCGTGCAGCGCAACAGTGTTAATCACTGCGCCACGCAGGTTGGCGGAAGACGGACAAAATATTGTGGAGGAAGAAATACATTTTCTTAAGGACTAAGCTTAACAGCGTCTTGATTGTTAAAAACCTTTAACCAATTGTATACAATTATGTAAAAATATGATGTCGGTTTGTGTATGTTTCATAAACCTCGAAAGTTCTGCACTGATTGAGCTCACTTTATGACAAAGACACAGTTCGGTGCAAGTATTGATTTGATGTTCCTCAAAATTCTACAATTTTATTATAATCGAATTTCAGTCAAATAATGAATGAATTTATTTTAATTATATATTATGTAGATTAGGCTGACTGAAGCGAAAAAGCGTATACTTATTCAGACGCCAGAATATAGATTTATTCAATGTAAGGTTAAATACGTTTATAACATTTTGTTAGTTATTTTTAAGTGTATTCGTGTAGTGATTTAGGTTAGTCCTGTAAATTACATGAAACATGTTAATAAATATATAATTAAATTAAATTATAAAATATATTGAATTTTAACTGTAACTATATCCATACCATAACACGCCTACTGGATTAATACAACTAATTTATTGATGACATAGGAGCCTAAAAGCTTATTTTGAAGCCAAACTGATGTCAAATTGTCGTGTACAGTGTTATCAACGGATTATTTGTCCTTCGACTACTTCTTCCTTCCTGTCAATCATGCAGCCAGGAGGGCTTGTCTAAGGTACTAAAACAGGTTAAAATACAAAGGGTTACTATTGAGAGTGTTTTAAATTAATTAGTCTATTGTACGGTTACATAGCTTCAAGTTTTTTTTTTAACTTAATATCTAAATACATGCTAGTTTTACTTTCGTTTTCATTGAAAATTGGTTAGAAGAAGATATTGTAGTCGCACAAAATTTAAAATTTGTGTTTAAATTAACAATGTAAATTATTAAATAGATTACAAAGGCTAGGGAAGATTTAAAAGGTTAGAAAAGAAGAGGTTATTGCTAAAATTGAGGTCGCACAACACAACATAAAAAAGCAACAACTGAGTATAAGTTACAAATAAATAGACGCTTTAAGAATTGATGTATCGTATACATTACAATGTTTTATAAGGCAATAGTTATCTGAAATAAAATTTATTCGAAACAGGTAAAAATGCAAAACCATGCAGTCCTGTATTATTCAGTTCTATTCGAAGTAAACTATTCAACATTCTTCGTTATCCAGCCCGACCTATCCTTTCGCCGTTGGCTTAGAAAAAAACATTGAAAATCCAATGGATCCGAATGCACTAGACTGTAAAAGCTGAGTTCTCACACTGGCGGGAAAAAAACTAAAAAGAGGTTGGAAATTGTGCAAAAAATCGGCGTACGCTCCGCTGACTGCAAGGGTGCCTTACAATAATCTATTTAGTCAACTCTCCTTTTCTTTCGCCTGTATTCTCGTATAACTGTCTCTGTCTCACTAATTAAAGGCATTACTGACCCGCGAAGGTGAGCTCGATATATTATAAGTGCGTGAGAAGTGGTTGTTATGATCCTTTGTTTTATTGTGGTTGATCGCGAATGTGGAAGGACCCTTATGATATTTTTTTCGAATTGACTTTCAAATTTTGCAATACACGAGTTGAGTGTGCAAAATGAGCCAGCTAGCAGCAAATTGAAATTTATTAAGTTTTATAGATACAAATTAGGAAAAATACTGTTTTAGTAAAGTTATTGTAGAGCTATTTTGTAGAGTTTGTATTTTTTTTTAATTTAAAAAGTTTTTGTATTCGTTCAAGTTGAGTAAGACATCCGGCAATTTTAAAGAGTCCTAAAAATTCAAATGTTACTTTAAAGCTCTTTTAAAATGACGCAATAAGTCATACTCTCAAAGAGAGACGAAATTATGGAAATTAAATTTATTATGATGTAAATCTATTCGCGTATGTAAATAGTATGACGGAATTACGGGGAAGTTCTTTCAATATCCACGATTAATATTAACTTTACCCACATTATGTTAGTTATGGTTTGGTTAACATGTGGTTTCTCAAAAGTTAAACCAAATTTAGGTACCTTGGTTATTGCTTATCTAGAAATAACTCTGTAACTGCCGATTTTTTAATTCGATTTTTCAGTATTCAATATTTTCAGTACATTATACAATAGTTTGTTCAAAGTCCAGTATGTATCTATGTACGTATAGCCAACAAAAAAAGGTTCTTTCTTTTAAAAATCAAAATACATTAAAATTTAGACTTATTTGTTGAGTCCGTTATGGAACATAAATATGTCACAATTTATTTATTTAACCCTACCACGTATTTTCTGCATTTTCTTAAAAAAAGAGCCCAATAATTTCTGATTCTCCAACACTTTAAATTCGTTCAGTTTCCTAATTCGTAAGTTAAGAATCAAATGTTTATTGTGGCCTAAGATAATATATTTCTACATTCCAGGGACGAAAAATACAAAAAAAACTCTTAAAAGGGTCGAAAAGGTGACAAAATGTGCTTGCGCAGGTATTGATCTCACAGGTAATTTTTTTTTAAATCATCCAAGATATCAAAAGATTAATGATCTTTTCTTATATTTTTTGAAGATACAACATAACCTTTATTGGCAACTAAATTTAGTCTTCATAGATCTTCTGTGTTCAAAGCAGGTATATCTGAATATATTATTTAAAAAATTAAATAATATTTTTTGGTCACAAGTATGTATCTACTTTTATTATTAAACACGGATAAAAGTGAACTTGTTAACATATTAATTATCAACATATTAATTATTATTATGTATTATAATAAATAATCAGTAAAAATTGCGCCCGCGCATAAAATTCAATTAGCACATAGAGTTTGCGGTAGAGCTTTTAAAGTGTAAAATGTAAAGTACTTCCGTTAAATGGAGAGCAAGTCAAGAGCTCTCCAAGAAAGGGGGAAGGCTCTTGAAAAAGCCTTAATAGTTACTTTACGTTGCATGTTTTAGAAATAGAATATAATAGAGTCTGGATAGTAGAGTTAGCAAAATAAATTTTATAAAAAGTAGTTGCATTGCGGTTGAAATAGAAAAAAATTGAGTTGGCAATGTAGAGTTAGCGAAATAGATATTGTAATATTTTATTCAAAAATTGCACAGAATTCGATCACGTGGCTAAATTAAATTAAAAATCGCAATTTAGATGCGTTTTGAGTTTGGACATGAGTTCAACTTCGTAAATTGAGTATCAAAAATTGATACCTTAAATCTAAAGATGTCCTAAAGTTATACGTTCCTTTTCAAAAGTTTTTTCTCAAGGCAAAGGACTCACCGGTACAGTCGCTCCCGGGTTATATTGTAATCCCTGTACACTGCACAATAGGATGTTCCTGTCACATTCAAAATCCAACTGACGCACCGAAACACATTTCATCACGTGTTCGAAAAAATGTACGAAAAATACCTAATAATTATCTGCACTGTATAATTGTTACATTATCTGTGGTTTCGTAGTACGAAACTTTTTTGAAGTTCGAATGTACTGCGCACCGAAGTACGTGCTTTCCCGCGCAAAGCCCGTATTCGATTGAATTCAACTTCAGAACGTACGTACAACCACGTACCTGAACCGCTTGACATTTGCCACGTATCTTGCGTCTCTTTCGCTCGTTATTATCACACATGGGTGTAAGGGAGTACACGGACTTCATTGTGAAGGCGGAACGGTGGTAAGGATGTGTGGGGGCAGTTTTTTCGTCTACCGGTGTTTTGTTTTGGCGCCTTATCTCGTGCGGATCTGATAACCATTATCTGTCCGATAAGTGCCATTCAGTAAAAGCACTTCGGAAGGGTTCTTGTGATAATATTAGTATGATCCACCTGGTAAATCAATTTTAATTATTTTGACTTTTGGTAATTTTTGATGGTAAAAAATTTAATAAAACAAAATTTATGGAACGGCATTCATTTCAAGAAATACATATTATTATTATATTTATACGTATTGTAAGTTATGCATGGTTAGCACTTTGTCTGCCCAATAAGTAGACACAATAGTTAAACAATGAATATGAGTCACATATGACTCATTGGTCAGCGAAGTGGTTAAGATACATTGTTCTTCAATGTACTGCTGATACGACATTTACAAATTTATTCAATTTTATTTCCTACACTTATTCATCATTATAGTTCATCACAAGTTAAGCTTTTAAGCTTAGCTTGTTATAAACTTTTATGTTTGTAGAATGATCTTTTTTCATTCTGCAATTTTTGTTAATTTTCATTTGCATGTTAGATTCAAAATAAAATCAAACTAGCTTCGAATTACAAGCAAAGAAATAATTCGGGTGGTACCTTCACCTTGCTACTCAATTACTATAAAAAATAGTATTGTATCGATCCGTCTGTACGTATAGTTATGTCTGTATAGAGTCGAGCTCTCATTGTTTCAACACAAAAGACTGAGAACAATACACTCGTTAAGCGTTTAGTTTCAATTGTGTAAGTTAATTAATTAAATATTATACTGTGCCTTTTGGTCTGTTATGACACAGAGGTCGCCAAAACAGTATAACTGATATAATTATGAATATACCTACTTGATAAAATTACTGTACACCAAAATAATAAATTTATATGTTAAAAATACGGAAATATTTCAGGCGGCCTTATAGCTCTAATTACGCTTTCTCTTCTAGGCAACTTTTGTGAAGCTCACTTTTACTTTTGAAAAGTTTTTATTTTACTTGCAAAATCGCAACTCAAACCTTTAAATTTTGCAACTCAATTTTAAATCACTTATCCTTAACCGAATCAGATGAAATTTTGCATACTCGTTAAGTTTGGATATCTTTGTGATTTCATTCTAAATTCAATATAGCGGTTGGCCCAATATACCAGACTTTTTTCATGTTTCTTTAATGTTAACTTATTTTCTAGTATCACTGTATTGATTGACTGGTAGATTATGGGTTTAGTAGATTGAGTCCACCTTTAAATAAATAAATATCACTCCATCTGGTTATATAGAAGTCTTTGGAGGGAGTGAAGCGTTATTATAGGTACGGTAAAGTGACACGTCATACCCGGCTTAGGCTAAGATCAACCATGAAACATTTACATGGAAAAATCTCAAGCGTGAACGTAAATGTATCGGTGGTCCGTTAGCGGAAAGCGGTCACTGGTTCAAGTCCGTGGCTGACAATTACACCGCCATAGAAAAAGGAAGGAAATAGAACGGCAATAAATAAAAACAAAAATGCTGTGAATGTTCACCAACACGTTTACATTTATAGGCCGTCGTGGTTAATACCTACATCTTTTCTTATGAGAAAAGATTCAACCGTGCAGTGGTCACTGATGAGTTGCGCACAAATAAAAACAGAAGCGGTGATAGCCCAGTGACTTAGAATTCGGCTTCCCATTGGAGTGGTCCGAGCTCGAGCCCCAGTGGAGTGGCTTTTTAAGTGCGCTTTATACAAATTAAATATTATCTCCTGCTGTTACGGAGAAGGAAAATATCGTGAGGAAACCTGCACCATATTCTCCGAGGCATGTGGGGATTGTGAGAACCACCAACCGTCCTCCAACATACTTCCATTAATGGGTAAAACAAACAAATTATTCCGAATCCATTGTAGCTTGCTTGCTAGCGGCATTCATACTCTTAATTCATTCTATCACTCTCACTCACAGTTGCAATGAGAGTGATAGGTAGAATGATATGCGCTCAATCGAGTAGATTCTAGGGTACGCTTGCTCCACGGTAGCCGCAGTTAGTAGCCGGTAGGTAAGTACATAGATAGCCGTTCTATCTACCTCCTATTTCTTTGTACACCGCAATTTAACCAGTAATCCAATTAGTCTTAGATACTTATCCGTTTTCGGAAACTTTTTTGCAAGTTTACATCGCACATGCAGTTTCCTTTGAGACTTGTCGCGGCTCTGGATTATCTTGTAACTGGTTTTTATTACAACTAGTTGTAAATGCGAGCAACTCGGTGTCAATTTTTTTGCAACCTAAATAAGGAGCAAACGACCGTGTACTTACAGGACACTGATGTTCTCACAAGTGGTCACTGCAACCCATAGTCACCTGTGCTACTGTAACTAATACGTAACGTTTTATATTAAGGTTAACAAAGTTATTTAATTTATGTTGTATACAACTCCATTATCTGTCGCATATAAGTGACCTAATAGTGACTGCAAGAGCGAATATCCTCTCATAATAAGAAGGATGTAGGCCTTGATTCACCGCGCTGGCCTAATGCAGGTAGGCTCGACATGCTTTTGAAAAGAACTAAACATAAACCACAGAGAATATTATAGAGAACTCTCAGACATGTAGGTTTCCTCACGATATATTCCTTAATCGCAACAGCAGATGATTTTAATTCTATCTCTCTCTCTCTCTGTTAGTTAAGTATTTTTAAAGATTTGTACGTCGTCTGTTACTAATTTACTTAATAGATAGGTTTTACAATCAATAGCAAACTGGATCACACAATAGGAAGGCACTACTGCTGTCTGAAAATTATTCCGGGACTATTCCGGGATTATTTCCAGGATTGTCCACAGAGCTGAGTGCTGAGAAAGAAAGCACTTATCCATCATTATTTTATAAACCATCTGTGTAGCTTTATGAAAGTCCGTTCAACCGTTTTTGCACGCAAAAGTAATTATGCCTAATCCATCCCCACAAACTTTCCCGTTTATTATTTAATGTTTGAGGAAATACCGACATTGCATCAGGACAGACACCAACGGGTGTCACTGACCTTTTACAATACAATTCTTTATGCGAAATGGTCCCAAAAACCCATTGGTCAATAGCCCTCTCAACGCAACGCAATTACTACGAAATACTTCGTACTCGTTTATTTAAAATCCCTAGAACCTAATACTTACGCACTAACAAAATAACACAACTCAAAAACTACTTTTTTGTTGAGTCGACAGTGTATTAAACAACAATAAGGTATTTTAAATCCCTAACTACGACTCCATAAAAAAGTGCTTAGCGGTGTAGCGTGATTTTTAACAAAGGATTTGATGTTTTTGCCGCGAAAACTCAGACTAAAATGTAATAAAGCTTCGGAATAAATAGGTAAAAAGCATTTTAAATCCGTCGTGTGACGAATCATTCATTCAATCTCATTCACTCGATTCGACTGTGACGCTATTTGGATGACTTCAAAACGCATTTTTTGGTAAAAACACGCAATAAATTACAATTTTTACTTAACTAGCGGAGAGTTCATAACTGTAATCGAAATAGTGTGACCAGCAGTATTGAATGCCGAACGGTATGTTCGACACTTCATCCAACTTCATGGTTGAAAATATTTAATACACACCAGAACATATGCTCGCAGAGAAAGTTTTTCACAGCAAAAAAAATTTATTTTATCTATGGTTTTGGTCTATAAACAAGTTCAGTGTATTATATATTATATCTATGTGAAATATGGTCAAATAACCTGATACTTTGTTTGATAAAAAATTTAAATTATATTTTTCTAAAAAATATGCATCTTTTGACTGCTTTCTACCCACGATATATTTTTTTTATATTATGTATGTCGATTAACTTGTTATTTACGATATACTATAAGATTTAAGGTATCGATAATTTGAATATCTTGCATCGATTACATTTTGTGTCTTATTCTTATTCATGGTTTCAAATACTGTCGACTCCTTGTTTAAAAGGGTAAGCTGCTGTAATTAAAATTTAATTTAAGTTGAATGTTTAACTTAAATTAATAATTATCTTCCTTATTTCATTAACGTTTAAACTTACTCTTCTTATAAGTCCAACTTTCTCGCGTAAAATAACAATTATTCGCCATGTCGGTATCGGTGTGCTATAAAAAAAATAATAAAAAGAGAAACCTAAACGATACAGCAATGTTACTTACTTAAAATGTAATAATTTATATATAGAGTTAAATTAAAAGTAAGTAATCATCTGGAGATATTTTAATGCAGAGAGATCGGCTCGTGCGCCTGTTATGCACCTGCCATAACCGTATAAGGTTCTAAAACTTAAACAATACAATACAATAACTCATTCATCATCATCATCGTCATTTCAGGCCTTCATAGTCCACCGATGGATATGGGCTTCCTCTAATCGACGCCACTCCGCCCGGTCCTGTACCTACCCTTATTCTGAGTTTTAGCAATGCACACAGACTTAATATTTTAGTTCCAATATAGTTCCAAGATAATGATAATAAATTTATTTTCCTTGACCTTGAAAATTAAAATATTTCGTAACATAAAGATAGCTTCTAACGCAATGGTTCGAGAATCACACCTACAATCAAACAATATTGAAATAAAAACTATTTCATCATACATAATTTATGCAACCGAAGATTACAAAATTAATTAAACGTGCCTATCGGTGTTTTTTCAATTGTTTTTCAAGTGTTACTTATCAATCGCAGGTTTGTATTGTGACCCAGATCGAACAGTTTGAGGATAGCTGTCTTCATCCCTTTGTTCACAAATGTTGATGTTGTTACGAAAATGTTTTTACGAATTCCTTTATTATATGTATAGGTAAGGTGACAGGTGTATCGAATAATCATTTGTTGTATTTATCTTGCAGCATGATAATACGATATTTTATTTGTATATTTTTTACATTATTAAGCGCACACGGTAATTAATATTATTTTAAATTAAATTTTGAAAAGAAAAATTTTGAAATTAAATATTTACGCGTACATGGTAATAATATTTTAAATAAAATAAGTAATTTTGAAAAGAAAAATTTTGAAATTAAATATTTACGCGTACATGGTAATATTATTTTAAATAAAATAAGTAATTTTGAAAAGAAAAATTTAGAAATTAAATATGCGTTATTACAGCTGTACGAATGGTCTTAATGTTGTACGGTCTGTACTGCTTTTGTCAACGAGTTATGTCATATCATCTTGTTATTGTTCTGTACCTGTACCGTACCTGTACTGTACCTGTACTGTACTGTTCTGTACCGTACCTAGACAATAAGGTTGAGTCCTACGAGTCAATTGAGATACTTCTAATGAACTGTCATAAACACTACCCCCTTATACATTTTGTATGGCGAACGCACGGGATGACGTCATAGTTTTTTCGAGTCAACTGACTAATTTTTCATTGTTTTGGCGCTGAGAAAAATTAATTTTTTAGACGTATCGGAAGGTGGGCTAGATTTTCAGACAGTAGTGAATGCAGCTTTTAGCAGAATTACACTTTGGAATTACTTGGTGGTAACGTCCCCACGAGTGGTACCTATAGTATATAGTCCCTCCACAGAGCTATAATTATGGACTAGAGGACGCAAGTGTATGTACTTCGCGTATAACTAAGGAGACAAAATATAGTCTTCTTTTAGCGCCACTGCTTACCGTTCTCGGACGCAGACGTGATCGAAAACTGAGAAAAATGCCTTGTTGTAATATATTAAGTTGTAAAAACTACACAAAATAAGAGGACGAAATACCGGAAACATTTCCTTTCATCGGTAAGTCGTTTTGTTATTGAAATGGCACGCTTAGTTTCTATATAAAATAAGTTAGAAGTTAAAAACTTTTTTACAAAAGGTTTTATCTTTTCGAGTTACTCTTAACAAACCCTTTCATTTTTATACCCATATTGTAGAAATTCATTAAAAATAACTATTGCGATATCTTGGATGGTCCGCCATATTGGATTTAGAATGACGTCACAAGCCATATCGTTTATTGTTATCCAAACTAAACGTGTATACAAAATTTCAGCTCAATCGGTTAAAGATATCTAACTTCACTAATGAGTAACTTCACTAATAAGATTCCACCCGAACATACATTGCAAGTTAAATAAAAGCTTTTAATGATAATAAAATGGCACGCTTGGTTCTATACAGGTAATGAGACTTGCGTCCTCTAGTCCATATAACTCTGTGATCTAGTCCATAAACAACGCGACATGGGCCGTTCCGGTGTCTACCGCAGGTGTGGCATGATGGCATCTAATTAAACGTCATTCACACGTGGGAAAACGACCAATTTACCTACGTTGATATATCACCGAAATGCACCCATTAGGTAGACAATCGCCACTATGACCCACTGCTCGGGTCTCTTCTCATAATGATGTCTTAAAATTCAAATTTTTTCATTCATTGTCAAGTAAGGTTGTGCAAACTTAATGAACGTCATACATATTGCAATAGAATGTAGCCTAGTGGCTATTGGAGGGGTCCGGGTTCGAATCCCAGTGGCACGCACCAATAACTTTCTTAGAAAAAGTTATGTTCGCTTTATTTCACTTGCTGTTACGGTGAAAGAAACCAACCTGAGGATGCACTCAAGCATGAAAAAAAAAGTGTTTTCAAGGCATGTGAAGTCGACCGGCCCGCATTAGCCCAGCGTGGTGGACTAAGGCCTACATCCTTCTCATTGTGAGAGGAGACCCGACCCTGCAGTGGGTTGTTAATGCTCAAGGCACAGGTCTTATCGTGGCCCTACACTAACACAACTCAACACTCTGTAGAAAATTTATGATGAAATTTTGGACGATTTGTTTGCGAGTATTTGTTTTCTGATTCCACAAAAAGTTTTTCCCAAATAGGTACAGTGAATGAAAAACATATTATAGTATTTTGTCGTACAATTGTAGAGGTTTCAACATACAATGCCTGTTCACTAGTGTTCACGCCTCACTTGCTTTACGTGGACCTGTCATGATGTCAGCAATGCACTGCGATTTTAAAACGAAACTTTTATCTTTGTACCTAAAATGTTGTCGCTTATTTAAATTGTTTGATAATTTATTCTTTGTTCTGCAAGTAAGTGCTTACTATGGCGGTAGCAGGAAGCGGTTTAGTGTATTAATCATATCGAGCCGCCATCATAGAGGTATTATAGTAGAGTAGGGGAGTCATACGGCTGCCTGTAAGTGGAAATGTCCGACACTTCGAAAGAGATATAAGATTATGGTACCCTATCTGTCTCTCTAACAACGCACGCGCATTAAAGAACTTAGTGCATTCGCGCGCTTCACGCACGCGAAACAATTTGAATACCTAAAATTGTTTCTCGCTAATTGCACATGCGCGAGAAGAGACAGATAGAGATGGTACCGCAATCGTCTCTCTCTTTTTAACCGAAGGACACTTGTATTGAAATTAAAATATGTATAGTCAAAATGTTCAGCAACAACTCAATTCAAGGCATGTTAAGAGAAGCACTAAGCCTAATAATTAAATTTATGATAAACTATTTAATTTTAGAATTAACAATGAATTTCCTTAAAAAGACAGGAAATGTGCATTAAAACAGCAATCCCGGAATTCGTTAACATACCATATTGAACAACAGGTGCTGATCAACGATAAGATACAATCTCATAATTCAATTTTAACGCCCAAATTGTAAGTGTACAGTATACACGCGATGACTTTGGTAAATCACCAATATAGAAACTATGGGGTTATTCATATCGTGCGGTATATTTATCGTCTACTAGACTTTACCCGCGGCTACGTCTGCGTAGATTTTAGAACTTGGTCCAAAGGGGGATAAAAAGTATCCTATATGTTAATTCTAGTTGTGAACTATGTGCATACCAAATTTAATTCAATTCCGTTCAGCCGTTTTTGCGTGAATATGTGATCCTCACAAATATAGGGATGGGAACCTTTTATCTTCGCATATTGATAATTTCCGTTTTAAAAACTACACAAAATCGTAAATTAAAGCAGAATAAGATAAGACTAATAGAAATAATAATAACTAATAATACCTAATAGAAGAAGACAAGCAAAACCTGGCCCAACTACAGCAAAAACCCGAAACAATAGGTATTGCAATGAAACGGCTCTCAAAACGTAACTCTGATGTCAAAAGGTCCTTCGTCTAAAAATGATGAGTCAGCCACATTCTCCAATCGACTTTAAACCTTATTCCGAAAGTATTAGACACTTTTTCGATTGACTCGCATAAAGCGTAATAATTGTTGTATTGAGATTGGCCTGCAGAGATCATTATTGTTATTTGATGGTTCTATTCAAACAGGATTACTGATGAAGTGCAGGAAATTGGCGAATTTCGGTTTGTTCGGTCCATTGGTTCACGTTCGATGCGTCGAGGGAGTGAATTATTTGGTATTTATTTGGATGATTCGGTGTTTCTATTTGTTGCATTGGAATATTGTGTTTGTGGCCGTTTACACCTTTATGGTGTAGCGACGCGACACCTACTAGGCAGACTTACTTAACTTACACTTAGATTAAATCAAAAAGGGAAGATACGACACTAGCGTCTCATGAGTGCGCACCTAAAATTAGGTCCATGCACAAAAAATCAAAATCAAAATCATTTATTTGCACGAATATGGGTTAGTTATTGGTTTTACAGGGCATTTTGATCAATCCATATTCACCTTTTCAGGTATGCAAATTAAAAAATAAAACTAATGTTAGTAATACAAATTAATTTATAAAATATTAAAATTTCACTTTAGTCGCATTTTGGCTAGCTATTGAACTACATGTGTGCTTAGAACACAATAATGGCGGATTTTCTGTGCATAAAAAGGTAAAACAATGCCTTCGTGTGCTTTTAAAAGGTGCACAAACAGCTCAAAAACGAAAAACAAATTCCACGGCATCACTTTTCATTCGTAAGTACACTTAAACTTAATTTTTCTTCAAAATCACTGATGGTTTTAAATGTAGTCCGCCATTTTTATCAAGAGCGAGTGTGAGGGGGACGGTCGCGCGCGAGATGACGCTGCACTCTCCGAGTCGCTCCCGCTAATGATAAAACTAACCGCTCTGTCTCGCTTGCCCTGTTGACACTTCGTTTATAGGCGTGTGTGTAAGTTAGATATGTAGTTGAGTCGAATTTTATGATTGATACAAGTAAGCGTACGCCGTATCTTGCCTTTTTGATTTATCTATGAACTTACAGAATACAGTGCCGTGACCATGAATACTATCGTCAGTATTCGTATAGTAAATTCAGTTATTCAAGTTTTATAGACACTACAAACACTTGAATTCTATATGAATAAAGCTTCTGTGCGAGCTGCCATTAGCATGGGAAGAAGTCGAGACAGATTGACATACCTATTATGACTCATCAGTCATTACTGACCTTTATAGAATATGTGTCCAATTAGTTATATTAGTTGATGTCCAAATTCGCTTGGTCGTAACTTAATTCAAACACAATATCTCAAAACGCTCCATAAACTATTAACATCTGTTGTCTATTTGGTGGGTAATCTAATTTGTAGAAATCGGTTAAACTATAAAATCGGCCCTCCATACCTGGCTAAGCTAATTTGGAAGAGAAAAGGAATTACGTTCGTAGCAGTTGGTCAATGTTATGATTTAGTTTCCGTTCTAATATTGTTAGTTTACAGAAACACCATATTGGCAGTCATTAGCAATATTTTGATGTCTCTTTCCTATTATTAAAATAAACGTTAGCAAATTTTTAAATTGCTTATGGTAATTAAACCATAGCCACTATAATTAGCCTAAACATAATATTAAGTATACTTAATTAACCTATAAATATCACCTGCTGTTACGATGAAGGAAAACATCGCGAGGAAACCTGCATGCCTGAGAGTTCACAAAAAAAATATTCACAAAGGTATGTGAAGTCTACCAACCCGCATTAGGCCAGCGTGGTGGACGGCGGCCTACATCCCTCTCATTGTGAGAGGATACCCGACCCTGTAGTGGGTCATTAGTGGGTCACTGATAACCAAAGTTCCTTAACTGACAAAAAAGACACGGTGGCTAATGACAACTGAAGTTACTTTCTACGACTTAAAACAATCTTGACTTCAAAGTGTTATTTACCAGCCAAGTCGAGGCGCATATATCAATTTATCATCTCATAAAGCGGGGAGTGAAATTGTTTTGTCCGGATCTTGGGCAGCTTGGATGCGAGCCAAACCTCTTATTGACTTTCAAGTTTTTCAGACTATTTCATTGGACATAATATGCGAAGTAATCGCATAATGGAACCTCTAAAATCTTTTAGATGTAGTCATAGTAGCTCATCCGGGGAGGTCCCTTCCCGCTTCTTAACCCGTCGTAAAGCAGCATGTTCTTCATGTCTCGTGTTTCGACTGCGGAGGTATGGTTGCTGGAGGTAGGGACACTTTATTTGAGGCGAACATCTTAGTCCTCATGAGTAGCGAAGCACAATCAAGTATCGTGACTATCTATTGTGTGCCTTATAGAATATACTTCTAAGATTCCTTGTCGTGCTGAGTTCATGAAATGACGTACGGTTTGGTGTCAGACGATTTCGGCATGAAATCTTTTGGGTCTTAGAATGGCCCTTCTATCGGTTTAAAAAATATTTTGTTATCTTGGAATACATATTTTCCTTTTCTACCTGGAATACCTAATAAAGTCAAGGTATATAAAATCATAAATTGTAACAGTGACCTGGTCCTTAAGGTCCAGCTGAGACCACAACACCCAAACACTCCATCGCCCACCCGGCACAAAGGACCCCGCAGCGAATATTGACGCCTCAAGCGAAAAAACACGTACAATAACACTGTACGCGTGTCCAAAATGTGTGTGCTCATTACATGTTCATTTAACCCTTTGTGCGTCGAACGACTGTAGTGGGGTACAATGCGCCCACACGCTGGGCACAGTGGGCACCCACCCCCGTGTAAAGGGTTACTTTCAATGGCTTTACAGAAATGCATTTACGTCACTCAGTAGTACAGACTGGTCATTCTTTTAATGTTCAGTTTAATGAACTCGTTTTGGATATTTGAATTAATTTCCAGTTATTATTAATGACGTGCTCAATGCGTGATTAGAGGTGTGCTGTGTTCATTAATTTAGTTTTAAACTAATCGTGCTTGACAATGGAATTATTTTATTTGAAATTTTATATTTGAAACGTGTAGATGTGTTCTCAACTTATTTAACTACACGTATAATTTAGAAGTAAATTAAAATGATTGTTTTATTATTGCAACAGTGGCTCAGAACTTGTCCTCTTTATCAAGAGGTCCGAGTTTGAATTCCAATTACATGCATCACTTACTTTTCCAAGTTATCGACATTTCATAAAATAATTTCCACTTGCTGCAACAGCGAAGGAAAACATGGTGATATTTGCTCATTGTTTTTTTCTATAATTTAATACCGACGTTAACATATTAAACAAAATCGATTTCCGATATCGAAGCAATAACAATGTATAGCGCCTTTAATAAGTTAATAATTTTTAATGCGAATTTATTCGAATCGGTTAGCAAGATAACCTTTACAGAACTCATAATAAAGTATTGTCGGTGCAATCGTTTCTATAATCTTGTGCAGTTGTGCACTCGCGTGACGTATTAGCATACTAGGTAATGGCGCAAAAACAAAGGTCGCATGGAATGTAACGTTGTAGACCTTTGTGCCACCTTGCGGAGGAAATGCGCATCTTTAACGGGGTTAGACATCCTTCCTTCCTTCCTTTCAGCCCTTGGTAGTCCACTGCAGGACATGGCCTGCATGCATGGCCGGCATGGACAGGCCTCCCCTAATCGACGCCGCTCCACCCGGTCCGGCCCTCTGAATCCAACGGTTTCCCGCCGTCTTCTTCAGGTCGTCAGTCCACTTAGTAGGAGGGCGTCTCGTGCTCCTTTTACAGATTAGGTAAAAATAAATCTCACTCCTTAGATCACGAAAAACGCACAACCCTTAGTATTTTAGCAAAATTTAAAAAAAAAAACAAATGTAAAATAAAATCAACAATGCCTTGCTTCTCTAAGGGGCTTGTTTTTTAGCACCCGAATTTAAATCACCCTGAAACTGGATGGGCTCACACGAAAAAAAACCCTATCTCCATCTTAATTTCATCCCCACATTTTTTGTAATTTTGCTCCTTACCCACGTTATACCCCCGGAAGACGAGAATAAAAAAATTCACACCGCCCGATAAAAAAAATAGGGGTGATCTTATTGGGCCTTTATCCAAAACTGAATTAATGTGACAGTTATCTATGACGGCTCCGCTTTTTCTTTTGTGTTTAAATCTAAGAAAACGCCCTTGCAATAATCTAAATAATCCTAGTAAGTAGAGCGAGCGATTTATTAACAAGATTGCATCAAAAACGGCACGCAAAACTGCTTCTTAAAGTTTGTGATTTAAGAGATGAATTTGCAAAGATATCAAATAAAATATATTTGAGTTTATTCCACGCAAAATCATCCCTTAAAGTAAGCCCTATAAAGAATAAAATTCTAGAATTAAAGGGATGGGACGTCATAGTTTATTGATACGATGATTCCTTCGTTTGAATTTGCATACGAAATGCGTGTAAATGGTTTATTAGAACATAAATGCAGATACTTAACAACACTTATATAAGGCGTGACTAAAAGGCGTCGTTAAAGATTGCCGATAACAATCGTTAAAATTTATCGCAATAAATTTTATTTAATTATAGAATGTTTACTGTGGTTTAATATTCATGTCTCTTAACTACGAGTGTGTCAAGTCACTGCACTGTCATAGAAAACATTTTGTCAGTAACCCATTAATGACCCACTACAGGGTCGGGTCTCCTCTCACAATGTGAGGGATGTAGGCCGCCGTCCACCACGCTGGCCTACTGCTGGTTGGTGGACGAACATACCTTTGAGAACATTTTTTGTGAACTCTCAGGTCTGCAGGTTTCCTCACGATGTTTTCCTTCACCGTAACAGCAGGTGATGACTTTTAATTTTAAAACGCATGTAAATCATTAAAAAGTTATTGATGAATGCATTCCGCTAGGATTTGAACAATTGAAAGATTTTTGCGGGTTGAATTATTTATACGTTTCATAGGTGCTTTAACGTTGCTTAACTTTTTCGATCGCTTGCGATCTACTCAAGCAGCGGGGCTATGAGCACTTTATAGCTATTCAGTATTAATACTTATTTATGGCAGTTTAACTGCAAAAATGCGGATTACGTTAAACTATTGACATTTAAAAAGGTCACACAGCGCGTGCTAGCGCATCTGCCAACCGTTGCAATTACTAGACCACTTTTATGGCTCTAGACTTTAGTACATAGTCTAGAAACCGACAACGAAAAATGCCTAATCACTCATATTTACACTAGACCGTTAGTTTTGGTAATTACACGTCGAACTTCGATGACTAATATTTTCTGAATTCCCCTCCCTGATTGTGTCTTAGATTCCTTGATATTTAACCGTTTTCTGCAACGACAGTATAATTTAAAACGTTGGACTTTGCTTTACTTCAGTAGATGTATCCTTTGATCACTGAAAGCGCTCTCATAATTTTTTTGATTATGCTTTGACAAAGTTTTTAAAGCCAATCGTTTTCTTTGTATTTTTTTGACATTATTGATTATTTAAGAAATGAGCAATTTTATTCATAAGTACCTATTATCAAATTTAATTTCTAACGTTATGCATACAATCGGTTGACTATTTAAGTTGCTAGCTCTCGGAGTATTTGGATAAAAAATAGCGCACGTCATATCAGTATGTCGGGTGGCATTACATTTACTGTAATACATAGCCGGTTACAAACAAACTAACGTTAATTATTGTACATTTATTAATTAAACACAACGACATTTTGTAAAAAGCACTCGTAAGCGCGTTTTTAATTTTCCGTTACGAAAATTTATATATTCAGAGGAAAGGTAAGGTAGGATATTGTAAAGATTTTTGGAACAATGTATGATTTAAGATCAGTTGCGCCAAAACTAGTTCAAGATTCAGAAGATATCTGATACATTTAGGTTTCTTTATCTAATCTCCATAAACATTTGTAAAATTAAAATGGGTGACATTCTTTATTTTAAATAAAATTATAATGAGAACGATGTACATAGGCCTTAGTGCGCCTCGCTGGCCTAGAGCGGGTTGGTACTTTAAGAACATTTGAAGAACTATCTGTAATAATAGAACTAATAATGCCTGGGTGTGTATGTTCTTGCCTCGTTGGATGTCTAATGCACAAATATGTGCAAATGCACAAATATTTGTCCTGGATGTGAATCGAACCCACGACCTCCGGCGTAACAGTTAGGGTCGCTAACCACTAGACCAGCTGGCCAGTCTGTATTGTCAGTAACCCATTAATGACCCACTACAGGATCGGGTCTCCATCTCGTAACGAGAGGGATGTAGGCCTTAGTCCACCACGCTGGCCTACTGCGGGTTGGTGGCCAGTCTGTATAAAAGACAGAATATTCTGTGTTCTATGGTATAATGTATTATTATTTTTATTAAAGAGTCAATCAGAAGGGATTACGGAATCGCTGGTCACGTCACATTTCACCGGTGGTCGTTGCCCACTGATACCCACCTCACTTGAGGTGTTTCGACTTAGTGAACTAATTGTGATCCTATGAAACCCGGTTCTGAACCGAAAACCGGTAGTAAAGGATCTGTCTGATGGTGAACGAGTTGCTAGCAGCGATACAATCGAGCATTATTAAAAAAGGAAATCGGATAAACAGTACATGGAACTAGATTAAATTGTCATTCGTTTTAATGATCAGTCAACATGTTTTATTTCAATTTCATCAAGTTTATGTTCAAACTCATAGGTATAAGTAAGAAAATTAGAAAAACGTCGCATGGAATTAAATTAAGAAAGTATTTCTCTTATTGCTTACACTTACACACACTTACAGTGAACACTTAGCACACTTAGGTAGATACTATAAAACAGTAGCTTATTGCTTGTGGTCGCCTCTGAAACGGACTCGATATACGGAACCCACGGTCTGACTGGGGTTGTTTGACAAATAAATCAACTCCATTTTGACCCCCGACCTCAACGGTGCCAACCGGTCTAACGATTCCACCATGACACTAAAAATTTTACGATTTTTTGAGAACCTCTCAAACGTGAACCACAATCATTAAACGACTTTAATGATGTTTGGAATGTCATTAAGTTTTGTATTCATTACAAATAACGAGCGTACAGCATCGCTTTTTATATCATTTTATAGTTATGGTTATGAAATTGTGTAACGGAGCTTTATGTGGTTGAAATAAGGAAGCTTTATTTAATACTACCCAGGACAAATATTTGTGTGATGAGCACAAGTGTTTGTTCTGTGTCTGGGTGTAAATTATCTATGTATAAGTATGTATTTAAATATATATATGTATGTTTATCAGCTATCTGGTTACCATAACACAAGCTCACAGCTTACTTTGGGATCAAAAGGCCATGTGTGAGTTGTCCCACAATAATAAAAATTAAAAATTAAATACCTACTTGTTTATGCCTGCGTCTTAGGTACGTAGGTATTCGGGAAAACTATATTTGTTCAATCATCTGTAGGTAAGCGATATGAAAATTTAAATCACGTATGGAAATGCAGTATGAAATCTTAATTCGAATGGACGCATAAACCTATTGTCTTTTCGTGTTTAGAAAATAGTGACGTGTCAGTTCTATTGCAAAGTAAAGGTGTATTGGCCCTGGGGTGAAATTTAAACAACTAATATACAAGTAAACTTTTTAATAATTACACAGTATCTTAGAGCATTCGTTTCTCACGTTTAGATCACCCCTTTTTTTAAAATGCATACTGTCTGACGTAAACTTCATTAACTGTTCAATTTGAACATGGCTTTATGATGTACTAGGATATTATACTAATTAGTCAAGAGTGACAACGATGGGTCCCTATTTTCTTGACGCAAATATGTGATAGTTATAATTCTAAGAATTTTAATTGTGTTTTAAATGTTTCTATAATGTGTTCTGGTTCAACTTTTTAATCTGTCTGCTCATGTACTTACTTTCGTGCAAAAAATACGTGCAACGGGATTTTTTACTCGACAGACTTTTTCAATCGTTTCTATCGTGAGAAAACGCATTAGCAAATGTAAAAAATGTGTCATGTATCATGGATGTGAAGAGAAAGTATAGGACTTGAAAAAACTGTTTTATTAAGCTTTACAGTACTTACATACTATCTATTTAACGGAATCTTTAAACCTACTTTTAATTTAGTTATTATCATGACTACCAAGACTAAATTAAAAATTTGTATCTAAATGGTATCAAAGTAGAATGTACATAGCATTTTAACATACAATTTTGATAAAAATATGTGTTGCTAAAATAATTTAATAATTTTTGTCAATAAAATAGTACCACAAAATTGTCGTCTTCGACCCGTTAATCACCCGTTCCCTGTCACAATAAGAAGGATTTAGTCCACGCCTTAGTCCACGCTGGCCTAGTGCGAGTTGATGAACTCTTTGAAACCATTCTGGAGAATGTATGCGGGTTCCCGCACGATGTTGTCCTTCACATCATCATCACATCGAGTGACATTTAATTTCATAAAGCGCACGTTACTTTTAAGAAAGCCACTAGGATTCGAACCCGAACCCCTTGCGGAAGGAGCCGAATTCTAAGCCACTGGGCCGTCACCAGTGTTGTACTTGGTAGGCAATAACCTATGGCTGAAAAAGTTATTCACATCATTTTGACCTTAGCAACAAAAACGTCACAAAAGACGCGCAAATCTATCCACAATACCTCAGACGCATATCTTATCTGTAACAGGCAACCAGCTGAGCCTACGGTGGAGCATAAATCCGTCGAAATTGGTCCAGAAAATTGAAGAATATTGACTAACCGTTACGTTACAGTTCTTTATTAGAAGAATACGCAATCTAAGGATCAGCTGCGTTGCATTGTTGCTTCCCTATTGTCTGGGGCCTATTGTTAACTTAGAACTGTATCACGGGACTTCCGTATGCGAAACGAAGACAGGACAATGCTTGTCAAGTCGCCCTTCGGTTTTTTTCGATCGGAACTAGTTTCTTGTAAATGTAAATCTTGATTTATTCGCGTCAACAATGCGAGCGTATGGGAATGCGCGCTACGAGGGCGCCGCGCCGTAGACCTGATTGTAATACTGTGTACGCAGCCTATATTTCATGTTACGTTTATATAATGACTCGACAATGAAGTTGGAAATTGGTCGGATGGTGAAGTGTGCACTGAGAGTACGACGCGATTCCGTATAAAATTAAAAAGCTTAATATGGTATTTTACGGTCAGTTTTTTAAATATCGCACACACAAAATTGTAACAATTTAAAAACAAATAGTCAGTACCTACTGAAACAGATTTTTAGTAACTATAATTTTTTAAAGCAATTTTTTTAATGAAAAGTAGTGCTTACATTGTTTACCAAATAGTACAAGAGAATAAAAATAGATTGTACGAACAATCACATTAAGCTTTAAACCAGACAGGCATTCACGGTGGTTAACGAGGATCTCGAACCTTCGAACCTTTCGGCACTGAACCCCGACACCCCGTAATTTATTCAAATCGTGTTTACTTCTTGTATTCACGTTCAGCAAAACATTCTTGCTCAAGGGTCACTGCTTAGTAGCTTTAATGGGTAACAGTTGAGTTGCAACATTTCAAAGTCGGTTCGCAAAAGAGAATATATCACACATAACAAGAATGTTTTAAATGGATGGGTAAAAGTGTCGTTAAAATGTGATCGCATTCATGATAAAGAACAAGTAGCACTTGTTTACTTTAACAGCCATATCTAAACTTAAATAATAAATATATATTAATTAACAAAAACTAAGACCCGACTGCTGAAAATCATAGTTTCCTTCTTTATTATTATGTTAACATATTACTTACTTTAAAAAGGGTGCGACTACAATTCGAAACCGGACTTACTCGTAATTCTCTCTTCTTAAATTTAAGAGAAAGAATACATAGCCTTTATTTACCAAATTCAAAGCTATCCCTACTTTTCATAACACACTTCCCAGGCTTATCCTACTATTATAAATATAAAAGTTTGTGAGGAAAAATGTCTGTTACTATTAAACAAATATCCATCCACCCATTCATCCATCCTCACAAATGTAGTAGGATTGTTTTCTATGTAGATATTATGTATATATAACTAGAGTATGCCCGCGGCTTCGCCCGCGTGTATTTTAGAACTTGGTGCAGAGAAGGATAAAAAGTATCATATGTTAATTATGATCTATCTGTGTACCAAATTTCATCCAAATCTGTTCAGCCGTTTTTGCGTGAAAGAATAACATACGAGTACATCCATCCATACTCACAAACATTCGCATTTATAATAGTAAAAAATAGTAGGATATTTGTATTCTAACCGCTTGAATCGACATCACTTGAATAGCACCTCTCAAACTATTAGTTGTCATAGCATTCCTATCAAAAATATCCGAATGCGCTTCCCCTATTCCATTTCAAATCACCAACGCCACATTACAGTTTGTTAAAAAGTAACATTATGTTATTAGCAGGGGCGGCATACTAATTTGTGTCAATCAATGCAGTAGGTAATGCATTATGGAAATGAGTAAACGCAACGGTTGACACCTGCCCTTTGTTTCCTATTTGAATTAGAATCGTTTATTGGTTTCGTAAAAAGCGGTGATAGCCCAGTGGCTTAGAATTCGACCTCGAATCGAGGGGTCCGGGTTCGAATCCCAGTGGCACGCACCAATAACTTTGTATAAAGTTATGTGCGCTTTATAAAATTAAATATCACCTGCTGTTACGGTGAAGGAAAACATCGTGAGGAAACCTGCATGCCTGAGAGTTCAAAAAAAAATGTTCTCAAAGGCATGTGAAGTCCACCAACCCGCATTAGGCCAGCGTGGTGGACTAAGGCTTACATCCCTCTCATTGTGAGAGGAGACCCGACCCTGTAGTGGGTCATTAATGGGTTACTGACATTGGTTTCGTGCTGGAAAATATGGTGAAAAAACCATGGTGGCACGGCATGTACCGTGTCCACCGTGTGTCTTGTCCTTGAATAAATCAGTGCGATGCTAGCCGGCGTGTTATTTACTTGTGTCCTCCGCTCCGTAATTGCATAGCGAACAGTGGCGACGAAGTACCTAGTGCGTGTGCAAAAAGTAACTGTGAAATATGTCTGGTGTACAATTCGGACATTTAAGCAACTTCGATCATAGTGTACAGGCATGGAATGTATACAAAGGTCGAATAAAGCAGTATTTCATTGCTAACGATATTACGGAACAAGCAGACCCGGCCGGCAACAAGCGTAAAGCGATCCTGCTCAGTGCACTCAGCGAAGGGACATACAAACTAATAACTGATTTGGTGTTACCAAAAACGGTGGAAGATGTGCCCTACGAAGATTTAATTATAAAATTAGACGGCCATTTTACGCCTAAAAGGATCGGATTTGGCGAGCGCCATAATTTTTATGCCGCTACGCAACAAACGTACGAAACACATTCGCAGTGGGGCGCGCGTCTGAGGGGCCTCACCGCGCAGTGTGGATTTCTCAACGTCGAGGAGGCGCTCCGGGACAGATTTATCATGGGGATGCGTCCCGGGCCGGAAAAGGAAAAGCTTTACACCCAAGACTTAATTCGCCTCACGCTGTCCGAGGTCGTCGAGATGGCGGAAAATATAAGCAGCGCGCGCGCCGCGGCCTCCGCCGCCACAAACCACGTGGCCGGCGGCGCCGCGCGCGAGGACCCCGTCTTCAAGATCACCAACGACGCGAAACGTGGCGGGAAAGTGGAGTGTAAAGTGAAGTGTAAAGTGTGCGGGTTCACAAATCATAACGCGTCTGAGTGTAGATATAAAAATTACACTTGCAAGAAGTGCAACCTGAAGGGCCACTTGCGTAAAATGTGCACAAAAGTGAATTACGTAGTGGACGACGGTGACGAAAGTGAGGATGACGGTAAGATTTGTTACATTCGTTCGTTTAGAGGGGAACCCATGGCGGAGACGGTTTCTATAGCGGACAGGGAATTTAAGTTTGAAGTCGATAGCGGTTCGGCCGTCACCGTTATATCGGAGACATATTATAACACTCATTTTAAGGATGTGCCATTATCGATAACACGTAAACAGCTGATGACATATAACGGTAGAAGTATTCATTGTGTGGGTGTAATCCATTTACCGGTGTGCTATGCGGGGCAAACGCATGTTATCTCGTTATTTGTAGTCCGCGACGGCGGGCCCCCGCTTTTAGGCAGAGATTTTATTTCAAAATTTAATTTGCAATTAGTGCCGATCAATTACTGTCAGGAATCGGATGGTAGTATAGCAAACTTGCAGCAAAAATATTCGGAATTGTTTTCGGACAAATTAGGAACTTTCAATAGGTATAAAATTAAACTACTAGTAAAGGATAACGCTACGCCAATTTTTTGTAAAGCGAGGCCGGTAGCATTCGCTTTGCGAGATAAAGTACAGAAGGAAATAGATAGGCTGGTACATTTAGGTATCCTGGAACCGGTGGAATATTCAGCATATGCATCGCCGATAGTTCCGGTGCTAAAAAGAGACGGAACCGTAAGGTTATGTGCGGATTATTCCGTTAGTATTAATAAACAATTACTTGTAGAACAATATCCCCTCCCTACGATCAATGAACTCTTTTCAAAATTACATGGGGGTAAACAGTTTAGTAAACTCGATTTATCCATGGCATATAATCAATTTGTCCTAGATGACGAGTCGAAACATTTAACGTGTATCAATACGAATCGCGGCTTGTATAGGTTTAATCGTCTGGTATTCGGCTTAGCAAGTGCGCCGGCTATTTTCCAGAGAGCTATCGAGGGGGTGTTGTCGGGTATTGACGGGGTGCTTTGTTTATTAGATGATATTTTAGTGACTGGGAAGAGCAGGGAGGAACATTTAGAAAGGTTAAACGCAGTTCTTTCTCGGTTGCAATCGGCAGGGCTGACGTTACGAAGGGATAAGTGTCATTTTTTTGAAGAACAAGTCACTTATCTTGGCTATGTAATAACTAAAGATGGATTGAATAAGGCGCCGGATAAAATTAAAGCTATGGCTGAGGCTCCGGTGCCCGTGAACGTTATTCAGTTGCAATCTTTTTTAGGGTTAATTAATTATTATAGGAATTTTGTTCCAAACGCGTCTAGTATACTAAGCCCCTTATATGAATTATTAAAAAAGGGTGCTAACTGGAAATGGGAGAAGGTTCACAGCGAGGCTTTTGAGAAAATAAAAAAAATTATGATATCGAAGCAAGTTTTAGCGCATTTTGATCCAAACGCAAAATTAATTTTAACAGTAGACGCCTCCCCGGTTGGATTAGGGGCGATTTTGTCACAAGTAGGAGCGGATGGAGTCGAAAGGCCGATCTCATACGCGTCTCGCACTTTAACCGTAGCCGAAAAACGATATGCCCAGATCCAAAAGGAAGCAACCGCCATTGTATATGGGGTACGGCGGTTTCACCAATATGTGTATGGCCGATCCGAACCATTTATTTTACGAACGGATCACAAACCGCTGCTTTCAATATTTGGACCTCATAAAGGAATACCAGAAATGTCGGCGAACAGATTACAACGGTATGCTTTGTTTCTAAATAGTTATAATTATGTGATAGAATACATACGCAGCGTCGACAATAGTGCTGATTATTTATCACGCTCGACAGCTGTTTTGCCGGAGCCGAGGCCGCAGTCGCACGCAACAGGCGTGGCCGCTGCGGCGCATGCGACTCGCGATACCCAGTGCAGTTGCACCGAACGTTGCCAGTGCGAGATAAATTGCGATCGAGCTACGTATGTTTGCTTCGTTGTTGATGGATGTTTGCCGTTAACTTTAGATAACTTACGTGAAGAAACTAAAAACGACGTAGTTCTTAAACGTGTTATAGAGTTTATATCAAACGGGTGGCCGCGTAAAGTCTATGACTGTCGTTTAAAGCCGTATTTTATGTGTAGAACGCAATTGTCTTATGAGAGTGGATGTGTTATGAGAGGGCATAAAGTCGTTATACCCGAAAAGTTTCATGAGAAGGTTTTGAAAGAACTACATACTTCACATTTAGGTATTGTGAAAACGAAAGCTGAGGCTAGGTCAAGGTTCTGGTTCCCGGGAATCGATGAAGCTTTGGAGAGAATGATACATTCATGTGAAATTTGTTTACAACTACGTCCCTCACCCCCCCGGGCGCCTATTGCAAAGTGGGATTATCCATCTCATCCTTTCTATAGAATCCACATAGATTTTTTGGGTCCTATTCAAGGTTGCATGTACCTAGTTATAGTCGATGCATATACTAAATGGGTTGAGGTCTACACGATGAATAACAGGTCCACGTCAACAGCTGTTATCGAGAAACTATGCGATTTTATGTCGAGGTTTGGCGTACCGAAAACTATTGTTAGCGATAATGGCACAGCCTTCTGTTCGCAAGAGTTTGAGTTATTCTGTGCGGCTAATGGGTGCGCACACCTCACGTCCCCGGCCTACCACCCGCCCAGCAATGGACAGGCCGAAAGTTTTGTTAAGATCGTGAAAAAGGGAATCAAGATATGCCTATTGTCGTGCGATTCGATTAAAAGTGCAAAATTAAAGTTATTAAAGTATCTCCTCGACTATAGAAACTCTGTCCACACTTCCACTGGGTTAGCCCCTTCTCAAATGGTTTTTGGTCACAAGCTTAGGGTACGGTTAGATTTACTCAATCCGCAGTCATCAGCACTTACGTCACCGGCTATGTCTAATCGTGTCAATGAAAAGTGTATGCTAAATAAAAAAGAGATAAACAAAAATACAAAAACATATAAAATTAATGATATGGTACTTTATAAAAAATATGTAAACAAAGTAAAATTTACATGGTGTAAAGGGGTTATTGTTAAAAAGTTAGGAAAAGTTGTATACTTGGTAAAAGATACTAATAGCTTAGATTGCTGTAAAAGACATATAAATCAACTAATCTTGTATAAAGGGACATGTAACAATCATTGGGATAATGTACAAAGTATAAACAAACCTGGGTCATATCCTTCGTCGAGGCTGTCGTCGAGTCCACCACCGCTGTCGCCGTCGTCACATCCGCAATTGTCGTCTCCAATGCAGCCGTCGCGCCCGTCGCCATCGCCCCAGTCGTCACACGTGCGCTCGTGGCGTTCACCACCTACGATTAACTCACCTTCATCCCAGCCCTATGACTCGTCACCCGAGAGTATGTTCCCACGGCGGTTAGGTCATGGGCGGAGAGCAGAGTTCTACGAGTACCATTTGTCTCCAAGACCGAGGGAGGGTGATGATGATGAGAGAGAGCTTCACGCAGAGCGGAACGAGCCTGCCAACACAGCGTCACACGAGGACTCAAACGACCTGGAAACCAGGTCCGCCTCAGGAGATGAGTTTCAGGAGGCTCAGGATGAGTATGTCGAACATGTTTCCCAAGAATAAAAGCCAAGAAGGCCTCAACGTTACTGTCCCTGCTAGTTATTTATTTTGTTGTTATTACTTGGTTAAATGTCATTTTAGAAGGGAGGGGTGTTCGGCATGTACCGTGTCCACCGTGTGTCTTGTCCTTGAATAAATCAGTGCGATGCTAGCCGGCGTGTTATTTACTTGTGTCCTCCGCTCCGTAATTGCATAGCGAACAATTACAAATGTACTGGTGCAGGTAGCCAAGCAAAAGCCATGAAAAAATTATTCAACAGAAGTTGTTACGACTAACAAAATTTAATGATATTTTGTGCAGTCTTTATAGGTATATTACAAAAATCTATTCATTTTTAAAAACTAGATAAATAAATAGGAAAATCAATATTGAATATTGTGTATTACATATTGATTAAATAGTGAAAAAATATAATTTGTACACGAAAAATGCTTTTTTTAAAAAGGTGATTGATTTCGTTCTGGAAGATTAATTGAGCTGAATGTTCAATTCAGACAACTTTCTGAATATGTTTTTCTACGTCCTTTTTCCAGTATTTTTCAACGCACTAGCATGAAATTGACTAAACGTTTATTAAAATTTAGCAAATTGACATTTTATAGTCTTCAAAACCAAAAAATGATAGGTATTATTTTCATCCTAATTTTTAAAGGTTTTTTTGGTATTAGGTACTTACTAAGATTATCCTTTTCGAAAATATTTCAAAAAAATCATAAAGAACACAGCCCGAAAAGATTACAATAGATATTCATTTCTATTTTCCCAAAAAACATTCATCTAGAACAGAGCACAAATAGATTGTAAAATAATTGTAACACCTTCTACATGACAATGACATCATCATGTATGGATGTATGACATCAACTAATTCAACCATAGTTTTTTGTCCCAATTCTAACACGACAAAGGCGTTGCTACAATGTCAAATGACAAAAGTGACAAACGTCGTCAGATGTCAAGTTGTCACTCAATTTTCTTGACTGAGTGCCCATGGATGACTCACCAAACGTTGCAAACGTTAAAATCTAATGTTCATAATGAACCGTCAAAAAAAAAGACTAATATTTTGTTACTTTGTGTTATATAATATAAAACTGACGATTGATAAAACTAAAAAGTGAAGATTGTTTCTCTCTTTTCAGCCCTCTGTAGTCCATTAATTTTATGGAACTGTACCCCGAGCATAAACGCTATCGTTTAAGTATTTTATAGATAGCGTGTGCCATTAGCATAGAAAGATATCAGACGGCCTGACATATGACATAGGTACTAACAATTGTCCACCAACCCGCATTAGGCCAGCGTGGTGGACGGCGGCCTACATCCCTCTCATTGTGAGAGGAGACCCGACCCTGTAGTGGGTCATTAATGGGTTACAGACTAATAATTGACGTTAACTATAATATTGTGAATACGACGATAGTGTTCGTGATCACAGCACTGATGATTTTAGTTTCCTTGAGGTTGTTTAAAAAAACGTAGGCAATGATGTTGTTTTACGACAAATTTGTTGTGAGCGACCGATTGTGTCGTGAAACGACTTGGTAAATAGGACAAGGGGTCTACAAACTACATTGACTCTACCACCTATATTTACACCTTCTTAATTTCAATATCAACCAAAAAAAAACACAATTACCGCGTCAAATAACCCTTTTCTATTACCTATTATATCGATACCAGTAATTAACGGAAATTAAAGCAACGGAATTGGCTGTCATTCTCAAGTTAACTTCCTCATTCACTTACAGAATGTTTTTTTAACAATTTGTATGTCATTAACACTTTTTTAATTGCACAATGCAGACTTACCCTCACCAATGTAATAGGATATATAAATTCTAAAGAATAAAGTCAAGTAATTTGAGTACTAATTATGGAGAAAGAATGGAGCTCGCTTCATACAAAACGCATAAAACAAACCGAATTTATAGTGGCCCTTATTCCCTAACAGATAGAGTTTATTTTCGTCTGTTATTACTTTCTGGAGTGGGTTTGGGAGTACAAAAAACCAAAATTCAGCTGGCGTTTTATTATTTGATTCGGAATAAAATATTGCGCCTTAAAGGAGTGTCGTTCAAGGAATTGGCGAGAAGAAATGCGGTTAAATGATTGTTAGTAGTATAGTGATGTCGGTAATTTGTCGATATTCGTATTGGAAATACTTAAATTCGGACGAATGAAAAATGCCTTTTTAAAAAGGATTTATTGAATTACTATCGAAAATTACAGAATTATGACATGTGTTAACAGTACGGAACTGAAAATTATAATATCAAATGCAATGGAATATGATGCCGGACATCTACTTTCAATAAATTAAAGCAGCCCAAAATGCTGAGCAGAATGCGTGCCGCAAATAATCTATCAAGCTCAAGCAATCGCCCCGAGATGAAGTGATCAGATTGTCGGAAGGCTTAGGAAGGGCCGTTAACCTAGTTACATCCTTACATTGTAGTAAGCAGTTGGTATTAATAGTTCAGTTGAGTACAACGTAACTGAACTTAATAGTCGCTTAATTTAAGAAGCAGGGGCAGTATGTGTTCGGTAACAAATCCAACAAAAGATTAAGAACGGTTTATTTTTTTAAATTGTATGTATAGGACCAGTGTCGATAATTTTTGAGACCAAATTATTATATCTATTGACGTAATTAATTGAGAATCTATTGACGTAACTATCAAATTTCAGCGTTATCAAACAAGATTAAATTATGATTTGTTGTTTTAAAATAATCCCCCACTTCATCCCTTTACTATATTCGAACACTATTTAAATTATTAATGACTTCTAAATCCGTTTTTACAACATTTTTTTCTGACCCTCAATCCAATTATTTAAAGTAATTTTATCGACAAAAATTTTAAAATAATTTTATCGATACAAAGCCATCACTAGAGTCCAGGTGCGGCGCGTGCTAGCGCATTGTTCTCTTTTATCGGAAGCCGACAAAAAATAAAAAAATATCTCCGCGACAGTCATCTGGGAGCAGATTTTATGGTAAACGAAGCTGTAAACATTATGTTGATGAAATGTAGAGTTGTCATAAACATGTTTCGGGAATTTGGAATTTATTGAACGTTGAATTAATGTCGTAAAATTAAACTAAGCGTTTCCAAAATTGCCACGTTAATGTTTTATAGAGTATCGCAAAGCCTAAATTCTTACTTAATTAACAATAATTATAGCTTGCATTTTTAGGTTAATACTTTCTCTAATGTATGTAAAAAAAAACAAAATTTCTCAAAATTTTTAAATTAAAATTAAACTGAATCATAATGTGGTGGTCATGATAACTCATATCTTATTCTGATATTGACATTCAATGTCCAGCAGAGAAAATTCTTCAAACCAACCACTTCTGGTTTGATAAAATTTGAATTTAAAATCATTATTTTTTTGGGCAAAGATGTTCAAAAGAGGACGCTACGAGTATGTAAGCATTCGATAAATTGTAATAAAATTTCACGCTTTTTAATGTCATATACGACATTTGCCCAATTTCTTTGCCTTACATTTCGCTTTCTACCTTTTACAAAAAATAATAATAACATGGACACTGCAATTTGTCGTCACTTTTGTCCATTCCATGTCCAATGTCCATAATAAATCTCGAAATGAAATCAACAATGTTACCATAATTCAAAAATGAATCTTTTCAAATCTCAGCTTAACCTACCTATTCAATAGGACGTACAAAATTATACTAACAAATTCACACGCCTTATTGCCTTGGGATTAAAGTTGAAAAGGGCATAAAACGTGTCATTGATAATTTTGTAAAGTAAGAATCTTATTCGGCTTCCATTTACAAACTAAGAACTAAGACAACCGCAGTCGACATGTTCCTTATTCTAAGGTAATAGAGTTTAAAATTACTTATTACAAGAACTTTTCAAGTTGCAAATCCCATCTTAGAATAAGTATAGAAAAACAAAGAATACAAAACACATAGAGTAGGTACAGAAGGCAAACATCATAAAATGCCCTAGAGCAATGCACACATGAATTGTAGGTATTCATTTTGACTTGGATGTAGGAAAGCTTTCCCTGTAGAGCAGTTGAAAGAAATTTTGGAACAGCCAGATAAACAAAATCTATCCGCCGGCGACTTCGTCCACGTTGACATAAGAATTTGACCCAGAGAGTAAAACATATCCTATATGTTAATCCAGGTTATAATCTACCTATGTATGTATCAAACTTTATCCAAATCTGTACAGCCGTTTTTGCGTGAAAGAGTAACAAACATCCATCCATCCATCCTCCACTTTATTTCGCATTAATATAGAAGGATTGCCGTTCTATTTACGAGTACTTCCTTTTCCTATGTCTATGTCCTTTAGCATTCACTAGGTACCTACCTACTCGTATATAAAATTTGCCTTCTGCAGTCTTTATACTCTGTGGTAAGATGTAATGCACGAAGTTTGAAACACAATGCATTTTGTATTCATTTGTATCACAAAGGAATCTGGATCGATGTCGCAGCACGTGGCACAGCTGTGTGGTTTTTTTAAGAAACTTATTTTTTTTAAGAAAGATTGGCATCAAGATGTATTGCATCTGACAGTACTCTTTATTCGCAACAATCGATACTGTAATTATTATGTGTATTACAATCGATGTAAAATCCAAAAAAAATACAAACGACAAAAATGTATGTAAAATATAGAGCTTACGTCGTTCTCTTTAACTTTCGATGATTCTTTAAGTTATTTTATTAGTTTTATCTATTTGCAAGTGTTTCTTTTTTCAATAACAGACAGACATAGCTTACTCCCTGTTTAAAATCGTTTAATCGGTACCAAAATTTCATTTCATATTTCATTTCATTCATTGACGACCCAAGTGGCGCAGTGGTTAAGACACCGGTGCGCTACGCGGAGGGTCCTGGGTTCGATTCCCAGCAGAGCGGAGATTTGAATGATGACTTTGAATTTCTGTTTCTGGTCTGGGTGTGCTCTGTTCTTGTCTTGTGTGTGTCCATGGCATCCACGACACAGGGAATCCTAGTGTGGGGCTATGAGTGTGAAGCGTTATTATCATTTTTCATTAACGACCCACTACAGGGTCGGGTCTCCTCCCACTTATCAAAAAGAATTTTAAACCTTGATGATTTTACAACACAGTTATATAATTACTAATTGCATTAGTCCTAACATAACAGACGAAACCGTTTTAACATGTTCCGGAACCGAACCTTGAACAATAAATTTTAAATCGATCGATCGTAATCGGTTCCTTGTCAACACTAACATGTGGATTGGAAGGGGTCGGTAACATTTTGTATGTTTTATAGGTAGGTATTCTATCGGTCTGCGGTGGATTTTAATGACCGATCTTCATTCGAGTAGATAATTATTATTTAACAGCCAAGATAATGCTTTTAAATTGCTTTGAATTTTTGCAAAGCCTTTTAAAAATACATATTTCGATTCTATAGCAATATTACAGTTTTCATAACAATTTACTTACATCACATAACTTTCACTACAATTTCCACAACCATTAAATATTAGAACGCAAACTAATGCTTTTTTCTATGAATTGAACTTTAGTTTTCAAGTTACAAAACGTGCATAGGATATAGAAAATGTTGCAAACCCCTCAAAATGAACATTTAAAGATGTATTTCTGTTTTGGCTGTTACACTTAAGAAAATAAGGTTTCAAGCTCTATTTTATAACGAGGTACCTTAACCAAACGTTAAAATGCCAACCAATATTCAACTCTATTCCCTTCAAATAGAATATTCAAAAATTTAACTCTAAATCCGATTTTTTTCCACCGTCATCTGGACAAGTGGAAATTAACTGACAGTAAAATTAAGGTTTATTGTCAAAAAAGTGAAGGCGTAAGGTGCAATAAACATTTGTAACGCAGCGACCGGAAGTAGGTTCTTATTCTAATTTGATTATAGAAAACAGAACTTGAAAGTTTTAAGTTATTGTAAAGGTTTACTTGAAGAACGAAGGCGACGTGGCAATGAGCAAAATGAAGTGGCAATGAGCTGGCCACATCGTTCGCAGGACTGACAACCGATCGGGGAAAAAAGGTCCTCGAATGGCGACCACGTTTAGGCAAAAGGAGTACAGGCCGCCCTCCGACCAGGTGGACTGACGACCTGAAGAAGACAGCGGGAAACCGTTGGATTCAGAGGGCCCAGGACCGGGCGGAGTGGCGTCGAGGGGAGGCCCATATCCAGCAGTGGACTACCAACTGAAAAGGAAGGAAAGAATATTATTCGACAGCTTTTATCGAAGGTGCGTAGATACAGTAGGTGCGTTTCATCACGGGGCAATAATGGCCCCCATGTCACAATACGCAGGCGAGCGTTAGAACGTTGTAATTATCGATACGGGCGGCAGATGCACCGGCGATGGCCCAAGTCAACCCTCGTTTTATTAACACGTTATATTAGTAGTAGCTTCACCTGTAGCTGTGTTAGAAAACCTTTGAATGCTAAATTTAATTTCATATCAATAAACTTATAGCAAAAATTTGTTTATTAAATATTATCTTACTCAAATGATATTTAAGTGAAAAAAACGTATGCAAAATGCGTTTATGGCAGTAATAATTTTATATCATTTTCCTTCATTACCTATTATTTTTCTTTCCAATATCATTTTATGTTAAATATAATATAGTCGCTGTGATGCGGTTTTAGTTTTCATTAAAATCAAGCCCCAGACAATATTTTATGCGTTATAGTTTCGGATTTCAGCATTTATATGGCATGTTTTTAACCTTTACCCGATTTAAACGTAAACAACCTATTAACAAAAAACTAAAATGATTTTGTTGACAGTAGGTTATTTATTGGTCAGCCTGTTAATTTGCGAATTCGCGCCAAACATTAGCTGACAAAGAAAACACGCGATGTAAGATGTAATCTGTTCCTACTGTGCAAGTTGAGGTTGAAACACACTATCGGTACTATAAAGAATGAAAATATATTGATTGATTCAACGCAGCTCATATAAAACTCAAAAAATATGTCTGGGTCTCCTCTCACAATGATTAGGATGTAGCGTTTAATTATGAAGGATTGAACTTCACATGCCTTTTAAAATTTAAACATTATGGAGAACTCGCGATATGTCAGTATGTCTGCCTGTTGGTTTGGACTTCTTATGAAAAAAAATTCAAGTTTTTTTCCGTTTTCTTTTACCGTTGCTGTTTCTGTAGATGGTTAGAGATAAAGAAAAATAGGTGCATATAGGTGCACTTCTCCGAAGAAACTCCAACTACAATCCAAGAAAAACTTGTTTATTAAAGAAACAAATAACTAGTTGTTTAGTAAACAAAAAATACAGCTTACAATTTGCGATGAGGTGATAGCCTCCTGCTGTATTTTACACCGTATCGTAGAAGAGAGCTTTCCCAATAGTATTTATTTATTAATATAATATAATGACACGAGCACTCTTTCGGTTTATTCATACTTTTAATTCTTATAATAACAAGCAATATAGTGAGAGTCTACTCTAAAATTTCGTACAGTACCATTTATCTTATCAAAAATCAGGCACGTGCGAATATACGCGTTTGTGATAAAATTATAATGTGATTTTATTACCGCGGCATTCCCCTTACGTTGCCATGGTAACAATAGGTACAAAACGAATAAAATTAACTTTTATTGGAAATGTGAATTGTTAATGTTGATGCGATAAGAAAAAAAAAATGTGATATTTGCGCAATTTTTAGGTCTCGGAGTTCTAACACTCAGAATCTTCGCGTTTAAAACTTTTTGAGGTTGAGAATAGGCTTCATGAAAATAAAGGTTTTCCTTGCAACCGATTAATATTATTTATTATATTAATATATGTATAATATACAACTATATTGTTGGATTCAGAGGGCCCAGGACTGGGTGGAGTGGCGTGATGGCGTCGTTTAGGGGAGGCCCATGTCCAGCAGTGGACTGCCAAGGGCTGAAAGTAAGGAAGGAAGGATACAATTACACATGTATGTATATGTATATTATATATTATAAATGCAGCAAGTCATACAGACCGCTTGAGACTTCACTGCAGAGCTCAATATTATATATTATGTTCAATAGGTAAATACCGTTTATTATATCCGTCCGTATTTAATTAATTAATTATGACATTATTGTTTTTCTGTAATAGTATCAACTAAACTTTATTTTTAAATACTGACTGCTTATTTTTACTGTGAGCACCACACCACATTTCCAAGCTGTGCAATCAAAACTTCTTATAAATTTACTAAACACTTCTTAACCAATTCTACATTAATAGCACATAATATAATTAACTCACGTCTGGGAACGGTCCACTTATTTTTAATTTATTTATTAACAATTTTGTAACAATAATGACCATCAGATACAGTGACTACCTATGTGGCTGCAATTACGATAATGAAAAATATTGCTAACTCTCGTAATTTGTGCTCTACCCTTCAATTTTGATGACACGCGTGCGTATAGAGCAATGAACACAATATATGGTAGAGTCTACATTGTGAACTAATATTTTTTTGGCAATTAGTAATCTGATCTCTTCTCAGAAAGAATGAAGGTATTTGAGAAGTTTACTTTGTAACTGGTTAAAATAATAATTTAAAGGTCAAACAATTTTTATAAATATCTGGCTCTAGATTTTTAATAGTAATTAGTTCATGATGCGATGAATAACATTAAATTTTCAGTGAAATTTCAGTGATATTGCTGTTCAATTGAATCAGTATCGTTTTATAAAATAAGTTATGTCTATATCTGTATTATTACTTAATGTTTTTATTTTTACTTTCATACTGCTGTTATTTTATTAGGTATACCACGCTTGTGAGCGTGGCAGGAAACATTAGTGTTTTGTTTAACTCACACATACATAACACAGCGCGCCAGGGTGAGTTGAAGCGTCGGTTCTTTATTTGAACTGTGCCCTTAGGACGGGCCACTATCGTCACGTCACGCCAGACTACTCTGTGCACTCCACAGATAGCCTCAAAGCCTCAAAACAATATCGCACGCGACGACACCAGCGGCCACGCGTCCCTGATGAGCTTTTAAACGCGGCTCCAATAATTGCGACAATTTGTTACGACAACAGCTGGATCAATTGACTTGCGCTATTGTTTGGAAAGATCGCGATTGTGTTTCCGTTTGAATGACGTTTTTTAAAATATATATTTTTTATTGTTTTTTATAACGTGATCCACGATTTTCAGACTCTTATACGGAATGGTTCGGTAATTTTTTAATTGTATTAAATGCCAGGGACATCGCGGACAAAACGAATGTAAATTATAGATGTGATTTGTGTTACTAATGTGCCGTTTAAATAAAAAATATTCCGACTTAAAATCGTCAAATGACCCAATCCTGAATACACTCTGTTTAACAAATCGTTGCCTATTAAATTACAAAAAAAAAAATCAATTGACCGTCATTTAAGCCACTAGGACCATATTGCACGTTTAGTTGTCATTTGAATCCATGCCATTATGGTCTATGATTCTATTCTATAAAAAAATCTATTATCTGTTGAAAAAAGAATTGTATTTTGTTTGGAAACCAGTTTAACCCCCGTAGATTTGTTGTACATTTCAATTGCATTTTAATCCGAGATTGACAAAGGGAGTCTAGTGTAGTCGGAATTGTTTCACCAAAACTACGGTCACTCAGGAGTTTATCCTCATTGATACTATTCTATTATACAGAATCGATGTTTACAATAGGACTATGTATATATAGCGGTGATAGCCCAGTGGCTTAGAATTCGACCTCGAATAGAGGGGTCCGGGTTCGAATCCCAGTGGCACGCACCAATGATTTTGTAAAAAAAGTTATGTGCGCTTTATAAAATTAAATATCACCTGCTGTTACGGTGAAGGAAAACATCGTGAGGAAACCTGCATGCCTGAGAGTTCACAAAAAAATGTTCTCAAAGGTATGTGAAGTCCACCAACCCGCAGTAGGCCAGCGTGGTGGACTAAGGCCTACATCACCACTGCACATCATAATTACCTAGTCATAAACTGACTGCGTTATGAGCAGTTTGATAAGAATTAAAAAAGACTATGTATAAAAAAGATTAAAAACGATTTATTCCGATACTTTCCTTCTATGCATTATTTTGATTTTTCTGTTGGTATTTATGTTGAATAAATTGAATTTTGATACGAATTTAAAACATATTATAACAAGAATAAAAAGGAACTTTTCCGATACTTTCTACTCATTCTTTTGATGATATTTATGCTGAATAAATTGTTTTGTCACACATCGGTCATCACACTTCAAAAGTGTACAAAATTAAGTAAGCGTGCCACTATAATAAAATCACTCCCTGATCTCCCTCCCAGTTACGAGTATTATGAAAATTTTCGCAACCGCGTAAAACTATCACATCTGCCGCCCGCATCATTGTACATTCATGACACTGGATATTCAATCAATAGGTAAGTACTTAATACGTTTATAGAGGTGCACTGTAACGTAAATGACCTTCTGCTATGTACAAAATCATATTTTACTAGTCATTCAAGTCAGTCAGTCCCTGAAACGAGCTCCCAAAGAAAATGATCTCCGTGTGCCCATTGGTTAAACCACCTGACGTTCAATATCAGAAATATTATTCTTATGACAAAAATTAATCGTTATTTGTTAGTCTCGCTAAAAGTCGAGAACGGCTGGACCGATTTGGCTCATTTTAGTTTTGATATGTTCGATAAGTCCAAGGTAGGGTTATACGTTGAGAAAATCAAAAAATATTGCGATGAAAATAGTAGAAATTTCTATATTTGGCAGAACAAAGTGTGCTGCGACGGCTAGTGTAAAAGTTATAATCTATCGGTACTTATCTACCAAAGTTCTTTTCCAAAGCCATTTTCTACTGTTAGGTACTTACCTATACATGGTCCTTTTTAATGCTTATTTCTGTATAGGTATATTGGTACATTATTTTGCGTGGTAGAGCACTGTCACCATTTCACGATGACATCGCAAATAGATTGGGGTTGGGATAGGTCGGGGCGCATTGACATCGCGATATTTATTATCCCCTAATGATGAGGGCTCTACAATGACCAGTGAACAATTCCTTTTTAATTATGTGTTGTACATCGAAACACGCCAAACGTAATAAAATTATTTATCATACAACGATAAACATATTATCTAAGTACATATTTTTACATTTAATTTTGTTGTAGGTATGATGGAAGTTTTTTGCAGATGGTACTGCCTTCACGGTCCATCCAAGAGCTAGGACTGGCTGGCACAGAGGAAGAAAAAGAACATGGATATTGAACATAAAAACTGTCATTATTGTAATGGAAGTAACATAGAAAAGATTCATAAGTTGTATAATTTCGTTTTATTATTTCAGATTCCCCTGATAATACATTTTTATTTTGTGAAAGGTATGATGTACGAGTAAGTATTAAAAAAAACTTACAATGCAAAATACTTTGTTCCTAGTAGTAAGTAGTTCTAAATGTTTATTCATCATAGAGGTATTCGTAAACATACATTTGTTTATTGTGATGTACACTGTAATAATAAATAGATAACATTAAAATAATTTCTATGCACCAAAAAGCGTAGGTAATTAAACACTACACTGAACCATTATTTTCTTTATTATCTTTAACGACATAGAAAAACATTTAACCGTCTCACCGCCGGGGTATCATTGCACCCATGTCAAGCTTAGTTGCTCAAACAGTAATTATAACGTTATAGCTCAGTAAAATAAGCAAAATAAAGGTAGTTGCTAGTTCGAGACTGATTTGGCATTGCTTTATAGTGAGTATGGCAGAGCACGGTGGACTCTGCCGTCTATCTCAAGAACGGTTGGGCGTATAAAGAAAAGGTTTTACAAAATTTGTCGCAAATTTTACACTTTACAATTCTTTAACACATGTTGACATCATTGGAGCTATAGAAACTGAGATAATCGCGAAAAACTGATTTATGTGACTTTTGAGACAACTTTTAGAACACTAAAAGGAAGTCGTCGTACGAGTTTACAGCCTGTTACGATCATTCCGAGGTTAAACCCTTATTTGACAGGGCTAGTTTCCGAAACGATTCGAAGGACGAATGACGTAAGACGTGGGAAACCGAGTTTAATTGAAGAAATGTTTCCCGAAATTGTCTCCGGCGGTCCTTTTAAACATTCCGAGGGTTGTACAAAGTGGGAGCGGTATTTTTGACCGCAGTGCGATATTTTTTTGTTTTGAGAATCTTGTGTTATATACGGGTTAGTTGCTTACAAGTTTGCTGTCACTAACCCATTAACGACCCACTGGCGGTTCGGGTCTCCTCTCACAATGAGAGGGATGTAGGCCATAGTCCACCGCGCTGGCCTACTGCGGGTTGGTGGACAGTTTGCTGTAATCACTTAAAATTTTAACCATCTTTTTTTTCCAAAAAAAAAGGAGGAAGTTACATTATAACCTCGGACATATCCGAGTCTTTTTTTATATGTTAATTAATTGTGGACCGATTTTCGAAATTATTTTCTCTATCCAGCACTCTGCTCTAATGTGGATTGAAGAAGATATCAGATGTTCAAGTATCGCTCTTTCATTCCTCTTTAAGGTTGGTAAGGATTCGAGTGAACGAGTGAACATCGAACGGTTTGATATCGATAAATGTCTCAATTGACTCTTTATCCACACCCCAATTTAAATCCACCTTGTTGCATTGGTTATACCTCCTTATTATTTTTGGGTAAGAAAGGTTACTATTTCATCGTATTTTAAAGCAGCCCTAAGCGAATCGGTGTTCCGTGACCTAGAAATGACTAGAAGAGGCACTCTATCCAATTAGTAATTTACACAAAATTGGTTTCAGATTAACTAATAATGAAATTTTCACGAATACTTTCATTAAGGACTCAACAATTATCTTTCTTTTAATTCGTAGTTAGGTCTCTCTCTTATAATTTGGGTATTTTATAAGAAACTAGACTTTTAGACCTTGGTCCAGTACACATTTTAGAACTTGGTCCAGAGAGGGAAAATGTATTTTAAATGTAAATCCCGGTTGTAAACTAGGTGTATACCAAATTTCATCCCAATCTGTTCAGCCGTTCGTGTGCGAAAGAGTGACAAACATGTTCATTCTTTCATTCTCACAAAAACAATGGTAGTAGGTTATTCAGGGAGCATAAGAGTATTCCATGCCTGGCACTATGACATGAAAAGGGCATAAAAATAAAAAAATCCTTAAAATCCAAATAATTTTTAATTTATACTAAACTTATTCACATATAACTAATTTACGGTTATTTCTATCATAATTTTTTCCAAACAAAATGAATTCAGAATGTAATTTTTGAAATACTACCACGCATTAGAATATCAGATTATCGCGTCATAATTTGTAAAAATATTATGCATATAATGAATATGGTGCATTTTAGATCAGGTTTTGGTTCAACGATACATTAGAATTAAAGCTGGAAACAAATTGAAGGCGGGTAGCCCTATTGTGCATGATAAGAAAAACTCTCGAAAAGCTGCCAAATTAATTTTAATTTGACAGAAAATTTATATGGCTAAATTATTACGTTAGAATTTCGCATAAAAATTTGAAATAAATTTGTGCAATAAATTAGTTATTAATAAGATCTGTGGTGCATTTTAGTAGTGTACAAAAATTGACGAATACAATAAATAAATTAAATCAAAATACCTATAAAAATTAAAGCTTTAAATTTAATATAGATAAAATATAGTTAATTTCTAAAAAATACTCAAGCACACATATGAATAACACAGGACTTCAACATGCCCAATGCAAATTCGATTTTTTTTTATCTTTCTCACACCTATTTTGTATCAATCCGGATTCATCTAACAAACATCCAGTTGAAGTGAGTATGACACTAGCTTAATACCTTTAAAAACTTTGTTCTAAGCATGTAAGCAGATGCATAACCCTTCGCCGCCGTCGGTCCACTTTCATCCCAATCACATATTTTTTGGTCACGCGCCTATTGTTAACAACTTAACTATTTATAACGTTAACAATGAACGATTGTTAAGTTAATCGCTGCTTGACCATTTCTGCATTAAATGCACGTAATTATTTTGTTAAAATAATGACACACGCGTGTTCAGTAGCGGACTAGCGGTTGTGGTGAATACGGTCGTTTGATAGGGTCGTTGGCCGTTCAATTTGTAATCAGTTTGCTGATATTTCTGACTTTTTAATAACTCTTGAAGCTAACAATTGTTTGTGACATGTAACATGAGTTGTATTTTCACAAACATAGTTGTAAATCATTCCCCACTAAATAGAGGGAGGCCTGCAGCATAGTTTAATACGCTGGTTTAATGCGGATTGATACAGAAATATATCTCGTTTCATAATCTTTCCAAATTTAAATCTTTCGAAAACGTAATTAAATGATGAACATGAAGCTACCTAAGTTTTATTGACAAAACAGAAGCCTTTTGAACTCTTACCAAATGCATTTATTGCTTACATTTATGATCATAATAAAAGAAAATTAATCGTCCGTATAGTCGCAATACAAAATGCGACAAACCACCAAACCAATATCGTACGTAACCCACCGACACGCAAATGAACTAAATGATAATTTTGTATGCAAATGTTGAATATCTTAAGTGGGATCGGAATACCACCGCGCGCAGTACACGGTTGACAGTCGGGTAGAAAAGTGTTTTGGTATAAATTCACTAGTATTTATTTGTGACTTAAAATAGTGTAAATAACATATTTGTTTTGTGTAGTCTAATAGTCCAGTGTCTCGAGAGAGAGCTTACGCAATTTCGTATAGTAATCGTATCGAGTCATTAGTATGGGAACATAATAATAATATGATGTATTAATGCCGTTTACTGTACGAGTACTTTGACGATAGTGCTCACGGAACATTTATTTAGTTTTACACTTTCGTCGTTCCATAGTTGTAATAATTAAATGTTTTGTTTGTAACTTCTTTGTTTTTTTGCTGCAACCCTTTCAAGGCCCACTGTTGGGATCGGAACTATCCCCAATGCGGATTGGTAGAAGATTTTTCTTTCTTATTTCATTTAAAAACCTAATAATTTCAGAAATTTATCAGCATTTAACTTTAACACACTAGAATATTTCTTTACAAAATTTAGAATATTTCTCTTTTTGGAAATTTCAATGAGTTGTTTTCTCCAATATACCTAACAGGAACATATGCCTCCAGCTAATTTGAATGCAAGGGGTAAAGCATGTGCCGCCTAATGTCAGCCCTCCGGCAGCGTGGCCCAAATTGCCCGGTAATAATAGTAATAGTTGTAGTTTAAGTAATCCCTAGATATAGTAATAATTATAAAAAACTATGATATAGTTTTTAATATACTATATAATACTGTTACATGATTGATATTATAGCCAAGGCTATATAGTTTTTACTCATTTTTCATTATTGAAGCTACAAATGTCGAGTACTCCAAAATAATAAAAAATCCTATTAAAAGTTTTTTCATTATGGCATTTTAGTTGCCGTAAAAGTGACGTTTCTTGAAACTCAATCAAACTCGAATATCTCGAAAACCGCTGAGTTTTGGATAGGGCTTCACATCGCTTAAATGATTTGTTTTGAGCTTATCTACGCGCCGTTAGCGGGAATGGGTCACATAACAAATCTTTCAGAAATGAACAATTTCTTCCAGGCAACCATACAACTAAAGGAATTGTTCATAAAATATGAGAGGATAAGGGGTGTACTTCAAGAACATAACACACTTAACTGTAACTTTAACACACTACTTTACTTTAACACACTAGATACAATACCTAACCGTGCCTGCCTATACGTTAAACAACGTTTTCAATTCAAACGACGTTATTTCTTACTAACAACTAGGACTTCACGCAAATAGCAAGAAAATGCAGATGGCAAATATTATGATAATTGATTTACAACGCAAATATGCTCATTCATTATTTATTTATTAGAGGCTAAATACGTTGACTGTCAACGTATCCGCTCATTCTGTTTCGGTTCATTGGTTGTTGGTTGTGAAATGTACATCTGTTTACACGCCTCACTGTACGCATTTTGTATAGAGTATCAACTGCAGCCGATAAACAGTGTTATTTTTCAGTTTACAAAATGAATTAAATCCCTAACTAGAACCCTAAAATTGGGAAATACAAAAATGCACGCCTATTATGAGGCGTTTTTAAATTAAGAATATTATTCTCATCCTCATCTAATTTGGGGGAATTCGATCCGCAGATTTGATTGTTGGGGAATTCGGAAAACAGGTATTGGTAGCCCTGGCTGTAAGTTTAGTCAATTTTTAAGTGTTATTGAATATTTGTTATGTATCAAGTAACATAATGTAAAGAATATTATAAACAAACATTTATTGTAATTTACTTAGGTATATTAAATTAGACTCCGATTTTAATAAGCTTTCAAAAAGACTAAGTATTAAAGTTTCCCGTAAACGTTTTCCGAGAATTTTCACACACACATAAAGAATACCTACGTGGATTCCTACATATTACATACATACAACAGACACACTGGCACCCATAAAAAACAATAAGACAATTTTTATACCGTTTTTATGAAAAGTATTGTTTTTACAGAGTAGGTAGGTATCCAACATTTTAACGTGTTACGCCCTACGCGTTGCCATAATTGCGTATGTCAAAAACCCTTAAAATTAACGTAACTTTAATCTAACCTTGATGCCCCTATCTGGTCTAAGGATCTATTGCAATTAGCAATTATCTACGGTGCCATATGTATGGTACCTATATCTACGAGTGGGCTTTAATTTTTTTGTTTTTTATTTGTGGATACATGGAGGCCCTCTTTAGCCTGTAAGGGGCCATCCATAAATTACGTCACACGATTTTTAGGACTTTTTAACCCCTTCCCCCGTCCTCGTCACAGGTTGTCACATTTTCATAACTCCTTCCCCCTGATGTGACGTCACACATTTTAAAATCTATGCATGTATTTAAAAATAATAAAAATACACTTATTTTTATTTTTTCGTACATTTATTATACGAGTATAATCTTCAATAAAATCAACATAAAGCCAAATATTTTTACAAACATTTTTCAAAAAATTGTAGATTAATTTTTTATGCACATACAATTATGAATTTCGCGTTATGGTTTCCAATTTACATAAAAAATATTTTTAATTATTTTTATTTATTTACAATTTATTTATTTTATTTATGTGACATCACAAAGCTTTTGGCCCCCCTGCCCCTTGTCACCTATGTCACATTCCGGTGACACCTTGGTATCTAAAGCTCCTTCCTATAATACCTATAAATCTATCATTGACTAAAATTAATTCCATAACACGCCCGATGGAAATATTGCGTGTTTGTATTTGAATATCTTATGTTATTAAATAACCATCTTTTCCACCACACTGGCTACGGTGTCCATTACAAACTACACCAGGCTTATTATTATTTATAATGTGTTCATAATAGCCCTTAAACTAGCAATGTCTTGCGATTAGTCGTAGGGCGTCTTAAGGGGTAGGCGCAGTCGTCCGTGAACTATGGGTGGGTTGGAAAATTGAAATTGTTATTTTAAACAATCGTTGTTAGCCCAGTGAAGCGGTGATAGCGGTGAAGCGGTTTCGAATCCCAGTGGCACGCAATTTGTAAATATAGTTATTCCCTGGTCTTCCATAAATAGTTCAAAAGCCCGCACTCCCATGCGTTTAAATAAATAAAGAAATAGCTGAATCATGAAAGGGTTTACGATCATTGCCCCAAGCGGATCCATTGTCGTCCAAAATCCCCATAAGTACAGCAATAGGGGAATCATAGGGGAAGCTAGGTAAGTGTTTATGTTTCTAAATAAATATACGGCGAAATTGAAATGTTTATATTTGTAGAATGAGTAAGAGTTTGTTTTGTTTCGGTTTTTTCGTGACGCTGATGTTTTTTTAATAAGAATTGAGTAGCTGTGAGTAGGTCGTGGACAAGTGGTCACTGCAGTCCATGGACACCCACGTCCAACCTCAAATAGGAGAGAAATCCGAGATCGCGGGTGTGTTGCTGAATAGCATAATAATAAAAAATATGATGTTATCAAAAGCTTAACGATAGCTCCATTACGGCTTGATGTAGCAAAAATAACCGTATTAGACGTTTATGATGGCTATTTACCGCCCGTTTGAGATTATAACTAATCCGCACATATCAATAACATCCCCTACAGCCTGATATTAAACCTATGCGTATAATCTTTGTTTATTGACGTTGCGTAACAAAGGATGCGTATTTTAGCATTATAAAGAGATAATGACCTACTTACTGCGGATTTTTAGGGTTACCTAGTCAACGAGGAACCCTTAAGTGCGCATAGCCCCGCTACTAAACTAGATCGAAAAGTGACCGCTAGTGAAGAATTAAATGCGCGCTTCCGTGCTTCGGCGGGCACGTTAAGCCGTATATCCCGGCGGTTATCGATACGATGAGAGTCGATAAACCTTATCGGAGGCCCCATAAGTGGTTTGAAACATCTGACATGGCTTGGTCATTAGCTGCCAATCCACCAATCCACAATGCAGCGTGGTGGAGTTTGCTCCAAGCCTCCCTCAGTTGTGGGAAGAGACCCTCGCCTAACAGTGTGCGATAAAAGGGTTGCAACATTAATTTATTACATAAATACTGGCTCGGCACTATCCCTAATTCCCTACATACGGAATCCTTTCCTCCACAAGGCCCGTTACACACACCCGATTTTGATACGTGACTCAGCATTTAGGGGGTTTATGGAACAATACGTGAAGTCACAGTGAGTTAGTGTTAACTGATGGTTTTGTATGCAAAACATTGGGATCGCCCGTGATTGATGACAATGATGCGTTGCAAGTATTTTTTTGTTCATGATTATTAAATATTTTATTATATTATTAAATAAAAAGACGAGTGGTCAAGTCATTGATGTAAATTGCAGCCCATTAAATTTATGTGGGGAAAGTCATCATGTACAGACACATGACTTGGACCGAGCTTGTATAGCATAGGCTAAAACTGACACACAAATGAACACAACTTTGAACAAGCTTCTTAGAAGGACTAAAGATAAGGTTGTTTAGGATTGCCACGGTGTTATTCTGTGGTTGCGCCGGCAGCGACACCTCCCCATGGTTTCTTTTCGGCGAATTTTTTTACATATTTATATAGCTTTCCTGTTAAACTCTAAATGACTAATATGCCGAAAGACACCTAAGTATTTTAAGACAAAAAATCAAAAACGTTCAATTTAAATTTGAATAAATGTGTAAAGTACAAAAGGAAAAGAATATTAGTGAGGTACAATTTTTGTCAGTAACCCATTAATGACCCACTACAAGGTCGGGTCTCCTCTCACAATGAGAGGGATGTACTGCGGGTTGGTGGACTTCACATGCCTTTGAGAACTTTTTTTTTCTGAACTCTCAGGCATGCAGGTTTCCTCACGATGTTTTCCTTCACCGTAACAGCAGGTGATATTTAATTTTTATAAAGCGCACATAACCTTTTTTACAAAGTCATTGGTACGTGCCACTGGGATTCGAACCCGGACCCCTCGATTCGAGGTCGAATTCTAAGCCACTGGGCTATCACCGCTTACAGGTACAATTAAATACTGAATAATAAATATCAAATAATAATGTAATTAATTCAAATCCAAAATTGTTAACTAATTAATTTTCAACAAAACTGATGTACAATAAACAATAAGAAAACTGAAAAAGCGACATCTAGTTTATATGCCAATTTAAGCAAGAACTATTTCGTATAGCTTAGGACAAAGTAATTTAATAATTTTCCGCTAGATGTCAGGAGAAACGAAGAAAAGCGCTATCTATATTGTTGATGTGGTACTACTTTACCGCAATGTGATCTCTGCTACTAACAAAGCTTCTAAAAACCGATACAAGATGGCGCTCTTAACAGCAAGGCTTTAGCAAAATAAATCAAGAATATTTTTAAAAATTCGTAAAAAGTATTGAAAAATGACTTATTATTATTTATCTAGGCTTCTTCCGGTAAGCAAAAAGTATACCGTATATTTTAGTCAAATAGATAAAAATACTTGGCTGTATATTCAAAATTCATTATTCAACTTAAAAAAAATATTATTTCTTCTTTTGTATCAACATTGTCGTCTTGGCATTGTTGTGATTCAGCCAGTTCTTATTCATAGACAATTTTCACAGAGATTTCATTAGCAGAAAAAAAAATTTCTTAAACTTCACCTAAACCTTATCGTATAAATCCTTGTAAACCCTTATAAACCGTGGGAATTAAAACGAGAAAACTCCGACATCCGCTAGAAGGTTAGAACCAAGAACCCACAGTCTAATTTCTCTGTAAGAGATTAATGTCATTAGGTATCATTAGCTGGTAATGGGCATGGGTAATCGCTCCGGTCCATAACGACTGGCTACTTATGACTACTCTTATTACGAGTAAGGTTTATTATGCTTCAAAACCTGCTCCAAAAAGCGCGATAAATTTTTCCTTAGCGCCATAATAATTTTTAGAGCAAAAGTTTCAGATGCGGCATTATAAGTATTTGTGATAATTTAACCACATTCCTTAACCTCTCCCTCAGAATATAATTCCCAGAAAATTTTGTGAAATTTGAAAACTCCAGAGGGAATCAATATTGATTTGACGTCACCTTTAAAAAATCATCAAAGACCGATACATTTATGTTGCAAGATTAAATCAATGCAGTTTCCCGCTCTTTCTATCTGTCAGTGGACATGTTTCGAAGGTCCGTGTGTTCTCAATGTTCTCATACAGGTCATACGCAGTAAGTGCGCAGAGATAACGATCTTGGGGCATACACCACGGGGCGTGGGAAAGGCTACGAATGTTCTAAAAATATCAGCTCACCTCTACTTTACCGCCAGCCTCTTAACCCGTCGTATAAGCATCGTGTTATTTATGTGTTGTGTTTCGGCTGGGGAGGTATGGTTGCCGGGGTTACTATATTTGAGGCAAACATGCGTACTCATGAGTAAAGCACCCGCATACAACCTCATATAGGATTATATTCTCTATTTGAGGTTGGTTGCGGGCGATGGACTCCAATGACCACTTAACACAGGTGGCGCATGCCCTTTTAATATCTACTCAACTATCGGATCCGGCAGGCTTCGCTCTGCCAATTAATTTGACTAATGACGCGAAGTTTTTTGTAGCTATTGCAATGTGTTCTTTAATATTGTAGAATATACTTTTGTTCTATCATAAATAGTTTCCGCAGTGCATTCGACGAAAGACGTTTTAGAGCCCTTTTTGCACCTTGGTTTACGTTCCTTAAGTCGTATTAGTAAGGATCCCTAATCTTTTCTAGCAATAAATATAGCCTATGTTACTCAAGATGAATGTAGCTTTCCAATGGTAAAAGAATTTTTGAAATCGGCACAGTAGTTTTTCATTACAAACATACATACAAAAATACAAATTTTTCCTCTTTATACGATAAAACTCTTAGACAATAAAAAAGAATATCGAACAAAGAAATTACCGCCGGGACTACAAAGGAGTTATGTGAAGAATTAGGGTAATTTTTGGGGTAATCACAGTAATTACCGGGCGATGCGTCTACTCGTAGCACCCACACGATGGGTCAAAGATTACCGTGTTTCTTAGAGGTGAGAGTCGTAAGTCGTAAGTTTTTATTGGTGTCGGTGTGGTGTGGATTGGTGGACTTCACACGTCATGAAAGAATGAGAGGGATGTAGGCCTTAGTCCACCGCGCTGGTCTGTTGTACGGTGTTGGTTGGGGGGTTGGTGGACTTCACATGCCGTTGAGAACATTATGGAGAGATGTTTTTCCTTCACCGTTACAGGTGATATTTTAACCACCTCGCTGTCCCGTGAGTCACATGTGACTCATACCCATTGTTTAACTATTGTGTCTATTTATTGGGCAGGCAAAGTGTTAATTTTATAAAAGCACATAACATTTAAAACGCCATTACTGCGTGTCACTGGAATTTGAACCCGGACCTCTCGCCTGCTCTAGAGAAATTACAATGTCGGCACCAAAGTATCGAACTGACAGTCATTTTTGTTATCTATAACTCTATGGCATAGAACCTACCGAAAATACCAAATTACCAATGTTCACCAAAGAAATTGGTCTCTTATTTCTAACATCTGTAGAGCTATTTTGCCTTTAATTTTTAAAACAAAGCCTCAAGGGAACAGATTCCTGCAAGTTTTTCTCATAATCGAAAAGTGTAGCGTAGCCAATAGATTTATCTGTGGTTAAATTAATGTTTTGTTTTAGAGCGTTTAACGCATTAGGGTTTCAAAATTCTTGTGGCTTTCGACTGTTCAGTTAAATTGTTATTTAATTTTATTTAAGTAATTTACTTGTATTATCTTTTTGTAATGGAGAATTATCGTCATTACAGGGGTTTTTTATTTATATGTATAAGGCGAATTATGTAAATTGGGTCCTTTTTTCTACACTTTTCTTATTTGGTACAATCATAGCACTAGATAGTTACTTATCTACTTTTTATTGAAGAAATTTTTTAATTACACGATATATTTGTATAATTATGGTAAACATAAATTATTTTGAGCATTAAATTTAATAAAATTACTTTGTTTTAAATGTTTTTTAAATAGTAATTATCTACTTAGTTTTGATTCTTGAACAGAGTAAAAGTGAAGACGTCTTACTAAATCTTTACTTAACTAATCTTATACGAATCAATGCTAACAAATCTTATTAACGCTACGAAATCCCATTTCAAAGTTTAGAGGAAGATTATCTTTGAAAATTTAAGTAGGTAAACTGAAATCCTTCCTTTCTCTAACCCTGTGGGAAAAATCTACTAAAACCCTAGGAAATGTAATAAATGCCAATTCCCAGTCTATCTGATGTAATGATTCAGCAGGTTTCGGAAAATGCATCTTAGAATTCCCGCGTCTGCCAGTAAAGCGAATTTAAAGAAATGTCCGCCATTTTATTAAACTAGAATCCGCCATTTTATTGTTTGACAATAGTAGTGGAATGGTGGAAACATCCCCACTGACAATAAAAAAACAACGGTTGACTCCGGGAGGGCCGGCAGAAGTGAAAACTTAAATTAAGCATTAACGTTGTGCATTTTTGAATATTTTGGAATGGTTAGGGAATATTTATTGCCTATAAATAAATTATTCCCTAAAAAATAATTAATGAAATAAAAATAAAAGTACTATCATTAAAGTGGTCGTCACTTTTTTCATTAATAGATGCATTTTGTTTTGCAATAGCTGCATTTTGTTCAATTTTCATATTATTTTTATGAACACTCACTCCGTCTTACGATTTTCTATCATCTACTTGTCCTGACGCGAGTTTAACATTTTTAATACTCCACTTTTTTTGGTGCACAACGCCGCCGCTAAAGAAGTTTTCACTTCAAAGAACAGTCTTCTTTTAACACAACGTGGATGCTATGTCCTGAATAGCCTTTAATCCGGTTAGTGCGTAACATGAGAACTAGTTCCAATAAAACGGAACACTACATAGTGGGTCACATATTATGGCTTCCGAAGCTGCAACCCCATTAGACGTCAAATTAGCCAGCCCTGTAGGGTATCAGGATGTACTTACATATAGGCTGTTTCATGAATTGGTGACGGCGACACATTTTTATGCCGCCATCAATGCATCGCTTTTATCTCGAAAATTAAAAGAAAATAGTATAGTAACCGTCATGAGTCGTGAGCACAGATTATCGGTGGTAGGGATATTGTACACTTTCGGCCTATGTACAGCAGCCGAAAAAACGTGCTGGACCAATAGACGACGCACACTGACGAACTGACGTTTGTCGGACCAATCGTGTGCACCGCAGCGCAGTCAATGTTAAACTGACCAATTAAAGTTCTGCTCACCACTCGTGACGGCAACTATATCTACTTATTTAATAGTTGCGCCGTTGTTTGCAAGTAGGTATGTACAATTCCGGTCTAGTTGTGATGCAAAATTGAGAATAATGTATAGTGTAAGGTATAATGGGGTTGTCATGTAGGTATACTAAAATAAAAAAGCCCTTAAATAAATTATGATTAAAAAATCAAATGAATTGGTGAAAATAAAAAAAAGAGTGCAAAGAAATGTATTTCTACTAGATTCATAGGCAATGCGATAATATGAAAACAAGAAAATGCGACTATGTTGACATGCGACAAAATCGTATGTGTGAGCGCTCCTATAGTTTTTCAACTTATTACAACTTATTGTCCCTAATAGCCTAATCTTATATATAATATTTTCATGTCACAGTTTTAGTTACCATACTCCTCCATAACGGCTTGACCGATTTTTATGAAATTTTATAATGCATATTATTGCATATTCAGTAGGTCTGAGAATTGGCTAACGTATTTTTTTCATACCCCTAAGTGATAAGGGTTGTCCACACCTAACATTTTTGTTTTATTTTTTGGACATTTTTTTTTAATTTTTATTTTTCAATAATGTCAAAAAATACATACAACCCTTAATTTTCACCCTTTTATCAACAACCCCTATTTTTAATAGTCGATTTTTAACGCTCGATAACTTATATCGCAAAACAACGTTTGCGGAGTCAGCTAGTAGTTTATAAGAAGTGGGTGGTTTTCCCTTTGTTATGTTATTATATAGTAGGTGTACTTAAGGTAAGGTAATAAAAGTAAATAACAGGTAATTAGGAGCCACAAAGAGTGCGGAATGGTTGCCCAATGCGACCCAGATCCCTTTGAATCGGATGTTTGATTAAACTCTTAGAGCGACTCTACACTACCGCGGACACGTGGAGGTTTCTTCACTTGTTCCGTTGAAATGCGTTCTTACGTCTTTAAATATAGAATTAAACGGGCATCAAAGGAAGAAATGTAATTCGCATTTTACTTATTTTTTTATATAGATATATCTCCTTTTTAAATCATTGATTTAACTCGCAAATTTTGTATGTAGGTAGTATGTTTGGGTCAAATCTTGCAATTTAGCATTGCGTTTAGATTGCAAGATGTATAATGAGTTACTGACGCGACAATGCGTGATTATCTAAGTGACGTCATTATACATCCAATATGGCGGCTGGTCTAGATAACGGACTAATTGTTATATTTTGCACTTCCATGTTATGCGTATCAAATGAAAAGGTTTACTGCGGACAGTACAAAAATAATTAAACTCTCTATCTAACACATTCTTGCCTAACGTGACTGAAGCTTGAATCCTTCGACTCGTTCTAAAAAATTCACCGCGAGAGTGTAGGAATGGTCTTATAACACAGTGATCCCATTCCGTGAACGAAAGTAACAGAACGGTACGGTTTTATTGCGCGTTAATCTTCCCAATTACGTGCAACGAAGCCCTATCCCGTTATTTCATCAATGAATGACGGTTCTCGGCAACTACGTAAAATTGACGTTAAAATTTTCATAATAATGCGCCTTTTGTTCGCAACAGGCAGTAACAGAAAGGCGATATGTTTTTTTGAAAAGGGTATAAAAATCTCTCATGTTTCTTAATTAAAAATTAGCTGTTGCTTGCGATTTTGTACGCGTGGCTTTCGAATTTGGTCAAAAGAAATGAAAAATATCCAATATAATACGTAAATATCGCTGTACGAAATTATTCAAATTCTTCAGCATTTGTGCATGACAAGAGTGACCAGGTAACAAACGTCCATACATCCTCACAAACTTTCGTTTCATTAAATTAATTAGTAGGACTAGCAATACTGCACTAAAAAGCTTAAAATGTTTTCAAGATAGCATATTATTTAATACGATTTTAGTATCAAATAGATTTAGGTGGCTATTATAAGAAATTATTTTATCTTTTTATAATTTTGCCGAGGCTTAAGTTACAATCTGCATAGTAAACCAAGCTAATTGGTTATGTTACACAACCCAACGTAGTTATTAAATCTTCCAAATCTCACCAATTTAAATTAGTTGCACCAAAACCAAATTGAATAAGCCCCTTATTCATACGAGTCGGTTCGTTTCTAGCTGACGATAAATCATAATGTCTGTCTGTCCGTTGTATGAGTTAATTGTTGCCGCTAACGATGTGCCGAACACAGCCGAACGAATGATTTGTAAGTCGTGTTTATGTTTATCGTTTTTTATTAGACCTTTTTTGACCTCGTATGTGATGTTAAATGCTGGTTACCACAAGGGTCCTTCTTGGGACCTATCACATATAGTATAATATACATGTTGAGGGTGAGCAATATAGGGAAAGCAGTTATAGTAAGTATACTTAGTCGTATACTTACTAATACTATAAGATGAGTAAGTATAAGAAGTTCCGGATGAAGGTCTGGGAATGACAAAACGAGAAAAGATATTTTTACGCAGGTATAAAGCCTTTTTTTATTGGTTAATTTTACCACACATAAACTTAAATTACTCCTGAGGATTGAACATCAAGATGGTCGTCTAAAAATTTGTCTGCATGAATCTTCGATCAACAATACACTAGATTTCGGGTTGGCGCAAAAAATACGTCTGGGTGAATAACAGCTCACTTGAAATGTGAGCTCTTATTTTATTTAGTTCGCTTGTAAAAGAGCCAATATAAACACGTGTCACAATGCCGCAATGTACATTCAAAAGTTGCAAAAATAATGCCCGAAGGAACAATTTAACGGCCGGAGTGTCTTACTTTCGGTAAGTACATGTAGAATAAGTTGTATTTTATGCTTTAAACTAACAAATAATATCAAATTTAAATCAAAATTGCCGATTTTATATCACCGCTACAAATGTTTGACCAACGTTGGCGCAAAATTGTGTGTAACAGAACAATTGATGCATGGAGTAGATTTGTATTGTAATAATTTATTTGTTACTAGATCTTTAAAATTGGTTAATACAAACTTTGTGTCTGTTTGTTGGACTTTCATAAGATACTTAGCTTTCCTTTTTTTATTTTAGCTTTCCGAGCAATCCGTTAACGTGTGCAGAATGGATCTCGACTTTCTATGGACATCAGTTTTAAAATTATATATTGACAAGAATGTGTTTCCTGGAGGAGATAAACACAATCACGAAATTAATTTACTCAAATCAGTGGTTCAAAAATTTATTGACGTCAGGTTACATTATATATGTAAAAAAGCTACCGATATTTAATTATTATTTTGATCTAATTATAGCACTAAACTGTACATGTATTATGAAGATTGTAAACATGAATATAAAGATATTGTGGAATTTAGTGATATTTTTATTTGTGACAAAAAACTATTGTCGATTCGCACTTTTACCACCCTTTGTTCCCATTCATCCACATCTGCACACAGTATGTCTAAACACGACCGTACTTTCTTACTTCTATTACGGTTTGTGATACCCTAAAACCCAGAAGAATCCCTTTGTTCACATTAATCCACATCTGTACACAGTATGCCTAAATACGACTACAATACTAAGGTACCTACTAGCTACAACAGCGATAGACACCTTGGCCAAAAACATATTATACATACACATAAATAAACATACACACAACAAAACTGTAACCAAATAACATATAGGTATGTATGTATACTATCAAACATACTCGTAGATGCCCAAAATATAAATAATTTTAACTAAACTTTCGTGCATAATAATATACTAAATTATTTTTGTGTTCAACGCGACTCCATACCTTCTGTAGTTAAATTTGAGGAAGCAAACTGAAACGAAACCAAAGGATGTAACTCGCAAGGTAATAACGGGAAAAAGTACTTTATTTATAGCTCATTAAGGTTGATTTCACATAAAATGTTTTTTAACTTATGTCTTTTCATTTCTAAGTGACGGGAGTAATTTATTGCTTTGCTCGTTTTTCGTGACGAATGATTGTAAGAAAAAGAATATTTTGAAGAATTGCTACCTTATTTCTAGGCGTCATGGTTGTAATTAGGTTGAACTTACAACTGTTTTAAAACGTTTGTCTTATTTCGTTAGTAAATAAATGAAGATGTATAAGTATGTATTCACGCGGACAGTATAAGTTTTGATTTTGTACGTGACCCGATATCTAGTGTATTGTTGATCGAAGGCATGAATGAATCCCACTGAAACACAAGACAACGCTTGATTTTTTGACGACCTGAGGTTCAATTCCCAGCAGAGCTCTTGTGTGCTCTTGACTCGTCCATGGCATCCAAGACACAGGGAATCCTGGTGTGGGGCTATGTATGTGTGTGAAGCGTTATTTTTTGCAACAAATTATGAAGACAGTGATAGGTACTTCCAGGTATAAACCTGAGTCCAGGTATGAACGGTTCAAAGCAAACACCTACACACATTCACATTAAAAATTCTGTACATTGACGACACCTAGAGAAATTCTGCATACACACATAACTTCCATTGCACGTACGTGTAGCGGTAAAGATAATACACCGTGACACGCGTTCCCGAAGACGTGACTATACCTCACGTGACGTACGAACTAACACATAAACAACATGTATATATATCATTATCGTCTAGGCATATTGACATAGGTGTGAGGAGGTATTGAGTATCATTGTTTGGTTATACCGTATCCGAAAACTGATATAAAGTAAGAAAAATGACAATTTTTCTTACTTTTATGTGTGAAATTTAAAACGAATGTTAAACTTGAAATCTAAGCTGATCACCTAAAAGTATATTTCTTCCTCGCCTTCGTATTATGAAACATACTACAAGTAGTAGTGTGTAACGTGTGTGGTAGATTGAAAATAATTCTTTGGAAATGAAAGGAACTAACACTGGTCACTAAAAACAATTTGGTAAGTACCTAATACATTTATAAATATTGATGAAATTCGAGAACATTCTACTCTTAGATACTGCAATTATATTTCCAAATCAATGTCACAGCATCATAAATGGAAAATTGATTTACGGAAACAGATTATGACTCTGTCACAGATGATAACGATATCTGGGCTGAATCGAATTTAGTAGAACAAGTAGTTACCTATTGGTAACTACTTGTTACTGTGTACTAGATAAATAGATCTATCTAGTTCGCAAAACGAAATACCGATTAATAACTTTATAATCGGTAATTTAGATTATATTGGAAAATAATCTTAATAAACTATTTGTTTGGTTATAATTTCAAAAATGCAATTAATAAATCGTTAGGAGAAAAAATACATACAGATACAAAAAGGCTTCTTTTTAATACCATAGTGTTAATTTAATATAATTTAAATGGGTAAGTAATAAATATTTTTATATTTCAAAGAAATTGAGCAATTACTTTGGCTTGTATTAAAGCGCACCTATAAAAATTTTACCGTCTAAAGCTTGCAAACATAGGTATCATTCTCCATTACCAACGCGGTCAGCAAAAAGGAACTGCTTACGAAACGTAAGAAAAAGAACAGTCGATCCGTAGATTCTATACTAACGAGTAGGAACATCGCTAGGAATGCGCAAACAACTACCTCCGTCGTAAAAAACGCATCACAGATATTGCATCTTCATCAGAACAATCCATCAGTAACAAAAACGTTCAAATTACTCTCGTGGCTCTCAGGCCGAATCACGAATTTTGGGAGAAAGGATAAGCTTTATGTCGTTCAGCATGAGAGGAAGAGGGATGACATTCGTGGTACGCCCTCTCCGAATGTTCCCACGGCTTTGATGATATGTAGTATTATGTAGTAAGTACGTGCCGCAGATGTAGACCTAAATAGATAACGCATGTGGGCTCATCGGTATGGAGACAAAGCGTGCCACTTTTTTGTGACCTACAAGTGATGGGAATCCTACATCAACACGCAGCCGAATCAAAAGTAAGATTAGATGAGTTATTCGATTCCTTCAAGCATTTAAATTGATTCGAACTCGTCGTAATAACGACGAGTTTCAAACAAATCGATTATATTTCAGTTATTTGATTAGAGGAATGATAAATCTGTCAGTCTCGTGTAAACAACCACGGTGGGCAGAGTAAATGAAACAGCAACGATGGTCGCGCTTGTGATTCGAGTATTTTGACACGAGAAGTCCTTGCGTGATCTATTTAGACTCGTATCTGTGGTACGTACCATAATGCGACTGCAATTATTGTTGTTTAGTTTAGGTTCTCGCTTTCAAGTCCTAACGAGATGCAATTGTGTCGTTATTATAATACAATGTATCTGTAAAGCACTTTGACATGGTTTCCCCTGTCTTGAGGTTTCCTCAGTATGTACGAGTACTTACGAACTTACTTCTATTTTACTAGCATGCCTTATTCGTTTTCAAAGGACAGTCATGTTAAAGACAGACAGTGACGATAACCGATCCCTTGAGTTCCTAGTTTCCCGCTGTCTTCTTCAGATCATTAGTCGATCTGGTCGGACGATCTGCGCCTTTATTTGATTTGACGACTCCACGCTACTTTACACTTCCTAAGCCCTTCGAATCAACAAATTTCCCGCTGTCTTCTTCAGGTCATCAGTCCACCTTGTCGGCCTGTACTGTGATATTGCTTTAAGATCCACCTTTAAGAGACCTTTACCACCATATTTTTCCCGCTTGAGTCTCTTTGAAATGACGCTCATTGGTAATAACACTTCGTCTGGTGTGTTCAGGGGTTTCGGCTATCAATTCCAAAGATGCGCTTCTGTATAAGTCAGTCTTTTTAATTTTTGAAAAAAAAAATGCTGTCTATCTATGGACGCTCACTTTTACTTTTTCGTTGGTATATCTTAACTTCGTCTAGACATACTAAGGACTTCAGCTCTAACTATCATTTCTGTATAATTTCACTCTTTCCTATATGCCATACATTGTTACGAGTATGTGACTCGAGGGACATCCTTTTTGTGTTACCAGATTTGGGAGTGAAACGGGTTCAACCAGAAGTTATTAATTTAATTGGACTTTTGTGTTTCCCATTGCCTTTTTGTCACCGGTCTGGATGGCTACCGGTTTTGGAAAACGTGTGTGGTATGATGTTCAATTTAATGAGGCGCACTGGCTTTCGGATCGGGATTTAATGACGTATCCTCAAACTTGTTTTTGGTAAATTTTTAATCAACCGCGTAAAAGTTGTCCGCGGATTCGTAGTAAAATTACTTAAACCTTTACCCGTCCTAATTGCCGTGCGACATGCACGCAAAGTTGCTTCTACGATAACGTCATTGCATACATTTTGTTGCATAATACAGTTTAAATTTTGTCGTGTCGGTCGGTTATACCAGCCAATAAGGAGAAGGAGTGAAGGGAAACATCGCGAGGAAAGCGGCATGCTTGATTTATCCATAATGTTATCAAAGGCATGTGTAGTCCACGAACCGGCATTAGGCCAGCGTGGTGGACTATGGCCTAGATCTTTTTCGTAGTGAGAGGAAACCTGGTACCCTGCAGTGGATCACCAATGGTCACAGACAAATTACAATATAAACAAGAGTAAATGTTACATAACTTCTCACTTATGCATTTACATGCGTAGGTAGTAATCTTGAATGGATTGCAGTTGACATACTGGTTAAGACGTTCCGTTTCTTAACTGGCTAAACTAGTCTGTGACATTGTTGGACCCTGTTTATTTCACATGATAATACACGACGTGCGTATTGTGTAGGTTTAAACATGACAGATTAAGTTTACCGTTTGCTAAGAGTTCTATTCTTAGAATTTATTTCTTCGACAATCATAGTTCCTCATAGAAAAAATGTAATTAATGTATGAAGTGTTATGAATCGACACTATCGTCAAAATATTCGTACGGTAAACGCCAATCATAATAATGTGCGTGCCTCCTGCAATGCCTCCCTGACATCTTCCTATACTAATGGCACACACAAGACATATCATACTTCGACGCACACGTTAACTTTACGAATATTTTGCCGATAGTGTTCATGCTTGGGCACAGATTTTGGGTATATGATTTAAAAAATACTTTTCCATTAAATTTTTTTTCTCCGACGGCCACACCTCCCTCTCCGAAAGACTACAACATTTTTTTTATATTGTGGGAATTGTTCACACATGGCTTTCTGATCCCAAAGTAAGCTGTGAGCTTGTGTTATGGTAACCAGACAGCTGATAAACCCACATAAACATATTTTTAAATACATACTTATATCTATAGATAATTTACACCCAGACACAGAACAAACACTTGTGCTCATCACACAAATATTTGTCCTGGGTGGGAATCGAACCCACGACCTCCGGCGTAGTAGTTAGGGTCGCTAACCACTAGACCAACAGGCCAGTCAAAATTGCTCATACTATCAGGAATCCCCTGAGAAATCTAATTTAGGTCTTATAAAAGTACGAGTAATAAAAGTTTTGTTAAAAATGAAGTTAAACTTTCGGTAGGTAACAGAAAAAATCGGTTCGTTCTTACAAACTTAATGCCAATCGGTCGAACCCTTGGTCACAGTTAGTACCTTTATTTATAACGCTGTTAAAATTGTAATAAATTACACGAAAGCGTACAAATAATATTTTATGGCTATTATGACACTGCATGTATAGAATGCCACAGCCCACGTAATCGATTCCTCTGGAGACCATACCAATGTCATTGAACATTCGGTGCCCGTAGCCCGTTAGAACATTGTTTATGATATTGTACCCTTGTCCCTTAGCCAGTTTTAAAAAGATTTATTAAAGTTCGAATACCATAGACTATTTCCCCACACATTTACACTAATGCGCATTTAACAAAAAAATTGTTTTTTATTATCCCTTAAAAATGTCTTATACAAAATTTTGCTGACTGACATTTATATTTGCGCTAATTATTGAATTTTTTATTTTCTATTTACAGTACTTACCTAAAACATAAAGTAAGAATTTTTTTTGTTTTTGATCGTAAAAAAGGCAATGGCAAAAAACTCTTGTTTAAAAGAGTTAAGGAAAATGTGGAAAACCCATCCACCCAATACATTTTACGTTTAGAAGGTACCCACTAGTAAAGTAAGAAGTATGACACACGTTTAAAGAATTTACTCAACGAAATTGAAGAGCCCTTCAATTAACACTTTTAAGTTTAATAGTTATAATGTCACCGGCAATGTAAGCGGTGATAGCCCAGTGGCTTAGAATTCGACCTCGAATCGAGGGGTCCGGGTTCGAATCCCAGTGGCACGCACCGATGACTTTGTAAAAAAGTTATGGGCGATTTATAAAATTAAATATCACCTGCTGTTACGGTGAAGGAAAACATCGTGAGGAAACCTGCATTCCTGAGAGTTCACAAAAAAATGCTCTCAAAGGCATGTGAAGTCCACCAACCCGCAGTAGTGGTGCGTGGTGGACGGCGGCCTACATCCCTCTCATTGTAAGAGGAGACCCGACCCTGTAGTGGGTCATTAATGGGTACTGACAATGTCACCGCAGTACCTCATTTACTGGCACCCGTGAAGTGTCAAAGGGCTGCATTGACCACTTATCATCTCGTGCCTTGCATTTGCCTTGCCTTTAACCCTTTAACATCTGCTACTCAATTACTTAAAAAATAAACTTAAGGAACTTAATCTGGAAGCGTACAAAGCTAATGGAGTGCGAAAGCATAGTTCAAACAGTTCAAGTGCAATATGCGTCACATTAGCGTTCCCGCCGTCTACACCGTGTCTAAATGTCTAGAATCTAGAACCGATTGTAACACCTTTCCGGATACCCGGAATGATACGAACAATCGTGAGGACCAGTGATGCTCAAACATATTACAGCGTGATCTTGTGTGACGTATCGTGACGCTCTAAAAGTATTTTTTGCCATTTAACATTTACGTTGGTCCAGGAAACGTTTTTGATGTATAAAATCAAACCGCATAAAAATGAAAAAAAAATCATATTTAATTTTAGTGTTTACTTTGATTTCAGCAATTTAATGTAATATACGAAATATGTGTGGAAATCTGTGGAAAAAATGTCTTGACAACCTAAGAAACTGACAGCGTTTCAATATGTAGAGCGTATCCCAGTCGAGCAGAGCAAAGATTTAAATGATGAATTTGAATTTCTGTTTCCGGTCTGGGTGTGTTGTGTTCTTGTCTTGTGTGTTTCCACGGCAGCCACCACACAGGGAATCCTAGTGTGGGGCTATAAATGTGAAGTGTTAGTAATTTATAATTTATTAATATTAAATCGCAATCCACCATTTGGGAAACGCTGATCGGGTGATTTTAACAGCGAGAAGGAGGTTAAACCATCGTTGTTTGTGTTGTGGCGCGAAAACCGGCAGTCCGACCGCGTTCGGCCAGTAGTGCGCATGTGTGAATGCTGCCTTGCCTCCGTTGCTATGGTGACGTGATTGTAATCAAATAAAGAACGCATTTTTAAACAGACTAGTTATTAAAAAACAAAAGTGTCTGTGGTTTTATTTCCGGTGAATGTTATTTAAATTATGGTGAGTTCTTATTCTATATGCGGTTTTTAAATTCCTACCAAATAATGCGCACAATAGTAATGATTAGCTCAGCACGTTACATTCGAGAAGTGTTTGTCTTTTTTTGCTGAGTCGAAATTACGTTTTAGGTTTTATTACGTTTGTGAAAATTAGAATTGTTAATGTAGGATATTGTTGGCAATTTACCTGCTTTTAAATTCTTTGTTTTTAAACATTACCGAATAATTAGGTATCTATGTCGCACAATGTAGCGAACGAAATTAACATTTCGTTCGAATCAGACATTACGTTAATTTCATTTTAAGATATTATATTGTGTACATAGAGTTTAATAGCTTACTTTTTAAATTTGCGATTTTTAGATGAACATATTTTAACCGGTAAATTTTGCTAAACAAGTAGGTTAATTAGATAAACTTCCACTTCACTATCTGTAATTAAAACACGAAGAAAGATAATTACTTAAAATAATCCGTATGTACCTAGGTATAACTGAAAAATTGAATTTTACTGCTGATTCATACGATTATTATTCCTACCTACTTACCTATGTGTATGTTATGTTTTTCGTAACAAAATAAAACTGACCAATTCTTAATTCAAGTGGTAGAGCCAGTAGCTTGTCCGAGGGGGTACCTTACAGCCAGCCTTTCAGCCCTTCATGTCTTGTAAGTTGTTGTTAAGTGGTCACTGCAGCCCATGGACGCCCATCCAACCTCAAATAGAGAAATCAATTCTTTTCAAAGGTTGTATGCGGCCTGGGTGCTTTGCTTCTTTGCTACTCATGAGGACAGAGATGTGTCAAATAAAGTTTCTTGAGACCTCCTCAGCTGAAACACAAGACATGAAAAGCATACTGCGTCACAGCGAGCTACTTGTATGACTACTAAAAAAACTACCAAAAAAATAGCATTGCAACGATGCATACTACCTAAGGGCTCAGTACTAAGATGATTGTAAAAGGTCTCTACCACCAAATCAAGCCAGATTTCGTTTTGAATTATCTCAAACCAAATTGTATTATCTCTTACGAAACGTTTGTGCGTTTCGTTTCGGATTGATAGGCAAATCATACACAGCTGTAGGAGTCCACAGTGTAATAACAAATAGAGGTAAAAGATTTTTAGAGGAGTTAAAAAATTTAAATTCAAATTTTTGTATGGAGTGAAAGATATGAATACTTATCGTTAGACATTATAATACTAATAAATATTTAATACCTACGGGATAATATTAGTTCGAAATTTTGCAGTGCATTACGGCCAATTCACGCTTATTGTGTTTCATTAAGGGTACGTACTGACCGCGCTCGACGTTGCTAACTTTTTCGATCGCTTGCGACCTACTGAAGCATAGCGGGGCTATGCGCGCTTCGGAATTATCCTTAATTATTAGCTTCAAGCTTTATGTCGCCGGACGGATTTGGTTGGCAAGGATGCCTTATAAGTGCAGCAGTGCCTTCACGTGCAACATCCTTTCGGATAAGCAAAAACGGATATAAAAATCGAGAAGCAAATACCATTGAAATTGGTTTGTTCTGCTTTATTTTACGGATTTCAAAATAAGGTACATCTACTGACGATACGGACAATATTGAGTGGCAGAATATTTGAAGTATTTGGATATACTTAGACTATATACTATATCAAATAGTTAAATATCGCGCGATTATTTTCATTAAAAATCGTAAGTAAAAATATTTGGAAATGCGTCAAAATAAATTCGGCTTGCAATTTGATAATTTACGATGTACGAGCAAAGATGTTTTTAATCTCAAGATAGAGGTTACGATATCAAAAATTGGACACCTAAAATTTGCTTCCTTTTATTTTTTCTCTAGAATACCTAGTATTTGGTCTGTTGAAGACTTTGACAAAAAGCTTTTATTCACATTTACACCGGATGTCAAAGTTAAAATGGAATTTCCGACTGGTCACAGAGAGAACAGCATTTACGGAAGTCTTTTTAAATCACTAAAAAGCGATTTCAGGCTTAACCCCAGCTGTCGTGGGGGCTCGAGACTAACAGTGAGACAAAGTGTTCGGTTACATCAAACCACATTTCTTTCCAATCCTATTATAATAATTTATTTCCTGAAAGTGTAATTTTAGATGTGGGTATTGCGTGCATTAGCTGGTGCATAATTTTTTTCTACAGCAAACGGTCATGTAGAGTCCACTTGATATTATGTAGTCGCCACAAACACAGTATTTCTATCAATTGCACCTTCCAAGACAAAACAAAATAAAATACATGCAATATACATACATTAATATGCCTGCTTCATGGCGAGTTTAGAGGGTGGCGGAAAAAGCAAGCAATTCTTCTTCTGCGTAAAACCACCTTGTCTATTATAAAATATAACATTCCATTTCTACGTGAAGCAACACATAAACCTTCGCTAAACCGGTTCTGGCTTGACGCATCATACTGAACAGTACTACGAGCCAGTGAATCACTTTACCCACGCAGAAAATGATACATAAATTCGAAAGACCTAGCATCGTCCCTGTGGCGCAGAGGATAGCGCGTTGGACTTCTAATCCAAAGGTCGTGGGTTCGATCCCCACCAGGGATGCTTACAACCACTAGGCTTTTTGTTCATTGTAAACTAAAATTGATTATTATTTTATCATATTATTTGTTACAAATAGTAGACGGTGAAATAGACTTTTAAATATTTTTTTACTGAAAATAGTGTCTCCGTTTTTTATTATTTTTGTTTTTAATTATTAATTGCAAATTCATTTAATATAAGTATAAAAGAGTCGTAGTAGTATTTTAAGTAGTTTATTTTTTTATTTACGTTTCTTGATTATTATTTTGTGGCTAAAGTTTTGAGCTAAAAAAATAATGTTTAAAATGTTTCCCTTTTCGTGACGTTTGTACAAGTATGGAAATGTAACATATTTAACAAGTATTTTAATTTTTAGCCTTCTTTTTAAATATAATTAATTACATAATGTAAGTAAGTAGGTTTCACCATTATATTGTCTTATTTGGTAGACAATCTTAGCGTGTCTTTTTATTTTTATTTGCGATTTAAAAATTACGCTGATACCTAATTATAAAGATTTAAAAACATATTTTCATTTAGTGTTTTTAAAGCATTTTTAATTTTTTTTTTTAATAAAAAGTAGTGCCAACATTGTTTAACCAATAAGACAAGAGTAAAAATGGACTGTATCGTATGTATTCATCACGACCACGCGCAGACAACCATAACTTTACAGTAAGTATTGTACATTTATTGCATCTTTCTACATCTCAATGTCGAAGATATTTTGATCAATTAATACCTAGCTAACATTCGATTTCTGGCTGATAAGTATTGATACCCTTCTGATATGTAGGACAATTAGATACCTATTGATGGTAATTACAGTAATTAATGAATGTGGCTTTCCACGCGTTCAAATCAACCTTGGAAGACCTTACGTTAAGTGGATGGAAACGATCTTTGCCTTTATGTGAATTAAAAAGATTGTGTTCCGTATCATTGATTACTTTAAGACTGTCTTGTCTTTAACCCATTAATGACACACTGATGAGTCGGGTCTGCTCTCTCAATGGGAAGGATGTAGGCCTTAGTCCACCATGCTGGCCTATTGCGGGTTGGTGGACGTCTCATACTTTTGAGAACATTATGGAAAACTTTGCCATTTAAATCTGAAACAAATTTCTAGTAACTATAATTTATTTTTTAAAGTAATTTTAATCTTTTTTGCGATAAAAAATAGTGCCATAATAATTGTTTACCAAATAGAAAAAATGAACTCTAGGGGGACCGTTCAATTTTTGTTATCACATAAAGCATCAAGTATCAATCATATTTATAGACTATTCGCTATAACGCCCGCGCCGTGGGAAGATAATCGTAGCGTAGGTACAAATTACAGGCTACGTTAAACACACGTTGCCAGTAACCCATTAATGACCCACTACAGGGTCGGGTCTCCTTCTCGTAATGAGAGGGATGTAGGCCGCCGTCCACCACGCTGGTCTACTGCGGGTTGGTGGACTTCACATACCTTTGAGAACATTTTTTTTGTGAACTCTCAGGCATGCAGGTTTCCTCACGATGTTTTCCTTCACCGTAACAGCAGATGATATTTAATTTTATAAAGCGCACATAACTTTTTTACAAAGTCATTGGTGCGTGCCACTGGGATTCGAACCCGGACCCCTCGATTCGAGGTCGAATTCTAAGCCACTGGGCTATCACCGCTTTTACACACGTTCTGCGTGACATAATATACAAAGTACAGAAGTTACTCATAGCATTTAACGATAAAATTTGAGAAAATTTTAAGTACAAAATTTGTTATTAGTATAAACCAAAGTATGAAGTTTATAGAATATTGAAAATCGGTGTGTCTTTTATCTGAACTTAATTCTCAACTCCACGCGGACGAAGCCCCGGGCATAGTCTAGTATAGGAGTATAGGTAATATAATTATGCGTAGCTCATTGCGCTACTGCCTTAGGGAATACTTATGTGGGGCCGATGATATAATCCGACTCGGTTTTCGTCCTTCACACGTGTTCGCTAGTGAAATACCCAAGAGGTTTTACATACGGGTGTAGGGTGGCCAAACGGTGGATTTTTTTTTGGATAAAGAGATATGTAAAAAAGGCAGACGGGCGACCTGATGGTAAGTGGTCACCGTCGCCTACTGACACGCGCAATACCAGAGGAGTCGCCAGTGCGTTGCTGGCTTTGTAGGCGAGCTCTTATAGATGCATTTGTTTCGAAAAGTTCGTACAAAATAATGACATCAACTATAAGCTTCAGTTCAGGGGCCTGATTCTGTATGACCATTCACACTCGTATCGCGGCAATGTCGTGTCTTACGCGTGATAAAAAGTCAAAAAAGGCTTAAAAGTCAAATATCGTGACAATCTGTTATGTGCCTTTTTGAATAGACATTAAGGTTCCTTGTCGTGCCGAGTTCATGAAATGACATACGATATCCCATTTCAGTGCCAGGTCAGTCTGTTAGCTTTGAGGGTTGATGATTGTACCACTGTTGTGATGATTGTATTGTACTGTAGTGTTTGTATCTGTGTGTGTGTGTGTGTGTGTTGTGGTATTGTATTGTACCCACAATACAATACCATATAGTAATTTTATCTGTACAATCATCATGTATAGCGGTGATATCCCAGTGGCTTAGAATTCGACCTCGAATCGAGGGGTCCGGGTTCGAATCCCAGTGGCACGCACCAACGACTTTGTAAAAAAAAAAGTTATGTGCGCTTTATAAAAATTAAATATCACCTGCTGTTACGGTGAAGGAAAACATCGTGAAGAAACCTGCATGCCTGAGAGTTCATAAAAAAAAACTGTTCCCAAAGGTATGTGAAGTCCACCAACCCGCAGTAGGCCAGCGTGGTAGACTAAGGCCTACATCCCTCTCATTGCGAGAAGGAGACCCGACCCTGTAGTGGATCATTAATGGGTTACTAACAAAAACAACAATTGTACCCACAAGTAAGTGGGTGCATTGCTTCTGAGTACGAAAATATTCGTCACTTTGGACATACATTGGTTATGTACGTATCGTACGTCTTACGTTCTACGTATGGGTGATAGGCTGGGAATAATCCCAAATCCCAAAACATCAATCCCAAAAAAAAATTGGTTGATAAGTCCTACATTTTATTTGAGAATAGTGCTCCTATACTGCACTTGTGAATTGTTTTCTTGAGGTCGTTATGCCTATATTGATTTGACCTCGGCGCGTCGCAAGCGCTATTGAGGCAACCGTTGCAACCATTGTCGCTGACCGATGCAATCTTCACACAGGTGTCCTTTTGCGTATGGAGAGTATTAGATTAGATAGATATGTATTGGAGCAGCGTGGTGCTGTTTACTAACTTACTTTACTTAAGTACTCAAGTGACTGCAGACATTATTCTTTCTGTAGATATCCGATAAAGGCAGGTTTACTGTCTGTCTGTGGGCAAGTAGTTAGTACCAAGGTTGAAGTAGCCTTATATTAGGATAATTACATTACATGAATGAAGCATTGATAGCTATTACTCAAGGGCTCCGGGTTCGAATTCCAGTAGCACGCATCGATGACTTTATTTCAAGATATGTACGGTTCATAAAATTAAATAACCGCTTTAACAGTGACGGAAAACATCGTAGAGAAACCTGTTCTCAAAGACACATGAAGTCCACCAACCCACACTAGCCCAGAATGATGGACTTAGGCCTATATCCTTCTCAATCAGAGAAAACCAAACCTTGCAAAGAGTCTATAAGGGGTAACCTTCTGAACGACCTATGGGTTGAAATTTTGAAAATCGCAGAATCACAAGATTGACATGACTTCGTTATCATAGTCAAGTATTGACCACTTATCAGGATACGCTTAACGGAACATCTATGACCTTGAATGAACACCACACTGGTCCAACCCGTTGGGCAAGTGGACTTGTTTGAAAGAAATCGGATTGCAGACTGCCTAGTCCACATACCAGAGTTGTTTTTGTCTGTTTATTGGCCAAACCATACATGGCTATAGAATAGCACCTATAGTACCTATATCCACACATGTTTATTTACTTACTAGACTGTGCCCGTAGAGAGGGATAGAAAGTATCCTATATGTTAATTCAGGTTATAAACTACGTACATGCCAAATTTCAGTAAAATCGGTTCAGCCGTTTTTGTGTGTCAGAGTAAGAAACACCAGTACATAATTGTAGTACATACTTCTTTGTTTATTATACATTTAAATGCTAATTTATTTTTAGTTAAGTAAGTATATTTAATTTCAGTTCACTGTTATTACATAAGATGTGCATTCGGTCGGGGTTCGAACGCGGACCCCTTGATTAAAAGGCCCAATTCCTAACAACTGGGCTATCCACCGCTTACACAGATATTTATGTAGTAGCATTAATTTTCCTTGTCCGATTGTTTATCAAATCGCAATCGCTGACTAATCATTTAGAAACACTTACTCGAAGGGTTATCGTATTTAGGTGATAGATAAGTTTATTATAGTGATGTACCGGTGTCATGTATCGAGTAAGTTTTCGAGTTTTAGATACCTACTTGATTAATTTTAAGCTTAAGCGAGTTGAACTTACTCGGTATGCGTTTACTTATTATTCTTTTGCATTTATATCTCCCTGTATGTCACATTTTGCATTTCTATTCTAAGGCTTGCTGTTGAGTGGCTTTATAAGGATAGTGAGATTTAGAGAAAGTTGTCGCAAAGATGAGATATGGTCTTAACCAACCTTAACGAACCTTTCGATCGATTCGATATCTGTACCGAAACTCATAATAATCTTTCAATCAGCCTTCAAAACGTAACATCCAGACAGATCAACTTTTTTTACATAAGTAAAGCAAGCAAACAGACAGACGAGCCACCTGAATATGGTAAGTGGTCAACGTCGCCTACTGACACGTGAGGAGTCGCCAGTGCGTTGCCGGCTTTGAAGGAGAGCTTTTTACGTCCTTTTTGAAGAACCCCATGTTATAGTCCTACGAAAACAGACAAGTGTTATAACAAAAATTATATCAATAATAAACCGAGTATACCGAGTACCGAGTAATAACCAAAAAGTCAGCCCATCTCTATTTATTATCAGCTCTATGCTAACATCGAGTCACCTAGTCGCGGTTTTTGAACAGTTAACAAAGGAAACTGTTTGTTAATTGATTTATTTGTTATTGGAATGCGGTGTCACTGGTCAGTGGTGTATAACTGTGTGTGTGTGTTCTTGTGTTTCGTTGCGCTATGGTACTTAGTGGCCAATTTGAAGCACATACTTAACAGGGAAATTTGATCTAGAAATCTGATAATCAGTGATTTTTGTGGGGAATGTGAACAATAGTTATTGTTTTAAATATGCTGAAAGAGTGATTGGTGAACCTGTCGTGTACGAAAGGTGAGTTTAGTGATAGTTGTATTTGTAGCGGCAAGCGATATTGTATTGACGACCTTAGTGGCGCAGTGGTTCAGGCACTGATGCTTGGGTCCGATGCTGATCTTGGGTTCGATTCCCAGTGGATCAGAAATTTGCATGATGTGTTTAAATTTCTGTTTCTTGTCTGGGTGTGGGTGTTCTTGACCCACGGCAGGGTCGGGTCACCTCTCACAATGAGAATGATGTAGGCTTTTAGTCGCCCTCGCGGGCCTAGTCGGTTGGTGGACTTTGACTTTGCCTTTGAGAAAAAAATTTGTGAACTCTCACGCATGCAAGTTTCCTCACGATGTTCTTTTTCCTTCATCGTTACAGTAAGTGTTATTTAATCTCTATAGAATAAAAATGAATTGCTGTTCGTTAGTCTCGCTAAAACTCGAGAACGGCTGGACCGATTTGGTTCGTTTTGGTTTTGACATGTTCGTATAAGTCCAAGGAAGGTTTATACGTGAGACGATCTGAAAAGAAAGTAGTAGAAATTCCAATTTTTATCAGAACGAAGTGTGACGGGTCGACTAGTTTTATATAAATTGTAGATCGCACAGAAGATAATCGAGAAATGGTCTTTAAATCCTTTTCCCAAGTGTATTTGTAAATACTTTACGAGCAGTTTTGAATGCAAGTTGTGGCCATACTTATCACTATAGTATTGTTTGGCGAGAAGGTGACTCATACTACGTACGTAGGGCATTTTCACGTTGGCCGTTCTAACCGGTTATTTAACTTTTACTTAAATTTTGCGTAAATTTTAAAACGAAAAAAATATTGTTTATTATTAGTATGCGCACCGTTCCTCCATTTTATATCCGCTCTGTCTGATGTCTAAGATTCTAAGAGACTAAGATATTTCGCCATAAATGACGCCGACCGACGGTGATGTCACGTCCGGTGCAAAATTTTACTCTACCATTTACTAGTGCGCCTTTTTGGGTTCTAGGCCAAAAGAATAACCATTTTGCCAAGACGTGGTTGCCATTCGAAGACCTTTCTTCCCCATCGGTTATCGGTCCTTAGATGCCGAGAATTTACAAAAACAATAAGAGTAATACCGTGGACCCAGTTTCACTTTGTTTGTTTTTGTGTCCTCCAGAGTGAGTCAGTATTGACAAACTGGTCTCTGGGCATTTCGGACGAATGTCTTAAAGTCTGTGACTTTAAAAACGCGCGGTTCAACCGCCTAGCGACCGCCATGTCTGACCTAGGACTAATTCGTCCGCGACCTCGTGGCGACCGTGGAAATGTCGTAACAGTACCATCGTGTGAGGCTCCAGTTTTCGATACTGTGGATTCAGTTACACTTAAAAATGCTTGTTTTGTTTAGTGTCCTCAAGGACCTTTGATGGTTTTTGTATGTTTATTTGAGTAGGTTTTTAATTTTATTTATTTTACATCGTTTATAATAATAATACCTACAATAAACGACCATTCTGGATATTAGTTTAATCCCATAAAAACAAAAATGTGTAGAGCCAAGTCAATTTTTAAGGAAGATGTCCAATTATTGACTTCATCACGATAAGTTCTTTTCTAATTCGGTTATAAGAGTATTATGACATTCTATACATACATTAACGTAGGTATGTGTCATATAACAAATGATATACGAAAATTTCTTACTTTTTCCACAACCTTTTTGCTGTTTAAAACGGCATAACTTCATTCTCATTTGAACTCATAAATTATTTACACATTCATTATATACTACTATGGAACTTTGTTACTCTTTCACGAGAAAACGGCGGAACAGATTTGAATGAAATTTGGTATCCACCTGGATAAACTATAAAGGAAACTTTATCCCTCTTTGGACTACGTTCTAAAAATCACACGGGCGAAGCCGCGGGCAAAGTCTTGTATATAATAAAAAATATATTTTTGTTGTTTAAAAATAAAAAAGTAAATTAAACCACGACCGGAAGTTAAAATACTCTTTTTTAACTACCAGAAGTTACAGTAAATTACGTCTATGCGTATAACTTCCGCTATGGCTCGAAAAACAATTATTTTGGACCATTACTAAAACGATTTCGATGCGATTGCCGATTTCTTCGGTTTCTCAAGCTTTCTCTCGGCTGAGAGAGAGAGGAGAGAGGTCTTCTGCACTCTCGAAATATGATATTTGCGTGAGTTAACTAGCATGAAAGAAATACTGTCTAAGATTGCAAAGTAAAATTTAAATAATCCGGATTAGATAACATACTTTAATAAGATAGAAACCTTTTATTACCTTCTTAATATTTCCTTTCAATTGATATCATTTGGTTTCTGGTGCATTTTATTTATGTCTGAAGAATCTAAAAAGAATTTTATTCATCGTGACGTTCGAAGTAGGTATCTCATGACATGAGTGGCGCCGAGGTCCATTCCAACTTCGTCCAAGTTCCATTAATTTTTTGGCGTTTTTTGAAATTTTTTGACACACTTGGTGAGTAGTCTTGAGATTTTTTTTGATTCAATCCTTCCCCATCTCCCAATCTTCTTCGTGAGATTTCTTAAAACGTGAAGTGAACGTTCGAGTGTGGTGTTGGATATATTTTAAAAAGAAAAAAATCGGAGCAGTGCCCTGAGCATAAACATAATCATCAAAATATTCGTACAGTACCATTAGTATGTGTACCATTAGTATGGGAATATGTCAGACAGATTGACATAAAAATATGACATACTAACGGCTGCCGTTTACTATACGAATACTTTGACTATAGTGTTCATGCTCACGGCATTGATCACAATTTATTACTTATACTTATGGGTAGGTGTGGTCGCAACCAGCACCTGCATCCTCCACCGACCACTTCCTTCGCGTCGTTCCGCGGACTCGCTTGAAGGACCCCATTGTTCCGACCTAGCCATGTATCACATGCATCGCGTGTAGTATGCGAAATTGTGATCTGGTGAATTGTTTCGAGTACATTGCGGCTTCTTTTGGCATTTCGGTTTTGATTACGCGGTTATAATAGCAATGTATAGCAATGCATAGGTATGCATCCCGTATCGTATGCGAAATTGTGATCCGCCCATTGTTTCGAGTATATTGCGGTGTCTTTTAATAATTTCGTGTTGATTGCGCTGTCATAGTAGAAATGTATCATCGTGGTTATCCTCAATGGGTTCCCGTGTCGTATGCGAAATGTTGATCAGTTCATTGTTTCGATTAAAATGCCTCTTTTCTTAATACAAACGCGTTGATTGTTGAAATTAGATAGGTATAAATAGCGTTAGTCTGCGTAAAAACGCAAGCGGCAGATGTTTTAATCAAAACATTGCAGAATTTCTTAATTCCTAATTTCGAGAGATTATTTAGAAAATGGTTTTTTAAGTAAAAGCCTTATCTACTATATAATTTACGGTAGAACTTCAACCTCTGAGCGACTCGTTAATTTAAATCCGCAAACTACATCCATACGTGATCCATACCATACCGCACGTTACGTCACGGCCAGTGGCTCTCAACAAAGAGACCTGTTTCTATTATGTAGGGCTGTCACAATATATTCTTTTCGGGTCCTGTAAAGTTCTTTTTACTTTTGAAGTCGAACGAGAGCAGTATTGCAATAGTTGCGACGTGCTAGATAACGTGCGCGCCATTTATTTAACGACTGAACGTGTCTTATGTAAGTTATGTCAAGTAATTGGATTAAACACCTTTTTTGTAAATTGGTGTCTTTTCCAGGGCCTTGGTATAGCATAGCATGGTACTAACTAGAGTTGCCACGAATAGTGATTTGGCCGAATACCGAATACCGAATGTTCGGCCACGCTATGTAGCGTGTATAGTGAGAGGTTGTTTTCTGAAGCTGGTATCATTTACGATGAAAAGCGTAATCGTTTGCTACCATCAAATACTGAAAAGCTTGTTTTTATCCATCACAACTTACCGTTGATTAATTTTACTTATTAAAATATTGTAATTTGGTAATAAATACAACTCTTGAGTAATATGATGTGTCTTTTTTGTCCACAGTTTGGCCACTTTTTAGGTTCTTATTATAGTAGTACTTATTATTCGGTATTCGGCCGAATAATAAGTACTATTCGGCCGAATACCGAATACCAAAAAAAGTGGCCGAATAGGCCGAATACCGAATAGTAGCCGAATATTCGTGGCACCTCTAGTACTAACACTTAAGTTACACTACGAAAATGTAGTACTAAACTCCTAAAGATGTTGGAATAACTACTAAATATGTTAGTTTTATCGAGTTTATGAATTTAACCTATAGTATTCATTCATTCAACCAAAGGAAAATTGGATAGATTTTAATTTTTATAATAAATTATCTGTTGTGCCAGCCCTACGCACCGTTACACTTCGCACGCAAATAAGTTTAGCGTAGGCACTCGTACTTTGCCACACTCGCGTTAGTGTGTGCTGTCTGTATCTGTCTAGATTTCTATCCTTATTAGGACTGCACTGCACTGTAACATATTTTTCACTTATTTAGTCTAGTTGCTTACCTTCTCTAGTACTAAACTAAGTGCCTTTAAAGTTGACTAACTACTAAAACTAACTTTAAAGTTAAACTTAAATTCGTAGTCGATGGGGTCTTGATATTCGGTGTATTTTTGGTTTCCTTCGATTAAGATTCGATTCGATAAGAGTTAAATCGATAAAAATCGTATGCGCGCTAACTCTGTGTTCTAATCACCATAACATAACATGTCAGAAGCAAAGGTTGCTTGTATGGCACCGACATTGTACACATTTTGGCGTATTTCACTTTAGACAGCTCATTACAGAGTCCTGAGTTAAATTTTTGTCGTGTTGGTTGTTGGGACGGTTATGTCAGACAAATAGGATAAGACCATATTATACTAATAGGGCGGCGGTAAGTAGGGCGGCTACTCCTAGCTACTGCATTACAAAACAAAAAAAAATTAAAGATGTGATAGACTTCCTTCACGAGTCGCCAGTCGATCGGTGCCCCGTATCGTTTGGTAGTTTAACAAACGCCGGTTTAAAAGGGTGGCGGTAAGTGCTGCTATTGGTACTGCAATACAATAAATATAAAAAATTAAAGGTGTAATAGACCGTAAGCCTCTCACGCAGCGGTCGCCAGTCGATCCAGTCACGATCGATCGTGATACGGATTATTTTGTTTTATTGTTATTTCATCTCGTTTCTTCATTGCGCAAGTTTGTGTAGCAACTAAAGATTCCTCGTATTGGAGTCAGGGCTGCAGGGTCGTGTTTTGAAGAACTTTTCATATCACATTAATCTTCGGTTTATCTACAGGTTTATACACCCTCGCAAATTGCTAATGCCGCTTCGGTGTTATGACGTGGTCTGGTGACCGATTCAACACGATTTTATGATGCCTCAAACACATCGAAAAATGTCTTCCAGCTCTTGGGCTAAGACGGAGGACATTATGGTATTAGGGCCCATTGGCACTCTTGGGGTACGGCGAACCCCTAAAAGGGCAGTCTTCTCATCCCTTAGATAAATAATAGACAGCAGTAAATAATAGACAATTATTTTATTGTCAAGTACACATTATTTACAAGATACTTAAGTAGTACCTAGACCTTAATTTCGTCTAATACAGTCACTGTTCGTTGCCCACAAATTCGTCCCACTAAACACTTGTATTCAACAATTTCACTTGTTTCAAATGACTGAGTGCAGATAAGTGTGCTGTAGACTGATATCAATCACTGTTAACGGAACAGTGATCTTCGTGAGAAATGAGTTTTTACGAGAGCAGTCAGTGGAGCAAAACATTGATGGTCACTTCTAGGGTAATAGACCTATGTTTTTCTTTATGGTGTTGTCGGATGTAATTTCTATGTGATTTAAAACAAACATATTTTCAATTGTTTTCGTACATAAACAGAACCCAGAAGAAGAAAAATTGGGCAGTTCTGAGAATATTACATACATACATACGTAATACGTATCGAATTGATAACCTCCTTTTTAGAAGTCGGTAAAAATAAGTGGCTCTATAAACCAATAAATCGTGTACGGGCTAGTATCGACACCATACCATAGTCAAAGAAAAGATGTTGTTAAAGTTTATAATATATTATTTATTGTTGTACATGTGATAATGATGTTGCTATGAGTACGCGCGCGATATGTTAGTTTTCCAAATGCATACTAAATTGAAAATGTGATCGGCGCGTGCTATACGAAAACGCAAACCGTACAAACCGTTTAGCAATTTAATTTTTGCTCTTGATTGGCGAGGTGTGGTTTCCATTGTCAATTTAGAAGCAACTATCTTAGCAACACATTTTCCAATATGAGGTCGGATATGATCATCTATGGACTACAAAGACAACCTAACAGGTCTGCACGCTCGTAAGCTTATATGACAATAAATACTTATTATAAATACGAAAGTTTCTGAAGATGTTTGTGACTCTTTCACGCAAAAAGGGCTGAATGGGTTCGGGTGAAATTTGGTATTCAGGTAGGTAATTTATAACTCAATTTTAATAAACTGAATGTATTCCTCTCTGGATCAAATTCTTACCCACGCGGACAAACACTAAGAAATTCAACCGTTTCACCCCTATTTACGGTAGAACCACCCTCAAACCGCTCCAATCAAAAACCTTCCCTCCCCACCACTTCATCTCGTGACTCCGAAGTGTTTTTCCTATCTCCATTAATTAATCACAGCGCGATAGCAGTATCTTATCTATCGCACCGCGAATAGAACCTTATTATTAACCGTTGGATCCCTTGTTGTAGACGTGAGTGCTGACGTCACGATGGCTGTATGGGCATGGTGCATCGTGGCCCTCGCTGGCCTGGCGCACGCTCAAGGGCCGGAGAAGAGTGAGTACATTTTAGTTATAGTTTTTTTTTATAAGTAGAGCAAACAGACAGACGGGCCACCTGGTGGTAAGTGGTCACCGTCGCCTACTGACGCGTGCAACACCAGGGGGTCGCCAGTGCGTTGCCGGCTATGAAGGAGAGCTTTTTTATGCCCTTCTTTAGTTTTGCATAGTGCAGTGTGCATGGTGCTTTATGTTTTTGTAGTTTGAACTTTGATCGCGGGTGGTGGCTGGTGGAGCTAGTGAACATATTATCTGAATTGAGCAATTAGAGTTTTTAGGGGTTGAAATTGCTCAAAATGGGTTGCAAGTATCTGTTTAGTTGTACTTTTTTAGCTTTTGTGAGGTTGAATGAGGCGTTCTTATAAAACTAAATATGTAGACATTTATAGGAAAATGGGATTGAGTGATATGAGAAAATCATTCAAAAAATTCAGTAAGTATTTCAGGAAGAAGTAAGAAATTCGTTACGTTGCCTGTTAAATTGTTCATTTTCGACTTTTTATTAGATACTTATCGCCGGCAATTTCAAGCTAAAAATACTTAAGTTCCCTTAATAATATTGTAAAAATAGGTAGCAATAGTTAATACTCATAGTAAAAGAGCGAATTTATTTAAAACAGTGTCATTTCTCCGTTAATGAAATTTTTCGTTTGAATAATGTTATGTTTTCGATTCTTACCCGACTACGAGGAAGCAAAAATGAGTGTAATGTATGTGTGTTCGTTAACTAACGTCATGTTAAAAAAGATTGTTCTCTTTCACGTGATTCAAAATCAATACGCCCTCTCTTCCGCTAAGTAACGGCGGCAAATCATTGTTTAAAGCCCATAATATATTAATCTACATTACTTAAGTAGTGTTTATTGTATTTGAATAGGAATCATTGAATTCATCTCGATAGATCGCACGTGACTATTCTCGTGTTATGTAATCGATGTATGACAACATTGACAACAAAATATAGTAATGTGGTCTTTTTGAATAGATGAAGTCTAAATAGAGAACAGTTTAATCAGACTAATATTTAATCAAAATTAATGTTAATTAAAACAAAATAAAGATTTACAGTTTTCGACATTTATAATATAGCAACACTGATTTATTTTTTCTACTATGTTGTCAACATTGTATCTGTCTTTCAGATTGGATTTAACTAGGTATGAATCGATTTCTTAATTTCATTTTTAATTAAAGCTAGATGCATACAATTTTTTACTCGCTTTTAAGCATTATTCTTTTAACACACTTATAAGGACTCCACACCATAAATTGGATAAAGAACCGTCGGAACTAAAGATTACCGTTAATCCGAAGAGAAAATTGAATTGAATAAGAAACCAGTCACTTGCAATTAAAGTGTGTGGAATTTGACGATAATTGTCTTGAATTATTATTAGTCTATTGTCTATTTCCCACGGCTTTTCTCTCTGCACATAATTATTTTTATTTCCTTTTCCGCCTATCCAGTTTTTAAATATTTTTGGTGAACGAGGAAAACCTTTAATAAAAATCTGTAGTAAGTTTAAAGCGGTCGTAACGTAACATAAACGTAAAAATGGCTAAGAATTCGTCCTAACTCTCGAGGGGTTCGAGTTCGAATCTCATTGGCACTTAAAATGGTGTCATTTTAATTTATAAAGCGCACATAACTTTTAAGAAAGGTGACAATAACCATCGGTCGAGTGGCCGTGGAGTGGAGTGCTTATATTCCCAAGCCACGTAGAAAACTTTGATAGCGTGATTCAGGATCCTGTGGCGCTATCTCTCGACGAGTGGTGGAAAGCGCTACAGGTTTGTCTAAGTTTTGTTTTTTTATGTATGTCTATAAGTACCTATGATACTACGGAAACCAAACTCATGCCTCAGGAAATAAATGTCATAATCACTGTCCCTGGCCATCTATTGCGAATAGGTAAATGATTTTAATGGAAATTAATAGGGTCTGATTGAAGTTGTCCTATCGTATAATTTCCTTGATTAGAGGGATGTCGTGGAATTTATTGGCAGTTGTTAGGTGCAGGCAAACTTTTCAGTCATTTCATATCTAAATACCGTTTCTGATGGCAGAATCACATAAAAATGAAATGATTCGATTCCACGCAAGATTATCGGAAACAATGCAGCGGTGAAAGTTGTACTTTTTGTAACCGCAAGATCGGTTGCGCGTTACGTCACTGCATGTGCAATGAATTAACGATTCTCGTGTAAAACGGGACGGAATTCATTGCTATATTGCTATGAGGGTCGTTAGGATTTGTGTGCAATTTTAAGTGATTTAGAAGATTTTTTTATATTTTTTGATTTTTCGAGTTTTAAATAGGCTTATTGGAAAAAAAACCAAAAAGCAAGTTTCAACTTTCAAGATACACAATGTTCAAAAATGTTTCAAAGTTTCCCAATAATGTTTAAAGTTATCTACTAAAATTGACCTACTATTTTAATTTTTTAAGCAAAATAAATTGGATTTTTAATTTTTTTAAATAAAATAAAGTTGTAAGTTTAATTGTATTTTGAAGTCACCGGAGGCATGTAGGTCACATACCACAGGTGCGTTCCTTATCGCCAGGAATCTAGGGCATCTTGCGTACACGTACGAGTGCATACACAATAGTACACTTGTAGGTATGTAGGTAGTAGGTACGGTACACAGGGCGAATCTCTGTTTGTATAAAAATAGCGCATACCGATGATTTAAAACTAAATAGGTTGAGATTAGTAGATTAAATACTACCACACAACACGCAGTTAGATGATGAACCAGTTTTTTAACTTAAAGTCTTGCTATCTACTATTATGGATTGGAAGAGTCCACACACGTGTTTGCGTATAAAGCGACGATCTTGAATAGCTACGTACGCCAATATCATTCATCAATTATTATTCATCATCACATTTTTTTAATATTTTTTATTTTTAATCATTATTGTTTTAATAATATTATTATTAATGCTTCTAAATTAACATCCTCATCCCTAGTAGGTACTACGAACCAGAACTCGACACTACATTTTAGTAGAATAACAAACATGACTAGTCATCAAATTTGATAGCGATTAATTTTGAAAACCACAATTCTTATTCGCTTGCTGCTGAGAAATAACAGTTACTTTCTAAACATTTTATGCCAAATATACTCATGATCTGTGCAATATCATAATTCTCATCACATTTCACACTATAAAATGTCGACTGTGACAAACCGAAAAACTAATTTGGAGGTAATTTTTTGCTCTAACTTAATTTAAACATTCGTAACTCCGATTTTCTAGATAGTGTTATTATTGTAACCGACTTTGTTTTACCGCAAATTTCTCCGAGAAAACGTTAAGAATGCAAATACGAATTTGCTCTGAGGGTTCCGTACTATGCTACTTTAATTTTAAAGATTATGTACCCAAAATATGATGAGAAGTTTTTGAAAGAAAGACTTAGGTGATTAATACTGCGTAGTGCGGGGTGCGCGTCCATTTGTATAGAAAACGCATCCACGCGCGTTCATGCAGATGCGTTTTCTGTGTTTTTGACTTTGCTTGTTTTCTATACAAATGGAAATACTTACACACAACGCTGGCTCAAGCACTCCCGCGCCACGCTACGCAATTTTGTTTAATTTTAATAATTAATACTTTTAATTTTGTAGTTATCTCCTTACATTGGTATAAAATATAGATTATATATAAATAAAGGTTTTGCTTTGTCTTTGTTTTCTGTCACTCCCTGTTTGCTCAATTCTCTGCTTGACAAAAGTTCCAAGGTTCAGGATATTTCTTTGAGGACCCCAAAAGCAGTAAAAGTCAATGAGATTAATTGTCGGTCACGTAATTTACTTGCCTGACACCGTAAAGTTTGGCCATAGCTCTCACTCTCTGAAACAATCATTTCTACCGTTACTCGGCCGGCTGATGGTTTGATCAGTCGTGTAGATCAGTCATGGTCCATCAGTCGTCGTTTTACGTCGATTGTAAAATTGTTCTAAGTAGGTATTTTTTTAACTTTCCGCTATGTACATATATTGGAGACTTCCTATAGGTGCCTACTGCCTACATTAGTTCATAACCATAGAAAACAGAAAACTTTGTTTTATAAGAAATAAGGAAGTGGGCACTCCTTCCAGAACCATGAAAGTCAAAGTGGTAGCTGTTTTGTTAAAAATTTAAACAAAAATATAATTATACCAGTAACTGTAGTTTGTGTTATCTGAACAACAACCTTGGATATGATGAAACGGTCTTAAGGTACGAGGGTAAATATTGAGACCATAAAATATACACACAATAAACCATGGCTTTACTATGTACCTGCAGCCTTCAGTAGTATACTTTAACTACTTCTAACTACTCGCAGCGGTGATAGCCCAGTGGCTTAGAATGCGACCTCGAATCGAGGGGTCCGGGTTCGAATCCCAGTGGCACGCACCAATGACTTTGTAATAAAAGTTTGTGCGATTTATAAAATTAAATATCACCTGCTGTTACGGTGAAGGAAAACATCGTGAGGAAACCTGCATGCCTGAGAGTTCATAAAAAAAAATGCTCTCCAAGGCATGTGAAGTCCACCAACCCGCAGTAGGCCAGCTGGTGGACTAAGGCCTACATCCCTCTCATTGTGAGAGGAGACCCGACCCTGTAGTGGGTCATTAATGGGTACTGACAACTACTCGTATATTCGTACATTTCATACGCATTAGAATTTTACAACTTTTTTGTAATAATTCATTTGCAGTAGATATTTTTTCGGATATGTTTTTCAGTAATAATTTTTATTGCAGCGTATTTAGCGACTGTAGAAAAATAGAATAAATAGCTCATGATAAATAGCTACTCTATAAAACAATTGATTAAAAATAAAATAACTAGCTATTTATCATTAACTACTAATATTTTACTTTTACCTGTCAGTAACCCATTAATGACCCACTACAGGGTCGGGTCTCCTCTCACAATGAGAAGGATTTAGGCCTTAGTCCACCACTCTGGCCTAGTGCGGGTTGGTGGACTTCACATGCCTTTGAGAACTTTTTTTTTTCTGAACTCTCAGGCATGCAGGTTTCCTCACGATGTTTTCCTTCACCGTAACAGCAGGTGATATTTAATTTTTATAAATCGCACATAACTTTTTTACAAAGTCATTGGTGCGTGCCACTGGGATTCGAACCCGGACCCCTCGATTCGAGGTCGAATTCTAAGCCACTGGGCTATCACCGCTTTACTACTTTTACCTACCGACGCACAAAGTAATTACGTACCTAAAGCATATAGGGACATATAAGTCTTTAACAATGGTTGCCCATTGAGAAATGCTATTCCACTGAAGACAACGGAGCTATTCAGAAGAAGAACAGAAGAAGGCGTGCAGCATACTTCACCATGATGCTCCAAAGCGGATTTATCAAGAGAAGGGTTTGTGACCAACACGCCCTAAGTATCTCTGACGAGGTTCAACGACTCCTATCTGTCGGTAACAACCGGAACCGGCGGCTTAACGTATCCTCCGAATCATGAAAGCGCGCATGTAATTCGCCGAATGCGAATTTCAATTTAAACATGGAACGTCATAAAAAAACATCAAAATGAAACCAAAATTATGAGTTAGGTTTATCTTTTTTACATTTTCTACCATTTATAAGAGTAAGCCCAACTCGTGCTTGACTGATTTTCGATGCAATTTCGACGTACTTACAGCGTGTTGTAAAACAGCATATGGCGGAAGCTTCAACAAGTTTTAATCGACCTGTCCGTGTATTAAATTCGCGGTATCAGATATCAGGTGTCATGCTATTGTTATTAGTATTAAACCGTGGCAATGACCTTTCATATCAACGTTAACTACGAGTATGTTGCAATTTATAAATGACTGGACGTATTTATTTTTAGTGAGATATTACTGTGAAAATAATGTAATAATTAGACTGTTCAACCAAAGTAGAAGTTTTTGAAACCCCTCTCCTTACCTCTGGTAAAGCAACATCACAACATGTTCTTATTATCTTGCATTTCGGCGTCGTACATGCTGTTAAGTTGTTACTGCAGCCCATGCATCCAGCATCCTCAAATAGAGAAGAAATCTTATATGAGGTAGCATGCGCTTTGCGCGTGGTATGCTACTCATGAATACAGGGGCGTCTCTAGTCCATGAAGCGCCCGGGTGCAATTAATACCCTGGCGCCCTTGTATCGAAATGTTGAAGCAAATTTTTCTCGGAGCACAGCCGCGGCTGTATGTGACCCGACGGCCTTTGCACCGCACCCTCTGCACTATAAGTTAAGATACCCCTGTATAAGTACTAAGATGTTCGCTTTAAGTAAAGGCTGTCCGATTGGTTCTTAAACAGCAATATTTTATTTAAATAACTCCTTAGTAACTTCATTCTTCATAGTTACTCGAAGGTACATAAGATTCGTTTCATCACATCTACTTCATTTAAACTATAATAACGAAGTATGTAGCATCTTTATCTCGTTAACAGACAATCCGTTGACACTTCCGACTACGTTAACTAATTGCCATGAATACGTGAAAAATTACGCGTCTTTGTAACCGTTCACTTTTAAGTTTTCAAGGTGAAGATCAATTTACTTATAATTTTAGTTATAGAATATTTGATGAAGCGAAATTCCAAGATAGTTAAATAGGTGTTGAAATTCTTACCAATTTTGCAAGTAAATGGTTTTCAGGGAGGTACTTACGAGTACCTTAAATACCGCCAGACTCATACCCCGTCGTAAAGCAGCGAGTTCTTCGTGTCTTGTGTCTCAGCTGGAAAGTATTGTTGTCAGAGATATCTACTTTATTTGAGGCGAACATTAGTCCTCATGAGTAGCAAAGCACTCCCATACCTCAGATAGGATATTCTTCTTTATAAGAGGTTGGATGCGGGTTGTTCTTTGGCTGTAGGACTCAACATCAGGTGGCCTATCCTTTTCATAGAAAACAAATATTCTTTTGTCTATGGTCCTTTTGCTACTCAATTACTATAAAAATTAGATGCTATTTCTGCGGATCGGTGGGAGGATAGGTCGCTTCCAAATAGTAGGTAAAACAGTGTGTGTTGGTTGGTTAGGAAGCTCAAAAGAAGGGCAGAACGATGTCAAGTCAACTATTTCACTAAGAAATGTCAAAAACTACTGGTCAAATTTAAATACTTACGCTATTGAACCGAACCTTTTGAATATCGAACCACAGGAGGGAAAGATAGATCAAATCAAATCTTTCACTCATAAAGAAAGAATTTCTCGCCTTATTCTAACCAGTATAATCTCATTTCAACATACCTAATCTAATCTCACATCATTACGAAGCATTGTGATGTTATTTCACGGTTCTTCCCGCCATAACGAGCATAATGGACTGACGTTATGCCATTGTTATGTATTTACGTATGGATTAGTTGTTATTGTTTTTCAATCTAATATAAATTGAAGTTTCAGCGCCCTTAACAAAACAATTTCGTTACCTATTATTGGATTGAAATGGATGACAGTGATAAGATTTATTATTCTTTAGGGTTTATCGCCAGAAAGTATTGTTTTATCAGAATAATATTAAATAGATTGTCTTGATCGCCTTATCAATAACTTTACACGCTTATTTATTTTAACCCATTCCCTGTCCCATGAGACACATGTGATTCTTACCCATTGTTTAACTATTGTGTCTATTTGCTGGACAGGGAACCTGTTAAGTATTGAATAAGTACTAATTTCTAGTCTAGTTGAAAGTGAAAAATTATTGTAATAATGTCAATCTGTCTTGACATTTTCCCATGCTAATGGCAGCTGAATAACCGCGTTAGCACACCTTCGCAGCGAAATAGCGAAACCGCTGAAGTTTTGCCACCGTTTGTCCGTTGTAATACGGACGAACCATTCAAGCATTTCGCGGCAGAGGTGTGCGTAATTTCATGCTCGAAGCACGGTTCTGTTCAACCCCCTGTGTTCTGCATGATGTCGATGGTCAGTGAAATATCCCAAACTTCCTCTTCCAGGGCGGACGGGCAACGTGTGCCACGCTGACATGGAGTGCCCGGACAACGCGTTCTGTCGGCAGAGCAGCTACTGCGTTTGCAAGGAGGGGTTCGTGTACGCGGCGGTCAACAGCACGCACAAGGGCTGCTTAAAAGGTCAGCTACTGAGTCAACACCACTTGAAATTGTCCTTAACATGTGGCGACTTTTAATTTGATCCACTGCAGGATCGGATCTTCCCGAATGAGAAGGATGTAGGCTTCAGTCCACGCCGGCCTAGTGCGGGTTGGCGGACTACACGTGCCTTTGAACATAATGGAGTACTCACGGGCATGTAGGTTTCCTCAAGGCGTTTTCCTTCGTCGTTACAGTTCAAATTTCAGGGTTTTCAACAGCATTCTTAGTCCTTGACCGTTACAGCTACATTTCAAAGTTTTCAACAGCATTGTTGAAAACACCTACTGCGCTTATCCTGATTTTTTTTGACAAAGTATCTTTTTATTTGTCTTCCAGAGGCTCGTAATGGCGAGGAGTGCGTGCAGCATATCCAGTGCCACTCAACGATGGGCGTGCACTCCGAGTGCACCGGCGGAACCTGCGCGTGCGCACCCAACGCGCATCTCGAGACCGACCGCTGCTATGAGACTGCTGGTAAGATAATATTTGAATTCAAACTTTTTTATGCCCCAATTTTGGTCTGTTGACTGATAAATGTGTGGACATTTACGCACGCACGTTACGTTTACTTGGAATGGTTTTTTGTGTACCGGTGGAATAATTCTTTCGATCAGAATTTATTCACCTTTCAGAGTATGGTCTATGGAGTATGGTCAGAGTATTATGTAACATGGAATGGCATTGATTTTTAAGATAAGCAGAAAATCTGCAAGATGAATAAATGATTGTAATTTCGTTTTTCAGTGATCGGCGAGCGTTGTCTGGTCGATCAGAACTGCTACTTGGGAGAGCAAGGGGCGGAGCGCCAGGCCTTCTGCGTGCGAGGATACTGCACCTGCCAGCTTCAGTTCAGCCCACGGGATAATGGCACTCGGTAATTTCTACCAAGTTATAGATAACAGAAATTGTTTAATTTCAATTTCAACCTACCTACCTAGTAATAAGTGTATAGCGAATGGGCATGCTTTAAAAAATTCCATGTAGCAGTTCTAATCCCAAGATTAGAAAACGAGCCACGTTATATCCTGCTCCACGGTTTCCCTTCAAAACGCAATTCGTAACACATCTTTCGCCTTTTACTTAAGTTTTCCGTGAAGAGGAATAGGGGTTACGGACGGGAAGAGTGGAAGCTCGACCCGTCCATTCAGCGATCAAGGAAAGCGTTAAGAGTATTTACAGCACCCTCAGAATAGTCTCATAAAGGACGCTGCACAGGACAACGGTGTGTTCTCGTCAGATCCAATAGCCCTCGGACTACCGAGCTAAGCTACCGATGGAGTTGTAGGGAATACAAATCTCTCGGAACCCATATCGCTCCAACAGGTTTATAATTATCTTCATGAACATCAATTTATCTGTTCCAGTTGTGTGCGAGACGCCGCTTTAGGCGAGGAGTGTGAAGACGAGCTGCAGTGCGCGGGCCCAGGCCTCGAGTGCCGCGGGACCTGCCGCTGCCGTGACCACTGGGTCGCGCACACCGAGAACAACGCCTGCGTTGAGTGTGAGTAGCAATTTACGGGTTTTATTGAACACCGTTATGAGAACCCGGCCTTATATGACCGCGCGTTGTCGCGCGCTCTTCCATATCGCGCAGGACAAGATAACACCACACAAGCTCGACTATTCAACACCGCGCGTTTACGATTTTCTAAAGAAGTCGCTCTGTTGTGAATGTAATCATCGGTTCAGGTACCGCTTGAACTCGGCCTAAACTCTTTTTTGTTTGACTCTGAAGGCCGCTCCCCAGACAGGATCAAAAATCTCTCAAACAAAATATCAGTAACTCATTAATGACCCACTACAGGGTCGGGTCTCCTCTCACAACGAGAGGGATGTAGGCCGCCGTCCACCATGCTGGCCTGCTGCGGGTTGATGGACGAACATGCCTTTGAAACATTTTTTTTTTGAACTCTCAGGCATGCAGGTTTCCTCACGATGTTTTCCTTCACCGTAACAGCAGGTGATATTTAATTTTATAAAGCGCACATCACTTTTTTACAAAGTCATTGGTGCGTGCCACTGGGATTCGAACCCGGACCCCTCGAATAAGGGGTAGAATTGTAAGCCACCGCTATCACCGCTTTCAAACAAAACAACACCGCTGGCAAACTAGCATTATTAACAAATAAACATTTTGTTTCAGCCGCTCAAAACCTGAACGACACGTGCGACTACGACGTGCAGTGCGACGCGCTGGCGGGCGTGGCGGAGGCGCGCTCGGGCGGCGCGGCGCTGTGCCTCGGCGGCGTGTGCGCGTGCGCCTACAACGCGCGCGCCGCCGGCTCCCCGCCGCGCTGCTGGCACCGCCGCCGCCCCGGGCAGGAGTGCAAGCGGGACGAGGTTGGTCTTATAGGTTCAAACAAGAAACAAATGACAGCACCAGTGCATAGATAGAATGTGAAAACGAGAGACAAAAGACTGTAGCAGTGACTACGAGTATAACACACTCCTGGGTGTAATACGGCATCAAGTTATACATATAGGAGGCTAAAACAAGAAACAAATGAAGGTTAAAGGAAAAAAACAAATGAATGTAGCAGTGACTAGAGGCGACGCCCCTAATAGGTTTAAAGGAGAAACAAATGAATGTAGCGATGCCTTTCGAGATAATGCTTCATCCCATTATTACGAGGTTAAAACAAGAAACAATATGGCTGGTAATACAACATAATCATAGAGCATTACAATTACTAAATAATCTCATTGATCGTTTGTATTATAATATTTTTATAATAAATAAATAAAAAGCTTTTACGTTTATCAATCGTTTATTTCTATCAGTTCATATAACAAATTCATAAAAAATAAACTTTAAAAACACTTCTACAGTCTAAAGCTAACAATAAAGAATAACATCTACACCTAACTTAATAAAAACAAAAAATAATTTATTTCAGGAATGCGTCTCGGAGGAGGATGAACCCGGGTACTGCCTGGCCGGCCGATGTACTTGCAAGACCTGTGTTCCCGACGCCAAGGACTTTGGTGGAGCCAGCACCATTTCCCGCCCTCCCATCTACATCGCCGCCGTCTTGTCTATCGCCGCCATTTTGAGAATCTACTAACCGATAAAAGCATTCTGCAATTCTGAAACTCGTAGACATTCCACAGCAGTCGCTATTCCAAGAATGCGTTTGACGCAGTTAATCTATCGATTGAATCCGAACAGTTTTCCGTCCACCGATCTATGTGGTCGCCATTTTGAGCTGAGCCGCCATCTTGAAAGTCGAATTCTAATAGGTTCAAAAATTTCAAAGAAATAAGTTCAAGGCTCTTTTAATTTTGCGAACATTTTAAGACATCAATAACCGTCATGAATGATATTTAGTGAGTCGTCTTCGATTTGTTTGGTGAATTTATGTTTCTGTCTATTTTCTCAAGAGGCTAGATGTCGCTAAATATTGAAGTCATCGGTTATTCTGATGTGTCATTCCTTAATATTCTTGGTATCTCCAAACCTGCGAATTGTGTAAAATAATATTACTTAGTAATAAGTATACCAGTGTTCCACAGAACAAATTCTTTAAGTGTTATCTATTTCTTACTGAATAATCTAATTCCTAATTTGTTTTCTAGTACAAAAGTATTTTAAAATGTATAAATAACAAAAATTATCGTCTATAAGGCTCCTTATGAAATTTTAAATAACTATTTGTTGCACAAACTAGTGGTTAAGTTGTTGAGATATTTAATATCGTTGGTAGCTTATTCAAAGTCTATAATAAGTTGTAAATAATATATTGTTGTTTGTTGTTGATTGTAAAGTTTAAAGCTTAGAGACTTTGCCCAACAGTGGGCGGTAGAAATCGTTCAGTTTCAATATGAGCAAACAGTATTTTTCGAGTGCAATTTTAAAGTTATTCTTAAAAACAGATACATATAGAAAAATGGGTAGATTTTATGCCAAAGAGTGTAACGCAAGATAATCAATGTGTAAATAAAGGATATTTATTTTAAATGATTGTTTTAATTAACGTTCCTTCCTATATGCTCCAGCCTTACCCGTCCCTCGACTAATAAACACAACCTCATAACTTCTACGGGTAGGGTCAACTTGGATAACAATAAATCTTTATGGTATCTTTACCTATAGTAACGAAAGCCTAAAAAAATAAGTGGGGGCAAGATCTTAAATAGACTCACATTAGGCCCTCCTCACATTAGGCGTTAAAGGCACGTCTACGTTCCGCGAGCTAGTCGAAATCAACGACGCGTGTAAGGCTCGCCGCACACTGGGCGACGCGGCCGCGTACACCATGGGGTTGAGTGCGGAGTTGGTGTAGCCTAGCCATGTGCACCATTCGAATGGGGCGTCCCACACGCAGTCACATACGGAATCTGTGGAATGACTTAATCAGTTCATTTTTAGGTTTAGTAGTAGTTTTACTAGTAGGCTTTGTATTCCCTTGGTAGATATACGCCTCTCTTTTTTATATGTTTATTTATTGACACGGAAACTTTTCAGGTCTGCCATGGCATAACTAATATATTCAAATATTAGCTATAGCTCTCTTATTCTCATAGAAGGAAGCAGATAGAACGACTAGGTGGGTGGACACTGGATTAAGCTCAACTGAGCGCATATTACCCGCTTTCTTCTCCATCAGAAAATCTGGTCGTAGCCAACCAGTTCTCCATTTGACAAGACGTGGTCACTATTCAAGGAACTGCAATCCCTTTGCCCTTTCTTCAGATGTTTAATATATTACTCACCAAGTGGAAGCATGATGAAGAAGGGCGTCCAGCAGACAAGGAATAGAGCCATCAGCGTGGCGATGGTGCGTGTGGCGCGGCGTTGCCGTAGTATTATACCTGCGCTGGAAATCATTATATTATTTAACAATTGTATTCTTTTTCAGAGGAGTAAAAACACTTGATTGTCAGTAACCCATTAATGACTGAGATAATTTTTTGTGAACTCTCAGGCATGCAGTTCATTGCAGGTGTTCTAACGACGTTTTACTTTATCGTAATAGCGGGCGATATTTAATTTTATTACGCGATCATAACTTCCTGTCGTTGGTGATGCCGCAGAGATTCGAACCTGGACCCCCAGATTAAGAGGTCGAATTCTAAGCCACGAGGCAATCACCGCTTTTAAAACACATTATAGAGGCAGTTTTATAGAATAAAAGACAGTTTTACAGAATAAAATACTCATACGACATATATTATCATTACCAATTTCAAGGAAAGGCCTTGCACAAAATTATCAATACCTACTGAATAAATTATAGGATACTTACAGCGAAGCAACTGGTTTAACTGAACGTTTTAAAGGGGCATCGGGCTGCGTACTGTCCGGCAAGTTCAGATGACAACCCTTTGGAGATGTCCTAGAACAAAATTCACTTGATTGTATTACGATTACGCAAGTACATTTTATTACTTGTATCGGAAACATTTTTAATAAAATCATGAACGATTATTGTAAGTCTTTATACCCAAATCTAAAAAGGTTATTTTGACTGCAGTTACACAGAACTTTAAAAATTCAACAGAACTTATAAAAAATCTTACAATGTTGTGCAATGGCTGTCGGCCGATTGTATAGCTGAAGGTCTTTCCCGAATTGAAAAACGTCCCTGAAAATGAAAAACATTAATATGTATTTGTGTTTCCTTCATAATTCAGGCTTTGGAATTTTATTGTTGGAATAGGTCTTCATTAATTAATCGATGCTGCTATACCTACTATACCTTGCTGAATCTCAATAAAAGCTTTTCAGCTGTCTTCTTCAGGACATTAGTGTACCTGACCTGACCGGAGGGTGGCCGACTTATGCTCCGAACGACTGATAACAAATGATCTCCCTGATTTTAGAAAAATACAGAACGCCCTCTATACAGGTTAATCTAGGTTAAAAATAATGCAGAAAGCTGTTAGAGTCAGAAGGCATAAACGGGCTGAATGGTTCGGCAGTGGACTTCGAAGTCTAATAAATGAATAACACGACTCTACAAAAAAATTTTCGTTCTTTGTCCTAAAGTTTATACTATTATTTTCCAGTTAGTTATGCACAAAAACGAAAAGAAAATACCTTTTTTGGTATAAAGTTGCTTTTGTGATAGTTATAATAATAATACTCATTTTTCAATTTTTTCATAAATTTTAATTGATTTTAATATTTTTAAAAAGACCGCGCGGTGATAGTGGGGTATTAACGTTTACACTGTGCCGCTAGATGGCACCCGAGTGATAAACAACCATCAGGTGTTATTTACATCATGAATTTTGAACAACTTGGCCTTGATACGCCAATACAATGAAAACATGATGGGCGACTATATTTGGGGTTTATTGAGAGAAAGTAGCTATGAACATAAAGAAAAAGTAAAAGTGTGCACTTTTAAGTTATTTTCCACTTTTCTGTAAGCTAGTTTGATAGTAAAACTTAATAAAAATAATAAACATTTTTATTTCAATAGTTTTATTTTCAATCAAAAATTAAAATCCGAGATTTTTAAAAATTTCGTTCAATCAGTCTTCTAAGCACAAAAGCAAAGTTTTTCATGCCATATATTTTTTTTCCGTCTAATTACAACCTAAACTACCGAAATTTAATGCTTTGCCATCAAAGTCAAATTTCATTTTGACCCGTGTAATTGATTTATATCGTTATTATCATATACTTGCCTGCTCACTACGCGGGCAAGGTGAGCGACCTCGGTGCACCCTCATCGGCGGAGGGGTGGCCAGAGCTCGTAGTATGCGACCGTACAGCACCACCATCGCCACCGCTGGCAGGTAGAACGAGAACAGGATACTGGTGAACACGTAGCTGGAGGAATGTTATTTAAAATTATGGCCATTAAATTATTCTAACTAATGCATGATTATTAATTAAATGAGATGAGTGTTATAGGTATCGTATGTTGTATTTTTGTTAGCCACTCTTGGAGTCACTTGTCTGCCCTAAGACCCTAAGTCCTTAATCTGAATCGGTCCAAAAAGGCCTCGAAGACGATCGACAGCCTTTAGGTACCATTTGAATAAACTAGCATTTAGGAGAAAGGTACTATCGTAACTGCTATCACTGCTATAAGTAATTGAAAAACAAAGATTTTTTTCACTTTAGAATGTCATAAACGGCGACTAGCCACACGAGCGCAGCGACCATTCTCGCTCGACGACTGCGATTCGCTCGGGCTAGCGACGCGAGCATCGCTCCCAGCCGAGAACACATTATTACAAGGACGGAGGCAATGCTTACCCGACATTAGTATTAACAGTACACGCTTTAATCGGTTCTCCTTCGTGCCAGTGTAGCGGTGATGGCACAAACGCAGTCGGCAATGCCACAGCAGTCGCGACCGGCCACACTAGCGCAGCGAACATCCTTGCTCGACGACTGCGCTTCGCTCGGGCTAGCGGCGCAGTGATCGCACAGCATCGCTCCCAGCCGAGCACGCAAATGGAGAGGATGGACGCTGTGCAGCATAGCACGTCGAGGGTGCTCCAGCAGGCGCAGAGGATGCTGTCTGTAAACAATATAGAGCCATATTTTAACCACTTCGCTGTCGTGTGAGTTTAATGTGACTCGTAAGCAATGGGTGATTGACTATTGCGTCTCCTTTTTGGACACGCATATTGTTGTGGTAAATTACTGTCAAGAACCAGATTTCCATCAAGGTTGCGATGATTATAAATAGCCATACGACAGCTACTTTTAAGTGGGAATAAAATTATTCAATACTTAGACAAGTTTTGACTTAATTTTTACGATTCTTGCATTCTGTTTGCTTTAATATTTCCTTGTTATAAAATACTTTAATGTTATTTATTGGTTACATTAGTATCTAGTGCATAATATTCTCAAAGGCAAGAAAAGGCAAACGAGCAATAAATAAGCTAGTGACAGTAGTTCTAAGGCCCACCATTCGTCCATCTCATTTTTCACTATCGGGTAGCTTATTACAGTTCCAGAACGTTCACATTTTTGTGAACAATAAAAAAAAACTTACTCAGCCGAAAAACAAACAATTCCCGCGCCGCGGCCACTGGCAGAACAAAGATGGCGACCAGCAGATCAGCTGTGGCGAGGCTCGCGAGCGGGTAGTGTGCGGGCGCGCGCTGCAGCCGCCGCAGCGCTAGCAGCACGGCCAGGTTGCCGGCCAGCGTCGCGCCGGCGACGGTCACCATGGCGGCGGCCGCGGCGCACCACGCTGCTGTGATCTCGCCTCGCGGTTGCAACGCGATTACCGTTCTAGGGGATTTCAAAAAGTCTAACGATTTTAAAATAATCAAAATTCAATGTGTTTTACATATTGTCAAGTAAAAATTGTATAACAATAAATAGCACAGTACATCCGCTTTGCAGATAGGCGGGTAAAGAGAATCCTGAAGGTTTATGGAAAACCTACCTATTTTTGGAAATTAGATTAAGATTTTTTAAAGTTGAAACGTTTTAAGATGGTTTGTATGAGTTTTTGGAAGTCTAAAGTCTGGAATTTAAATTTTTACCCGTTACATGAGTATAAGAAAACACTTTTCATCAGAAAAAGCCGAGACTTCGAGCTTTCATGATAAATTCTTGCCTTGAAGATAAGCAGGTAAAACCCGTATAGACAACTTTTGACATGGTTTCAACAGATTGAAAGTTAGAATTTTTATTTTACAGATAGAAAATTAAAATTGTTAGATACATTACTGATCGTCAACCTCGTCCAGAAAATAACTTTAAACCCACCTACTTGTTCAACATTGTAGAAAGCTTCCTTTTTGTGCACTCTCAATTACTGTTCTTCATCAGTTCTCTTAGCACACTTTTCACTATATTCCGATTGCAGCACATAATTTTGATTAGTACCTTATATTCATTAAAACAGTGTTTACGTTGGATATAACGACATAATGAAAATTAAGTATAAAACAAAAATTGTGGGTATTTAAAAAATCGTAGTAGGTACCTACGACAAAATTAAATGTTTTTGTTGGTGCACAGACTAATACCTTATATTGAATGAAATATTGAGACTTTTTGGTTAGATTGGTTAGATTTAAAACAGTGGATGTGTTAGAATCGTTCAGAAATCCTGAAAACTGTAACTGACATGTGTAAATTTCAAGTGTTACTCAACTATTACTACAAAAGTTAAACTATTTTCTAGATAGTGTTGAACCGAAAAACAAATGATATTATCAACTAAATTATTATTCAACTTTGTGGGGAATTATTGTCAGGTTATACCTACTGTATAGAGTGTATGAATGACCAAAAATAAAAGAACAGAACATTTTAATTACTCCTTTATTGTCAATTAAGGGGAAAATATTTAAAATTTTATTCTCCTCTAACTTCGAATCTTACAAAGAAATGCATTTCATAAAAATAATGATAAAAATGTATGTACAGTTTACAGCTACAGTTCATAACTATATTGAATAGTTACATTACAGGCTTCCCTAAACTTACAGCTAGTCGAAGGCACGCAATGGGTCGAAAACCCAATTTTTAACACAAGTTGTGCCCTATGTTACAGAGATTTCGAGAAATGTGCCAAAATCTGATTTGATTGCACAGTGGCATACGACCTTAGTTTAAACCATAAACAAGTCTTCGTTAGAAAATTCACAACTATTAGAACACCAAATTAAATATGTATACGAGTTTACAGCTTGTTATACGATCTTTCCGAGGTGAAAGGATTTTTTGAGCCTTGATTAAAGTTAAAATAATAATGTTAAATACAGGCACATGTTAAATATGAACCTATATTTAACATTAAATATCGGTGTAAAGTAAGGAATATAAATTGGCTGTAATATTTTATCAAATGTCATATCATATAACACTGCGCGATCATTATTTACAATTTGTACTTTTTGCAAAAAATTACACTGATTTGTATTTCATTTCAGAAATTATTTATTAATTACAATTATTTCATATTTTAACAAGAATGTATTTAAAGGAAGCACGCGTTTCGCTTACAATGTACCCTACTTAGTACCTAGTAATACACAATTATTATTTTTATCACTAAAATTGTTCAAATTGGGTACCAATCGTGAAAAAAATACTTTATACCACGTTTTTACGCGTTTTGTATAAAAAATTGTAATGAGTTTAAACTACCTTCCGGATTAACTAGACACTTAAAGTTTTAAATAAAACTCAAATTCAGGTGATTGAAATTTTTAAACACACAATTGAGTCCGTTATAAAAACGTGGTATATTAAGAATTTAAACATAAAAGCTTGTTTATAACGCAGATCCTGGCTCATTGGCACATAACGATGACACAAAACAAAAATACTTAAACACTACCTAAAAGAAAACTAAGCTACTTACGAAGATCATTCCTCAGTTTAAATATTATATTAAAAGTGATAAAAATATTATTTACAATAATATAGGCGCAGTTCTCACATCAACAGAAGTTATCTTACTTACGATAATATAATACAATTTTAACTGGAGATTTTTTTAATTGAGCATAACATGGTCCCAGGAGAATGTTCGTTAAAGCGATGTTGGAATGATGAGATCTTACTGTACGATTCGTAAAACGTACGAAAATTGAGATGACAATTTAGACATTCAGCAGAAAAGGTTCTTTAAGAACAGCTAAGTATCAATTGAAATGAAAATTATTCTGCACCAAATGTCATCTCTAAAACAAAGAAAACGTGGAAGCATTCTTGGAATGATTGAAATAAACGGAAGCTACTCAAAACTCCTTATATCATGATTACGAAACTAAGATCGTCGCCCGTTACACAAAAAAAAAAAAAACAAAATGCAAAAAGGAAATCAAAATTTAAAAACGGAATGTTAAAATTGTAATAAAAACAGGCGTCAATCTTAGTTTTTTATAACTTAAGCCCTAACTAATATTTTCCTTAAAATTAAAGTATACATACACATTACATTACATCGTTTACGTGCTAAAGAATCACACATAAATAAATTCCGTTCACGTCTACGCAAAACAATCTCATGAGGAATACATATTTTCCCGCTAAAATTATTTCAAAACACATCATTATATAAAACAAGGAATAAAAACATATTTAACAAAACAACAATTCTCGTAAAAGATGTTTATAAATTTCGTTCCGGTGTTAACAAAATCTTCGTGTTTCAAATTCATTAGTATTTCTTTAAAATTCATTATAAACTGTGTAAAGTTGGTTGAAATTTGCATTGTAACATAATAAAAAAGTACACATTTGTACTTATTTAAAACATAAAATTATGAATACATAGCGTAAAAAATACCTAGCAAGGAAAATGCCGATCACTTTAATAAAATGTAATCTAAATGGTACATTCCTTGCTAGATTACACCGAAATGTCAAGAAGATTACAATAAGTCATGGAATTTTAACTTTTTCTCGAAGCTAGAAAGATTTTATGACCAACTGTTTTTTACAATATATGCAAGATGAAACAGTTTACTTGTATGCTCCCTCAATAAACGTGTGGTTAGAATCGGATGTGTTGCTATAGGGAAGATGACGATGAGAAACTTTTCGTGAACTGCCAAAACGTAGAATTAGTATAAAAAAACCTGAATTTATTATGGCAACAAAATTTAAAAAGTTCAGACATCTTTATTATAAGCTCGCTTCAAATTATGATTATTCTTAGTTTTTAGCAAGGTGTTTTACAGCACACTTTTTAATCATCCATCACCCCTATTACTTAAATGGAGGAATAAATGTAGTTCTAGCTTAGTGCAAATCGTTTCTAAATCATGGCAGTACATATCAGTCTACATACGGCACACGGCAGCCTAGCACCTTGAGATTACTTCATTTAATACACTGATATACTAACTTAAAACAATCTCAATATATTTGATTGCCTTATAAGCCCCGCAAGTTGATATTGCGATTGGCGGCCATCTTGGTGACGTAGTCTACGTGCACCGTCAGTACCGTTCGCAAGGTCAGCCCGCGCTTACGTGCTGACGCGTATCGAGTACTTGTTACCTGTAGCTTTTTGTTTTTGTTATCCTGTTTTATTATTGAGTTTTGTTGTTTAGTGTTGTTACCTGTTACCCGTTAAAATGAGTAAGAAATTAATTAACAGTCGTGCCCGTGAAATGATAATTAAAGTGGACAATTATTTTTATTACATTTTTTTTGCTATCTGTACTTCTTTGCGACGGATGACGTCACGCAGCTGTTATTGTGACAAGGTTCCATCGCAATATCAACTTGCGGAGCTAGTACACGGCATCATAGTTCATTTCGATATTTTGTTAAAGACTTACAATAACAATTCAATATCCATTTATAATATTTGTAAACGTTTTGCCTACATTACATATTTTTTATTATTCGAATAATATTAGTCGATTAAGTATTCGAGTTTCATCAATTTTATATTAAAATTACTCATGAAAATTTCTCGAACTTGTAATATCAAATTTCAGTCTAAAAAAGGAAAGTTCAATAATGAAATGTAGATAAAATGTATCTAGTAACTAATATAATTATTCGAGTAACATCAGACTTACTATAGAGATTTCTTTGAATTTTTTTTTTGAAAAGTTTGAATATGTGAAACAGTTGTCTAAAAATTTTATTTTATTTGTAATAATCTAACTCAGACTCATTTTACAAAATAATTTTATTCATAAAATACGGTACGATTGATTTTACTACCAAGTATGTCATAATACCTAATCTTGATTGTCGCCTTTTTAATTGCAGTTAAAGTTCAAACAATACATACATTTTGTGTCCAATAAATAGACACAATAGTTAAACAATGGGTGTGTATCACATGTGACTCACGGGACAGCGAAGTGGTTATCTCATCATTGCTCCTAACCAATATCGAACAGTCATGTATTTTTGTCCTTAACAATATGATTTTGTTATAAAACATAAGTAATTGAATTGGATTTATTAATGCCTTTTTAACTCCATTACTCACAAGGAATCCAATGGGATTTACAGTATACATATTTCTTTTGTTTGTCATTGGGGACAAACTAAATCATTAAATTGGATTTAATGATATCTTTTTTCTCAGTTATTTCCCAATATTCTTATGGGATATGCCCGAAATATAGCTTCAATAGCCCCCTTGTAAGTATATTGTATGTCATAGGGTGATAACGTAAGTCATTAAATTGGATTTAATGATAAATCTTCTTTTGTCAACTATCTTGAGTACCTAGATGTAGAACAGAGAATACTTTTCCTCATCTGTATATAAATGGCTTTGATAGCTCCCTTGTCGGTCTGTTGTATGTCATAGAGGGACAACATTGGTAAGTCATTAAATTGGATTTAATGATTCCTTTTGTTTAATATTTCCTAATAAATTTTAATGTGAATACAGTATATCTCGAACACTTGAGTACCTAGTTGTAGAACGGAGAATTCCGTCCATCTAGAAAGTCATTAAATTGGATTTAATGATAAATGTTCTTTTGTCAACTATCTTGAGTACCTAGATGTAGAATAGAGAATACTTTTCCTCATCTGTGTATAAATGGCTTCGGTGGCCCCCTTGTAAGTCTGTTGTATGTCATTGGGGGACAACGTAACTCATTAAATTGGATTTAATGATGCCTTGTTGTATTCGTAGGTGAATATTATCGAAAATTTGAGTTAAAAGATGGAGAATTCCGCCCATCTGTAAGCTATTGTCCTCGTCTATATATAAATGGCTTCGGTGGCCCCCTTGTTGGTCTGCTGGATCTCGTTGGGCGAGAGGGCGGCGCGGTCGGACCAGTCGGAGTGCGGCGACTGCGTGAGCGGCGTCTGCGGCGACGGCGTGGACCAGTGGTCGGGCGACTCCGGCGACGGCGTGGGGAACGTGTCCCCCATGCCCCAGCTGCCGTACAGACCTGCGGGGAGAATACGAGGTTAGTTTGAGAAGAGGATTGGGATGGGACTCAGAGTTAATTGAGACACTTTTCTTGAACTGTCGATAAAATTTGTTACATACTGTGGGCCTACTATTGTTTTTTTGTTATTTTTGAAGTTAGATACTCGTAGATCCCTCTCATTGTGACAAATGTTAAAAATGAGCTCTATCCTTAAGTTTGCCATATTTTATGTCATTACGTTACAGAATTCGTTCCGTATTAGTGACACTGTCGAATGGTGTAATAATACAGGGTGTGTTTTTCCAAAATCAATGAGTTCGATATCTGGCTAGGCATATTGATTTTTCAAAAATCGAACGATGCAATTTTAGTTTTCATCAAAATCGGTCCCCAGACTCCTTTCAGCGTTTTTGTATATTCCTCACAGTTTCGGAATACCCCATCCACGCACACTTGAAAAATTCATCCTGTATACATCTATGCTTGTATACCTCTATGCTTGCTATTATTACTTTCTATGCTTGCAGCAGACGACATTGTCGTTGTCGTCGACATACAGTCAGGTGCTTACCGGACATGATGTTGGTGACGGCGGGGTGGTGGCCGAGCGGCGGCTGCGCGAGCGCGCTGGCGTGCATCGCCGCCTGCAGCTGCGCGTTGTGCTGGCTGGTGGCGCCTGGGGACGACAATACTTTGGTTATAATTACGTATCATACGACTATTTAGAGGTCAAGTGACGGTTATTTGGGAATGGTTGTTTGGTAACACCTTGTTTAAAAAAAAGCCCGCTTGACTAAATTCGATACAATTTACCAAATACATAAATTTTGCAGTGTCATAGTGAGTATATAGTCTTGAAATAACAACATAGTTCGTGTTCGCGTTCTTTTGCTTTAAATATCTTCGAAACGGCTGTCAAGCACACATTTAAGTATTGATGTAATTTTACAAACAATCAATCGCGGCCTCAATCGTACGTGAAATATGCTACGACAAAAAATTGTTTTTTTACACAGATACACACACACACAGAACACGGCTGGATGTCTTGACAGTAACAATCAAAGTAGGTATCTTCTTAGGACCTCAAAACGCAGAGATCTGATGAAAACTGGACTTCCGCAAAATCAGATTAAAATCAAGGACTATTACACTATTTTATTTAAAACGCAGCCACAGCGGGTATTTAAACACAGGTACGTACTAAGATCACGTAGCAGCGGTGATAGCCCAGTGGCTTAGAATTCGACCTCGAATCGCGGGGTCCGGGTTCGAATCCCAGTGGCTTTGTAATAAAATTTATGTGTGATTTATTAAATTAAATATCACCTGCTGTTACGGTGAAGGAAAACATCGTGAGGAAACCTGCATGCCTGAGAGTGCATAAAAAAATGTTCTCAAAGGCATGTTCGTCCACCAACCCGCAGTAGTGGTGCGTGGTGGACGGCGGCCTACATCCCTCTCATTACGAGAAGGAGACCCGACCCTGTAGTGGGTCGTTAATGGGTACTGTCATAGGTCATAGGTCACGTACTAAGATGGTGCAGGGCGGAGTACGCGGCGGCGGAGGCGGCGGAGGCGGCGTCGAGCTGGTGCTGGTGCTGGTGCTGGTGCTGGTGCTGGTGGCGCAGCGCCGCCATGTGCGCCGGCGACGTGGGCAGCGACGGCCGCGACTTGCCCGGCGACGGGGAACCTGCAACACCACATATGGTTAGCGAGTTCGGACAAAGAAATTTATAAAAATTTACAAGCATTCTTGGAGGTCAATATGGTTATGATTTAGATTTTGATGTCCGTAGTAAGAAAAAATTTACAAGCATTCTTGGAGGTCAATATGGTTATGATTCAGATTTTATGTCCGTAGTTCCGTGAAATAAGGAGTATCAGTATATCATAAGTGAAGATTTCTAGATTTGTTGGTAACAGAGCTAGTAGCTAGAAGTATAGTAGGTTCTTTACAACCCGTCGTAAAGCAGCGCGTTCTTCGTGTCTTGTGTCACGACCGGATAGTACGGTTACCAAAGATACTTTATTTGAAGCGAACATCTTACTCCTAATGAGTAGCTAAGCACCCGCATACAATATCAGATAAGAAAGCCTCTCTATTTGAGGTATCTGGGTAAGAAATATTGCAAAAAGAAATATTGCATCTTTTCATATTAATGACGGACGTTTGCCGTACGAATAATTTGATGATAGTGTTCAATTATCATGCTCGAGACACAGGTAGCCTGTGTCTATTTGCTACACACACATACACAGCATACACTACTCGTAAACTGATGTGACATGATTTTACCAACGATCTGTTAATTTTGCACCAATTTTCACAGTTGTGAATACATTGTTGTTTTAACCCATTATGACCCACTACAGGGTCGAGTCTCCTCTCACAGTGAGAGGGATGTAGGCCTTAGTCCACCACGCTGGCCTACTGCGGGTTGGTGGACTTCACATGCCTTTGAGAACATTTTTTTTTGTGAACTCTCAGGCATGCAGGTTTCCTCACGATGTTTTCCTTCACCGTAACAGCAGGTGATATTTAATTGTATAAATCGCACGTAACTTTTTTACAAAGTCATTGGTGCGTGCCACTGGGATTCGAACCCAGACCCCTCGAATCGAGGTCGTATTCTAAGCCACTGGGCTATCGCCGTGAATACATTAAACTTACCAATATAGGCGTGCGGCGAGGTGGTGTGGTTGCTGTGTGTGGGGGAGTGGTTGGAGTACGGCGGCGACAGCGAAGCGCCCAGCGCCGCGTTGCCGAACTGCAGCGCTTGGCCCGTCTGCAACGAAACACTCGGATTGTTAGTTTACTTAAAAATTGCTTCACACTTTGAGCGTAGCTGGACTAGCTGGAGTAGCCAGGGCCACGGGCACTCGATTGGATGGATGGAGCTTTTCCCGAAACATGTCAGTAACCCATTAATGACCCATTACAGGGTCGGGTCTCCTCTCACAATGAGAGGGATGTAGGCCGCCGTCCACCGCGCTGGCCTACTGCGGGTTGGTGGACTTCACATACCTTTGTGAACATTTTTTTGTGAACTCTCAGGCACGCAGATTTCCTCACGATGTTGTCTTTCACCGTAACAGCAGGTGATATTTAATTTTACAAAGCGCACATAACTTTTTTTGACCAAGTCAACGGTGTGTGCCACTGGGATTCGACTCCGGACCCCTCGATTCGAGGTCCATTTCTAAGCCACTGGGCCATCACTGCTGCCACTGCAACACATATGAAACTACTTAGACACGGTAACATGAAGCCAGAGTCGACTCGGTGGTCGGTGGTACCTTGACGCAGTCCTCGTAGCTGGGCGGCTGCTTGTGCTGCACGAGGTGCTCCACGCCCGCGAACTGCGCCATCGCGTTCGAGTACAGCGACGTCGCGTCGTACGGCGACGGCAGGTCCTACAACATACATACATACATTAACATACATACATACATTAACATACGTTTACTATCAATTAGGATGTCAGCGAGGACGCCATCGCTATGTTCATCAAACAGGCCATAGTGGCAAACACAGCTGCTACAACATACATACATACATACATTAACATACATACATACATACATACATACATACATACATGCATGCATACATACATACATACATTAACATACATACATACAATAACAGAGCTGTGCTAAGCGAGGCTAGGTAAATGAAGCAATTCTATTGGTTCTCAAGAACGCATACAAAACTTCAGAGATGGCAGAATAATTGGAGCACAATCATATAAAATCATATAAAAATATCACTTTTAATTGACCGTAAACATTTTCATTTATTGCAATTTAACTCGTTATAGAGTGTTTTTTTTTTCTATATTTTCCCTTGGTATTGCTAAGTCCAGACTTTGCTTTTAATATTATTCTTATATACACTACATTATAGTGTTGTGTGAGTGTATTGACTTGTAGTGACTACAACATTTGTTGTGCTCCGTTTTAAACTTTCCTTAAATTACTTAAATAACTTAAATTTTCCAATAAACGCAACGCGTTCTTCCAAGCGGTGGGCGTGGAGGGCCGCAACATACGTTTACTATCAATCAGGATGTCAGCGAGGACGCCATCGCTATCTTCATAAAACAGGCCATAGTGGCAAACACAGCTGCCATTGAGGACTACAACCTGGCTACTGCTGTCAGTCACAGAGACGAGATAGTCATAGCAGAAACGCTGAAGGAACGCCCGGGACGATCAAAGGAAACACCGGGCCAAAAGCAACAAAGAACTTTTTCTGGAGCATTTCCATAAGAAAAGCAAACAAGAAAAGTGATGCAAGAAAAGCACGAACCTAGTCTGTGGACACCTAAGTATTTCTTCCCCATTCTTAAGGCGCGGCGATAAAGGATATGTTCGTCTTGAACTTTGGCGAAGTTAAAATGTAACCATTGAAAACAACCCCTACAAAATAACAATGTAAACCAATCGCACCCCTTTTAATGATTCCTAAACAACCCCTAAAAAATAACAATGTAAACCAATCGCACCCCTTTTAATGATTCCTAAACAACCCCTACAAAATAACAATGTAAACCAATCGCACCCCTTTTAATGATTCCTAAACAACCCCTACAAAATAACAATGTAAACCAATCGCACCCCTTTTAATGATTCCTAAACAACCCCTACAAAATAACAATGTAAACCAATCGCACCCCTTTTAATGATTCCTAAACAACCCCTACAAAATAACAATGTAAACCAATCGCACCCCTTTTAATGATTCCTAAACAACCCCTACAAAATAACAATGTAAACCAATCGCACCCCTTTTAATGATTCCTAAACAACCCCTACAAAATAACAATGTAAACCAATCGCACCCCTTTTAATGATTCCTAAACAACCCCTACAAAATAACAATGTAAACCAATCGCACCCCTTTTAATGATTCCTAAACAACCCCTACAAAATAACAATGTAAACCAATCGCACCCCTTTTAATGATTCCTAAACAACCCCTACAAAATAACAATGTAAACCAATCGCACCCCTTTTAATGATTCCTAAACAACCCCTACAAAATAACAATGTAAACCAATCGCACCCCTTTTAATGATTCCTAAACAACCCCTACAAAATAACAATGTAAACCAATCGCGTCCCTTTTAATGATTCCTAAACAACCGCTACAAAATAATAATGTAAACCAATCGCACCTCTTTTAATGATTCCTAGTGAGATTTTTACAAACATCTACTCTCAACTGTTAATAATATTTACAAATGAATCATCTGCTATATTATGATAATCAAAAATAAAGGGTTATAGGTATCTTGTACCTGTAAATTTTGTAGCGGCGACTCGACGGGACTCAAACTAAATCCCAAACTCTCGACGCTCTGCGGCACCTCTTGCGCCACCTTTTTGTTGTTCTTTTTTACACTCGGCTTCCTGTTAACATAAAAAATCAATGTTTTAATACAAATTAATTAATTAAAATTAATTTTTATAGGATAAAATTATCACCAAAGTGAAATAGTTCTGCGGTGTGAGAAGGGGAAGGGGTGCCCTAGATTCTGCTGGATTGAGCAAATATGAGCTCACTCTGTCATTCTCATCGCATCAATGAGTGGGAGTGGGTGTGACAGCAAATGAGTTTGGGGCCCGAATGTCGCTAGAGCTAGGTACCTATCAGAACAAATGTCTTTATTGCCTTTCTAATCGGTTCTTTTTTCCTCCTCCTCACTGGATCACCAGAGCATCAGAGCACTTCCGCTCTCTAACCATAAGATCATAAGACTTGGTAGGGGATCAACCCTTTGTCAAATTACGCTAGCGTTAGGTGTTGTGGGCACGTACCGTCGTATCTGCGTGTGTGTGCGTGTGCGTGTCCATACGGTTGTTGTCGTAGGGCCGGATGTGGTAATGTGTAAGGAGTGTGTTACATACCGTCTTATCTGCGTGTGCGTACGGTTGTTGTCGTAGGGCCGGATGTGGTAATGTGTAAGGCGTGTGGGCACGTACCGTCGTATCTGCGCGTGTGTGTGCGTGTGCGCGTGTCCATACGGTTGTTGTCGTAGGGCCGGATGTGGTAATGTGTAAGGAGTGTGTTACATACCGTCGTATCTGTGTGTGTGTGCCTGTGCGTGTGCGTACGGTTGTTGTCGTAGGGCTGGATGTGTGAATGTATAAGGCGTGTGTTACATACCGTCGTATCTGTGTGTGTGTGCCTGTGCGTGTGCGTACGGTTGTTGTCGTAGGGCTGGATGTGGTAATGTGTAAGGCGTATTGGCACGTACGGTCGTCTCTGCGTGTGTGGGTGCGTTTGCGTGTCCATACGGTTGTTGTCGTAGGTCTGAATGTGGTAATGTGTAAGGCGTATTGGCACGTACGGTCGTCTCTGCGTGTGCGTGCGTGTGCGTGTTGTTGTTGTCGTAGGGCTGGGTGTGTGAATGTGTTAGGCGTGTGGGCACGTACCGTCGTATCTGCGCGTGGGTGTGCGCGTGCGCGTGCGTGTTGTTGTTGTCGTAGGGCCGGTTGTGGTAATGTGTTAGGCGCGTTGGCACGTACCGTCGTATCTGCGCGTGGGTGTGCGCGTGCGCGTGCGTGTTGTTGTTGTCGTAGGGCCGGTTGTGGTAATGTGTTAGGCGCGTTGGCACGTACCGTCGTATCTGCGCGTGGGTGTGCGCGTGCGCGTGCGTGTTGTTGTTGTCGTAGGGCCGGTTGTGGTAATGTGTTAGGCGTGTGGGCACGTACCGTCGTATCTGCGCGTGGGTGTGCGCGTGCGCGTGCGTGTTGTTGTTGTCGTAGGGCCGGTTGTGGTAATGTGTTAGGCGCGTTGGCACGTACCGTCGTATCTGCGCGTGGGTGTGCGCGTGCGCGTGCGTGTTGTTGTTGTCGTAGGGCCGGTTGTGGTAATGTGTTAGGCGCGTTGGCACGTACCGTCGTATCTGCGCGTGGGTGTGCGCGTGCGCGTGCGTGTTGTTGTTGTCGTAGGGCCGGTTGTGGTAATGTGTTAGGCGTGTGGGCACGTACCGTCGTATCTGCGCGTGGGTGTGCGCGTGCGCGTGCGTGTTGTTGTTGTCGTAGGGCCGGTTGTGGTAATGTGTTAGGCGTGTGGGCACGTACCGTCGTATCTGCGCGTGGGTGTGCGCGTGCGCGTGCGTGTTGTTGTTGTCGTAGGGCCGGTTGTGGTAATGTGTTAGGCGCGTTGGCACGTACCGTCGTATCTGCGCGTGGGTGTGCGCGTGCGCGTGCGTGTTGTTGTTGTCGTAGGGCCGGTTGTGGTAATGTGTTAGGCGTGTGGGCACGTACCGTCGTATCTGCGCGTGGGTGTGCGCGTGCGCGTGCGTGTTGTTGTTGTCGTAGGGCCGGTTGTGGTAATGTGTTAGGCGTGTGGGCACGTACCGTCGTATCTGCGCGTGGGTGTGCGCGTGCGCGTGCGTGTTGTTGTTGTCGTAGGGCCGGTTGTGGTAATGTGTTAGGCGCGTTGGCACGTACCGTCGTATCTGCGCGTGGGTGTGCGCGTGCGCGTGCGTGTTGTTGTTGTCGTAGGGCCGGTTGTGGTAATGTGTTAGGCGCGTTGGCACGTACCGTCGTATCTGCGCGTGGGTGTGCGCGTGCGCGTGCGTGTTGTTGTTGTCGTAGGGCCGGTTGTGGTAATGTGTTAGGCGCGTTGGCACGTACCGTCGTATCTGCGCGTGGGTGTGCGCGTGCGCGTGCGTGTTGTTGTTGTCGTAGGGCCGGTTGTGGTAATGTGTTAGGCGTGTGGGCACGTACCGTCGTATCTGCGCGTGGGTGTGCGCGTGCGCGTGCGTGTTGTTGTTGTCGTAGGGCCGGTTGTGGTAATGTGTTAGGCGCGTTGGCACGTACCGTCGTATCTGCGCGTGGGTGTGCGCGTGCGCGTGCGTGTTGTTGTTGTCGTAGGGCCGGTTGTGGTAATGTGTTAGGCGTGTGGGCACGTACCGTCGTATCTGCGCGTGGGTGTGCGCGTGCGCGTGCGTGTTGTTGTTGTCGTAGGGCGCGTCGTGCGGCGAGTCGGGGCCGGGCTTGGCGCGCGGCTTCTTCGCCTTGCCCTTGGCGCCCGCGATCACCGTCGGCTGGCTGATCAGCTGCGGGTGCGGGTTCGGCGATGCTGGAACACGGGAATTAGGTTATCACTTATAAATTGAATTAAATGCTGACAGGGTCACAAGTTAGGTATAAAAACAAAATTAAATGTCGTTACATGCAAATTAAGATTTAGTTAGTTGGTTTTCATTATTTCTCTATAACTAGTGAAGTAGTAACACTTACACATGAGGTGGTGGTGATGTGGCGGCCGCGGGCAATGCTCGTCCAGCAGCCGGACGATGTCGTCGTGCATCCTCTCTTGCGCGACGTCCCGCGGGAGGCGGTCCATGTGGTCGGTGATCTCCCTGTTGGCCATCGCGTCCAGCAGCGCTCGGCACGCGCCGTACGAGCCCTCGCGCGCGCCTAGAAATAGTGGGGTTTCGTCCTGGAAAAATAAAGATATTTAGTACTTATTTCTTTGTGACATTCTATCTAAAACACGCTTAGGTGTAGTTGTTGTTTTAACCCATTAATGACCCACTACAGGGTCGGGTCAGGTCACAATGAGAGGGATGTAGGCCGCCGTCCACCACGCACCACTACTGCGGGTTGGTGGACGAACATGCCTTTGAGAAAATTTTTTTTGTGAACTCTCAGGCATGCAGGTTTCCTCACGATGTTTTCCTTCACCGTAACAGCAGGTGATATTTAATTTTATAAATCGCACATAACTTTTTTACAAAGTCATTGGTGCGTGCCACTGAGATTCGAACCCGGACCCCTCGATTCGAGGTCGAATTCTAAGCTACTGGGGTATCACCTCGTGCTGCTGTGCAGTCGTGAGAACCGAGCCTTATTTGTAACGATAAAGTGGCCTCTAATTGAAATGATCAAAACGTAGGTCAATCTTCTTAGGTCTTTCCAATGTAAGGTTTTGCATAATTTTTCAAACTAAATAAAAGCAACTCTAGTTTTCTGAATTTCTAAACGCATTTCCAAGTTACATTCACGTAGTAATTACCAATGTTAGATATCGTCCCGATAAACAATGCTTCAATCCTCACAAGTGAAGGAACTCCTCAAAGAATTACAAGACGGACTGGTGTTCAGAAACCTGCAACTTTGTATTTACAGTGTGAAGTGGCGCAGTGGTTAAGACACCGGTGCGCTGCGCAGAAGCGCGGGTTCTGGGTTCGTTTCCCAGCAGAGCGGAGGTTCGAATGATGAGTTTGAATTTCTGTTTCTGGTCTGGGTGTGTGTGTTGTTGTCTTGTGTGTGTCCATGGCACGACACAGGGAATCCTAGTGTGGGGCTATGAGTGTGAAGCGTTATTATTATGTTTAATTGAATTTCTGTTTCTGGTCTGGGTGTGTGTGTTGTTGTCCTGTGTGTGTCCATGGCACGACACAGGGAATCCTAGTGTGGGGCTATGAGTGTGAAGCGTTATTATTATGTTTAATTGAATTTCTGTTTCTGGTCTGGGTGTGTGCGTTGTTGTCCTGTGTGTGTCCATGGCACGACACAGGGAATCCTAGTGTGGGGCTATGAGTGTGAAGCGTTATTATTATGTTTAATTGAATTTCTGTTTCTGGTCTGGGTGTGTGTGTTGTTGTCCTGTGTGTGTCCATGGCACCCATAGGGAATCCTAGTGCGGGGCTGTGAGTGTGAAGCGTCATTATTATGTTTAATGGTAATTGCCTTATCGTCCTGTGCGTCCCTGTTAGCGCCGTGCACCAACAGCACGTTGACTGCGTCCACGTTGTTGACGGCTGCGGCCCAGTGCAGCGCGGTCTTGCCGCTGTTGTCCGCCGCGTTGATGTCCGCGTCCGCGTTGATCAGATCTTCCACCATGCCTTCGATCGCCAATCTGAAACGGATGCGACAATATTTAATTTTATTAGTTAACCGACTATACTGCGAGATTATTTTTCAATCGAATTGGAACGTTATTTATTTCCTTAAGTTGCAAGTGCCATGGACAGACAAAACTGGTCTGGGTGTGAATGCGTTCTTATTCACACCCAGACCAGAAACTCTTTGATTCAAAAATTCGTTAAGTGGTCTTCTTAAGTGGTTCTTCAGCCACAGCGCCATACAAGGTCGTTAGTTTTGACGGAAGTAAGATTTTAAGGTTACTTTATATAACCTGTTTTTGTAGTCCTTATCCAAACTTTAATTAAAGAAAACCCTGAATTTTTAGCATACTCGTGTGTATACGAACACGAACGAACACGCTCTTGCAATGTGGCTCTGTTCCCAACGGTATGTGTAACTCCCATGGTATCAGCAGACACGCTGGACTGGAGGGGGTCCTGTCTATATTGTCGGCACCTAAGAGACGCTTAGTGGCGTATCTCAATAACCAAATGAAGAAATCTCTTACCTGGCAGCCAATATGAGCGGCGTGGTACCATCGTGCATCCTCGCGTTGAGGTTGGTGGCTCTGTTCCGCAGAAGGATCTGGAAGACTCCCATGGCGTCGGCCGCCACGGCGGAGTGGAGGGGCGTTCTCCCAGTGTTGTCTTGCGAGTTGGCGTCCGCGCCCGCGTCCAGGAGGCGCTTGGCTGCGTCCGCTCTTGCGTATCTGTGGGTGAAAACGTTAGGTTAATTGGAGTTGAGAATAAACTTTGTGATGGCATTTATGTCGCTTGCGTTGATTGGGGAAAATGTGAAAAACGTCTGAAAATGTTCTACACCGTCAGCTCTATAAATATAAATGTTAACTTACGAAACCCAGCCACTTTTTCTTGCTTTTTTGTACTAGACAAATAAGCTCGTTGAATCTGAGCTAAAATTGCGTACCTATAAGCAACCTTCAATCCAAATACGAGTACAATAACGATGACCTATCAAAGTCAACCACTCGACTGTTTCTCGAGTTTTGTACTGATACCGATCACTCCCTGATAAGAAACAATACTTATAAGAAATCGTAAGAGACCAGTTGCTATTCATGAATAAGGCTAGTGGCCAACAGCGTCAGATGGAGCCTCCGATAATGTTGAAAGTTTATTGTCTTTTCGATAGCAACCAGGGCCGACGGCTTTACGTGCCCGCGGAAGCGCGGAAGCGCGCACGTAATTCGTCACTAGCGATCACCCATCCAAGCAGTGACCGCACGCGACGTTACTTAACTTAGTCTATGCGCTAACTGACTTTTGTATACCCAAGAGGGTTGAATGTAGCGCACTTTTGTAACCAAATGTACATCTATTTAATTTTATCCAACCTATGTTCACAAAGTGCGTGGTGGACGGCGGCCTACATCCCTCTCATTGTGAGAGGGGACCCGACCCGCCAGTGGGTCATTAATGGGTTCCTGACAAAATGTTCACAAATAAATTGTTATGAATTATTATAACTATTATCTAGCTACTAGGCTCACCTAGCCGCTAGATGCAAGCTGGTCTCGCCAGTCTTGTCCATGGCGGCGTTGAGCTGGGCGCCCTGGGCCACCAGCTCCGATATGATGTGGGCGGTCTGCTCGTCCTCGGCGTCGGACCCCGTGTCTAGGCCTCCGCCCCGGATAGCGGCCACCATGAGAGGCGTCATGCCGAGGGGACCTCGCGCGTTCACGTCTACATGGCTGTCGTGCTGTGGGGGTAAGAGGAATGTTAAGAGCGTATGTCGCTATTATATTTTATACAAAAAAGTAATGATAAAATCTCTGAAATATTGCAGAAAAGTGTCCAGAATCGCTTCTGGGCCAAATTTCAACCTTTGATGACTTGCTTCCAAAATAACGAAAAATCGATATTTATTCGGCTTAACAAATGTCATAGGTCTTCGGAATAAGTTAGCAGCTACCTTTGTGGCAAACGCATAGTAAATATTAGGTACGAATTAGGACTGAAGCAATATTAAATTTAAAATATGAAAAAATATCAGCACACTTTTAAGTTCACGGAAGATTAACCAAGTCCGCATTTCAAAAAAAATAAAACCAACTAGGTATAACATAAAAAAGTAAAAAAAGAATACTCACAATCGCCGGAGGAGTCATCATACTGGGCGGTACTCTGATATCCGCCGCGTCCAAGTGCTGTTGAGTCCACACCCTGGGCTCGTGACTAGCCTCCTCATAATCCGTGATGGCGGTGTGGTCTGACGCGTAACCCCCGGGCGCGCCGTTCGAGTCCCCTGGTCCTCTGGGCCTCTTGGCCCTGGGGGGCGCTGACCCATCATCATCCTCGTCAGACCAGTGTGGCGGACCTATATGGCCTCCATTGATGTCCTCAATACAGCCAATAGATCCCTTATTCAAATTCCTCATCTCTTGACCATCGGGACCGCGTCGCCGCGACCGTCGCCTCGTCGAGGAGTTGTTCCGGATGAAGCCTTCAGGGAACCACGTGATGCCCGCTGCGCGTTTCCTTTGGGCAGTGACTAGTACCCCAATGAGAAGACCGGCGAGTAGGACTAGAATCACGCCGATGAACACGTATTTGGAGTTCGTTTGCGCGCCGTTAGGATCGGGTGTTAAGACGCCCTTGACTTGGTAGATGGGGAAGTCCGGCGACAGGGAATGTTTGGACGCTGTCGCTGCTAAGAACTCGGCCGCTTCGTGCGCCGAGAAGAAGCACTCCGACCCGGACATCGTCGAACACTTCCTGTTATCGATCTCGAGGTACACTTGCACCCCAGACTGGGCCCTCTCGGTCATGACGATGTGGTGCTTCTTGCCAAACTCGGTTTCCTCTAAGCCTACGTTGGTGGACCCTTTCCACGGGTACACCATGTCGTTGCCCAGGTGGTCCTTTTTGATCAGAATGGTGGTCCGCAGCTGGTGGCCTAGGTCCCGGAGGAACGGCACCGAGTTTTCCTTGAAGGTCCTCATGTCCATGAGCAGAATGATGGAAATGACGCCCTCGGCGAGGTCCGGCGGCTCGTTCTCGCAGTCGAGCCCGTCCCAGTTGCATTCCGCGTTGTTGCAGCCGTAGTCGCAGTGGCCGTCGGCGTAGTGCTTCTGGCAGTACGCGTCGTATATCGGGTTGCACTTCTGCAGGGACTTCTGGCAGTCGCGCCCGTCGAATAGACACGCCTGGGTGTTGCACACGTCGTTGCACTCGCCGTTCATGAACACCTCCCAGCACTTGATCGGTGCGGTGCAGTTCGCCCACGGGTTGATGCCGAGCGAACAATCGTTGCCGTCGAAATCGCAGGCGTAGTTGTTGCACTCTTCGTCGCAGTGGTGGTCGGCGCGCTTCTCCTTGCAGCCGCGTTTCACGCACTGTTCTCTTTGGTATGCCAAGTCTAACTCTTGCGGGGTCATACCTGGGTTCTTCCCGTAGATCCCACTGATGGGGCTGCCGTATCCGCCGCGGGAGTGCGGGTCGTGGATGTCGCAGGTCTTCCCGGTCCACTGTCGCGGGCAGTAGCAGAGGAAGTCGCCGGGTTTGTCTATGCATCTCGCTTCGGGGTGCTTGCAAGGGTTGCTGAGGCACTCGTTCATGGAATCGATCTCACAGTTGATGCCCGACAGTCCTGACGGGCAATCGCAGACGTAGTCACCGATTTCGGACGTCCGACAGTATCCGCCATTTTGGCAGGGATTTGAGTCGCAAGCGTAGCCCGAATATTCACAGTTTTTACCATAAAACCCGTCTCCGCACAAACACTCGTGTCCGCCCTGAATCGCGGTGCAAATGCCTCCGTTCTGACAGGGCGAGTTCGCGCAAAAGTTGACTTTGGCGTCGCAATGTCGGCCCATGTACCCCGGCTTGCAGTTGCAGTGGTAGTCGTTGACCAGCTGGACGCAATCCTGGGTCCCGGGGTTCGAGCACGGGTTGGACAGACATTCGTTGATATCGCCTTCGCAGCGGGGTCCCACGAAGCCGGCCGGACATTTGCACTCGAAGCCTCCGACCCTGTCTATGCACGTTCCATTATTGTGGCAGGCGTCCTGCTTGCAATCGTTCACATTGATTTCGCAGATCTTGCCTAGCGTTCCGAAGGGGCAGGAACACGAGAAGTTGTCCACCAGATCGTGGCAGGTGCCGCCATTCTGGCAGGGGTTGGGTTGGCAGTCGTTGACGTTGTGCTCGCAGTTCTGTCCTTGGAAACCCTTGGCGCACTGACACTGGTAGGTGCCCACTAGGTCCTTGCAAACGGCGCCGTTTTGGCACGGAGCGGATTCGCACTCGTTGATCTCCTTGTGGCAGTAGGAGCCCGTGTAGCCGTCGAGGCAGTGGCAGCGGTGGGAGTTGCCGATGTCCTCGCAGGAACCGTTGTTGCACAGCTGTTTTAACTTCACACCTGATGGCAAAATTCATACTTTACATACACGAAATATAATTATGTGATACAGAATTGATAATAAAATTAAATAGCAAGAAATACTGTCGACAGCTCTTGTCTGAGGTAGTATGGAATTAAAATGTACGGAACAGGTAAGTAAGTTGCTATGCACTGCAACTATAATACATACAATCTAATCAGTTTTAATTGGTTACATTGCTACCTCTGAAAGTAGGAAAGCTTCTAATTTATCTCGCCAAAACTCTTAATTCCTTGTTGTTTCATAAGCTATGTTGATCAGATAAGGGTATCCATTATTTATCTTCAACTTACGTCCGCAAAAGTTATTCGTACGACTACGTCATTGCATACATTTTGCCGTATACAATTTGAACAGATCGTTGGTCGATCGGCTGTCAACCAATTAGGACAAGATCTTATGTTAACTGATACAACACCCACCTTTCCGTATAGAAGCATCCTTGCAGGAGACCATCTCGACGTCGCACAGCTTGCCCGACCAGCCCGGCGCGCACGCGCACGAGTACTGCGGGCCCTTCTGCGCGCACGTCGCGCCGTTCTCGCACGGGCTGCCCTCGCACCTGACGCAAACATTTTCAATTAGTACATTACAAATAAAGAAGACTTATATCACACGGTGATAAACCAGCTAAATTGGTAGCGCAGGATTGACGCGAACGACATACTGAACTGAATACCCTTGCAAGGTTGCATATAAGTGTAACGTTGCGCTTGCACGTTACTCTAAAATAATAAAATATTACAAGAATAATGAAGTTTCAATTTAAAATCTACCAATAAAGGCTATCAGCGCCATCTATCCTTAACCGCTGTCAACATTTGTCAGTTGTTATCGACATCATTTCTAATTGACTCAATAGATGTCGCTTCGTGCATACGATACTTGTTGTTTAATCAATATCTCTTTTTAAATAAAAACAATTTAATTCTTCTAATTAATAATCTTAAATCTAATAATTTAATCTAAACTAAATAACAAATATCTAAATAAATTTAACTACATTCTAAGTACAGATTATGTCACTTTGACATTATCTGTGGATCGTGATTGGCGATTTTTCGAATGGACTCGAACGGATGAACGGGGGTCCCTTCTCTCTGGTCGCCGGTGATTCTTTGCAGACCACCGCCGCCGACCCTCGAGGCCTAACCTCGAACCAAGTACGGCTTTAATCCCGCTGGGGTGAGTTTCCTTGAGTTCCATGAGTTTCCATAAGTTTCCATGATTTCTAAATTCAAATTGTAAGGTGTTCTTATTTTGAAATTATAAAGTGAATTGTATTTTCCTATTGGGACACTGGTTCCTATAAATCATGTTTCCCTTCCTGACACGGAGCCTTTCTACGCTTCCAGGATTTATTTTCTACCCTTGAACTATAATTCCGATTCTACCCGGACAAGACCCTACCTATCTACGACACTAGGAAGAACACGAAGCCGACCGGCCGCCTACCGTCATTGAATACCGGTGGAGATCTCCCCGCGTGCACGGAACAAATAAGAAGCCAACACCACCTGGATCCACAGTCAGGCCAGTGTCCTTCCCTAACCTACCCCTACGCTACCAGAACGTGAGTCAGCTGACGAAATATAAGGCGAAAATTAAGGTATCTATAGCACCTTATTCCGAACCCCTACCCTCTATCTGACCGTCGCTCGGGACCTAAACCCCGGCAAGCGCGGCACAAGCGCCACCCCGACATTTGCATCAGCGATCTCTACACTTTATTCACAAGCTAGCTTGGATCTTGGCTGGCGTCAGTTACACCTGTCAATCCGTCGACGATGTATATTATATTCAGCCAAAAAGCGCTTAATATTATTATAGTCTATTTGACTTTTTAAGAACTTTAAATCGTTAATTGTTTTGTCAAGAAAATTTAGGAATACTAATTATTCTTTTGACAGACAATTTTGTAAAGCTGTTTCTTTAAATAACAATATTGTACCAAAGTGTTTTTATTTTCCCGCATCCGACTCGTTATCGCACTGGCAAACTCAGTTTACCTGACTGTGGGTTGCCAGTGCTAGAAAAAAAAAACATAGGTTTTAAGGAATTAAATATAACCTACTGCTGCTGCAGTGTAACAGGAAACCCCGACTGTTTTCATATCGTTTGCGGTATATTTTTTGACACTTACCAATCCACGTACGCCTCGCAATGCTTCCCAGTGTACCCGTAGGGGCAGTGGCACGTGTAGTGCGTGACGTGGTCGTGGCAGGTGGCGCCGTTGTCGCACGGGGAGCTGTCGCACATGTTTATACGGAACTGGCAGTTGGAGCCCGTGTATCTGGGGAGACAAGAAATCAATAATAATAAGACAATGGCTATGAGTCACATGCGACTCACGGGACAGCGAAACGATTGTTGCTTATATGTTATATGCTGTAGGCCTTGTCTCTTAAAGGGGATAAACTTTTGTGCAACAGTATTGCAGAGTCAAGAGTTAATTTATTGGTTGAATACTGTAAAAATGTTTACAGAAAACAGATGTCATGGCCTGCACCCACACAATTCGCCGTGAACCCAGCCTCTTTCTTGGGTTTCCGTCGGCAATTTCCGATCATTGAAAAGAGATTGAGAAGATAGGAGAATAGGTTGACTATTTGTGGTTTTTTCGTTTTTCGTTTCGTTTTTTCGTTTCTTTTACTAAATGCAGTCTAACTCCCGGTCGTCGGTCTGACAGTCGATGCCCGAGAGACCCAGCGTCATCGTCATGTACCGGTGGTGTGGCGACGTAACAATGTATCACAGGTGACTCACCCCGGGGGACAGGAGCAGTTGTAGGAGTTGATGCCGTCGACGCAGGTGCCGCCGTTCATGCAGCTCGAGTCGGTGCAGTCCTCGTCGTTGGTCTGGCAGTTGATGCCGGAGAAGCCCAGCGGACAGGTGCACGTGTAGGAGGCCACGTACTGGAATAACGAATAATATTTAGTCGCGAGACATTAAAGTTAATACAAGGTAACGTACTGTAATACGTCTATAATACGTATCACGAGAAACCGCATGTCAGTCCTTTGATAAGGTTCACATGACATAATAATATATCAATAAGTAACATAAAAATATTTTTTATTGTCAAGACAAAAAATATTAAAAAGATTATTATTAATTAAATTAGGTGATGACCTCGCAGTGGCACCCACGACATAGGAAATCATTGTCGGAGCTGTGTGCAGTGCTATTAATTTGTTTATTAAAAAAGCGTGGCGCTCCGGTTGGGTCTCCCCTCACATTGAGAAGGATGGCCTCAGTCCACCACGCTGGCCTAGTACGGGTCGGTGGAGCGCCGTTGCTACGTCTATACTGACCTGGTTGCAAGTGGCGCCGTTCATGCAGGGGCGCGACTGGCACTCGTCGATGTCGACCTCGCAGTGCCACCCACGACATAGGAAATCATCGTCTGAGCTGTGTGCAGTGCTATTAATTTGTTTATTAAAAAAGCGCGGCGCTCCGGTTGGGTCTCCTCTCACAATGAGAAGGATGGCCTCAGTCCACCACGTTGCTATATCTATACTGACCTGGTTGCAAGTGGCGCCGTTCATGCAGGGGCGCGACTGGCACTCGTCGATGTCGACCTCGCAGTGCTTGCCCGCGAACCCGCTCGCGCACACGCAGTTGTAGTCGCCGATGCTGTCCAGGCAAGTGGCGCCGTTCTGGCACGGGACTGGAAAAGATAATACAAATAAGTTGGGTTTTACACTTTTAAAAAATTTTTGGACACTGCACGGGAATAGTTTGGTTAGTTTTGTGCCACTTTTATGAAATTTGGAGGCAGATACACAACAAGAACGGCAGGTTTTCCGGTGACTAATGGAGAACTAAATATGATATCCGAATTCAGATTTCTTCTTAACCAGAACAGAATTCTGGGTCGCTCACCGACCGATATACAGGCAGCACTAGGTAGGTAGGTATGCTCGCATGACAGACTGGCGGGCGAATAGGTCAAGTTCAATCAAAGGCGGTAGCGCTGCACCCCAGTGTTGATCGCGCAGTCCTTGCCCTCGTACCCCCTCGCACAGAGACAGGCGTACGAGCCCTCGGTGTTGATGCAGGTGTGTGTCTGTGTGTGTGCATCTGTGTGTACGTATATACAACACTTACACGAAGCGCAGTCGTCAGTGTTGATCGCGCAGTCCTTGCCCTCGTACCCCCTCGCACAGAGACAGGCGTACGAGCCCTCGGTGTTGATGCAGGTGTGTGTCTGTGTGTGTGCATCTGTGTGTACGTATATATAACACTTACACGAAGCGCAGTCGTCAGTGTTGATCGCGCAGTCCTTGCCCTCGTACCCCCTCGCACAGAGACAGGCGTACGAGCCCTCGGTGTTGATGCAGGTGTGTGTCTGTGTGTGTGCATCTGTGTGTACGTATATACAACACTTACACGAAGCGCAGTCGTCAGTGTTGATCGCGCAGTCCTTGCCCTCGTACCCCCTCGCACAGAGACAGGCGTACGAGCCCTCGGTGTTGATGCAGGTGTGTGTCTGTGTGTGTGCATCTGTGTGTACGTATATACAACACTTACACGAAGCGCAGTCGTCAGTGTTGATCGCGCAGTCCTTGCCCTCGTACCCCCTCGCACAGAGACAGGCGTACGAGCCCTCGGTGTTGATGCAGGTGTGTGTCTGTGTGTGTGCATCTGTGTGTACGTATATACAACACTTACACGAAGCGCAGTCGTCAGTGTTGATCGCGCAGTCCTTGCCCTCGTACCCCCTCGCACAGAGACAGGCGTACGAGCCCTCGGTGTTGATGCAGGTGTGTGTCTGTGTGTGTGCATCTGTGTGTACGTATATATAACACTTACACGAAGCGCAGTCGTCAGTGTTGATCGCGCAGTCCTTGCCCTCGTACCCCCTCGCACAGAGACAGGCGTACGAGCCCTCGGTGTTGATGCAGGTGTGTGTCTGTGTGTGTGCATCTGTGTGTACGTATATATAACACTTACACGAAGCGCAGTCGTCAGTGTTGATCGCGCAGTCCTTGCCCTCGTACCCCCTCGCACAGAGACAGGCGTACGAGCCCTCGGTGTTGATGCAGGTGTGTGTCTGTGTGTGAGCATCTGTGTGTACGTATATATAACACTTACACGAAGCGCAGTCGTCAGTGTTGATCGCGCAGTCCTTGCCCTCGTACCCCCTCGCACAGAGACAGGCGTACGAGCCCTCGGTGTTGATGCAGGTGTGTGTCTGTGTGTGTGCATCTGTGTGTACGTATATATAACACTTACACGAAGCGCAGTCGTCAGTGTTGATCGCGCAGTCCTTGCCCTCGTACCCCCTCGCACAGAGACAGGCGTACGAGCCCTCGGTGTTGATGCAGGTGTGTGTCTGTGTGTGAGCATCTGTGTGTACGTATATACAACACTTACACGAAGCGCAGTCGTCAGTGTTGATCGCGCAGTCCTTGCCCTCGTACCCCCTCGCACAGAGACAGGCGTACGAGCCCTCGGTGTTGATGCAGGTGTGTGTCTGTGTGTGTGCATCTGTGTGTACGTATATATAACACTTACACGAAGCGCAGTCGTCAGTGTTGTCCTTGCCCTCGTACCCCCTCGCACAGAGGCAGGCGTACGAGCCCTCGGTGTTGATGCAGGTGTGTGTCTGTGTGTGTGCATCTGTGTGTACGTATATATAACACTTACACGAAGCGCAGTCGTCAGTGTTGATCGCGCAGTCCTTGCCCTCGTACCCCCTCGCACAGAGGCAGGCGTATGATCCCTCGGTGTTGATGCAGGTGTGTGTCTGTGTGTGTGCATCTGTGTGTACGTATATATAACACTTACACGAAGCGCAGTCGTCAGTGTTGATCGCGCAGTCCTTGCCCTCGTACCCCCTCGCACAGAGACAGGCGTACGAGCCCTCGGTGTTGATGCAGGTGTGTGTCTGTGTGTGTGCATCTGTGTGTACGTATATACAACACTTACACGAAGCGCAGTCGTCAGTGTTGATCGCGCAGTCCTTGCCCTCGTACCCCCTCGCACAGAGACAGGCGTATGATCCTTCGGTGTTGATGCAGGTGGCCTCGTTGTGGCACGGCGCGGTCACGGCGCACTCGTCCACGTCACGCTCGCACAGCGCGCCCGTCCAGCCCACGGGACACTGGCACGTGAACTCCGCGTACGACGCCTCGGCTATGCAGCGCCCGCCGTGGCGACATCTGGGGAGACGATATTTGAGTTACAAGTTGACAGTTAATCTAATGGATTAACGTTTTCCAATTCATATGAGAGCAGCATAGCTATAGTAGCAGCCATAGTAGCAGCCATTTAAATAAATTAATTAATTAATTAATTAATTGCAACTCGCACGCAACGTGCCTTACAATTACACTCGTAATATGCCATGAACTTGGGAATGCAAGTCACTTAGTATCAGTGGACATTACAAACCTCAAAAAGGATATAACCTTGTCTGGAGGTCATATAGATAGGTTGTTCTTCCAAGGTCACATTTGCTTTCTTTATTTTTTCTTTAAACGTTCTATCTTTTAAAGAATACACCTCCGCAACCAAAACTTGAAGCATATATAAATACTCACTGGTTAGGCAAGCAAGGGTCCAGTGTGTTCTCGCAGTTTCTTCCCGAATGTGGCGGAGCGCACACGCACCGATAACCGTTGACTAGATCGATGCAAGATCCACCATGTAAACAGGGATTGCCGGCACAGTCATCTATATTGGTTTCGCAGTTCACGCCTAAACAAAATTGAAGGATTAAAAAATTACAGAATACGAAATTATGTATAAGGATAAAGTAAGAATCTTTAACTAACTCATAGGAATTAAATAAAAACAAACACACTGTGATAATTACTCCATAATAGGTCAAGTTAAGGAGTTGGGCAAACATTGACACATTAAATAATTAAAACACGAAAAAAAAAACAAATGAGGGTCACGAAACAAATTACGACGATCGTCAGAAAGTGTCGTGTCAAATTGGTCCTTTGAGCCGGATATTTCACGTGTTACTTGTCATCGAACCATGAGAAAGAAAATAAAGAATGAATATACTTCTATAAACTTACCAGTAAACCCAAGTACGCAGTCGCATTTGTAAGCGTTGAGGCGGTCGTGGCAGGTTCCGCCGTGCTGGCAAGGGTTCGAGCTGCACTCGTCTATGTCTCTCTCGCAACGCTGACCTGGTAATACATAGGGATTTTAAAATTTAATACTACTTCTGTTATGCGTGTTATAAAATTTCATTTTATACTTCCTAGATAGAAAGTACATAAACATGCAGTGTCGTAAATATGCACTAATATCGATTGATTATGACACCACAATTTGAGAATATTAATTAAATTATTGAAAAATGCAAAAAAAAAAAATATAAAAATACGACAAATATGACTACAACGCAGATGATTGATTAGAATTTTTTTCAATAAATGATTACACTAAATGAACGTCTTTTACAATAAATGATGATTGTTTTTTATCAAACGGTATAAATCGGTATAAGTATTGATACAAGGTAAAACTTATACCTATCGGTAAACTTATATCTACCTATCGGTATAAGTTGCTGTTATAAGTTATATATTGTAAAATAATGTTCCTGTTTTTGTTATTTCTTTCACTTTGCCCCATAAGCTCTCTTATATCTCAAAAAACAAGGACAAATCATAAGGGTGTGTAATTATTTAAGCGGTACAGTAATTCTGCTGAATAATTTAACCGTAAGAAGCCTCACCTCCATATCCTGGCAAGCAGTGGCAGATGAACTGGTTGACGCCGTCTTCGCAGGTGCCGCCGTTGATGCAGGGGTTCGAAGCGCACTCGTTCACGTCCGATAAGCATCTGTAAACAAGAAATAAAGGTAATTTAAGACATAATGATAATTGTCTCAGATTTGGCCAGTACAGCCAATATTTGTAACACATTTAGGGCTGAATGGGTATTTGTTGATGTTGGCTATAGCCAATACTGTGCTAACTTCAAACATTTAAGACAGACTTTCATGGCGCAAAGGTTAGACAGCCATTCGTCGATATTATTCTTGTAGTGTTGGCCCATAAAGCCAATATTTGTGACAACTTCACAGTTTTTAGACAATATTTTATTGGGGCAAGATTTGGAAACACATTCATTGATGTTGGGTGCATAGAGCCAATATTTGTGCAAACTTCAAATACTTTAGACGGTCCTTACCTGGCATCATAGTAGCCTCGAGGACATTCGCAGCGGAAGCCGTTGATCCTATCGATGCACTTGCCGCCATTGGCACAAGGGTTGGACAAACATTCGTTGATGTTGGTCTCGCAGTGCTGCCCGGTGAAGCCGGGTATGCATTCGCAGGTGTATCTGTAGATAAAAGAATATTTTACTCAATTTCAAAAAATATTGAGAACAGTCGGTACCTACAGTTAGCACGAGAATATTAAATTCACTACAAATACATCTAAGACTTATAGATAAATAATGTTGTTTTCAATATTATTATGGACAAACAATAGGTACCAAAGAAAAAAGAAATAAAAACAAAGGATAAATTTATACATAATGAACTATTTAATCTTTGCTTATTATATTATACAATCCAAGGTAACAGTCGTGTTTTTAGACTAAAAGTAGCCTAGTTTATTTGAATTCGAAATAGTAAATTTAATCATAACTTTTTATTTTTCAACCGAATAGTGTATAGAACATTCGGTCTTCCAAACATTCGCCATACACGACATTAGTTCGACATTTTTAAACTAGATGGCGCTGTACAGGTTTCTGAATCACGCTAACGATTGTACTCTGTAGCTCGTATAAGTAGGATCGTGACAGCGGCCCTGCGATGTGGTTGTCCGTAAATGGACTGCAGTGACTACTTAACACAGTTTTTGAGAACGCACGAGACGTAACACTCTTGTGCTTGTAAGATATTGTGAATGTGAAGTTGTGAGGAATTGAGAATTGATTATGATTAATTAATAATTATGACTTATTATGATGAGATGAAGGCTGAAGAATTGAAGATTATTTAAATAAATAAAACGGCATAGTAATAAGTATACTAATACTAATCCGGCATACCGAATAAGGCCGAATATTAATAATAACGTAATGATTTGTTATGATTATTTTCAATTTTGTAGGTATATTTTCTTTTGTTGCAGTTATGATGCTTGCTATGAATAAATATTTGTAATTTTGCATATAATTCCAAACAATGTACTTGAATGTACTATAATATTCTACTTTAATACATATAAAACAGTCTTATTTTTTTACTCACACGCCCTTTTGCAACAAAAGTTTTAACAACATTGTATTGAAGCAAAAAAGAGTAAAATTTCAGTATAAGCCAAATGCAAAATTAAACATGCAGCAACAATTTGAAACAAAAACAAAAAAAATATTACGCTAACATGCCACTCTATTAAAAACACAGACTTTTTTGTGGCAAAACAAAATTAGAATAGCACTAAGTATGGCCATAAAGTTGTGTATTTGCCATAAAGATTACTTTTAATCAATATTGCATGCTAATATTTATGAAAAAATTGTAATAATGAAAAGAAAACCACATGCTAACAAATGTTGGTAACTTACTCGAAGTAATTGTTGCTGCATGGCAAGAAAAAAAAAGAAAAGTAGCATTAAAGAGAAGTCGTTTAGAGGGAAAAACAACATAAAACAGATCAAAGAATAATCTTAATTTATAGATAACTAGCAAACCAAGCAGACTAAGATACCCCGAAGAGAGATCTTCTGAATGAAGAAGTTTCATACTATTGTTATAAGAAAGAACAAACACTTTATATTGTTTTCCTATTTCCTACCTATTATAAACTTACACGAACATCAAAATTAGCCAAATCGATCCAGTTGTTGTCGATTTTGAGCGAGACTAACTAAAAGTGATTCATTTTTATATAATTAAGAAGATACGTCATCTATATTATGACAAGGAGATAATTTTCAGCATTTAAAAAGCTACTTGAATTGGTACACAATCAGAGGTGATAAAACTTCTGCTGATAAAGTGATTAACTTAATGAGTTTCAATATTCTATCATCGAATATGGATAACCCAACTACGGTTATGTTGTCAAGATACCAATTAGTTGCAAAGCAATTAATAATCTTTAAAGTAACAGATACAGATAGCGGTGATAGTCCAGTGGCTTAGAATTCGACCTCGCATCGAGGGGTTCGGGTTCGAATCCCAGTGGCACGCACCAATGACTTAGTGATAAAAGTTTTGTGCGCTTTATAAAATTTAATATCACCTGCTGTTACGGTGCAGGAAAACACCGCATGAGAGTTCACAAAAAAAAAGGTTCTCAAAGGTTTGTGAAGTCCACCAACCCGCAGTAGGCCAGCGTGGTAGACTAAGACCTACATCCCTCTCGTTGTGAAAGTAGACCCGACCCTATAGTGGGTCATTGATGGGTTACTGACAAAGTAACAGACGTTGTCTGGTAACCAAGCTACAGTACTACCCACCCCCGTCAGTAAGTGATTGAGACCGGTCATGGCACCCACCTGTTGATCCCGTCGATGCAGGTGGCGCCGTTCCTGCAGGGGTTGGAGTAGCATTCGTTCACGTTCACCTCGCAGTTGGGCCCAGAAGTGCCGGGCTTGCACCGACACTGGTACCCGTCTATCAGGTCTTCACAGTGACCTGGAAAGAAGAAGTGAATTGTTAACACTAAAGTTGTTTGTTCTATTTATAAGCCAAATATCTTAATAGTAAATATTATAGTTAAAAGCCCAAAGATAGATACACAAGTCACTTGCTTGGTGTCCAGATTGGATTTTCATTTCAATGTCTTTTCCAAAGTTATGTGTATTACAAAATTGTTCAACAATTGAGTGTGCTACAGTTGAGATGGTAAACAATGTGAGAAAATTTTACATTACACTCAAAGGTAAATAAATATTGTGGGACAACTCACACATGGCTTTCTGATCCCAAAGTAAGCTGTGAGCTTGTGTTATGGTAACCAGATAGCTGATAAACCTACATAATATATATTTTTAAATACATACTTAATAGATAATTTACACCCAGACACAGAACAAACCCGGCCAGTGTATCCGTGAGGCGGTTGTTTGTTTGTGACTGTGTTTGTTTGTACTCACCTCCAAACTGGCACGGATTGGACTCGCACTCGTTGGTCTGCGTCTGACAGACCCGGCCGGTGTATCCGGGGTGGTAGTTGTTTGTTTGTGATTGTGTTTGTTTGTTGTAACAATGTTTGTTTGCACTCACCTCCAAACTGGCACGGGTTGGACTCGCACTCGTTGATCTGCGTCTGACAGACCCGGCCGGTGTATCCGGGGTGGTAGTTGTTTGTTTGTGATTGTGTTTGTTTGTTGTAACAATGTTTGTTTGCACTCACCTCCAAACTGGCACGGGTTCGACTCGCACTCGTTGATCTGAGTCTGACAGACCCGGCCGGTGTACCCGGGATGACAGTTGCAGGTGAAGCTGTTGTCGCCGTCGATGCATTCGCCGCGGTGGCACGGGGCGGATAAACAATCGTTGATGTTGGTCTCGCACGACATGCCTGGAACAACGGGTGAGGTATCGTTAAGACAGGAAATTTTGAGAAAAAGGAAGACAAAAAATCTATTAAGGAGAAATACAAGTACAGCACAAGACACAAGCACTCAGACCCCCCAAAATTGGAGAAAACCTAATATACTCCACGGTTTTCCTGTCAGTGGAGATTGGGGAGAACAATTCAGTATAAAAAACATAAAGAATAGAATATAGATTAATTTACAAGCAAAACCAGATCTTACCAGTGTACCCAGGCGGACATTCGCAGGTGTAGCCAGCGATGGAGTCGTGGCAGGTGCCGCCGTTTCGACAAGGACTGGAGGCACAGTCGTCGATGTTCACTTGGCAACGTGCTCCCGTGAACCTGGAAAAGTAAGAAAAGGATAGATAAAAACAAGAGTATATAAGAATGTATAAATGATACAGCTGTAAATAAAAATATAGTGGGTGAGACACCTTCAAAAGATTTAAAACATTTTTTCAAAGAATGCAACCGTTCTCATAATGATACGTATTTCTTCACAACCTCAGTTAAGAGACTTTAAGTATAAACTGTTGACCAATTATAATTATCAGCAAAACAGCTTCAGAACGCTGTCAAGTAAATACTTAAAGTAAGTTTCTGAGAGAGACGAACGGAAGCTAGACAAACGTTCATCAATAAAAGAATACTTATAGAAGAAAACATAAAGGGAATAAGGAAAAATAGCTTACCCAATGACGCAAGTGCATCTGAAGGCGTTGATCATGTCGTGGCACACGCCGCCGTTGAGGCAGGGGTTGTTGGCGCACTCGTCTATCTCCACCTCGCATTGTGTGCCGGTGAATCCTTGAAACGAAAAACATATGTGAATTAATACGTGATCGATAATATTACATTAACATTAAATATTACTAACAATGTTCCTATGAAACCTAGGAATTATAAAGATGCATAAATAAATATGTTACCGACAAATATTAATAACAATAGGTATTTTATAGGTGCAACGAAAATTGTTGCAGACAAAAACAGAGATAAAATATCTGTTGAAAAGGTCTCGATGTTAAATCCGACTATACAAATCGAAGTCAAATTACCTGCCGCAGAAATATACGACTATGACGCTATCCATGATTCAGACATAACAAAGTAAGCCAAAGACAAGTCAGCACTAAATTCAAAATTGGCAATCTAACCTGGGCACAAAATATCGACATCTTAATCAGGACAGCCTCATAAAGTGAGGCAAATAATCGAGATAATCGAGACATAGAGTACAATGTAGGAGTGAAGCCTGACGAGGCAATAACGTTTAGTGCTTGGGCCCCGTTTTATCGCTCAATGTCGATACCAAAGTAGACGATGCAAGCAAGATATAGGACTTCCGATACATTAGTTATTGTACTCACGACGACACTTTGTTAGGGGAAATAACGACAAGGCAAGACAATATAGAAGACGAACGTTTTTTGGTCACTGATATAGGAACGGTCACGTTGCTATAAACCATCATTGATAAACTTATTGGTGATCGTGAAAATCGTGAAGTGAGTCGTTATGTGAGAGATGTGAGAAGAGATATAGGTATTTGTAAAAAAAATGTAACAACGAATTGCCCTAACTTAAAATAGAACCTAATTCCCCATTAATCACGTTACGAGTAAAACATAAACAACAAACGCCCAATATTTCAGAACAAAACGCTTACAATTTGAACTAAATCGACATTTCAAAACTATAATATTAAAGACAAAAATAAATCGCACGATTCTTACAGAGTGCAACTTTGCGTTGGCCATTCGCGACCCTACATTACTTCTGAAACGCGCCATAATTCAAATTATAGGTCGGGAGCCCAAGAGTTTATTTTTGGAGTAACTCCAGTGCGTCAGATTAAGATACCTTGCACCCCGTGGAGCACTTTTTATAGTAATTAAGTAGCAAACTGATGCTGATGTTAAATGATCAGTGCCGCCCACATCCAACTAGCTACTCATGAGCACTAAGATATTCGCTTCAAATTAAGTATCACCGCCAACTAATAATAGTGCAGAACACGCTGCTTTACGACGGATTAGGAGTAAGATACCTTCCCCAAGCGAGCTACTAAGCCTCTACCAGCTAACCACTATGAAATATGAGCAGCTTATATAATTCTAGACCTACGTCTAGGGCTGCCTCTAATCTGACGCTCTCGAGTATGTCCACGGACATATATGTCCATGTCTTTCCACTTCATCATCTAAACTTCTAAATGCACTAAGTCCCAGCGCGCTCGGGTAACTACACATTTAGCATCGTGGGCCTCCCTACTACACCATTATCTGGTCAATAAGGTTACGCAAGCATTTCTACGGCTTGGCCTCTTGGGTTTATCGGTATATCTACCGAAGTGGTGGCTAGGGGGGAGGCCACGCCCAGTGCGCGAGCGCATGTCGCAGACCTCTGCGTGGCGTAAGAATTAGGCGGATGACGTTTTTGACTAACTATTTAGATTATTTTTTAGAAAGGAGATGGAACGGCTGTGAGCGGGGCATGAGTACTCTAGATTCTGTTAAATGGAGCGCATATTAGATCATTTTTGTCACTCTCATCGCGGCTGTTTCCTTATATGCTAATATTTTCGAGAGAAAACATTATGTGTATCTGAAGCGCCGATTTTAATAATTCTAGTACCATTAGAAAGCTTTCTATAATGTGGCTACATTACCTTACCAAGCACCTACATAGGCACTACGTTTCTCAGGTAATAATGACAGCAAAGGGCGAATACACAATTACATAGTAAATTATACACAAATCGCTAGCGTCTCCATCTTAAGCGCGGGTCTGTCGTCACGATTTCGGATCACAAGCCACAATAGGAATGTCCGGCGCATGCTAATGCGGCTTTATGCTTTATGCGCATATTTGAATGTTTAATGCTTAGACAGCTGGGTGTGGATGCCTGTGATATTTCGACGGCTTGCTCTCCATCGTATGAGATTGCCATGTCAACGTATGAGATTGCCATGTCAACGTCCAGAAAATAAGTACAATTAATGGTACATGTTTAAATGGTCTACGATAGCCTGAGGGGCACTCAAAGGATGTGCTGTGCTATATTATATTGTACTATGTATGACAACTAATAAGACTGAATTTGACTTTCCTAATAAGAGCCGCTCAACTAATTACTCACTCATTCTAAGGATTGAATCGTGAATAATTTATAGTGTGTATACAGATTTAATTCTTTAATTAATTTAATCATTCTCACTGCATGTACTTATAGGTAAAGGAATTCTTCCATATTTTGCCCCTTACGATTCTAATTGCAATGTTTGAAAATGTGTATGCTTTTTTTACAAGATCGATTTTAGACACAATTACATAGATAAATAGAAATTTTCGTTTAATAAAGATTAATTTCGCATTAAATGATTAACGTGTCAACCGATTACCTGGTTGCATAAACGCAACTGGAATCAGCGTGCCTATTACAGGCTAGAAAAAGATTCCTTGTTAAACCTGAACGTTTTTATTCAAATCTGGCAATGCAGGCTACCATACACAGCGACATTGAGCAAAACATAAACCAGTTTTATGGGTAAAGATTGCTGATGAAAAAATCGGCTATACTGCCTCCATGTGTTTAAAAGATTCCTTGCCCATCTTACGTGACGTCTGATTCGCAGGGATATTTATAGATAGGTACGAGTATGTTGTAATAGAATGCGATGATGGTGATTGAAACCCCTTATGCGGGAAATACTGATTAGGATTGCCTGTGTCTTTAATTTCCTTTATTTATCTTTACGATTTACTTAATTTTAAAATATATATACATATTGAGTTTAGGACTATACGATATTGTTTCAGATTGTTGACAGCTAAATGCGTACTTTGGTGCTTCGAAGGGCACATCAAGCCTGCCTCAGTATTTTTCAATAAACAAAAGTCGATAAACTTTATCGATGGTCGTATTAATAGTTCGAAAAATCGGTCTACTAGCAATTTTAGACAAGAATTCTGTATGTAATCTGCAAGTACAGATATTTATATTGACTACACAGTAGCAAATGTTAAAGCCATCACTATTAAAAAGTTCCACTACATTCTCCAACACAGTAACTCGGCTATTATCGCAATTTTTTCAAACCCCTAACGGTCGGATAACGCAAAAAGCGAGTGCAAAGTACTCTTCCACATATTTTATCGCATAAAAAATTATAATGTCGCATGGCGGTCTGCGCTTGCCCTTATTAGTAGACTAGCACGACAACTTCGGAGCCAGTCGCGCGTGAGACACGTGGCTACCCGACCGCGAGCGATCGTCATATGTTATACGTACGCCTGTTGATAAAAGGGACGTATTAATTTAGCCGCATTATACAACACTTGAACGTGGTCGCAACGCGGCGGTATTGAAACGCACTTTGCTTGCTTGAGCTGTAATAGAGTTGTCGGTTTTTAAATCGGCCGGGTTATAACAAGGGCGGTTCCAGTGAGTGATCCCGAGTCTCCTCGCATCATTGCGTTCGCTGACATCTTTTGTGTACTTGACAATGCTCTCATGTTAATACGGGCAAGTGCAGGCTCGTGAAGCGCGCATAGCCCCGCTGCTCGAAAAAGTTAGGCAATGTCGAGTCAGTACCTGGATGGGACCACTAGTGAATTACATGCGCTTCCGTGCTTCAGAGGGCACGTTAAGCCGTCGGTGCCGGTTGTTATCGATACGATAGCAGTCGTTAAACCTTGTCGTAGTCTGACAGTTTGAAATCCGACACAGCTTGGCCACTAGCCCGTTTCTCCACCAATCCGCATTGGAGCAGCGTGGTGGAACCGTGGTGGAGTATGCTCCTCGCCCTGTTGTAGAGACCCGTGCCCAGCAGTGGGCCATGAACGGTTACCAATAATATTACCAATTAATACGCATGCAGAAACACGAATTATTGCGCGAACCGGCTCCGGTAGTTAATGGTCTGATTTAAATGATTCCTTTATCGGAGTAATCGGGTTCTTTTTGATTTTAACGCGGCGGGGTACTGATATCTCGCTACCAGTTCTTGTTGCGACTTGTTTGAGAAATTGCATCTTATTTAAGGGATCATGTGCAGGCAGAACGATTTTAAATCTGTTTGTTATTACTTGAGGTAGAGTTTGGTACTAACAACTATCTAAAATACATAGTTTTTTTATCTGTGCATAAATAAGACAGTCAATTTTTTTACATTTTTGATCTAATCCTTTTTATATTCCTCATATAGTACGAGTATAATACAGGTTTTTGCTATTTTTTGAAAATAATAACTCCCAACATACGACGACATAATTGTATAATTGTATATTATGTATTTTATAAGTTTAAACCTAGATGGCGCCACTAGTCCTGTATTACGCTATAAAATTTATTAATTTTCTTCAAATATTTATAACCGAAGATTATTTACTAAGAAATATTACTAGTTATTTGATACTGGCAATTAACCCTCCTGTTTGGCTGTTTAACGGCGCATCCATTGATATTTTACGGCGAAATTGCTTGAACCCACGTTTTATTAATTGAAAAGAAATTCTTCGCGAGATTCGATCAACCGATAACTTTATCGCCGGCTCCCGACACGTAATATTTGCTGTGCGATCATATTTCTCATTTTTAATCGACTTTCATTACTATTGATATTAAAAATGTTCACTAAATGAATCATCGTTAGAATTTATAAGCTTTTTTAATTAAAGTAATGAACTATACGCCATTAGTTATGGTTGTCGCGGTTATAAGTTATAAGTATTATCGTCTATAGACTTCAATCAGACAAATCTAAGGTGTTAAATGAACAGTTAAATTTCAATGTTTTGTCAATAAACGTAATGTTTGTTTTATCACCTTTCACGGTGATCTTTACAAATCCGCTCCAAATGTCCAGTGTCCACCAGTGCGTGGTACGCGTCTGACAAATTACAACAAAATTACAATCAATTTCAAAGTGCTTCAGAATTGTCTAAAAAAAAAGTTCAACTTCCAATATCCTTAAAAATGATGAATTTTAGTATGTGCGAAAACAAGAATAACTTAGTCGGTTGAATTGAAATTATGACGTCATAAGTCGGGGTCGTTGTACAAACAAAATCTTTGAAACAACAGTTTTCGACAGTGCTATAAAAGTATCTAAGTTGACATTATCCTATAATTCCGAAGTTACAGCAAGACCTGAAGCATCCTCACGCTGCTCCAGCCGTAGTATAAATATTGATTAATCCCCTAGTTACGGGAAACAAAAAAACTCAAGTAGGTAGCAAGTACCCATAAACCATAATAGCACGCAAACTTGCTAATAGATAGGTTCGCTTATGAACAACAAAATGGTTCGTATCACAATGGAATAAGGTTGAAAGTCGTGGTAATGGTAACAGCTTCCGCATAGACAATGCTCGTCGACATGGGAACCGAGCTTGACTCAGGGCTGCCGTAGTTTTATGAATAATTTTATATTCTGCATTAATTCATAACTCTTCTTCATAACCTAATTAATAATAAGCATTTTTATAGTATTGAATAGCAAAAGGGCATGCATGCCACCTAATTTAAGTGGTCACTGCAGCCAATGGACGGCCACAGGAAAGCTATTTATGTCACCCAAAAACTATTTCATCGAATTGAATGCAGCTTGCGCTTAAGTATTGAAAGTCTAATTTTAAAAAATACAGGTTATCTACCTTTATGTATTACATGAGCTCCAGAGACTACTAAATATGTATTTACCTACCCATTTTCTTTCCCATAGAATAATTTGTTTTAATTTAAAGAATTGATTTAACGAAACGAGCCGGATTAGTTTAGTGTTGCCATTTAATTATCTAATTTTAGATGAGAATCGAATCCATAGAGGACATTAAAGTGTTCACATTATAAAAATATGTGATTAAGTTTTATTGTTCATGGGCTCCCACATTTTCGCGGTTTCACAACGAAATGAAAAATTAAACTCATTTGATGGTTAACTTTATTAGGTAAGAGAATTTATGATAGCCTAGTAAATAAAAATGGTATAAAATTATTATAACTGAAAAAGGAAATGAGTGTAAATTTGTTGCTAAGTCACTTTAGTTCGTAGACTACAGTTCCTATATCCTCAAGTAGTACACAAGTAGGTATAGCATTAGGTCGTAGGTTGTTCTTTTGTTACTGTATAGGACTAAGTGTAAAATGGACTTCGGAAAACTTAACCCCAACGTTACTGCAACTTAAGAAGCAACTTACTTAGCAAATAACTTCGAACTACGACAGCGGCGGTACAACCTAAATCTTCTAACCTAATTCAATTCTTAATTCAAAATAATGTGTCAGAATTTCGCAAGCCCTAATTGCCGTCGTAATCACACACTCGTCTATCTAACTAAGTGCAATCAGTATCATTTGATGAAAACTCTCAGTAATCCCGTATGTTGTTCTTTACTCACAGGAACTAACAGTTTATCGTCTTTTAAGTTTGAGATATCGTGATACATATCGTACATACAAATTATAAAGAGTCGCATCCATATTCTTGAAAAGAACTTTAAATGCAGCGGCCTGATTCTGTATGACCCAAAAGATTTCGTGGCGATATCGTGTGACATCAAACCGTACGTCATTTTATGAACTCGGCACGACGAGGAACCTTAATATCTATTCTATAAAGCACACTATAGATATTAGGTTATTAAGCTAGATATTGACGATAATTGACTTTTAAGCCTGTTTTGACTTTATATCACGGGTAAGACAAGACACGACGAGAAACAGAAATTCAAATTCATCATTCAAATCACTGCCCTATTGAGAATCGAACCAGGATCCTTCACGCATAGTACCGGAATCTTAACCACAGCACTCAGGTTTAATGTTGATTCGAAGTTCGTTGCGAAATACAATAAGATACTATAGTGATTACGTTTGGTACTGCAATATAAATTGCAAGCCCTAAAGCGTCGTCATGTTTTCACTCGCTCGTCTATGTCAACGGTAATCACTGTCAACTCAGGACAGCGGCTCTAGCTAGGAGGTCTGCATACCGTTACCCGCAGACAAGGGAACAAATTGTCCTGTACTGGTACTTACACTACTTCCTATATTATGTTCTTCGCTTGCCTGAGTTACGATTCGTCATACTACGGTACATGGGTGGACTTAAAAATCTGTTTATCGATTTCTGCAACATCTAAATACAAGATGGTAAACAACCCTTTATAATACATTCAACCTCATGAACGTAGTAACTGCAACATACAACCGAAACAATTCCCAATCAATAGTAACTAAGTTAAAACAGATGAAAAATTATTTGCAATAATAATGACAATGGACAAAATATGGAAAGACAAATTAACTGATACAATTCAAACCAAAGCAAAAAACATTAAATTTAATAACGACAAAACGACCCGTCAAAGATGCTAACATAACTCTTTTGAATGAAAGTTTCTTTATGGCAAAAAAACGAGTGCCATAAAGAAACCAGCTGCTTGTTAATGATATAAGAGATCGCACACTCACCAGGCATGCACACACAGCGGAAGGTGCCAGGGTCGTCGAGACAGGAGCCGTCGTTCCTGCAGGGATGGCTCTCGCACTCGTTCACGTTGGTCTCGCACCGAGGGCCGGTGAAGCCCACGGAGCAGTTGCAGGCGAAGGACCCGGGGGTGTTCACGCAAATGCCGTCGTGCTCGCATGGTGATCCTGTTTGGTGGAGATTAATTAGTCGGGTGAGGAAACCAACTTGTGTTAGAGGTGAAATGAATACCTAAGAACATACTACATATAAGTAATACTACTGTCAAATTAACGTTTAATAGAAACGGCTAATTGAAAAGGAAAATAATATGTTTATATTAAAAATCTTTAAAAATGTTTAAATTAAATAACGCTACAGAAAAATATAAATAGTATTGTACTGGATGCTTTACGTGAAAGAAAAAAAGAAAGAAAAGAAAGAAATAAAGTTAATAATTGATAAAAATAAAAGTTTATTAAAAAAAACTGGAAAATAAAGTACACTGACAATGATTATGATACAAATACCTGTGGAACACATATCTGTCTGACTATACAAACTTTGGATTTATCGCCATTAATACTATTCTTATGATTGAAGAAAATGAACCTGTGACCACAAATGACAGACCTTAAACCTGTGATGACAAATGATAGACAAAATAAACTGAATACAGCCATACTCACCCTGTTCACACTCATCGATGTCCTCCGAGCAGTCTAGGCCCTTGTACCCAGAGGCGCAGGAGCAGGTGTAGGAGCCGTTGATGGGGCTGGTGTCGCAGATGGCGTCCGCGTGGCAAGGGTTGGATGTGCAAGCGTCGTCCAGGTGGCAGAGGAGACCTTGGTGGAAGGTAAAGTGTATCAAATAAAGATAAACACTTGATTTGCACAAATATAGGTAGAGTTAAGATTTCTCTAGGTTGGTTTAAAGTGAAATGTAGAAAGAAATGTAAAAATTGTGAGAAGAAATGTGAAAATAGTAAAGAAGAGTGACTAAATAACACTGCAACGCCGACCTTCTTTTAAAAATTTTCTTAGTTTAAAAAATATATAGACTTTATTCTGAATTCTTCATAATCTCCAATGAGGATACCTAAAACAATTTATTCTAAAGCCAATAAAACACCTCAACCCAACATTTCTTCAGGAATTATTCCAGAAACACCTACCAGTCTTCCCAGGCGTGCACTTGCAGTAGAAGGCACCAACGCGGTCGATGCAGGTAGCGCCGTTGAAGCACGCCGCACCGGCGCAGTCGTCGATGTTCACCGAACATTCCGGACCAGTCCAGCCGTTCACGCAGATGCAGGAGAAGCCGCCCACGGAGTTGGTACAGGTTGCGCCGTTCTGGCAGACTAGGGGTCTGTTGAAGATGAAGAATCGTTAAATACTTCAGCTATTAGCCACTAGCGCGAGCTAGGCAGTGCTATTTCTGTAAGCTTTCACAACAACAACAAGGAATGGAGATAATAATACATAATCCACCAGTATATTTAAATAATAATGTTCCATTCACTAAAGTCGCTTTTAAAATATGGTTACACAAAAGCATGGTTTGACCGTTAAAAAGGAGGATGTTACGCATTCGGTCAGTATTTTACTCGAATTAACCAAATTAATAGATTATGTAAATAAATGTTTCAATAAACAAAGTGATTGATGAATGATAATGTGTGAATTAATTCGTTGTTATGATACTACAAATAAAATTTGAATACAATTAGCATCAAATCATTATTTAACGTCGAAATAAACTGGAAACCAGAAAATCTTATGTCAATAAAAGATCTATGAGAAACAACAAGTACACATTAAATTTCAATCGTTAAATAATTATTATTTAACGATAATTGTATTTTACGATAATTTACCTTTAATAATTATTTAACGATAATTTACCTTTCGGCTTTTCATACCAAAAACTTTAAGGACATGATGGGATTACCTTACAGTGGGTAAAGAAAAACTTGCGATAATTTCGTACAAAGTATCAGATCAACTTATGGTTGATTTTTTATTTGGATTCATGCCTTATGTTGCGTCGTTTCCTCATACATTAATCTCAAGTTCATCGGAACTCGTTGTATCTGAACGTCGGTCGCATCTTGGACCTTTCCGAGATTAACTTTACAAAACGCGCGCCGGGGTCGCAATGCAGAGCATTTCATTTAAAATTATCAAAAAGTACCGACCAGCCGTCTCGCGCATGCCTGTTTTCGTAAAACTCTTTAAATATCACTTATTACTGCATTAGCGGATGTTTTCTTAAAAGCATAATTCGGGCGGCGGAATTTATGAATTTTCCGTCGCGCGTATATTTCAGTTTTATACTGGTAGTATTAAGTTTTTATGTAACTTGTTTCGTGATTTATGATTTCAATTTCCATTCTCTAAACGCTACGAAATTAACACTTTTGACAATTTTCGCATTTAACTCCACCAATTAGTATAGTATTAAATTGTTCCCGATTAAAATCCAAGGCTGTAAAGACGAGAATCACCAAGGTTTAAGGTTAGTTTCAGAGCCTATATCGTAGTCTGAACTGGGTTTATTGTTCGATATAGAGCGATAAGCAATGCAAAAGGATTTCGTAGCATTTCGACCCCAACGAAATCAGGTAACGGTTAGGCGCGGCCCGCGCGTGCGCAGCCGTATGCAATATCAGATCAAGCGACCCACAGCTATTGCGAACGATATTAGCAATGATAGCCGGCGTTTCTATAACTCGATATATAACGCCGAACCTAATAAGCTTTGTTCCGAACCCAGATCATTATGGTTTTGTACAGTTACACTACTTAGAGTTGGAAACGAAAACGTGATCTTGTTTGCTGTAATGTTATCTCCGCAGCCTATAAATTTTAATATAATATTATAACGGAGAAGGGCTACAATTGTGTGAAACCAATCGAATTTGTAAACTGAAGAGGTTTAATGATCGCTAATCAATCAGCTGTGCGAGAAATAGAAACCAAAGACGAACAGGACAGGGAAAACTTCAGGAACAAAAAGCACCTAATACCTAAATAAACCTCTGCCAAACAATGTAATTCTCATGGGACTTGCAACAGTAGAAGCAATGGCAGTATTTTAAGACAATAGTAAAGTGGTAAGTTTTAGTAGGTTAAATTCAAATGGTGTTCCAAACGAGTTCATCGCAATATCTCAAAACTTGACCGAAACACGCTGTGACTGCAATTTAATATTCAAAATAGGCTTCCCGATCGTAAATCCAGTCTAAGTACTAATAAATCTCAGAGTATTAAACTGTATTGAGCAAGTCCTACAAGCTTGTCATTAATATTTTATCGAACAATAAATTTTAGTGTCTTTGATTTTCCACCCAATATATGAATGAATATGGAAATGAGGAAAGTTTCCATTTCCAAATTATTAAACTTTTAAAATTTCCAAATTCTAAGCAAAAGAAAACAAAAGTTCAGTGCGAAGACCAAATAAGATCACAACTTTTTTTCAAGACCCTAAAATATCTTTGAAAAACTTGAACATCTATGAACATCAAACCACTCAACCTCCAGTCTCAAGAAACAGCAGCTCTCAAAGCGAACCTCATGAATACAGATAGTGACGTTGTAACATGAAACTTCTTAATCACATGTAAATTTCCTGGTATTTACAAAGAAGCATACATTTCCACATCACTTGCATCGACATATCGGAGCTGTGAAGCCCGGTGGCATTGAACCCGCAACACGGAAGCTGTACGAGGGCCATCATCATTAATCACGTATCACCGGACACAAGGGACTTTCCTTTTGTCCAATGCGATTTCTACGATGGATGAAAGAGTTCAAGGAGGAAGATCAATCTTGCAAGTGTTGTTGATTTGAATATGAATATAGCGGCTCTTGATAGAAGTTCTGATGAAAGGTGGCTGGCTGATAGAGAGAAGATTTTATGCGTCATAGGACTTGGTTCCAGTTGTCGACGAAGGAATCAGTTTAGAAGAGGATATTAGTCTGACAACAGGATGAACAGTAGTTATCCATGTAGGACTATCCCTTATACTCTATAGTGATCCTGTACCAAACGGAATACATTGTGTATCCATTATACCTGGGGTTTCAACATCACTGCTAATTTTTAAAAATAACCGTAAATTTCTACTACTCTACGATGATACAGTTCCCAACCGCGAACGTAATTCCAAAGACAATGTAATTCAAGAGTTCAAAAATTAAATAAACTACACGACGATAAAAAAGGAATAAAACGGTCGTTTTATGGAGCGCAGGCCCAAGCGCACGCAGAGTGTAGTTATTTATTATCTACGCGAAAGACGCGACTACTGGCTGCGCCTGCGCATGTCCACATAATGATCTACACGCAGGGTTGCCTGATATCTAAAGATGTAGGAAATGAAAGAATGGCTTGCAGCTCTTTTTAAGACTCCGTTTTAAGACGCAAAAGGAGTTTCAAAAGGATTTTCTTTACATCAGTGGAACGTCTGTACCATTTGAGTCAAACAAAACAGTATTCCAACGACGCCAATGAAAGTAAATAAGAACTTAAAGTTATTAAAATATTGCTAAATACCTTAAGTAGTTCAGAAGGCTGTCTTATTTAATGGGGAATATTCTGTACCAGGGCATTACAAAATATTATACAAGTTTATAAGCTCGGACAACCCTTGCCGCGCTCGCTAGGGGTAGGCCTAGCTGCGGTCAGATAGAGGGTAGGGGTTCGGAATAAGGTGCTATAGATACCTTAATTTTCGCCTTATATTTCGTCAGCTGACTCACGTTCTGGTAGCGTAGGGGTAGGTTAGGGAAGGACACTGGCCTGACTGTGGATCCAGGTGGTGTTGGCTTCTTATTTGTTCCGTGCACGCGGGGAGATCTCCACCGGTATTCAATGCCGGTAGCCGGCCGGTCGGCTTCGTGTTCTTCCTAGTGTCGTAGATAGGTAGGGTCTTGTCCGGGTAGAATCGGAATATAGTTCAAGGGTAGAAAATAAATCCTGGAAGCGTAGAAAGGCTCCGTGTCAGGAAGGGAAACATGATTTATAGGAACCAGTGTCCCAATAGGAAAATACACTTCACTTTATAAATTCAAAATAAGAACACCTTACAATTTGAATTTAGAAATCATGGAAACTTATGGAAACTCATGGAACTCAAGGAAACTCACCCCAGCGGGATTAAAGCCGTACTTGGTTCGAGGTTAGGCCTCGAGGGTCGGCGGCGGTGGTCTGCAAAGAATCACCGGCGACCAGAGAGAAGGGACCCCCGTTCATCCGTTCGAGTCCATTCGAAAAATCGCCAATCACGATCCACAGATAATGTCAAAGTGACATAATCTGTGCTTAGAATGTAGTTAAATTTATTTAGATATTTGTTATTTAGTTTAGATTAAATTATTAGATTTAAGATTATTAATTAGAAGAATTAAATTGTTTTTATTTAAAAAAGAGATATTGATTAAACAACAAGTATCGTATGCACGAAGCGACATCTATTGAGTCAATTAGAAATGATGTCGATAACAACTGACAAATGTTGACAGCGGTTACGGATAGATGGCGCTGATAGCCTTTTATTGGTAGATTTAGAATTGAAACTTCATTTGTTCTTGTATTATTTTATTATTTTTGAGTAACGTGCAAGCGCAACGTTACAGTACCCCGCCAAAAAGCGTAGGATTTTGCCTACTACAGCAAAATCCGACTGAACTAACTAACTATTAAACTCACTGCATGACAATGTATTTAATTGCAGACATACATACCAGCTATGCACACTAAACTTACTACACTTCCATCCTATACATACATCACACCTATACATACTTCAAATCTAAACATGCATCACATCCCATACATTCTTTCATCTTTCATGATAAGTCTTGAAGTCATTAGCAGAGACATAAAGACCCTTACACACAGAGTAAACAACTGCAGCACTATGTTGTTGACTCAATAAGTTAGTTTAAGAGTATTAAATAGTATTACTATAGTTTATTTAATACAGCATAGTTTAGGTAGTAGATTTTAAATATTAGAGTTTAAGTTAAGTTCAAGTTAAGTTGTTAAAGTAGGTTTATTTAAGCAGAGGTTATGATTTGTAGTTTACTAGTTTAATATCTTTAATATGCCAGTCACCTAGAGGTTTACCTGACATGTCAGCAAGTGTGTAAACAAGTGGAGACTTTTTATCAATTACTTTACATTTAATGAATTTCTCAGCAAGTTTTTTATTGAAATATTTATCTTTGTCGCTTAAATAAAATGTTTTTCGCCAAACAATATCCCCAATATTGAATTCAATAGACTTTTTACGCAAATTATATTTACTAGAATTTCGACTATGAGCTTGTAATAGTGAAGACTGTACTTTATTAAATATACTAGATAGAATACCTAAGTTCTCAGCATAAGAGTCTCTAGGTTGAAAAATAAGATCCTCATCATTATCTGTGTCAATATAATGCGAACCACAAGCGACTAGTTCACGCCCGTACACCAGAAATGATGGAGTATAGCCTGTCACCTCATTTACAGAGCTATTGACAGCGAATTGTATTTTTGGAACCAGCTGATCCCAGACTCTTTGATCTGAAGAAATAAATGTAGAGATAGCAGTAATAATAGTCTTGTTATAACGCTCAACTGTGTTGACATGAGGGGAATATTTAGGAGTAAAATGTAATTTAGGTACTTTGTACTTGTTTAACATTTGCTTCAATGTAGCGCTTACAAATTGCTTACCATTATCAAGTATAACTGTAGAAGGTATACCATGTATTAAGAACACTTGTTCCTCTAGAATTTTGGTAACAATTTCAGCGGTTGCTCGCTTGATTGGAAATAGTAAGCAATACTTACTAAAACAACAAGTGACAACTAGAATAAAAGAATTTTGATTTTTAGTAGGGGGTAGAGGTCCTACTAAATCTATACTAATAACTTGGAAAGGTCTAGAGCATTGTTTAGGCCTTCCCATCTCACCTAAAGTAGCATGATTTTGATGTTTATGGGAGATACAAGTTTCACAAGAAGTAACTAGCCTAACTACATCAGCATGCATGCGAGGCCAGTAGTACCTCAGACTAACACGTTTGTAGGTTTTGAAGATGCCAGCATGACCAGCGGTAGGATCTGAATGATTTTTTAGAATAGTTTCAGTTCGAGCTTCAGAGGGAATCACTTCTTTCCACTCGAACTCCTTATTAAGAGGATTTTTAGTTTGCATGAACCGAAATAAACGATTGTTTTTTACTAAATAGTTAGGGAAAGATGTAGGAGAATTCTGACAACCATTAAATATGTTTAAATACCAAGAATCTGTAGTAGATATTACATTAGAATTATTATCATTAATTGTAGAGATTTGACATGTGCGAGATAGAGCATCAGGAATGATATTATCAACTCCTCTGCGATGTTTAATTTCAAAATTAAATGCTGATAATCGTACACCCCATCTAGCTAAACGACCAGTAGGGTTGTTTAAATTAAGGAACCATTTCAGAGCTGAATGGTCAGTGTACACTATGAACTTTTTACCATTATCTAGATAGCATCTCCAGTGTTCTAGAGCCACTAAGACAGCGAGAGCTTCTCTTTCAGTGATACTATAGTTACGCTCTGGCCCAGACAAGGTTCTACTCGTGTAGGCTATAGGGTGTTCGACACCATCAATGGTCTGTGTTAGAAGACCACCTACTCCATAATCACTAGCGTCAGTATGGACTTCAAAAGGTAGATCAAAATTAGGACATGATAGAATTGGAGCAGAAACTAGTAACTCTTTTAATTTAATGAAAGACTCTTCAGCTTTATTACACCAAACAAAGGGATTAGATTTCTTATTAGTGGAAGTTAATTTATTTAAAGGTCCAGCAATAGTACTAAAACTAGGAACAAATTTACGATACCAAGAAGCAATCCCAAGAAATCTTTTAACTTCTTTTTATTCTTAGGTGTGGGATAATTTAAAATACAGTCAATTTTTGTCGGGTCGACATGAAGACCATTAGAGTCTATGACATAACCTAAATATTTTAATTGATTACGGAAAAATACTGATTTTTCAAAATTAATTGTTAGATTGGCCATAACTAATTTTTTATGAACTTTAAGAAGAAGTGAAATATGATTTTCAAAGCTAGAACTTATGACTATGATGTCATCTATGTAGACAAAGACTGAGTTTTCAAATTCAGGACCATAAAATAAGGTATCAACTAGTCTCTGTTGAGTAGCAGGGGAATTAGTTAACCCAAAAGGCATAGTTACAAATCTAAATGTTCCACGATGAGGAATATAAAATGCAGTTTTATTACGGTCATTTTCAGCTATAGGAATTTGCCAAAAAGCTTTTGATAGGTCAATACTACTTAAATATTTAGCATTTTTGAGGTTATCTAGAATTTCAGAAATATAGGGTAATTTATATGCATCCTTCTTAGTGACAGAATTAAGTTTACGACTATCTAGACAGAATCTAAGTGTACCATCCTTTTTTGGAGTCAATAGGACAGGAGAAGACCATGGACTTTCACACTCTTCAACGACACCTAGAGATAACATCTCATCCAGTTGTTCGGAGAGGATACGTTGTCTTTCAGGAGAAAGTCTGTAGTATCTCTGCCTTATAGGTAAAGAATTGCCAGTGTCAATATGATGTGTTACTAGGTGAGTCCTACCTAACCCACATTTTTCAGTAGAAATATTACTAAACTGTTCTATAATATTATCAGCAGTTACACGTTGATCATGAGACAAGTCACTATAAGAGTGCAATAAATTATTAGTTTTAGATACTGAATTAATTTCACTAGTGATATTTTCATCCCTATGAAAAGAAATTGAGTTAGAAAATTTAGGAAATAGTTTAAATTTTGTCCAGAAATCAATACCTAAAATTAAATTTGATGTTACAGATGGTATGACATAAGCTCTAAGTATATGAAATTGTTTTTCAAAACTTACTGGTAAGTTAATGTATCCGATAGGTACTAGACATTGACCACCAGCTGTAGTAAAATGTTTGGAGACATCAGTATGAAGTGTTAAACCAAGAGAAATTAAGTGACAATGGGAATCATTGCCCACGATAGTGACTGAAGAACCAGAATCCAGTAAACCACACAGATTATGGTCACGGACCTGAATAGTTGCATATGGCCTAGTGTCATCTTTAGGAGGTTTTTTCCAGTCAGCTTCATCAAAGTTGTTAGACATTTTATTATTGTTATTTAAAGCAGTTTTATCGCAGCAATCTTCAGTAATTAGTTTTTTTGGTTCTGATTAGAATGACATTTAGTGCACTTAGGGTAAGTAACATTCATTGTACCACATTTAAAACAAATAGGGAATCTATCAGCTTTGCACTGAGACAGGGAATGTTCAGTAGTACGACAACGAGGACAATAAGATTGTTTTCCCTTAGGATCAGAAGTGGAAATGGCAGATACTGCGGGTCCTTCTTTGTGTTTATTATTGAAACTAGAATTATTATTTTGATTTTTGTAGTGAAATTTATTGTAGTTATAATTTTTAGAATTATTATTATATTTTTGAAGATAGTGATTAGGTTTGTTAGAAGTATAGTCGCTAGGTTTTGAGTAAGCTAGATCCGGAGCTAATGTGTCAGATGAAACTCGGGGAGGTTCTTTAAATTGGGAAGTGAGACATTTTATTTTCTCAAAATTCCTACATAGTGTTCTTAGATTATCAATAGTAGTGATAGATGAAGAATTAGAAGCTAATACACCAGAGTAGCAAGGTCTAATATTATGTAGCAAGATATCTAGTTTTTCCTGTTCGGAGATAGTCCTAGTTAGTCTGGAGAATAATTCTGACATTTTTGCCAAATAAATAGTAATATTTTCAGAATCACCCTGTGTCCTATTTCGGATTTCAGACATTAATCTGTAGTCATGATCAAAGTGACTAAAATCCTCTTTGAGTAAGATGACCAGCTCATCCCAAGTATTCACGGAAGTTCGAATACTGCGATACCAATGTAGAGCATCACCCGTAAATAACTCTGTAGCAAAAGTTAATAACTTACTAGAGGGTATGTTCCTAACAGAGCTGTACTCCCTCACTCTCTGCACAAACTCATGCACGCATGTCTTGCCGTCAAATTTAATTTTTTGTAGTCCGCTTAGATGCGTGTGGTCACAGTATAATGACACGTTAGGAGACTCTGCAGTAGCTTGCAGGTTAGCTGTAGGCTCTGAGCTAGTAGTGGGGTTACTAGATTTACCAATTGTATTAACTTTGTTTAGCAAAGTTGAAAAATTTTTAGATAAGGATCTAATCTTTTCCGATAGCTTAGGATCCGAGCAATCAATGCGTTTAATGCGATGAAGCAAATGGTTACATAAAGCCCTAGTTCGTTCAAAAAGATTTGAATCAAACTTATCCTCTAAACTCTTAATGCGAGATGACAGTTCCGATAAGGATGTACCTGCACCTGTGATATCGACCTCAGGGTCAATGCCCGACTCACAAATGTCAGTAGTAGGAATAATTGGAGTTAATTTATTAATCTGCTTGCGCAACCCGAGTACGGTTGAAGCAGGTTCCTCGCCTCTGATCAGTACCTCATAAGTTAATTCGTTTTTGTTTAGCAAAAAGAATTTGATGGGGTATGTTTCCATGATATCCGTTAAGGTTAGCGATTAACGTTTAGTTATACAAAGCAAAAAGATTAAGTAGATTATAGAAAACTTAAGTAGTTGAAATATTGTTGAACAGATCAGCTGTTTACATGTAGGTATAGTTAAATGGTGTTCTTTACAAAGTATGCTACCTATTACCTACGCAAAATTACGCTAAGTGACAATTGAAATGCACAAACGACAATTGAAAGGTTATGAATTCGAAATTCAATCGAAGTATTGAATTATTTGCAAATAGAACTTGAATTTACTAGTTATTACTATAGCTCTGCGAACTATTACGTATTACAACAATAATTAGTGTTTTTGTAGTAATTTATAGTATTTAAACACGATAGGTTAGATAACGGTATTTAAATTTGACGTTTAGCACATGTTTAGCACGGCCGATACAAAACAATAAAACAGAATAATGCAGCAAAGTATGACATTCAAAACAAAGAAATATAGTGACAATTAGATAATATTAGATAAGTAATAAGTACGTACCAGTTCGCTCGGCGGTAGGTCACCTTCGCGTTCACACGATGCAATACAAGTAGGTATGTTGCAGTTATACAAAAATATGCTATATTTTTGAAAAATATACTATCAGGACGTGAGCAGGCTTCAGAAAAAAACCAAGTTTGGGCCCCACGTTGGGCGCCACTGCCGCGCTCGCTAGGGGTAGGCCTAGCTGCGGTCAGATAGAGGGTAGGGGTTCGGAATAAGGTGCTATAGATACCTTAATTTTCGCCTTATATTTCGTCAGCTGACTCACGTTCTGGTAGCGTAGGGGTAGGTTAGGGAAGGACACTGGCCTGACTGTGGATCCAGGTGGTGTTGGCTTCTTATTTGTTCCGTGCACGCGGGGAGATCTCCACCGGTATTCAATGCCGGTAGCCGGCCGGTCGGCTTCGTGTTCTTCCTAGTGTCGTAGATAGGTAGGGTCTTGTCCGGGTAGAATCGGAATATAGTTCAAGGGTAGAAAATAAATCCTGGAAGCGTAGAAAGGCTCCGTGTCAGGAAGGGAAACATGATTTATAGGAACCAGTGTCCCAATAGGAAAATACACTTCACTTTATAAATTCAAAATAAGAACACCTTACAATTTGAATTTAGAAATCATGGAAACTTATGGAAACTCATGGAACTCAAGGAAACTCACCCCAGCGGGATTAAAGCCGTACTTGGTTCGAGGTTAGGCCTCGAGGGTCGGCGGCGGTGGTCTGCAAAGAATCACCGGCGACCAGAGAGAAGGGACCCCCGTTCATCCGTTCGAGTCCATTCGAAAAATCGCCAATCACGATCCACAGATAATGTCAAAGTGACATAATCTGTGCTTAGAATGTAGTTAAATTTATTTAGATATTTGTTATTTAGTTTAGATTAAATTATTAGATTTAAGATTATTAATTAGAAGAATTAAATTGTTTTTATTTAAAAAAGAGATATTGATTAAACAACAAGTATCGTATGCACGAAGCGACATCTATTGAGTCAATTAGAAATGATGTCGATAACAACTGACAAATGTTGACAGCGGTTACGGATAGATGGCGCTGATAGCCTTTTATTGGTAGATTTAGAATTGAAACTTCATTTGTTCTTGTATTATTTTATTATTTTTGAGTAACGTGCAAGCGCAACGTTACACCCTGTATTCAAGCAGGCAACAACGTTGTACACCAGCAAAATTACCGAACAATTTCTTCGTTAAATCTTTCCACCGAAACTTTTCTCCAATTTCGAACATAACGTATCTTCCGGAAGTCCGATGTAATGGTCCAGCGAAATTATATGCTGCTCCTCATCGGCATTACCGAAATGCAATCGCTAAATGATCCACGCACTTTTACAAAATTTACGCAATCACCGAATTAATCCATAATTGTGAACTGAATAAAATTTAAAGGCTTTTTTCTTACAGGAAATTAGTTGGTGAAAACAAAATTAGGGAGCAATGAACCCTGAATGAAAGGATATAAAGTTATGGAGGCTGCTGAATTCACACGTGTTAACCGTGAATCATATTAATGTCTCAACAAAAAACATAATTAGCAATGTAAGCTCACTCTTGAAACAGATATTTTATATCGATTAAGAGATACCCAACGTATTTATGGCGAAGAACAAAAAATTGAAAGTTAGTATCTAATCTTGATACATGTCTCTATTGCAGACGAAACTATTGATTATGTTGATTAATGCCCATCAGATAGCCACCAAATTGAATTCCGATAGGCTACCACTGTCAGTTACAAATGACGGCGGCTCTCGATGGAGGTTTGTAATGTAATGAAGACGGTGTTTTTGTGTGTGATGCCGATGCAGGTAATTGCGAAAAAGTTATTGCTCTTCTATAATTGTATTTGAGCAGTTAAATAGCAGAGCATTAGAAGAAAGTCGTACATTATCTTGATGTGAAAAATCACACCTGTTTATTGCTTTATTAGTTGCTGCGTTAAAGAATTTATAGATACATTTTGGCTTTAGAAATAGGTATTAAATATGAAAATGAATGTTCTACAAACGACATTTCGTACTTGGTTACTTTAAAAATGCCTTTATATGAACAGACCATTGTTTGTTTTTCAACATATTTCTTGATTATTCTTAAGCTTTTGGCTTCCTTCCAAGGGATCTAAAGAATTTATATCATATTGTCCATTGTCTTTTTTGTAAAATTCTTTATATTTTACGATGCAGTGGTAAACATAAAATCTTGGTACTGTTTGTTTAATTTAATTATCTTTTTTACACATTCCTTCCCTTTCTTAGTTTATTAATTAAATATTTATCTTAATCTAATTTAATATTCTAATTTCTTTATTTCGTTATTTTTTATTTTACCAGTTATATGTCAACTCAATTTTTATTAGCGTTTGAAATTGCCTTAACTGAATTCTTCATATCAACCGCTATGTGCGTAGGTAAAGCTACTTAACATTCCTTACTTTCCATTCCAAAACACCATCAAAAAGATCACGAACTTCGAAAAAGATAACAAACTCTACAGTTAACAAAACGAAGCTGATTTTGTTAATTAACGCGCCCACGCAATATCTGTTGTCAAAACCACTACGCGCCTGATCAGGAAACATGATGACAGTAGCACACACTTGATTAAACAAAACGAAAACCGATTCAGTGAGTTGAGTTTAATAACGGTCTAATATATTTCTCGTGTCACTTCCTTTAGAAAGGATTTTAGATGCAAATTTCATTCGATTAGGTCAAGGTAAGGTAAATTGAGATTTTGTGAGAACAAAACACAAAAATCTACTTGAGAAAGAAGTTGATTTAGTGACCTGGAATATTGAGTATGAGTACTACTAAGTACCAAAGCTGCAATTAAAGCAATTAAAAAACAGAAAGTAAAAACTGATGACCGAGAGTGTGAACTCATCAACAAACGAGACCAAATCGCTGTTTAACAAGTGACCAGTGTAATTAATGACTACCGCTTTGTATCCTCTTTGTAACTGTCCGAAGGGCATTTTAAACCACAAGTATATCCAGTGTGGGTGCCACAATCAAAGCCCAGATAACGATTGGCCGGTAAACGGACCTGGTTTCCGTTCAACTTAAAACCGGTCTTGAAATAGGACGATTAAAGAAATAATTCAGAACCAAACGAAGGTTTTTTCATTTGACATTAAAATTTTCAGGAGTCTTTATTTCATAGTTACTTTAAATACAGCTATTGGATCATTCAGGCAGCCAACAAAGATATGGACGGCACATGCAACATACGCTAAGGAATATCCCGATCCAATCTCAACAAGGAGAGATTATCGTATGATGTATAATGAGTAAACAAGAAATATTAATGTTTCTGCCTGAAATTAACTTCGTAAGGTGTCTTAAACTTGAAGGGACAAAATGCTTTATAAGGAAACCTGAGACAAATATAACAGGCCTCCTTTAACATCAATATTACCTACATAACTTATTAAAATATTCTCACATGTTTATTATTAACTTCAGTAGCCACACAACACGGATGGACAGTTAATTTCCATAAAAAGATAAAAGTTTCACACGGACAGTCAATTAATAAAGATCACATACACCGGCAGACTCGTAAATAAGAAGCAGAAACTAATATGTTTCTTGATAAAGCATTACACTGAACAAGAGTTACAATAAATGATTCCAAAAAGAAAGACCCTCAACCAAAATTATTACTTGTTTCGGTAGCTTTTGAGAATGGCGGTTTAAATCTCCCTGAGCGAAATACAATTGTTCAACATCCTAATAGTAATTTTTTTTGTTAAAAATAGAGGCGTTAAAATAAATTATCATGTGACATACATATTCATACAACGGAGTGTGTGAAAAAATTGTGGTATTTTAAGATTTTTATCTTCAATAATTCTAACCAATGTAGCGCTTCAAAGCATTTCTCATACATTATTTTAAGATAATAATTCTTTACGTTTCAATTATCAATATGAAGATCGATCATGTGTCCCATTGCTACCGCCAACAAGCTATCATATTTCGGCTTCCATACGTTTATTCCATTAGCCTCTGCTCAGTTATTATCAAGGGACCAAATATAGGTAATTAATAAAAGTGTCTCTTATGAATAAACATGAGGCTTTTACCACTGTCGAATCATTGTAATATTTTAACGGTATATTTTATGTATATTATGTGTGCGTAGTTCTTCAGTACTTCATTTTCACAATTGAAGATTGAACAAATCTCTAAATCCCTAGTCTTCATCATGCTGATAATGGAAGTTGTTTGGAGCAGTATTGTGTAGTATGCTCTATTACTACAGAATGCATCCGATAGGATTCAGATGAGGAGAGATCCGTTATAATTTTAATCTGTGCAAATCTAGCCTTGCCATCAAAAATATCTTTAATAGATGCAGGTACAGGTAGCACCATTAGAAATACTACTAATACAGGTATTATAATAACACCAATCTAAAATTCACACCTCACGTCAGTTTCGGGTACTTCCACTTGCTCGGGCATCAAGCCCCTAGCTAACCAAACTCTTTCCAAAACCTCTCGACTGAATAAAGAAAAAAATCTCCCCAGTAACCCGATATTGAGCACGCATTATCTGTTGCGTTTCACGAACCAGCGGCTCGGGTAGGATGACACTATCCCGAGAGGATGATGTCATTCGAAAATCAACCCTATAAATAATGCATAGAAATCGATTTTGAATGATGGAGCATCAGCTTTTAAAGGTAATACAAGTAAAATAAAAGCTAAAGAACGACACTAAGCGGTTAAGTGCGTTCGGAAAATTTTAACGCTACAGCCGAAGGTTTGAATTTTGAACTTTATTGCGAGCCCATAGAGATATTTTAGAATATTTTGAAAGAAACAATGGTGGTCTCAAAAGGGGTCTACGGGCGGTCTCATCCGCGTGGTCTGTAAATATTAATAAGCTATATAGGACCGATTAATACACGGGTATAAGAAGCCGAATTTTAGTATCACGTGGTGCTGTGATAAGTTTGTATGGTATATCGTAATGTTTCCACAGCGTCTTGTAACTGGAAGGTTTATGGTATTATTACAGATTTTACTTACATTTAAGCATTTCAGAAAACAGCATTCGAATGACGATATGACTGTAAATTATGGTGGAAAACCCATTCAATTGTGTATTATGGTTTTTTATTTTATTTTAACAGATAACTATCTCTTGGATTACGCAATAAATTGTTAACTGAGACTAAAACACAATAGTGCAGTTAAAAATGTAAAAGCTGTAAAAGTTGCTTACCTCAAAAGATAAAGGACACAACATCAGAAGAAATAAAAGACTGTTGAAAGAAATACTTACATTACAAAAACATAATATTTCAAAGTCAAACCCAAAATGGGTAATACTTCAAGGAAGCTTGCCACAACATATGGCAATATTAATCGCTCAATGATTACTGAAAGACATGCAGATACTATAAAGAAATTCTTTTCCCGTCGTAGCTAAGTCACCGCCATAAAAAATCACACAAAAACATACCATGCAAGCTTTTAATTTCCCGGATACATACGTATAAAGAAACCTATCAATTACTATACGTAATCTTAGCGCACAGAATCCGATATGCCATTGATCTTGAAGCTTACGCATTCCTACGGTTTCGTTTAATGTTGAATATGGAAGAAATACGCTTTTTGTGCCTTCGTTTGGGTACCAGTGAATGGACATGTTTTTGGGGATATCGTGATACTGCACCAATAACTTTAAGGAAAATCAGGTTAAGAAAGCGCAGGTTATCTTACTTCAAAAAGGACAACATCCATAATAAATTGGTTTAGTAAATAGTAATCAAAAATACCTACAGATGTTCTGATACCAGATTTCCACATATACAATACTGGTAGTCAAAAGCTGTACAACCTTCAGCATGAAAATTTTACTATCAAACTATGAAAAAAACCATTAAAGTCAACTAATTCTGTATTTGAACTTGTTATTAAAACCAGTACATTTTCAACTTGACAAAAAGAAATGTAATCACGCATACACATCAAACCTAATACAAACAAAGTAACAGTACTAACGTCTGGGTTATGGGTGTACGAGTAAGCGGTTGAATGTGCTCATACGACGCTATTGCCGTGCGAACGGGCTTTTTTTGCTCGATCATTAGTCGACAATTAATGTAGGAACGATGCATCGCAATTCGCACATGTATCGTGGGCAAAGTTGTAAACGGATGTTTCTATTCTGTTGATAGTAGTAAAGAACTTTGTGTCTACGCTCCTTAATTCTTTAGTTATAGTTATTAATTTCAGTTCGTTAATCTGAGAGTTTTTAATCTTAATTATTTTATCTGTAGACCTTTTCTGCATTATATGCTTCGCTATGCCCAAGAGCTGTCAGATATTTTTCGTGAAGTGTTTGGCTAAATTCCATTACCCGCTAGCCAGGTTTACATTTTTTTTGCTCGGATATAACAATGTATATTTCAAAATTGTATGATACCTTCTCGCTTCTCGAAAAATGTCTGTTAGCTTTCCAGCTATTTAGTTTCCCTAAATATCTGATTGTTAATGTTAATACCCGATCTTACAGCTCTGCCATAATATTATGCGAGAGATTTTATCACATCTAAAAAAATATTTTCCAAAAATATTGATATTAATTGATATTTTGAAAAATTGGATATTAATCAACGACGTGTATAACTGTTTCAATCTAAACCAATAAAGGTACCTAATGTAAGTTTTCTTTACCGTATACTTACATTAGTTACCTTTATTGGTTTAGATTGAAACAGTTATCACGTCATTGATTAATATCCAGACTCATATCAATTGCCCTTTTGCCATCACTTGTTTGAACTTCGATGCTGCTACGTGAAAAAAAGCAAGCACCACATCTTGAGTCATAAGGTCATTGACTCGTAGACGAGTTATTTTGTAATTAACACTCGATACTCAGCGCGAACATATTGTGTTACAAAAAACATCCCATACAGATGTAGATATCATTACATAGTTTGATAGATCACTGGCTGTTCTTTAATACCCTTTTATAGTATTCGGGTCTTTATGTTTCTTATTCTTTATTGTATTCTCTCTTTTGGCCTTTATGTCAGTGTCAAAATTCTCTTTTACAATATCGACCAATTAAGTAGATGAGCGTATTATTACATATATTTTTCCTACTAAGTAGTTAAAATTTAAAACAACCGAATATTAAAATAAAGTGTGGGTAGTTCGACCAATAAATTATGACTGAGAAAAATTGGTAATTTTGGAAATTAAAAACGTCAATTCAGCTACAGTCCATTCGAAGATACTTGAAACTCGAAAAGCTCAGGAATTCAAGAATTCAAGAATTAAAAATAAATGGTCCCTTGATGAGCTATCGCCGACCCAGTTCCTGTTCTATTCCCTCGTAATAAGAATACCATTTAAGGTCGATAAAACCACGAATATTGTTCGAGATTTAACTATAAAAGGGAAATGTGAATTGAACCTTAACCCTTCGTGTTAAGGTGGTGGATATCGTGAAAGATGCAATCGAACCAGCTGGTTTTGCACGGATGCCTGCTTAATTGGGACTCAACGATTCGACAACCGAATAATGGTCAGCCAAACTATTAGTCTTCAAAAAAACCTTTGACTCTGATGCCCTTCGAAATACGAATTACGATTGCATTTAAAAACTTTGAAAGGTCCTTTTGTTTCTAAGCCAATTATACTGGGAGATTTAGGAGACTCGGAAAGAATACACGTGCCAACAAATTGGTCTTATATCGATGGCTGTATTCGAACCTGTTTCAGCACATTCTTGCGCGCAATTATCAAGAATTTGCTTGCTTATTATAACCTTTGCTCGGTTTACAAGCGATAATTGTTGGGCATTTCGAGGACCATGTGCTCGGTGGCTCATTTATTTATGGTTGGTTAAGTGCACTTAAAACACCGGATTGTTCTTGAGGAAGGTATAATTAATCTTATTAAAAACAAAGTGAATCACCTGAAAAGTTCACGAAAATATATTTTGACTTAAATGATCTTCTTAAATGATGACGCTTCCCTTATTCAATCCAATATCGTTTAGAGAATATATATACGAAAATATTACTGAAATTGCAATACCTACTCTGTTTTTAGCATGTGCTTAACACCAAATGTGCTCGGGACACATGTGCACTTGATACGTCATAGTCACTGTCACTGTCAGGCTTTGAACTAATCTAACATTAATCAGGACTGAAGCTCTGTTTTGAACTTATTAATATTTAATTAAATGTAGTAGTCAATGAAGTTTAGCTTTGCTACTCCGAAAGTCTTAAATATTCGTCTTTTCAGACCAGCCACAATATGGATATAAACACTAACTTTCGGCTTTAGGTTTCCCCTGTTGTTTCAGGAAAATCCTGAAGTTTCCGTCTCTAACCCATTAGTGACTTGCATTTGCTACATTATACAGAACTCTCAGGATCTCAGATTCTACAGATTTCCTGAGAATATTTCCTTTACCATTCCTTTAATTGTTAATTTCTACACTCACAGACAGCTTTGACGATGTTTTCCTTCACCGGTACAGCAGTCTGTTGGCATTTCACTTTTATATAATCTTACCTCAAAGCGCACTCGTCGACATCAGTCTCGCACAAGGACCCGGTGAAGGTGGGCGGGCACTCGCAGGTGTAGGAGTTGAGGCCGTCGATACAAGTGGCGCCGTTCTGGCAGAGGTGGCCGGGGCAGTTGTCGATGTCGATTTCGCAGTTCTGACCGCGGTAGCCTGGGGAGAGGAAAAGTTTGTTAATGATGGAGCAGATGATAATAGTGAAAACGTAGGAAGAAAGTAACTTGTGTATGGTGATACAGTAGAAGCAGATGATAAAACTGAAGGGAGTGACAATATCAAGTTTCTTTATGAATATAACAATTTTCAAAAATACCAGGTAAAATAACCAAATGATCGGGGTAAATATCAATTGAACTCTTAAAACATATGAAATTGATGATTGTCTTTAAATAAATATTATAATATGGAAATAACAATAACATAATTAATAATACGGTATGTGTAAATAACGCGTAAGTAAAAACGTGAAGAAATATTGCTAACTGCAAACCACAAATCGACAAAAAGTGTACAGTAACAGTAACTAAGACTAGACAGCAAAAAGCACATCATCAACGGCAACGAAACCGATTGCGAGCCAGACGTAATCCAGAGGTTCTAATTAAGTGTCGAAGGCCTTCGCCCATCAGTTGGGTCATACAACGGACTACAGTACGCTGATTAGCGAGTCGGCAATCTCATTACCTTCATTAACCGCTGGGTGGGTTCCCACGAGCGCCACATGTGCTCTGTTTATGAGATGTGAAAAAAATTAACGGCACCCGCTTTAAATCCATCCGCGCGTTTTTATATTGTAACGTATGCGAACTCGGATAAACAGAGGCAGCTAAAGTAAACCTTGGGAGTCTCTGGATAGCTGCACGCAAAAAATTAAGCCACGAATGGAAGGCAGAAACAAAATTAAAGCTCACAAGTCAGTATTGAATCTGGCTTTAGTAACGATGATAAAAGAAATAAAAAGAAACAATAGACAAAATGAAAACAATCAAAATGAATAGATATGTTATCTAGCTAAAATAATTGAAATTTTAAGGAAGCCAAGAATTCGAATAGAAATGAAAAAAATAAAAATCGTAATTGCTTATTCAAATTATTCAGCCTAATTAACTTACAATGGAAAAATATCGCAAAATTAAAATCATAAAAATGTCGCAGTCCACAGATGGTATGGACGATTTACGTTATTCAAAGAATTGAAATGAAAATATGGCGAACGAATGTCTTAATTGGAATTTAATCCACGATTCCTATTGGTGATTAGAATGATGATTATTATTTTATGCCGTTGTGTTTCTTGCTTTTGTTTCCAATCTTGGCTGTGTAGGCCTAAAATGGTAATGTTGTACGCCATAAATGCTGAATCAATACGGCATAAAAACTGAATAGGAAGTTCCCACAAAACATGGAAAACATGGCCTTTCCAAACTCTATGTTCCTTGATGATAAGATGTAATTGTGATATGTAATAAGTCACACTAACATTTATGCCAAAAACTAACAGTAAAATCCACGACTTTCTTGCCATTTTCTACAATATCGTGTTGATTGTCTGAATGAATGAATGCAACTCCGTCTGTGAATGGAGCCACTAGACTACATACGATTTGTCACAAGCAAATTGATTGAGAAATATGGGGCTAATTGTTCAATTAGGACTAATTATTGCAGCGCCAATTGCTACAGATAACATATCTCTAAGTACCTATCCATTGCTACGTCTGTGTTGAGTTTCAATACCTTTATACATTATATTATAGGTAACACCGTTATTATATGGTTATTCGAATAAAAATATATCTATGCTATTGCTAAAAGTTTCATGTGCTTAGGAAATTCGCAAATTAAGCAAATGAGGTCAAAGAATTCCCACCAAACGTACAACACGTGTGACTATATCTATTTGATTTTTATCATTATAAGATGGTTCAATCGTATCATTCAGTTTTGTTATTATAAAATGCTATATGAACCAAATTGACTGTAAATTTTGATATTCCAAAATCAGAGTTTCATAAACCATGATTACTTTAACCTCAAGGTTCAAGCCTCCGACCATTGGTTTCTAGCAATGCTCACTCCATTCACAGTAGTATTATAATGGAAATTGTTTACGCTATTATGCATCGAATCGCCCACGCATAAAACGTTTAGTCGTACAACACTACAAACGGGACAGCTATCCCAACAATAATAATCGTAAATGAATATTTTATGGTATTCATAGACGTTGCATCATACATATAATGCAGAATACAGAACACTTGGTAATACAAGAGACATTTAAGAATCAAAATTAGCTTTTGACAATGTCATTAACATTGGTGTGAGAGTTCCACCACCCTTCATTCCCATACGTATGGACAATTAATTAATATACGGAAGCTGTTATGCTGTTCAGACTATTTTTGGAACGGGACACATGTAGCCATTAATATTAAGACCTTGATACTTATATTCTTGGCAATAGGAGTTGAAATCTTTTATTCAAAAAGAGCATTAGGAAGCAGCACTTGACGATACATTAAACATGTGTGTGGCGACATGTTGATGCGACGGTGGAACCGGTAGCGGTCAAATATTTGATCACGAAAACTATATGCTTGAAAATTCAAATTTTGGTATAGAATTTCAATTTAATTTGTTACACGTCACTTTCGTGTGACGTGTAAAGGACGTCTGAACGGATTTTAAATCTAAAACCATTCTCCTATGTAAGGAAAGTGCCAAAAATTAAATACATTTAATATAAAGTATTTAGTAAACTTTGAATCACATAAATTGTAAACGAACTTGAATTTGACCAACAGTCAACGAAAGCGCTTGTTCGAAACGAAATAGATTGTCAAGTGCTAGTTACCAATTCAATCGACAGCTTGTTAATAAAAATTCCGATTTCCTGTCCTTTCCCACACATTTGTGTACTTGTAAAGTCATTAACAGTGAGAAATCTAAAGTGGCTTGATGGATCGAGTCCTCAGGACTCCGAATGGTATTTAATAAGTGTAGGGTAATCAGATAGATTTGAAACACCACTAAGATATTATGCTGACTGTTCTCGCTCCCATTAGGGAAGTTTGTCCGGTAATAAAACCATCTGTTTATTGGAGAAACGGTTCCGAGCGAGTTCGTCATTCCATTCTACCTCTAATTTCTACTAAATTATTTAACTATTGTGAAGATAGCAAGGGATTTAGATTAAAATGAATGTTTCGTAGTATTCTATAGAATTTCAACAATTCTCGTAGTCTTTTGTTCCGTCTCATGATTTAATATAAGTGTCCGGTAATGGATTATGCATTAGATGGTATAAGTAATAAGTTAGAGATTCTTTGCCGAAATTTCGTAAATCCTAAACCAAAGAGAAACTATTCCTATAAACTAATTTGCACGAGCAATTGAGGCAAAAACTCAGCATCCGCTACTCGGGTTCCGCAATCACTCTCATTCTGCCGTGGCGACCGTGGCGTAATGCAGCTAATGAAGACGAGATGCGCCAACACCACGAACTATATAAAATTGTGACGTAACCCCCATTTCGTTTTACTGCGAGCACGGAGTCAGTAATGCTCACGCCTATCTTCTGCTCCATTCACACCATTCTCATCTTAATCACTTGGGCTTACAGACGAAAGTTCCGTAAAGTTTGAAGTGTGAACATCAAATTTTGTTTTAGGATTCGTATCATTATTAAAATTTCCACGAATTACACAGGTAATGGTTTTAATGTTGTGTATTTGCTTCATATCACCGTCGCCAGTCAAATTTTCAAATACGAATAAACCCGAATCGACTTATCGTATTTTTTTCATTTCATAAAGCATAAAGCGGTCATGGAGGCAATTACGAAAGGCTAAACATTAGACGCTATAAATCTTAATATTAGCACGACAGTATCTGGACTGGCGATCAAATTGATTTAAAGTGCTGCCCAAATATGAAAACATTTAAAATTAATTATGACAAATTTGTTAGCTAAACTAGCGATTAAACAGAAGAGGAGGTACGTATCTAAAAAGCAGAAGATATTACAAAGATAAGAGTGAATAAATGTATATTCTAGAGCAACAACACATCAACTGTAATAAAGCTTTACGCAATAACATTATGACGTTTAAAGTAACACTACAAGTGCATAACCAACTCATTGATAAATGGTGGCTGACTCAGAATTTCTAGAATCGTAGTATATAAAGCAGTTTTGTTTAAATCAGAGTGGGCTTTGATATTAGATTGCAACACTGGTCCGCTTGGTTCTACAAACGCTGTATAAATATCAATAGAGAGGGTATTTACAACTAGACTATAATTTGTCTAAGTGCTGCTTTCGAACCGGCCCGTTCGTGGCCGCCGCGGGCCATCGCCGGCTTAGCCATAGACTAATGACGCGTTATCAGATAGACACGCAACAGGCATTATATTCGAGTTCTTTGTACCTTTCATTTCTACGAACGCTTCAAATTCAATTTTTGTTAATTTATTATGAGTAAGATTTCCAAAAAGCGTTGTATCTTTATTTTGAAATTGGTCCTCTTAAATTACGTATGTAAATTTATGCATTTTTTCAAATTCATCACCATTAAATGTACGAGCGAATTTAAATTGTTTTAAATTTACCTAAATCATATCTACGAAATTTCACCAACTATCTCAGTCGAGTTCGCCTTCCCTGCTTAATAATCTCTGTATTACTTACTCTGGGTTACTTTAGTTCTAAAAAACGATTTGGCAGCAAACTGTCAATGCCAATTTTGAAACTAAAACTTTCGTAAACAGACACTTCCCAAACACCTATTGCTTATCACACAAATATTTTTTATTAAATTCTGACCAGTTTTCTTGATAGTCGGATTCTTTAACCAGCCAATGAGTGCCGTCTGGGTCTAATCAAACTAATTCTCAAACCAAACCATAAAACCTACCTATTGATGACGTCACCAGTTGTAAAATCAAAATAGGCTAGAAAATTAAAGCACATTCGCATATAACGAGGAAACAGTGGGAGTGCAAGGGATGTGGGCGGCGGATCTGGACGAGAGTAATGAGCTGACGACGTTATAATAACTTCCATTGTACACTTCATAGTGATAGTCTTACACAAGGATTCCTTGTAGGTGTTAAATAGAGAAATGATGAAGAAGTAGGATTCCCTGCGTGACATGGACACGCACAAGACAAGAACACACCCAGGCCAGAGCCAGAAATTTAAGTTACTCATCGTTCATACCACAGCTCCTCTAGGAATCGAACCCAGGCAGCGCAGTCGTCACGAAAGAAAATAAGACAGAGACAAAAACAAAGAAGAAAGATAATAGAAAATATCCGTGTTAAGTATTACACTGCAACACAAAAGAGGGCATTAATTTATCACTCAAATTACAAGCATGCCACTTTGAACGTAACTCATCAATAAAAGCTCTGTGTATCAGTTTCTTATCTTTAGCGGATTTGAAGTCCAATTTTATCGTGATATTTTACTCTGTTGTGGTCTTTTCATCTCCACCCCGTTATTTTATTTTTTATTTCTCTGTTTTGTAACCCGGTACTTGACTTTCATCCTATTTACTTTGCTTAGAATTGGCTCAGTAGTAACAACCTAACTTTCATCGCAATTTAAGCTTAAATTGGCATTGTAACATACGATCATTTTCCCTCTTAGCACCTAACAAAAATGTCTGTACAGATTGATTGAACAATCCCTGCTTTACAAGAAAATAAAGTTGCTACCACAACTTTTATAGACGAAATCAATTACATAGTTAAGTACGATTTACATCGAGCGGTACAGACTAGAATGCAGTAGCAGTAGGAATCAGTTAAAAACAAGTATAGTTGCAAATCCTTCCATGTTTATGGAGGAGACCATGTACGGAAAATGGTCGAAGCATTTAAATGGGCATTAACACCGATTAACTTTCAGATTCGGAATGGGTCACCTTATACGACGTATTGGATTTGGTGCCGAAATGCGAATGAAGATAAGAGCAAGACGTGTGGTGACCATTCGATTAGTTTTCGATTCGGTTAAAAACGTTGCTGATTTTAAAGAAGTGGTTATTGCATTTGTAATATGACACCTTTTACTAAAACTTTGAATAACAAACAAAGCTACGAGATTATTTACTGAAACATTGTAACTGTGTACGTATATTGATGTACAAACGAAGCAGAGATTTGAATTATGAGTTCAAATTCATGTTTCTGGTCTGGGTGTGTGTTTTGTCCTGTGTGTGTCCATGGCACCCACGACACAGGGAATCCTAGTGTGAGCTGTGAGTGTGAAACGTAAACTAGCCGTTCAAACCAATCATCTGGAAACTTAACAAAACCGAATCATCTAGAAATTAAACGGGAAAAGAACTCACCAGTGGGACAATCACACTCGTATCGCAGCGGATCCAAAGGCTTGCACCTCCCACCGTGCAGACATGGGGACGGCTCGCAAGGAACGTACTCCGCATCACAGTCCCTCCCCGTGTACCCAGGTTCACACACACAGGTGTAGGACCCGTGGGTGTTGAAGCACCGGCCGTGGTGGCAAGGGCCGGAACCGCTCGAGCACTCGACCACGTCTTCCGTACATCGGGCGCCGGTGAATCCTGGGGGACACACGCAGGAGTAGCCAGCCGCTGTTGTGTTGTCCGCGACGCAACGTCCTCCGTTCCGACAGGGCTGGGACGCGCAGTGGTCTTCGTGGGAGCATTCAGCGCCTGGAGACAAGGAAATACACATGAATACAGGTTCTTGGCTTCACATATTAAGGGAATATTGTTCAGGCTGTGTAATGGTCAACTTGAAAATTCTGATTGTCAAATAAAAAAATATCTGAGATGTAATGTAGTAGTTTTATTTTGGACTCATATTTCAAAAAGCGCGAACAAAAATAAAGAAACAATAAAACTTCTACGAAATATTTAAATATTCTGCACACACGAGTACATTGTAGGTACTATTTAACTACTTAACCGGCTCAATCCTAAAAACTCGGCATAAAAACAACCACGAGCTGATCTTTTTTGCTTTCCCATCATTTAAAATTCAAAACTAATTAACGGACGTGTGAAATGTGAGAATGTGCTCGTCCGCGGTTTGCTGGCAACAAGGCGGCTACACACGTTACTGCAAGCATGACATGCTTGATTGAACAAACATTCGGTAGAAGGTAGAATATTAATAGGTAGGGAATAGGTAGAATAGCGGCAACGTGTATGTAATACGCAATGTTCAAACATACTACAAATGCTGTGAAACGGCGTAAAATAAAGATTAACAGAATTTTCCTAGCAGAATCAAGGAAGGTGATTCCACAATAGGTGGTAAAAATATTGTAGGTTCAAGGACCTCACCAATAATAGGTACTGCCTTATTCCACAAAAATAATATAGCGTATTTGTCAGACCTGTTTAACACTTCGTATCCATACATTTAAATATTCGAGGAGCCGTGAGCTTTAACTTGATTGCTCGGTTTAATAAGAAATATGTATACTTAATAAAGACTAATTGTGATCTTGCATCATCGTGTATAGTCGCGCTAATAACAAGCCATCGACAGCGAATCAATGTGGTTCATTTGCCGTTTAGGATTGACGACATCAATAAATAGCTTGATATGAAACAAATTTAAATAATTTACGATACTAACAGAACATTGGCTCTTTGCTAATCAAGTATTAACAGCGATATAACACCGGTCCCATAAACGCTGGACCGCTACTGAGTAATTGCTTTGCGGAACTTTTATAGGTTTACATAAAGTATAAGTTTACATAAATAAAATTGAGTGGATTTTATATGGGTGTTAATTTATTGCAGGTGATTTTTATTAAGAAAAACTAGCGAGGACCGCACATAGTAAATGTCTATTGCAGTGCGATACAAATAAAAGTATAAACAAACCGTAGAAACATACAATCTCATCTAAGCAATAACCTCGAATAGAAAAGTGTGAGGGTGACATAACTAATAGACAATTTAACCCAATTCTAACATAAACTGCGACAATTCTAAAAACCCCTTTTCACTCGACTACGGCGAAGCAAAATGAAAGTTTTTTCAGTTGTTCCATAAACCTATTTATTTTTTTTAAATTATCTGATAAATTTTGCGATTGCAAACCACAGTACAGTAGTTACTATAGTATCAGAATCAGATATCGAATGACATGAGAATAACGGTGGTCTTCGACCAAACCATAAAACTTACACAACATAGCAGAGCTTACAAAAGCCTTCCTTGAAAAGACATAAAATTAAGACTTCAAGATTTCTCCTATAATCGCGGCGAACCAACATTGCAGTACATCAATCAGACTTACTTTGATTACTTTATACGTTTAGTGGTTAACTGCTGATCTCGTTAAGCTTGTAACAGATTTATGGATTCGCTTCTGATAATAAAGGATTTAATTTTATTACAGTCGCTTCTAGCATTTTACCCACATCATCAAGATTTAGATTTAGCTCAGAACACTTTATTTTACCTATTTCAACATTAGTTACCGTTAATTATGTAGTTTCGCAAATTAAGTTTGTTATTGGGCAGTTAGTATAGAATTATGCCTGATTGTGGAAACGACTGTAATAAATGTCAAATACTTGATGAGATTCTTTATCGAGAACCTGCACATAGGCTTAAGGTCTTTCTCTAGGTATATTTTCTGAGAGGACCATTGGGGACCAAGTAAAAAGACGTACAATTTAGCAAACCCATAATAGGTATCAATTTTGCCCTCAATTGAAAAGTTTTATTGAAGACTGCAGATTGTCAGAGCATAAGAATGAAGATCACATCAAAAGCATACTTGTTAAGCATAAAAGACTCGAAAATATTGTCGGATAAAAAGTTGTGATCACAACAGAAGTCGAATAATCCCATTACAAATAATTTCAAAATGAAACGAAATTCATTTTCACATTGACCCTAAGCAGCTCTAATGAGCGCGCTCATAGAATCAAACTTAATCTTAAAAGAATCCGATCCGTTGGGATTTTACTGCTTCACAGGTCAAGATGATAACAGAGCTGTCGATATTGAATAAATTTCCATTTTATTTTAAATCACCTATAACGAGACACAGGAAATATCTCAGTCAGGATTAAAATATTAAGAAATAGTAATAAGGTATGGTATGAAGGGAATGCAACTGTTATAATATTTTAATAGTGGTTTTATAATTTAGACTAGACTGCACACAACTGAAAACACAATTTAGGTACTAACCCGCGTAAGATAAAAAAAGTACGTCAATAATGTCTGAAGCTTGGCAAAACTTATGAAACTCAGTCTTTAATTTAAAGGAAATACATACATAAAATATGTATAGTATTAGTTAATAGAAGTAAATTGCGAGTAAAACAAGAAAGAGGAAAGACGTTACAGATGAAGATGAAAATATCCATGCAAAGCTTTATTTTAAATTACAAAATCTCCAATAGTGATTTTGATGCTTGGTTTCATAATTGGACCAATGTAGATAAACAAACACAAGATCTGTATCATTGCGCTCGCATACCAAATTTGTCACCAATTTAATTGGAATGCTTAGCTAACTAATCGACGTGCGCCAAACGACACAAAGAATTCGGTTGATTGGTCGAAATAGGCTCAATTGAGATAATGGATGCTGCTCCAATCTTATGCAAGTTTCACGCTCACTTTGACTGTCATACTGAGAACATATTTATCTATATACTTGATAGAGATAAGCTTTATAACCAACTAAATAATTCTTATTTGTACTATATTTGGAGATGTGAGCTGAAGGAATATTTTTGAGAATTGATTTTTTAGAAACCTTGAGATTTCATTTATGAGAAAGTTCATTGCACTACTTAAACAAACTTTAACCATTGAAATAGATAATAACCACTGAGACGAAATTCTACTGCTGGATCCATCTATAGTACCTATGGCTAATTTTAACCTATAATAAACGAAAGGTCAATTGAATTTGTTAACGTTCAACAATCGAAATCGAATCGAGAAAGCCACCTATTTGAAAATAAATAAATGAATAAAAAAACAGTTCAAACAAAAAATAAACAAGTAATGGAACCATTTCCAATTTCCTGTAAGGCTTAAAGGTTAAAACATACATTTCTCCATTAAGCATCTGCCCATACGAACACCTAATCATCTTTAAAATTTCATGACATTTTATTACGAAACTTGTTATAGCTGCATGAAATTCTGGTGACAGAGATTGCTATTTATGTTCCATTAATATTTATTCAGTTGCACGCGGTAGTTCCAATAGTAATGGATATTATGTTGGACCGTAAACGATAATCAAACTAGTTCTCGAGACATTGATACGTTTAAGAAGGAAACTAAAATCGTTTTACTTTCTACTTCCTTCCGCTCCTCGACATTTAATTTGGGATATGCTAATTTTTGTGGCATTTCATCAAAAGATTAACGATGTAAAATCGATATCCGTAGATCCCTTCAGAGATATAAGTCGGATGGTAGTATTGATAGAGCGTCATCGATGACCAAGTCCAGTAATTAAATGTACTTACAATATCGTTCACGGTTAAATATGGGCTAAAATTACGAACTACGTAATGTCGTAAGGGTTCGGTATGTTAAATTGGTCCAATAGAAAAGGACGGCGACACGAAATTTAACAGTAAAGTCTCCTAACATCATAAAAGAGAGTAAGTACTTTAGTGACATTTGAAAGAATTGACGAAACTTCTGAAAGTTACGGAGTTGACTGTCTAGGCAAATAAAAAACAAAAAAGTTGTAACCTAACTTCTTTCTAAAAGCGAATGAAATTTAGCAGGGAAACGAAACAAATTAAAATTGTTTCTGCTGCCCAGTCCATAATTGCATGGCTATAAAGATGGCGGCGATTGGCGCTTTATTTTTTGTAATTCCCTCTGTATGGCGGTGACGAGTTGGAATAAGCTCGGTGTAAAGGGAGAGACGTGAAGCGATTATGACGATTCTGACCTTTATGATGTAAATAAATAATTCATAAACACGCCACATTACTAAGTGACTAGATCGTAGGTTATAGGTTTACTACTACTACTACTACAACTATGGTTTTATGTAATTTAAAAAAATGACCATAAAAACAGAAACAGGGAATGTTTCTCCTCAATTTAAACTAAAACTTCAAGTAAAAATGTTGCTCTCGCAGATGATATAATTATTTGGAAATCTTCAGAGCAGATAACAGCGATATTTTTGGAATAGCAGAGGAACTAGGTAAATTCAAAAGTAACTCTCAATAGAATCATTGATCTAAAAATTATATAGATTATTGCACAAACACTAACACGAACTTTCAACACCGAATAGAAACGAAACCAACGAAACTGCACTGACACCTAAAATCAACCGAGCGTCCTATCTCGCGATCTAATCTCTGACCTATGGTGAAGGATTGATATAAGAATTGAACCTCAACGGGAGAAAGGCCACCCGCTCTCAAGCTATCTCTTGTGCCATTATCAGCCACAGCCTGACACCTGCCCCGCTACGCAGTCTATGATGCAACGCCAATTATACGCTAAGATTTATATCTGTGGACCATTCACAGCTTCCTTTGACTTTAATAATCTCGTTTTTAAATATACTTGAGTGAGCAGTAAAATAGTTTAAATGATAAAACTTATTTATATCTAGGCAGTAGCAGCTAGCAGCATCCTGCAGTTCCTACAACTTCCTATTCATTCACAGCAATTACAGCCAAATCCAACGATTAAAAAGATCGAAGTGCTGTTTGAATCTAAACTAGCCTAATTTACGTGAACATCACAACATCTAACGAATGAAATCACTCAACCATTAGCTATAAGTGACTATTAAAAGACCTCATCACATACTTAATAAGAAAAAACGTAACAACCATCTAGTGTGCTAAGTAACGACCATCAATGGTAAAGAACAGCAAGCTGACCATTACATAAACTGGGCTACAGAGGAAACTCACTTCGTTCACACAAAACCGGAATCCGACGGAACACTTATGATAGACCGTTACACACTAAATCCGAGGAAGCTACAATTTCTACACCATCCACACGGATTATCAAAGAGAACCCAAGTAGTTTACCTAATTCGTAGACACCAAAACAAAAATTGAAAGCCGCATTTTTAATTACACAACCTACTGAGAAACCAGTCGACATAATTCTTGTTGACAACATAATTGTGCGTGCAGCCAAAAGTGTTGAAGATGGCGGATTAAAAATCAATTAATTTTAAACTTTATTTGGAAGTTATAAAGTTGTAAAACAATTTGTTGGCGTTAAATAGGAAATGCCTAAATTGAAAGAAGATGCTAATAGTTGAGGCACTTCAGACAACTTTCAAAACTAATCGTTTCAAGTTTTTCTCCCAAAGATTGATCGTCGATATCACACTATTGACTTTTGATTTTAATAGTTGAAGAAATGCAATTGAAACGTAATTTAATTCATCATATTACTTTTGATTAATTGCCTATACAACGAAAACATTGACATGGGCAAATACTATGTTGAGTATAAAGGTAAGTATTATTGAATTAAACAAAATTTTATGAAGATAAATGGTAGAATCTTAACTCATTTCTAACCTTTACTTGTATCATTCAAACGGTTAAAATTAAACCAAGCTTACCTACAATAGCACTAGCGTGCAAAATTGAGGGGTGCAAGATATTAACACTGCCATTTATTATATGTCTGTCAGTTCCGCAAAGCATAATCCTTGTACCTCATAGAGCAAACACACCTGCTGTTATTACTCATCAGAAACAGTAATCAATTACCTAATATAGGATAACCTGTTGTATTAACAAAGAGCATGTCTGAGAAGCATTCACAACAACTATAAACGCGCAAACATTCATTTATGTAAACAAGTGACTCGAGCGTTAGTAGGCGTAGTTGTTCTGATTAAAGATTAACAATTTATCCATTATTACACCTATTTTTTACTTCAGGACCTTTTATTAAGTAAAAGTATAATTTAAAGTGTTTTCACTGATTACAAACGTAATGCTTGTGTAGATTGCATGCAATCGAATAGTGAAGCACCGTTGGGCACTGTCAATACTTGGGTAGATGGGACCATAAAAATTCTACACCTTCTGAGAGGGCCCAGCATAGCGACATAAAAAAGTAAACGCATCCAAAATTTACACAACACATAATAAATAACATATAATTAATTAACAAAACATGATTCCATTCTCACCATTACCTGGGTTGTCTGGGAGAAACTGCCAACCAAGTCCACAATAAAGCAAATAAGAAAGTACTGTAACACAACTAACCTGTATATCCCGGAGGACAGTCGCATTCGTACGAGTGCAGCGAGGTCAGTCTACACGTCGCCCCGTTCAGACACGGCGCCGAGTCGCAAGCCGCTGGTACCCGGATCTCACACAGTGATGCGCTGAAGCCGAGGGGGCAGTCGCAGGCGAAGGACGGGGGCGCCCCACTGAGCCCCGGCCGCACCCGGCAGGAGCCTCCGTTCTGGCAGCGGGGACTCGACTCGCTGTGGCACGGGTTCAGATGCTGGCAGAACTCGCCCGCGTACCGAGATGTGCAGCTGTAACAAACGAAACACCATTAGTTTGTGACAATGACGACTCTTGAAAGGAACGTCGGAAAGAAAAAAATTAAGAAGTCGAAGCTTTCTCGATAAATTTAGGAAATCTGTTGGATAAAAAGGTTTAAAATGAATGTTGTTATGATTTCTTGTATGTTTAAACATGGGCCATAGCGTGCTTCATCGTAGGCCGCTTTAAGCAGCTTCTTCTAAACATTAATGTAGTTGTAACAAAACCAGTAATTTACCGTTAGCTATTCCCACTGGCTTAGAATAATCATGAAGTGTTAATATCCAGTTCATTAACAGACTAAATTCCAACACACCTAATATCCATTCGTTATGAATACAAAACTCATCCAAAATCCCAGGTACATTCGCATAAAATCAGAGCCTACATGTACAAACAGTGGGTAGTGGGCGGGTGAGCCCTATCGGACCCAGGGCCGGACGTCGCCATAAATAACGCAGATACGTCGCGACGCACGCGTTAGCTTTTGTGGAATTCGAAGCTATGCAATTGTTAAAAATAGAAAATCAAGCTTTTAGGAGTGAATAAAAACAGTAAACTAAAATATAAAACAATGAAAGAGTGAGATTTGATTGGGATAAAAAGAACTGTAGCCAAACCTATGAAGGAATGAATGATACCTGAACGTGTAATAAATAATTATGTGCACTGAATGTTTCATAGGTTGCTTATAGGCGGATCATTAGGGTAATTATAGTTCAAAAACAATTATACAAAAAGGCTCTAGAAAATTATTTAAGATCGAAATTTCATTCCATTAAATATCCATAATTATTTCCAAAAAAAGATGAAACATTGAAAAGACATGTAGGAAATTAAACAAGCAATCTGTATTCTTGGCTACGGAAACCGAAAGATCATCGAAGTACAGTCCTGACAGCCTGCCAGGATTCATGTGGAATGAAGTTGGAAATTTATCCGCAAAAGGAATGAACGCATGACTTTCCAAATATTAAAGCTCTTTTGATTCACATGTCACTCAAGCAAGAAATATATCGATCAGACGCTGACATCACACATCCGAAGAATGAACATGAGACTAAGAGACCAGTTACATAATATATTCACCTAAATAAACATACAAAACAACGTACAGTTCTATCAATAAAAAAGTAATTTGAATAAAATTATGGATCATCTAATTTCGTATAATCAAATATGACACCGATTACATTCATTCCTACAATACTCCATTTCTAAGGTAAAACTCACTCCCACCCACACATATTAATTTCAAGCTACGAAGTCAATTTCGTTTATTATCTCGCCCAATATTGTTCCTCCATAGGTGTTTGTGGGAAAATAATCAATGAAATACCAATCTGAGATATTCATGGACTTGTAATGTTCAACGTGTAATGTATTCTTCGATAAGAAATTAACATTTTATTTCTACTTTGGCTTGTCATAGACTTTTCTACGAGTACAGATGGAACGAAAAGTTATGTCTCGTTTTGGTTACAGTCATTGATGTTTTTAGACAAAATCCTTGTATATTTTCACACGTTCATTTATTTAGATATATGCGTTGCATTCCTGCAAATAACAATAAAGGCATTGAATGTAACCAAGATTCAAGTTGAAACGAACCTGTATTTTGTGAGGCCGCGTGGGAGGCTTCACGATTCAAGTTCCCTGCTCACACCCACGCACTGACCTCAGATTGAAGGTGGATGCACTTATACACCATAATAAATTCACCATATATTTTACTGCAAAGCTTTTGTTATCCGTAACCCCGACGATACATCATTCAAATCATATCGATGTGAAAGTGACTGCTTCCGACGCACGATATAAAACGAGATAAATAAACATTATTATGACGTTTGCGAGAGAGATAAATGAGACGTGAAGACTACCGAGCGGTTAATTGCCTCGTAACAAGAAAACAATACGGCGACGTCGCAAAAAGATGACACCAGCCGGCTACCTGCTCGGGCGCAGGCGATTATCTTTCAAAAATAATAAGCGCCCGCGAAAACTGGCCTTTGTTCGTGGAGTGAAGCGATTTTCTAGAAGCTAAATCTTCATTATGGGGCGCGCAATAAATTATTGTTGAACCTATCGCAGATCTAATTACGGTGTTTGGTGAAAAAGGACGCGCCGTGGGCAGACACGAGCGGGCGACACAGTGTCGGTTGTCGGAGAAATTGTGTCGGTGTGTCCGGGGCGTTGTTTATGCCTACAGTGTTCGTTGTCTAGGTGGAAAGGGGATCCGGCGAGGCCAGTGTAGGCCAATAATTTATTTGCGCCGACAGGAGATCCCGTGTCGTCGAGAGCTCGGGCCGAGTGCGCCCGCAATAAATAAATAGCGTTGCGTGTAACCGTTGTCGGTTATTCGATATTCTGTAACGTTTGTGAACTTTCTGCGCCAATCTGAACATCTTTAACAATAGATTGTCTATTAGTTAAGTCTTTAGCTGATAATGTTTACACGATTCAACTGGTTCATTTGCATTGTCTTTCTAATGAAGTGGGAAAGTAAATCACTGTTATAATTGATATATTGATTCCTTAAACTAACAACTACTTAGGTACACAATTCACATAATTATGTAATTAATTTTTTGAACTAACATTTTTTAAAAGTTGATCATGTATTAAATTTAGATTTTAGAGTTGATATTGCAAGAAAAATGAATAACATTCCTATTATAACTTTATACCTTGAATGGAATTGTACCCTTCTCCATTACAAACATGAAATAAACAACAATACAGAATTACAGAAATCAGCATGACCGTAATACGAACGATAAATTAACGTTTGTTTTATAAAAAACGTGTCAATTTAGGTTCCATTATAACATTTACCTTAATTGTGAATAGATAAGAAAATAATTATCTATCGTATAACAAATATTTACAAAGAGATATTATTATTTATGCATATAGTCCAAATTAATTTCATTCGTACGCGTTTTTGCGATCCTCAAATTTTAAGTCTAGATGATGCTTGGATGCTCTATTAAGAAAAATCATTATAATTCGTAACATCAATGAAGACAATTATTTCACGGGGTTATAAGAATACTTCGAAGCATCTTGACAGCCTCGTGTCGTTCGTAGAAGCGCGCATGTTGCAGCTATCTGATGACGGTGTACGCGCACGATACGCATGCGCACTACTACACGCCCTATCGCCACGCTCCATCGGGCCCGCAATAGCAAACAAACTTATTCTCTCATTTCACAGAGAATACTAGAGTATGCTACACCGAGAATAGAAGACAATAGAGAATGCTAGAGCTAGCAATAAAGATAATAATGACATTTGTTCTTATTATAGCTACTGCAGATGATCGCAGTAATATTTAATGGGACAATAGGTAAAAATGACACTTCAAAAGAGTAATATCTAGGAGATGAGAAGGAGAATAACGGAGAAATTTAGACCACTGAAACGATAACTGATCTATAATATTATAAGAAATTGGTGGCAGTCTTCTCAGAAAGATATATTTATTAATTCCAAGGAGTTTTCAAAAACTTAGCTATATTCCACGAATGCTAACGTAAGTAAAGGAAACGCTACATTAGATACAGAACACACCAAAGAGAAACTTTCCGCTTATATTGAAGACGATAAAGATAACAATACAGCAGAGATTGACGGAGATTTACTAGCAATTCGCAAGAACGCAAACACAAAGGTGGAAATGCAAAGTGTTTGTAAACATGATACAATGCTATAGCGAGCGTGTCGTGTTTATGCTAAATGACGAACACGCTGTCGATTACGACAGCTTGATGAATATGGATTTGCTGAAAATCACGTGCCAACTACCACTGTTGTGTTAATACTGCAGCTTGCAGCTTGCAACTGAATCATTTGAATGAAACTTAGAGATTTTTGTCAACTTGAGGTGAAATTTAGATAAGAACGGGCAATTGTCCGTTTGTATATGTGTAGGTACTGATAATGAGAGACTTACTAAAGTAAAAAATCGATTGTAACAATATTAACAAGAGCTAAGTATACCAAATAGTAATCTTCAAAAGATCTCGGAAAAATCTTAAATAGTTGTTGATCTACGATATCTACTCCTCCACAGAAACTTAAGATTATTCCAATCAGCTTCATCGATCTTAAAATAGGCTAATCGATCACATACGGTTTCAACAGTGAACGCATAAACAGATTCGTGATAACATCTTACAGGATAGTCCGTTATCCCATGGGAAGACTTACGAGTTACAACACGGTTTTTCGAACGGATCCTACTTTTTGTGTCACCAGACGGGCGATGTCATCCGAACCAGTCTAGTTCCTGTCCGTTAAAGCGACTGTACTCTATCCTTCCTCGTAGGTTAGTCTATGAATGGGGTTAAAGAGACTGTAGTCTCAATGTGAAGCTAAATGGAAGATATGCACGAAATACAATTATTGTCACGACCCTCAGGCATGAAGCAATGATGAAGAAGAATAAAAGAGGTGAACTTTAGTTTTATTAATTATAATATATTTTGGGACATCTAATAACTACACTTTTCTTGATCCCATATTAGATGGTGAGCCTTAACTTTAGCTCGTTACCTATTTGTTTCATGTTGTATGCTCAAGCAAAAATTAAAGCAAACTGGCATGGTTGTTTTAATGCTTTACATATTTAAAAAGTCCTCAAATTTTTTTATCAAAAGAACAACTAAGCAAAGAAATGAAAACAAATGAGTATAAGTATTTGACAGAATTTGTTTTGAAAGAAACGAAACTTTCTTAAAAACTACCCTGAGAGTTAGGACAGTGGATAAGGCTCTTTAGTAGTTCGCAGTGTATGGACGTGTGCAGTTACACACTCCTTAAAAGGAGTTAAAAAAGGGCGATGCACTTACGACCAATAACTGAAATGCGATTTCCTGTTAACCTAAACATTGCTTCTCAACCTGCATATCGTGAAGATGTTACAGGGATAACAAAACTCAAAACCATAGGGGGTCGAACACAAATAGTTAAGACTGCGTTTAAAATGATATAGAAATTCATGAAAATTAACTGGCAGTGGTTTACACAGCAAGTAATCTGGCTGATCATAGAGATTTTGATGGAATCGTGCGTAATTTTAATCGTTAAGGTTTCATATTTCCAGGAAAATCCTGAAAATATGCTGGCAGTGCTTCATAAATTTAACAGATCATAGGGATCAAATATGTATCAAATTTCTTTCAACTCCTTATAGAGCAGCGCATTTTCAAAGGTTGGGAAGATCGCGTTCAAAAGTTGAGAAACGCTTGTACATAATTTGCCGTTTCCAACAGACCTTTTACATTACATGGTCAACGCGGACGAGTGGGCAGACGTCATAATCAATGGAGATGTCGGATGGCTCCTTATTGAATGAGCGCGGACATGAGAATTAGCTCATTCGTATCATTGTAAGTGATTCTTTAGAACAGTTGATGGGAAATTCTCGTATTTCTAGTTCGTTGCGTTATTTTTTTTCTTTTAGGAAATCAGATTATACTACACACAAATTATACAAAGTTTATTGACCTTAGAATTGATAGACTAGATATAGATAGATAGATTTTAAAGTATCTTTATCTAAGTTTACTCTTAGTCCAAATCCGTTTTATCGTTTTTGCCTATAGGAGCAACAATTCCATCACCCCTCATTATAAATGTTTACAATTTAATCTGGATTTAACAGAGCCTAAAATATACAGGTACAACAGGTGCCGTCTATCTATCATAAGTATATCAAGTAATATCTATATAAAACATACAAATAACAATAACTTAACCTTTATCTACGCACTGCAATGCAATCAAAACAAACGTTATTATCAAACAAGAATGAAACAGAAGATTCTCGAAAGTGTTCGATCAACTAGGCACTCTAAAGTAAGACCTCAATACCGTCGAAGATAAACCAGGGGGCATAAAATGCGACCACAAGATACGACCAGTAGCCATAGCTCATCGCTTGTCTGGAGCAAATATTGCGTTTACAAGAACAGATTTAAGTACCGCAATAACTTTACGCATATCGCGATATAATCAGGCTATATTATTTTATCGGTGAAATTCTGGAAAGACGATTTCTCCTTGCCTGTTTTCTGAATAAGACCACAAAATGATTTCAAAGTATTGACTGGTTTGCTAATTGTTTTACTATTAGAAGTTGTAGCAAGTATTCCTAAAATGGCCAATGTGTGTGAATTAAAATTTACCATTTGTGCGAGTTAAACTGATGATTCATTGGTTGCCTAATGTTGATTGGTTTACCAAGTGTTTACTTTTAGAAGTGGTCACAAGTGTTGAATTAACAATTTATGCAGGTGCGTTCAAATTATGTTTATGATTAGGTTCAACTTAAGGAAAATATAGTCGTAGAAGTTTTTGGAGAACTGACGCATCGATGACTAAGAGTTGCTTGAACTATGTAGGAACCAAATATCCCTTTAATCTACGTGGGCGAGACCTCGGCCCGGAGCCGCTATTCAATAAATACCGATGTCCATGTTGCTTTTATTTTCGTCTCTATGCTTTGTATGCAGATTTTATGCGAGCAGTCGCTGTTTCTCCTCTAGAATATCTTCAGTAGCTTATTTTGTTTCGAAAATATAAATAGCGACGTCTCTGTCCGCTGGTCCTCTATTTGGTTTTTAAAATAGACAGGCTTAAAGCTTTTGTTTAGATTCAGGATTGTATGTGGCTATAAAAAATCTCTGCCAAGAGTAGAAGCTACGAGTACATAAAATATGTTAAGGTAATAGTAACCGTCATAAGCCGTGAGCACATTTGTGGTGGGGATTTTGTACACTCAACTAATGCACAGAAGCCGAAAAAAAGCGTAAGACCAATAGACGACATACATTAATGAACTGACGACTTACGATAAATCCCGTGAGCCAACAGCGCAGCCAATGACGAAAGACGAAAGTGCACACGACTCATCCCAACTAGTATAGTAAACTAAAAAAATTTAAAACGAAACCCATTGTAATTGCTAAGTACCCACAATTAGACACAACAAAGCGTTTCGGATGCTATCTTGGTCCTTCGAGCCGGACTTCCCACTACCTGTAAATCTTTCAGATAGCGACCGAAGACACCAACGATAAGGACTCACGAACCAAGTAATTGACGTTATAAGAAAAGCTGAGGACTTTTACTCTTTATAACCTAGGTTTATGAGACTGTCCTAGGGCATAAAGTTGATAATAAAACTGATAAAGTCAGCCACGCGTGGGAGGCACCGATATCAACGAACGAGTGCAATAAATATCAATGCACGAGTTCTAAACAATGAACTAGAAATTGTTTATTATTAAATATCTAAAATTAACAAATAAACAATTTTATAGAAATTAAATGGAAAATGGGGATGCGTGAAAATGGTACAAAGGGACTGCCTGTCCCTACTAAAATTATTAAGATTATAATTTTTACTATTACTGGATTTTTAGGATCTCAATGAAACAGAATACAACAAAACTAGACAGCCAACGGAAGTCAAACAAATATTAAATTGTGAACCTACTGGTGCATGACTAGAAAACATTTAAAGAATGATTTCATTCCTAAACTTCAGTATTTCAGGGTTATGTCCTGAACCGAAATACAAAAAAGCGGCTAAAAGGAATTAAACAAACATTGAAGAGAATAAAATCGGGTTCCATCCACAAATTGAACCAGAGTCTTACTAAACACATCCATTTTCCTAGGCTTAACAGGCATTAGAACAAGCCCTAAGGCTCTTGTTATCTCGGACATTATTCTGGAGTAATACATGTGTGAAAAGTATGTGAAATCCACCAACCCAGATGAGGCTAGCGTGGTGGACGAACACCTAAATCATTGTGATACGAGACCCGACCCTGCAGTAGGTCACAAATAGGTTACAGAGACAGATACATAAACCGGCATCTTCAACGTAATTACGCTATCAATGCAGGTCTGAATCAGTAGAACTGGATCAGTGATCTGTCGCGTTGCGATTGGGCGAGGTCGCGAGCGCAACGGGGCGGAGCCACGGTAGCTGGGGGGAGGGATAGAGTAACAAACCTTACTATCAATCCTAGTTACTGTGGAAGTACACGTGAGTTAAAAAATCCTGGTAGCAATTAGGATGAGTACACGTGAGTTAGAAAAATTGCTGGGTGTATACATTTCATTGCTCGTGACTACTGTAGGTACACCATTCACAATTAAGTAAAAAAACGTAATGACCATTGCGGGTTTAGAAGCGTCTCAAAACTCAGCTCAACTTCCAATTTTCTTTAAAAAGCGAATTTTATTAGGTACATCCAAAATCGTCCAAGTGTTGATTTCAAATATCCTTTGCTTTTGTTGGTAAAGGATGCTGACTTACGACCGGTTAAGAGGTTGGCGGTAAGGTATGTCTCCGAGCGAGCCACTATGGCTTCAATACAACCTCTTTTACGTATATAACCCGGGAAAATATAGAGACTATAGAGTCGCAGAAGCTCAGGGTATCCCACAAAACTACCTCAGAAGGCAAACTCTAGCCGATAACTTTGACCCATGGGTTATCTCTCCTTGTACTATTTTAATGTATAGAGCAGCCAGGAAGCCTGTAATTCACTAAGTGCATACTAAAGTTTTGTTGGATAGTAGCGAACATTACCAAGGCTACTTAGGAATCCGGAGATAGCAAGATTAGGGAGTGGGCAGTGTGTGCCGGTTTCAAGATAATTATTCGTTGCAAATAATAATATTTAAAGTATTAATGCTGTAAAAATATTTATCGAGAGATATCGGGTCAAAGTTTACGACCCTGAGGTAACGTCAAATCCTAACATTAAAAATACAATAACTTTGCTGACTAAATTGCAATTAACCGCTAGCAGAAATACAACTGTCATCTTAAAACCTAATTAAAACAATACAGTTTTAATAAGAGCTTACTAATATTATTAACAATACATCGTTTTACACAGAAACTCAAAGAAAGACCCGATATATCGAAGGACCGGTAGCGGTGGTGGGGAAGAAATGTCCTCAAATGGCGGCCAAGTCTCGAAAAGAGGAGCACAGGCCGCCCTTCGACCAGGTGGACCGATGACCTGAAGAGAACAGCGAGAAACTGTTGGATTCAAACGCCCTGGACCGGGCGGAGTGACGTCGATTAGGGGAGGTCCGTGTCCAGCAGTGGACTAGGGAGTTATACGATAACTATGAAATTATCTAACGTAAAAACGCACCAATTCATAGGTATACGCAATTATGTATATGGCAAGCCTATATCCTTAAATACGAAAGGCCTAAAAGAGCAAAGATTAAAGAACATCGTGCAAGATAAACACGATATAACAAAACAACTGAAGGCACTTAAGCTCCCGCAAGGCACTGTTAGCGGCGCGATTCTTTAAAGTGTATCGGCTTATGTACGGTATTTATTGGCTTCTGTAACACCGTGGCTCAGTTACCGGTCAGCTTTAGGTTATCCGTGAACACAGCGTAAAGTTAAAGCAAGAGAAAAAATCTGTTTTTTAATGTTATAGATGAGGGCTCATTGACTAATATGAGAACCTACATTCAATCTTAATTTCAAACAAAACTCATTAGATCTGATAATTCTAGATCAAGTGGATGATTTCCTGCATTAAAACTTACCCTCAAGTATGTTCTCGGCAATCAGATTAATCGACTTGTTTTTTTTGGGTTCCAGGTTACAGGACAGCAGTAGATGTTTGAATCTTGCATGTGAATCATACACCCTTTAACTAGTTTTCCAGATTATTTGTTTTTGTCATTCTTTTAGCTTTTAATTTGCTTTTACTGTATCTAAGATTTATTATTCGAAAGATTGCGAGATTCTAATAAATTACATCTATAAAGTCTATCCTCGAGCCTAATAAACAATATCGAGTACATATAACTTAAATCGAATAAGGCGTAGGTAATACTCAGCTCGAGGAACGCATAGCCCGAGGACAAACAATAAGAAACACCATAACGGCCCGGCGATAAAGCTAGATCTCTGCCAACTACACACCATTTGGAATTTGATACTGGAAATATAATAGACGTGATGGGCCAGAATTTAAATAACAAAAGCATATTGTTATCTATAGACAGCTTTTACAAAGATCTGTGGGTCATTGACGTTAGAAATAATCCGAATTTGGAAATAAAAGAGGACTATAAAAAACTGCATACAATTTTAGCGAGAACATTCAAATCCCATTAATTTCAAACCGAAGACAATCAACATAAAGTTATGCGGAAAGACGTCCACTTAATGTCATTTAGGAATACAAAATGCGGATAACTCACAATTTATTCAAATTGTAGATAGCAGCATGTAAAATGTAAATGAAATTCGAAGTTTAGCAATAAACGAGATATGAACGATTAGACACAGATGTAATAAAAATAACAAAAAAGAACATATCACCACTTCAGATACTTTTCGAGATTTACTAGAAGCTATAAATGGAGAACGGCAGTAAAAGAAAATACAATTCAAAAGAATAAATTGTAAGTCTCTACACGTTTGAAGACATATTGATTGAATTAGAAGAACAAGAAATACTGCAATGTAAATTTATAGATGCCAAAGTTTTTCTATCGCGCTTGTACTTCTTTGGAGGTAATGGAAATTATCATAAATCCTATGGTGCAGACAAAACAATTTATAGAGACTTTACGATGGCATCAAAGCATAGGTTGATGGTTAAGGTATTAGATGCCTATTTTTAGATGACGAATCTGTCCTTTCCCTATTGCTTTAATTACTAGAGTAGTAAAATAAATACCAAGGTAAGTTATTATGACGAGGTATCTGGGATTAAAATAGATGAAAATCGAGGCCTAAAGTTCACACTCAAAGGAGGGGCAGACAAGCAAGTAAACATTTAAAGAACATCCATACTGACAGAATGAGAGCCCGCTAGGCTAATCACGGGGCAATGGTTGTTTAGTAAAACCGGTAATCAAGGTCTAATCGTGCGAGTGGCACGTTATCGGACGGATCGGACGGGCAGTTTGGGAGAAAGGAACCGAGTACCAAGCCAAGGTGGGCAAAAACGTTTGATTTGTTAAATAATGCACAATACGCGCGTCAGTATCACCGCACGCGTCCGCCCGACCGTTCCCACGACCACGCACACACGCGCGCCGCACACAGATGTAGTCGCGCGCCTCCATAGAGTAGAACACCGATAGGAATTTACGTTCTGCCTTTTTTCCAGCGCGTTCTGTCAAGTTTTTAATACAAACAAGCGAAGATGAGAAATGTTTCGAAGCACGAATGAGTCATCGGTCTGAAACAATAACAATATCTCAATTCGATGATATTAATATTTGATAAGGAGGGTGCAGAAATAATTCAAAAGTAGAATCTGACTTTTTCAAGTTTAAAAATTAGTGGCAGTCAATTAATTATTCATGGTCCAATGTCGTATCTAGAAATAATATTAATAGTTCAAGGAAACGCGGTCGCACTGGCAGATAAGTCATAAAACTGGACTCAAAAATGTTACGTATTACATTGCATGGAAAATAAGTGCTTCCGCTTTAATTAATCATGACCCAGCTTAACATAACGATTCGATTAAGTCAGACAATGACTCAGTATCCTGGCAAAGAATTCTGTCCCAGTCTTTAAGTTCGCGAAATTAAAAGTTTTTTATTTTTGTTAAATTTTGTATTTGTAAGGGGGAAATCAACGGGTAATAACTGGATGAGAAGAGCTGAAGATCGAACTCAGTGACGCGCCTTGTGAGATGCCTACGCCTATCAATGGAGACGAAAGTTAGCCGAAGAAAAGAACATTTGTCTTCGTAAACCTTGGTTAGAGTATTGGTAATAACTCATTAATTAGAAAAACTGGCAAATTCCTAAACAAAGAGAACATCCATACATCTTACAAAAACATTTCGTTACATTTCTAAAGAAAAGACGCCGTCCCATAACTAATATTTTACAACATTTTGAAACCAGTTCTCCTAAGTACTCTGCATTGCACAAATTGATCTGTGCAACCCGCACGCCGACATCCGCCGATCGTTGAGAGCGTCGATAGACGGGACGCACCGAATTCAATCCCCAAGGTGAACTGTGACACTGCCTCGCACAAACCAATCACGAAAAAACTACAGAACAATAGCATACCAGCTTCATTTGACGAGTTCGATTCAATTGTATCAGATGATTTCATTCGACACGATCAATTCGTCCATGAAGTCATAAGCATAACATGATTTATTATAACAACGAAACTAGATGATGACGGACGTTTAAAATGCAAAATTAACTGTATCGAACGATACCAAGAATTGAATTCCATCTAACACATATAATACAGATAAAACAACACCATAAAACGATACTGTAACATGAGATAGGTACAACTACGAAAGCGGCTACGACGATAAAACTTGTCATTTAACTTGAACTTTTGACAATAATAGAGTTTTTACAAGCGTTAGATGTAGAAACAATGAAGCAAGCGACATCGCGTGAAGTTTAACGAGCGGGCACGTCGGAGGTTTCGTGTGCCGTAATGATAATGAGATAGCAGAAGGCATCGCGTTACGTTTTATTATAATCCGTCAGGTACATAAGGTATTCTCGTTGAAGGGTTCATTGTTCTTGAATGTCCCGTGAGACTTAGATGAAATTAACGGAACCGTCAGTTTGTTCTGTCTCACTTACCATTGTTTCTGTGATAAGTATTCTTAAATTTGATAATCATAATTATAATAATATGTTTATAAGTCTCTTTGTTTCTCCAAGTACTTTCACATCCAAAGCTTTCTTGAATTAATCAATAGGCAGCCTAAAATGAAAAGAAGATTCTAAGCAATGCGAATCTTTACACCTACCGCCGAATTAAGAGACTGCTTATCTCCGAAGCATTCATCTATTATATGTCCCGAAGAGGCCCTTTGTATAGCAGACCTGGACAGGACAATATGAAATTATTATCTACGCTCAGGATCGGGTTACACACACGTGCAACGACGCCCGCGCACCCCGACACGACACACATGTGCCTGTGGAAGTGGAAGGGATATACAATATGCAGCTTAGGAAGGTTCAGTTTTTATAGCCAGGAAAAAACTTGCGTGAACGGATTGTATACGAAAGTTTTGAATCTGTTGCGATTTGATTAACAGTCTTAGGTTAAAGAATAAATGAATTCGAACAACTTAAAGACCAATTAGGCGTGACGATTGAATGTGTACATTAACAGCAAAAAGTAGAAATCAAGATTGATACTAATTGTCATGAAAATACTAAATCAGTTACACGAACTGCGAATAATTCATCTAAAAAAGAAGCATTAGCGCTAACCGGAGTGTTTAACATAAACGAAGCAGTGAGCGAGATTAATGAAACCACTTAGCGGCTGCAGGATCGCGCCCGAGCTTGAAATGTGCCTCCGGTGGTCCGCCATATAAGATTGCTCTATACTTCGATGACTAACCCTTTACCTACAAAATTATTTTAAGAATCTGATCAAACTGAACAAATTAATACAGTTAGCAAACTGAACTAATCACCAATTTCAGAAACAACATAAAACTTTAAATTGTAAGAACAATTTTCGCTTCTTAAAGAGAATTTCAAATTGAAACACATGCTCGATGTTCGAAGACCAAGAAGAAATTTCGCAATTTGTCGTAATGGGTGATGAAAAAAGCAATTGAATCGATATGCATCTGTTGAACACGATGCCGAGATACAGCTTAGCTAAAACACCTTAGGACCGACCAGAACCCGATCTCGAGTTATCGGCGTTCTCGATCAACATAAATATTAAAAGAGGCGTGGTCTTGTCATGCTGCACTCGCCCGATGAATATGTAACAATGGTTGTGTTTTTACGTTTTTAATTACAGCACCGAAGCTCGAAGGCGGCGTGAGTTTTAGTTCTCAAAACCACGTATGGCGGCGAGCACATGTTAGCAATTACGCTGCGAACTCGATAGGAACCGAGTATTCGATTCGCTGATCGTGATAGTGGTGTGACAAACGTATGGTGTACGCGTCGGCGTCGGCGGCTCGCGCACTGCCACGCCATAAATCTAAAAGCCAGGCGGAGAGGACGCGCATAGCCCTTTATTATAGCCAGACATGATTGGCCTCGGGCGCTTACCGAACAAAACGAACGCGCGCTTAGTAACGAGCGCGACTGCTTCGTATCTCTGTGACTTTCGAAGTGGGCAAGTTTTTGCCTTTTTGGGACGGCTCCAATACCGGGAGGTTCAAGGTTGCAGAGGATGGTGAACGCCAAAATAATCGTGACCCATGAAACGTCTTCTGACTGACACAAGTCAAAAATTATCGTCTCCAAATTACTTGCAGACCCAAACAAACGACGTGATAACGATATGAATAGAATACAGATTTGTGGGAAAATACGCGCGGTACCGTGCAACAATTGTCGCATATTTTTTGTTGTAAATTCCGAATCGTTTTGGGAATACCATATCTGCTATTGGATCTATCATAAAAACATAAGAATACTTTAAATTTGCAACAATCAAATGAAGATATAAAATGTAAAGAATTTATCGTGGATAATCAAGTCGGTTACAGAACAGACCCTCGTCAATCGCAAGCATCTGTAGATCGAATGATCCGACAACAGCAAATGCAAATCCAACATGACATCCGGGTGCAAGTTCAAGCGAGCATCGGACTGCGAATTCTAAATGGCAACATTTAAGAACGCCAGCTAATCTAATATCGAATCAACGAGATTGTTCAGCGCACGTCGAGGTCGGGTCACCGTGCTAAACGTAGCTACAAATACGCCGTAGAATTGGCAACTCCTACCAGTTCTCATTGGATTACGTCCCATGACTTGACGTTAGACATTAGCATAATAATTGTCTCAGGCCGTGACTCACACGTTGCGAACAAATTTTAATTAAGCTGCATTCATTAAGCTGTACTATAAGCGTGTATTTTGATCCGTTAGCGGAGAAACGAAGGTTTTGAACTGGATTTTAGAATGGATTTACATGCTTAAGATTTCATTTTCTTTGCACGTACACGAGTCCAAAACTGTCAATATGATTGGACAGCCAATAACACTTTGGATTGAAACATTGCACGCCTGAAGCGAAAACACAAAGCGGTTCTCGTCGCACGACACGCCGATCTGTGCTCCAGATCTGCAGTCGTGGTCGCACCGCTCAAGCATTATATGCAAATAGTAGAACCATTCGCTCAAGATCCAAGTTGGAAACGCCAGCGATGCTCAGTAAGGGCATCGAACAACTCCACGCCTGAAATTGCCCGCGACCCGAAGAAATGGCTCGTCAAAATTGCGAAAGAACCCGACCGAGCCAAAAACGAATCCGATGTTAACGTTCATTATTCGTGCAATCTTTGGTATTCACGATGGTCCCTTCGGCAAAGTATTCGTTTCTTCACCTTTCACGTAAAAAGCAAAAAGTCAGCCATGTTAAATTTATGTTTCGACTTGCGCCAAAAGCCAAAAAGTCCTAACAAATAAATAACGATTGTGCAACACATGTCATCCTATTATATGCACGAAGCGTGCTCGGGACGTTAAACTGATGAAAATAAACGCCTCATGAATTCGTCCTCATCTTGCGAAGTTATTGGGTAACCCTGTTAGGTATGTGAGAAAAAGAAAATCGTACTTAATAATAGGAGAGAAGAACAGAGTATGAGACGAATATAAACAACGTACAGTGCGTGTTGGCAGGTTTTATGCAACGTTCATCTACATCAACTTATAGAACTACTGCGCGTGGATTTAAATCAGTGACGCTCATCTTATTATGACTCTTTATGGGTTAAAACCAAGAATATATTAAACATACATCTTGACTAATTTATAAATATTTTACCAGCAAAGATTCGCGTTTTTGCCACAAGTAAATACCATAAAGTGTACCTAATTTCGATAATTGCACACATTTTGGCTACATCGTCTACACGACATTTTGAAAGATCAAATTTATGAACCATTGAGTTTGGTCCTTACTGATATTTGGTTCAAAATAAACGCACAGGCAACTTGGTGGGAAAGAACCTGCATGGGAGCCCCTCAGGCCGACATTCCCTTTGCGATTGGCTCCAGCGCCCGAGGCTACCTGACCTGACGTAACCACCGGTTCAGCGTTAGACGGGCAGACATGTCCTTCTAGAGTTACTGTAGTACTATCTAATATGTTATTGTTCTGTTACATTAGTAACGGAGAAAGGTTTATATTTCTAACTTTGCGTTTAGAATGGTCAGGGTTGTTTAATAGATCAATTCTATCGTTTATGTCTACTAGTATAGTCTTTGGTGCTCTTCACAATCACAGAAAAGTTTTTTAATAGAAATAGGCTAGCGTTTGGCTGTAATCTCGCTAATGAAAAGCTAGATACGAACTTCGATAAAGCACGCTTGCCTACAAAATTCCACTCTAGCTAAGACAAGTAAGTTTCAAGCTTATATCCATAATATCAGATGGAGGTCACGTTGCGTTAGTCTAATGATGTGATCGAATCCACGCCTCACGAATCGCTCCCTTTACTTTATATGTCAATTGAAATTGGACTCCTCCGTACTTCAGTAGCTTGCATTATCAGAAGACTACTTAGTTGCTAAGATAATGCTGTGCTATGATTACTTTAGGCAATTAAATAAATACATTTTGTACTGAAGAATATTCTTCCGATTTATAGTTCGACCGGAGTTTTTTCACGCCTTTGCTATGTTGCGGAATAATTTTGAACTAATTTCTCGAACTGGCAACTGCTCGAAAAATTACAATTTCACTGTTTGAGACAATAAGATTGCAAATACCTAATTGACATTGACAACATATAGAAGATAGTTATTGGTGTAGTCATATCAAAATTAAATGTGGCGCCTAAGGAGAATCTGAAGCTAGAATGAGAGCTAGAAGGAGAATCTGAAGGCTATCTGAAGGTTTACAAAATCCCTGGTCAGGTTTTAATAGGTAATTGCACATCTTAAAGAATTATCCGACCTGTCTAAAGCGTTTCGATTCCGTGACGTTATAGAAAAGGATCTTAATTCAAGGCATGAAACAACGATAGTGTGTGATCCAGAGCTGAACAGAAAGACAATTGGTGAGGCGTGCCAAGTCACTTTTCACTTTGATTTGCGTACAACAGTAAAGTAACGGGCACTTACGTGGCTATCGTTAATCATAGGATCGTACCGCTCGGAAGCTTAAACGCGGCCTTTCTAGAAAGTACACATCAAGTTTTGAAAGCACTAATTAATTGTATGTTAAAGCTTATAGAACCTTCGCAGTATAGGCCAATTCTGACACGATCAAAATCACAAAAAAGCAGCATATACTTTTTAACAAAAAGGTTGACGATCCCATTGCTTACTTTTTTATTTTCTGTTTTTAATTTAATCACTTAACCAAACAGGTGTAAAGTCCTTGGTGATTTTTCTGCATATCTATAATCTACATCCGTTGTGAATAAAAACTCCAATTACCCTTTTTCAATCTTGACGAAGTTAATCTCATTAGTCGATCACTCGGTTGTTGATGCAGAAATACAACATTGAAAGACAGAATATAAGAACCGCAGGTAAATTTAAATATGCCTAAAACAACATTCAGAAAGACATATTTCAAGTATCAATAAAATCCAACGAACCCAAACACGACGATAATGTGCAGTTAACACGTGATATTGACAGCATCCGCACCAATGATTGGTCCACTACTTCACTGCGTGTTTCTTAATATGAAACCAACGAGTTTCATCAGCAAAATTTTTGTTTAGTTAACGCGTATTTATGGACATTAGGATCTACGTCCCTGAAATAAACAGCGCTTTTTATACCTAAAATCATATTAACTGCCTATTTTAAAAGTTACTTAAAATTCATGAAAATGAACATTATTAACACACATGCAGTTAAAATAACAACGTATTAATTTAAGACTGATTGGTAATCTCCTATATAAGAATGCAATAAATAAATATAGACTACATTAAGCAATTTCGATGCCAAATCCAATCAAGTCCGAAATAAATGTAGCGTGTGTATTATAGATATTATATTGATCAAAAGAGCAAAAAATCTTGATGGATACTTGATGCATATAATTATAAAAGTAATTTGCAAATAGGACCTTTCTTTGAAGTCTTACAGTGATTACAAATCTAGCTCTCTGGTTGGTAAAAATAAAATAGATTAAAGCTCCGAATATCATTTAGATTGGGATTTTATGATCATCTAAAATACACTTTTATGGTCGTGAAATATAACACCATAGATCGAAAGTAGTGATGCAGACGCGAACGAAGAATGTATAGACAATAGATATAAAAGAAATAGATAAAGGCAGGATATAATACAGAATTCTAAAGAATTATTCGATAATGCTACCTTTGGTATTAAATTTGCACTTTTACAATAAAGTAAAAAAGAAAAAAAGCAAAACCAATTACAATTTACAATGTTGCACCATAACAATAAAATTATGTATAATTTAAAATTGATCATACTTCGGGCACTGCCCTTTTCCGGATGATTACGACAACAATGTTATTGAAATCATATCGCACAACGATCTTTCAAAATGGATTTATTTTTTTAATTTGTCCAATAAATAAAAAATGAGACGGCAAGTTTGAAAACTTCAATCAGCTGAGTCTATTTTTGAATTCATCAAAAATAATATGAATATAATATTTTGAATGAAATAACGGCAATTTTGAAATTTTCAAAAAGGGAATCCTTTTTAAGCGGATCAAAACAATATTTTTAAGCTCGCTGTCATTTCATTTCTTCTTTCTTTTTTCCACTCAAAAACATTCTCTTCCTGCGAAACATTCGAGTTGGTTGGTTATAAGGTAACGATGCACGCGCCTAAGTCGTGGGCGGCTCGCATGTGAGATGCTATCTCAGATAATGGCTCATTATGACGCGCTTCACCGTTTTGGATCACGGACCAGAAATACAACTTGACAGATACTTTCAAAACCGTGCCCTTTGTTTGCTTTAATTGTGTTATCAATATTATCTCTATTACTTTCCAAATTGAATTATTAAAATTAATTTTGTTTTCCTTCGTATTAAAATCTTCAACACTGTATTTTTCATAATCAATGTGTCCTATTTTCTCCATGAATTGTGTTTTGACACTAAATTTCTTTATGGATAGAAACATTGTTGAAACTTTTGCTAAGCTAAGACTAACTTCAAGCGTATTAGAACGAACGTGTTCATCTTTCGCTTTGCTCGTTCTTCATCTCCTAACAAGGTCCTGTCCTGCACTCCGACACACACTCCGAACAAATCATATCGTCAAACTAGTTATGGTCACTGATGTAACGACTGGGTATGCAAATTGTGCGCGGGCGCGGGAGGGTCGTCGACCGCCATGTTCGCGAATTAGGGTGGGGACTTCAAGTTTTAGCGACAACTTCCTAAATTTTGTTATTACAATTTACAATAATACTACTTTGTTCTTCATATATTAAGATTAATCTAATACTAATTTACCATTTGAAATTTGAATACGATTCATTAAAACGTTTTCATTTATAATTAGATCTTTCTTTTTCTCCGATTTTTTTCCTTAACCAATTTTAAATTGAATCCACGGTAACTTTCTTGTTTCTTGATTTTTTTTTTATTTGTATCAATTTTACCCTGGTTTTAGTTGTTTGTAAACCGGATCCAGCTTCACCAGCCCTATGAACATCATCACTATTGATCTGCGGTCCCTCTGGCACGCAATCGATTTGTGCCGCACTCGCCAGATAAGGTCAATACCGATCGCTTTGATCTGCTACCGATGCTCATTTGTTACAGAACGTAGCGTTAATCACAGCGCCTTGACAAATGAGATTCGAAGGCTCCTTCATATTAACGATGAAAAGCATATGTATAGAATATTGATCTTCATTGTTGATAGTCTGTTTAATATTAAAGGTGTGAGTATTTGCAATATTTCATTTTCAAAGCTCTCGTTTAAATGTAGCTCATTGGCTAGCTTCATCCATATCATCTTTATTTACAGTATGTCCTCCAATAATTGGTATGCTTCGATCAGATAGGAATTCTCTGGACGAGATCCATCTAACAATTGTACTCACGTGTCTTGAATTAAATAGGCGCTTAACTGGTGCCACCTCTGTGCCGCAAATCTACTCCAATTTGCCTACAACCGGAGATTTTAGATAAGTTGCATATACATTTAATAACAAAAGGCCCGTCGTTTTAAATTTCAAATTAAAAAGCGGAATCAACCTCTAATTATAAGTTCAATTTTGATTACTTACGACCACATGACAAGAAATTTAGATACAATAGACTTTATTGAATGGGTTTTAAGAGTGTTATTTGTAGGCAACGTAAGACACTAATACTTGTCATAATGCATTTAACCATGTCTTTTAGTACAAAATTAAAGATTTTCTTCACCCACGAATTATGAATGTTAAGCATGCATTCGTAACCGCCTTTGAAATTGTAATATTTATTCTCGAGCCGAGCGCTTGTTACGTCGCATTAATTATTGTTTAATAACTTATTTTGGTCGTTAATATGAACGAACACTTTAACGTGTACAGGCTCACATTAGATCAATTCATTAATTATAATACAAACGTGAAAGTAACAAACTATTATAATGCTGATATTTCTATCGTAGCATGCTTATCGAATAGAAAAATCAGAATTTTTGAAGATTAGCTGTTCTGCTGTGCTGCGGAGATTTGATGACAACGATAATCGAAATAAATTCTAATAAATAATTAAAATACGATATTAATGATAACAATCAGTAAAAGTAAAATAAAAGGACTGTTTATAGTCGTAATTCACGTTTTATTTGGGACCAACCTCAAATCCAACCCCCGCTATGACACAATTAGTCTAATACGAGCTTAATTAGTCGGTATCCATACAAATTAAAAGTTATGAAATGATCAAATCGTAAAAACCGAAACCCTGCGGCACTCCAATAAAATCCATCGCTTCATTTATCCGCTGGGGGACCAATTTGTGAGTCGAACGAGTTTTGTTAGCAATAAAATCTGTTAATGGATCAACATTAATAAAAGCGGCGAACGAAAAGCTCCCGGCATATCCTCACTTTATTGGTGCGATATTTTTCTGTTTACTAGTAACAATGTCCTTATCTGAATTGCTGACTCCTTTCGTTTTGATATTTAAAGCTATGAAATTACAAAATTACATCCACATCTATTTCTTGTATACCGTTTAGATACGTGAAACATGGTTTTACAGAAAACTTAATGCACCGTAAAAATGAATTTTATAACTGATTTCAATGTTCGAAAAAATTATTCAAGGTTCTTTCGAAAAGGACCAATTCGTCGAAGTGTCTAAAGCCGTTTATTGTGTACGAAGAATTTCGATCCCGGAAATAAGAATTCCAATACATTGAAAAGTTGTAAATAAGATTTAACTGTCTCGTTACTATGCTAAACTAACACAGGGAACCGTTAGACCGACAGTTTGATGCCTAAATAATTGTTATTTTGTCTTAAATCCTTAAAGGTATTCGTAGAAATCACTGCAACGCAATAAATATTATGTTATCAAGTTAAGATAAAAAAATCGTGTTAAAGATTAAAGATTCATAAATCAATTAAATTAAAGACACAAAGTTCGTTTTATTTAGTCACACACAAATTAATATTTAAATAAACAGATTACATAGTACAAGTTAAAAGTTTTATACACAAAATTGTGACCGATAACATAAATAAGAGTAACGACAGCTAATAAACTTAGAAAAGCAAAATAAGGATATCAGAGATCAATATAAACCACCTGAGTTACACCTGAATGCGATCAATAAGGAAACTGAGACAGTTTAAGTGCCATACAATAAATTGAATCTTTAAAGAGCTCTAAAACAATAAATCACATTACATCTTAACGTTAAGATTAAAAGGTTCCATTTTATTAACCGAATAAATTTATCAGTCAACTGTACTGTAAATAAATCGTTATCAAGTAATAGACTGTGTAAGAAAGACGTAGTTTCCGTATATTGCTTATTTAAATAGATCAGTAAGACTATAAAACGTTAAATAAACCTACGCATTGAGATCTACCTGATTGCAGCTATTAACTCTTTGAAGACATGTATAAAATCTTAATAAACGCTTGCCTATCGTTCTCGAGCTGCTTCAATGACAATTGCAAATCGAGTATCGACTACAATATCACTAACTAAACAATTATCCTCGTGATTGAAGACATAAAGTAGATAAATACAGATACGAACATTTCTGTTTATAAAGCAAACACCAATATTGGTATAAATCAAAGCCCTGAAATTATGATGCTCTTGACATAACTCGATGCCAGCGTCATCTGTCGAGTAGATCAGATCAATGGACTTGGATGAACTTGACCAAAAAAGCATGAAGAATGTTTTTTTAAATAAACATTGATGGAATCGATTCGGGGCTTCATCGCCGAGTGTTTACTTAGTAACAGTCCGCTTTGAATAAATCGATTTCAAATGGAACGACCTCTATCAAACGAAATAATGCTTTGTCCAGTAAATGTTTAGGTTTAAAATTGTTCATTCCTCATTGGCACGTTTAATCATAGTATTTGCTGAAGCAAATGAGATTCTATCGGTTTAAAGACTTTGGTGCAGTTACATCTGTGGTTGATCTCCTGCAGCTTACTTGTATTAACTGTAAACGTCTTTCTAACCCTAAACAATCTAAGAATCCTTCAAAATATTGCTAATGACTGGTGTGGTCGGTTGTTTCCTCAAAAGGCTTTATTTCTAAGCAAGGAAAGGACTTTCCCTTCGAAAAGTCGTTCACAAGAGATTGTTGATTTGAACGAAACCACATTTAATTAAATAACGATGGTGCTAAATGAGAAGAAGAAAGGAACTTTTCAAATTTCAACAAACAATTATTCAAAAGAATTTAGGGTGTTGCGTAGAGCCGTTGACCCTGTCCATCGATCAAGACTGGGCGTGGCGTGCCGCTCAGCGTATGTAAAGGCATTACCAGTAATAACAGGTTGAAAGAGCAGTCAGATCTCCGAACAATATGTTACCATGTTTATGAGGGGTCACGGAACAGCTTCACAATTGCGTGTTGCAAAAATGAAACAGAAATCGAGCCAAAATTACGAGCGCATACTACAGTATAAGGAGCTATAATATAACTAATGATACTCTTGTAATAAATCGTATATAAATGTAATCTATTCTCGAAACAGGAGAATCATTTAGTGTGTCTATATTAAAAGAGACAGCAGACTGTAATTAGGTATATTAAGCAGCTGCAACGCATTCTGATGCATCTATTTAACGGCCTACGTTAAGTATCACTAAATGTCACGCCATATATTCGTTAGACCCTTCGTCACTTACATGTTTCACTTTGTTGCGTTCTTCATTCATTTTAAGTTGTTAATTGACGACGCTTTTCACAGTTTTGATAATTTGTTCCCACTAGCTTACTTTCTCCCTTTAAATGAACATTTTGAACGGGTATTTTTTGAAAATTTACTTATGTTCTCTAACAATTTGCAATTCTTTGACGACGATAATAAATATCTTTACTGTGTTCTTTCCACTTCGAAACGAGTCAAGAACTTTAAAGTCACACGAAACCGGATTACAGAATATTCGCGTTTACCATTAAAAGTAAAGTTTATAGGAGCTATGCAAATAAGCACGTCCGTGGATGGCCTGAGGGTTTAAAGAACTGCACGAGTTTGCATTTTGACAACAATATTATTTAAACAACTCCAAATTACTTTCTTCTTCCCGCCCGTAAGTAACATTGTCTACGTAAGACTCTTTGTAGTTGAAACGTCGACTGGCTAACTGGGAATTATAGTAGTTGAAGTGATTGGGTATAGTAAGTTATTACAGCCGATCGCTTCGTTAAATCACTCTGAGTAATCGCCGACAACAACTAAAGTGAACGCAATGCGTGCCCGCAGAATTTTAATTGAAATATTTTTAGTTACAAACAACCCGGATAAGTAGTTTTTGCAATTTTTATTTATTTCACTCAATGTTTTTACATTTCTTTGATATGTTTTAAGTCTAACTGGAGTCTTATCTGTTTTTAATTGCTCATTTCTACTTGGTTTATTAGTAACGAGTATACTTGAAAACTTAACCAAAATCTTGCTCATATACATATAAGTAGGTACAGCAGTTTAAGATAAAACAAAACGAAAGCTATTAGTTCTCAAAAACTATATACTTGTTCAAAATACCAAGATGAATGAATGCCAAGAATATTGTCATCCACGAATTTTCATAGATCGTGCGTAGATAAATGGTGGGACTGTGTAAACAGTGTAAGGCCTTTAGTCATGCTCTGAGAACTGTAATCCAAATTTTAAATGAGTTTGTTTTTTGTCGCGGGCCAGATACGCTCCCGAGAATCCGTGTCGGTCACGTAAGCTTGGATTCAGTAACCGTGCTACTGAAAGTAGATAATAGATTTTGTAATACTACTTTTGATTTAGTAACAGTATCTGATTATTAAACAAATTTATATGGAAAATAAGTTATCGATGAATAACAATAAACAAAGAACAAGGCAAAGACAACGGACATGACATGAATATCATCTGGTTACATGTTCCAATAGTAATATTGAAACGATCAATTCATACTAAACAAAATTCATTTCATACACAACAAACATTCAGGACTATAAACCTTACACACCGTGAATAAGATCTGTTAAACTTCATGAAAGCTCAGTTCAAGTAATGGCAGATATTAATCGTATTGATACGCCTACATTAAACAATAAAATCTGAACACTGTAGAGAGTAGACTAATAAAATTAATGTGATGCAATGGGAGACAGTGTAGATTGAAATTGCCAAGAGATAGAAAGAAGTAAGTTAATAAATGAAATAAAACAGAGAATCGATACGTAATCATGGTGGTAATTAAAACTTACGCAATTATCAAGTGACATATCTTTGAAAATCGAAAGTATAACGCGTGCGACCCTACGAATCACGCTTGCAAATCTGACACACCATTGTTCCATAGCAGGTAACCACTTCTTGTGCGTATTGCGTTACGTGATACACGCGCAGGGAAAGTAGGTAAACAAGGCACCTAGTCATTAGGAACCATAATGGATGCTGAAGCGAACAATACACCGCATGTTGCGGATTGATAGACCCTCAAAAGAACAAGGTATCCTTCAAAGTTTTTGTCTCAACATCCATTCTTACTTTAATTAATGACCCTCTGAATATGGACAATATAAAACAATGAAGCTCATTTCTGAATGACGAGTTAAGAATAGCATCGCGAAGAATATTCAATTGATGGCCTTTATCAGATACTATACCATGATTAATCTTTCCGCTCAATTAATGCTTCTGCTAACGTAACATGTCTCAAATGTCTGTTGCGTAATTTAATTGCAATGTCTACAAAACACCTTTTTAGAATGGACTGATTTCAAAGAGAATATAATAGCAATAACTTGAAACTTAACCGCCAGCTCATAGCTAAAGGTTAAAATAAAGATATAATGCTACAATGAGACTACGAAATACAACGGGAATAGAGCCATCACAGAGAGTACTAAATTACAGTCAGAAGACGTAGTCGTTTGAGGCTTTAAACCGATTACAGAACAAGAGCAACATGATCGGGACAGTGCAGTAAATGTATATATTCGTCATACGCGGTATAGCGCCGAGTCGTGACATTCCACTGCTATTATTTCATTAAACGAATTTAATAATTGATAGTTAACATTTAGTGGTGTTGTAACCGCATTCAGATTGATAGCTCGTGTAACGCGTCAAAGTTTCGAATAGCTGTCTGCTGTACATGACCGTTCGTTGGGTGGCAGATACGTTACGTAGAGATCATATTATTATTGGAGCCCGCTTCACCAATATCGCCTTGTTTTGAATGAGTGATTAAGTGTATCGATTTATCATTTCGTAACAATAACGTGTTGCTATTGTTGAACGTTTGTGAGAGTTGGGACTACCTTGTTACTGAGATCATTAGTGAATCATTAAAAGGCTTGCTCGAAGAAGATATCCATTAATAAAAATGAAATTTGAATTAATATTTATGCAGTGGCCTTTACACGGTCTAAATTCATAAGTAACCGTCGGTTTCGTTTTCTTTTTCTTAGAATGAAGCTTACCGAAAGCAGAGCGAGCTTTTCAAATTCAACCTTAAGTATTTTCGCTAAATACAAACTGGCACGCGGTCGAAGAAGTTCCCCATGCTCCAGTTATTAGGCTCCTTCGTGCACACTCATGTGGTCTAACAGTTAGGGGCACCATTAAATGTAGCGTCTGCAAGATAAAGCGGGGCGGTCGAGTCTCGCGACGTGCTTCACGGTATCGAGATAGGCGCGACCGCAGGTGTATTTTTACATATGAACCACAATTCTAACTCTTCCCCTACAGCGTCATCTATGTCGACTCCTTAAAGTTCAGTTCCGTTTGGTTTACTATTTTCGAAATTTACTCTGAAAAGTATTTTTGGGGGAACTTTAAGCTCTTTATTACTCATATTGTCATCAAGATTGGACACGATAATGCGACGTATGGAAAGACAAAGGTAAAATGACACTTGGTTCACGGCCAAATGTTTATGGTTCTTTTACTCGGAAATTGCTGTTTCAAGTCTTTGAACGAGTAGGTACTACCTGCCTTATTATGGAAGTAATGACGCGTGTGTTTTTACTCAGATCTCTGTCTCGTTTCTGAGCTCATATGTGAGATATGTGATCCGAAGATGTACATTACTCGAACAGTTAAAAGTCATAATATTTCTTCCTAAACATTCTGTTCGGGATTCTAGAACAGAATTCTATAGGCTATAAATCAGGGAATCAAGAAAGCTTAAAAGCAGGGGCAAAACCTATACATTGATGCAACGAATGTTGCTTAGAGCATCGTTAGCGACAAAGCGATCTGATTCAGATATCGGGCTAAGGCGATTACTGTGCGCAATACAAACGAACACCTTATAAGGACAGCTCCTGGCTCATTACGAGGCAGTTGTTTGAAGTGGTCACCGATACGTATTGGATCGGAAATCTCTATACAGCCACTATCAATACATATTCATTTCGAAAATTATTTGATTCATGGCAATTCCGATTTACTTTGACATTTGCGTATTACAAGTTATGCATTTAGGGTACCATTTAGTTTTGAGATTCAGGTTGTGTACAACCTGAATCTCACGAACTAAACAATTTCCAATATTTTCTACTAACATTATAGAATTTTTTAAATTTAGGAAACAAGAACTATGAGTGTTTTTCCTACAGCTGATTATTAAGAAACAAAATTATAATATTTTTCATTCGAACCACACAAAATTCTTCATATTTGTTATATCTACGTAAAATTGTTTACTTCAAAATCGAAAGACGTTAGCAAAATCGCGGTACACACCGGTACAAAATTGTAAGATGGGGTTCAGTTGTACGATTGTGTTCAGCAATTTCTACTTTAGATAATGAATGTGGAGCAAGCCCTGTAGACAGCAAAGGACACGGCACCGTTCTAAATGTGATAGCTCCATAATTTACATTTCAGTAAAGGGTACCGTTGTGTTAGTACTTGTTAACCGCTGTTCTCTTAATTTATGGCCGAGAGCAACATATCTACATGAGGCGAATAAATGCGCGTACGTACATTGACAAGCTGAGCATTAAATGTTTTAGATTGATGTATGCTTAGAATTGTTACGTTGTTAAGAATTAAATCTTTATTGCATTTACGGACACATTGTTATTTCATGTGTGTTTTATGTACTTTTACAGATTTTGTAAAAAAATGTCACATGTTAATTAGGTGCATAAGGAAAATAAGAATTAAAGACTGGTTGAAATAAAACTTAAATTAGTTGAATGGCCTTGTAAGCTCCCCAAAATAAATGTAAAAGATGTTGATGAAAGCATTTGTATGCGCATTAGAAATTAATTCACTCGAAAGCATCTGCCGGTTGCTAATCCGCACACAAAAGTGAGTTCCAATGAATATTTTGCCAAAACGGGTTGCCGGGTCCAAAGTGCTTCAAACAAGTTGCTATGGACCCGGGACTACCAACTTTATATTTAACGTTAAATTGTAAGATAGTTTGGTCACTTTAATTCTTCTATGAGGTTCTTTATCAACATTCTTACCTCTTTTTAGTATTAGCATATCTCTATAACTTTTCAATGCGTTATGATTTGTACAACTTCTAAAACATTCTTTGTTCATTCTTTGTCCACAGATTTCTTCGACAACTGAAGTTCAAACTCTTAATTTCTGCACACGCTTATTGATTTCAGAGGCAAGTAAGACGTATGAAAAGGTGCACCAAATTACAAATTACATCTTTTCCAAAATATATGAAAAAGTAATATAATAATATAATAATGTTAATTCATACTTTGAAAAATTTGGTATTTTTGCAGAAGAACAAGTAGGATTTAGGAAAAATAAATCAATAAGCGTAGCTATATATAATTTTTTACAAAAAGTTATGGCTAATTTAGACAACAAAAAGCAAGTAGTTGCGCTTTATATGGATATGACCAGGGCATTTGATTATGTAGATCATAAATTATTAATATATAAACTAGAGAAATATGGAGTTAGGGATAATGCTCTTCTTTGGATCAAATCTTTCTTATCTGAAAGGCAACAACTGACGGAAATAACTAAAATGAACAACATTACAAGAACTGAGGAAAAATATCTATCGCACTCTAGAGAAGTACTCTATGGAGTGCCTCAAGGAAGTATACTTGGTCCATTACTTTTCCTTATATACATAAACGACTTCCCTAAATCCATTAATCAACCAATGATTCTTTTTGCAGATGATAGCACTGCTGTATTTACAAAAGATAAAACTAATTCAAATACATTTGAAACGGAAATAAATAGTGCTTTAGTAAGTCTAATACATTGGTTAAATAACAACAATTTAAAAATTAATCTTGATAAAACAAATGTGATGATATTTAGAAACAAACATAATACAAACGTAAAATCATATGAACAGTCGTTAAACATAAACTTTGAAGGGAAGATAATAAGCGAAACCGAAACCACAAAATTTTTAGGCATATATGTCGATTATAAATTAACCTGGACATCACACATGGAACATGTTTGTAAAAATTTAAACAAATTTTCCTTTGCGTTATATAAATTATCAAAAATAGTTAATACACAAGCGGTACTAAGCGCTTATTATGCATATGTTGAATCAACCCTAAGATACGGATTGATTTTCTGGGGTAACGCGACGGGAATAGAAACGGTATTTAAGGCCCAAAAGAAATGTATTAGAGCGATATGCCAGTTACGACAAACAGATACGTGTAAACCGCACTTTAAAAAATTAAATTTAATGACCCTTCCCTCTTTGTACATATACGAGATAGCGGTGATGGTAAGAAATAACATTGACAAATATGACACCCTTAAAACAAAAAGACATAATAATACGCTATGCGCAATACCCTCTAAAACTAAGCAATATAATAAAAGCGTATTTTGTATGGGGCCAAAAATATATAATAACTTGCCTAACTTACTGAAAAGTAACAGCACATTTGATTTTAAACGGAAATTAAAAATGTTTCTAACCGAAAAAGCATACTATTCGGTTGCGGAATTCATTAATGAAAAAAATTAAATCTGTATTGTAATGTAAATTCTATTAAATGGAATGTGGAAACGCGCGTCTGAACAAATAAAGTATGTGTACCAAAACCTGTGTCGAGAGTTTTTTCCTCCGGCTTTTTCTCTCTTTACCCAGCGATGGGTGGCACATAGGCAGCCGATGAGTTCGATTAGGTAAAATTACAACTAATTATAAAAATAATAAATGTAATATATAATATGCAAAACTGACAAATGAATTATTATACAAACTTGTCAATTAAATTATGTATTAGTTATAAGTTGTTAATTATAATTAGTACTAACATTAGTTTTTATTTTATTTTTTAAATTATTAAAATGTAATATGACTTCATAATTTGCATACCTGAGAAGGTGAATATGGATTGATCAAAATGCCCTGTAAAACCAATAACTAACCCATATTCGTGCAAATAAATGATTTTCATTTCATTTCATTTCATTTCATTTCATTTCATTTCATTTCATTTCATTTCATTTCATTTCATTTCATTTCATTTCATTACATATGGTTCGTGCCAAAAAATAACCCACAGGCAATCAAGATGCATCTGCTCAAATACAAATCATTTCACGCCAAGAGGGTAATAATGCATCTGCTAAATTCCGACAATTTAATGAATCGTCATAAATCATTGCATTAAAGTTGAACCTTGATGCTTTCAAATGTATCCGCAAACAGGAAAGGATTTCGATGGTTTACCAAAATTTTTTTGCATAAGCTAACGTACTAACATTAAAAACGAGAATATGACTGGAATAACTACTCATACTGACGTAATTCACGCTATCACACTTGAGCCACAATTAATCTTCTATTGATGAGTTGTAGAATTAATAACCCTTGTCTAAAACGTTGCTTAAATTGATGGTATAATAAATTAACGTTTTTACCTAAAATCTAAAATTTACGAAATATTAATAATGGCAATGTGAATTGAAGATAATTATGGTGGCAGGATAATAAACCTGTGCAAAATTGTAGTGCTTTGAATTTCAGAACTAACAATCGTTTAATCATGAACCCTACGGAAAAGCCTCTTTCTACTATAAACTTTTCGGTTACCTACACCATGATCAAATGATTCCTATATGGATCCTATGAAAAAATAAAGGATCATAAGAAAAAATAAAAGAACAACAAAAACCATAAATGTAAAAATATTAAAAAAAAGTATTGAAATTTCTCAAACAATGCATTTATTAAAATCAACCAACACAATACAACATTTCATAAGATGATAATGACACGGTAAACTGTACACGGTGTGGGGTCTGAAGATTACATAGATGAATTACGGACTAGCTAGCAACTCAGTTTATGCTAAATATCTATTCAACCGCAGAAGAGGCAGCTGTATTTGCATGAAGTCTTCATAAGGCGAGCTTAACAAATGCATAATGTTGGAAGCTGGTACTGGGGGAGATATAAAGAAGCATAGATGTCACCGTGTATATGAGTAATGAAGAATGAAGAATTTAGATTGGAAATTAAGTGGAATCTGCATACCTACAAGAAAATTTAATCTGAATCTTAATCTTAGGTAATTAACATAATTAATATCTATGGAGGGTATGGATAGCAAAGTCAATAATCTTAATCTAATTTTACTTAAAGGTAAATTAAATGACTCACAATCAAACATGTATTGGACCAAAAAATAAGTGCACATTAAAAACTGTGATACTGCCTCTACAATATTTGCCTTAGCCCATGTGCTTCTAAGACTGAGAGCAAAGATAATATCGTGTTATTTATTGCGTTAAGTCGTGGTCCATTGCCTTGAGCCTCGGAATTATTTATTAGTACTGCATGTGAATTCTTCGTTGCTTAGGCTTTTGATAACGGCTGCTTTATCCGTTATTCCATTGATGTATGGCATAACACATTTATTTCGTTACCGATCTTATCACAGTTCGGAACCCGCTTATTATTTTGTTACTTCACCAACGAGATAGCGTTCTTTCTTCTTCGAATAACTAATGTTTAACATCAAAATGTCTATTTGCATTAACTAATGGTCGTATTAAATCAGAAACCATAATAATGGCACGTAAACGCAACATAATAAATGATGAATCGTCCCGGAACCATGCGCTCACGTATGGTCGCTGCATGCGCAGGCGCAGACCATTGTTTTAAATTCGCCCAAAGAAACCGGTCCAGAGATAATGGCACCAAAACCGCCACGCATGCCTGCGGGAACTAAGAGAAATTCCAGCCAGGCCGTTTGTGGCGATTTGGGGAGCGGAGATCAAATAAAAACTATAGACGCTGTCTAATTTATGACCCTAACTCGAATATATATTTTTCATTGATAGAAATAACCAAACGTGCCACCGACCGAAGGCAAAACGAACGGAGCGTGGAGATTGCTGTCGCAAACACAGTATTGACCTGCATAATTTTCGCATGTATCCACCTAATTCAAACGAAATTTACGACCATTACCATCACAGTTGGTGGTATTCCTAAATAAATGTTTTGATTGTTACCATTGGACACTGATTTAATGTTAGCGTTAGCAATTTGGAGTCGAGATGTATTTCTTCAACGCACTTGATGAAAAAGGTGCTCCGAAAAAAGAGTTATTCTTTTTTGGTGTGACTACCGACACGTAAATCGTCGGGGACCTGCCTGTTCCTGCGGATGTGTTCGGTGCGACGGATTATGTGGCGTATGTTTATGGTAATGCGGCCCATTATGAAGCATCAAGAATCAATTTTACCTTCTTACCGGATTGATACACGCAGATACCACCGTTTATCGTATACTCAGTCTTATAATGCGGTATCCTTTATCACAATATTTTGAATCAAAAATACCAAAAAAGCCACGTATGAAAGAGAAAGATGTCTCAAAGTCCTACGTCAATTTCAAAGCAAACACATTGTGCGGGCAAAAAGAATTACATTTTTTTTGCTGCCATCACTAACAAGACCGTCATAATGCACTCCGGAACGCTGATTACCGTCGCCTACTGCATTTCGTTGCACTTTAGATAAATAAACCCTAACCAACCGGTCGCATGGCTCGTAGAGAAAAATTATGGCTTGATGACAAAAAAATAACGCGGCCTCCTACGATACAAAGTCATGCACGAGATATTCATACAGATGTAATCACTTTCCAAGATCTGTCTATCAAAGGCCCCCAGAAGAATGGCGGCTAAAAAGGCCGGGGTACAATAATGATCGTATTGAAAGAGGCTTTTATCGCGTATCGGTTTTGTTTTATCTGTTATGGGCCCGCCTGGCGCATTGATGGAGATGTGATCGCAGAATAAGCTATTCTGATGTTCAAAACCTCTGGACGTCTCAAGTTTCCTTGAGAATATAACATAATCACATAGAAATTTGATTGATTTACTGTTATTATTTAAAGAATCTGATTGTTATTTTCACGCAATCCAGCTTGAATGACAAACAAAATCTACTCAACTAGCATTTAAAAGCAGATACGATCTGAGCTATACGACACAGTTGGTAATAACGCGAGAACAGTTCCCAAAACCATCATTTCATTTCTCACGCTCGATGCCGAGTCATCTCAAAACGAATTTGAGGAAGTGAATGCTATTATGTTCTTGAAACCAAGTCAAACAAACCAAGAAGAAACCAACTTTTTTCATTACATTCCGCCTATATCGGCGGCGTAACGAGGTAGCGATACGTGGGGGTGCGATGAAACTAATGCATTTCTTACAACATCAGCTCCTTTATTATAAACGCATTTACGTCTAATGGATCGGTGTTGCCTTACATAGGAAAATAGAGACCGCTGGTTTTAAAAAAAGCCAACGATATAAAGGCTTTATAGTTAATTTCGTTGAAAGTTACGTGGCAAAGCAAACATGAATTACACTTGCAAATTGGTTTAATGTTTTAACACTTCATGAATTGTGTTTTTGCGTCGAATTGTCGAAACATGACCATATAAAGTTCAGAAAAGCCGTTTACTAAGCGACAACCAAAACAGTAGTTACCCAACTGCCCTTGCTACACATTCATGCGCTTCTAGTGTTTCACAACCATCGTGTGAAGTTCTGTGGTCCGCAAACGCTTCCACATTTGTTTTATTGGCCACATTTTGCAGTTACACGCCTTACGGTCATCTATAATGTTATTTCGTAATAGCGTATCATAAAACTTGACTACTATTACGTGGAGCGTAAGCCGTGTTGAAAGCATGATCTACGGAGCATTACTTTTGAATATATGGCGTTCAAAACTGCGACAGACGTCTTTAGGCGTTTGGGCTACTGATGTTTTATTACTTCTAATCTCAGTCATAAATAAGTCAACTAGCATATTTGAAAGATAAACATATTTATGTAAGAAAATTATTGCTTTTATATTATCCGTCTGTCTGTTCCGTTGCTTGACATAGACCCTGGAGCGGTGAGACTTGTCGGATGATCTCAAAGCATTTGCTGCTTGCAATTTGAGTCTTATCTAATTGAGAATAAGATTTATTTTGCGAGCTTTGTGTTGAGCCTCTCAAAACGAGTATAATGATTCGTCAAGGCATGACAAATCCTCGGAGTTTTTGTCGCGGGCAATCACAGGTTGCAGTTTCAAGTCTCGGAGCATAATGTTTGCATTAAGTCTATCGGGGCTCGGTATTCAGCCTTTATAAATTCTTTTGAGAAGCCTTTGTTTGGGATCGGTGTCTTCAGTGGGAGCCAGTGACGTCACCCTGGTCTGACGTGGGGCACATCCAACTGTACGGCGCATGCGTTTTAGGATGCTTATCCTATTATCCGATTCCATCCGTTCAGTTTCATCTGCTACGCCCAGCCCTTCCACGAGAACTACAATAACCCCATATTTGTCAACTGTTTTGACATTTACCAAACGAATGACACCATTCGAATGAGTAACTAAAACCCTTACATTAACTTGGACGTGTTTTACATGAGCCCATTCAATTCATGACACGCAACGAACATATTACTCATGGCGTCTCCACAATGCGCAGGTGACGTCATAAACAAATAACGTTTTCGTGAGCGGCGGGTCGCGGGTTCAATCCCGCGGTTAATTCTCGGTAACCGAGACAGTTTCGGTATAGTCCCGACTCCTGTGTGAATTGTTATGTTTATTTGTCATTTTAATTCGTGGTCCGACGGCGATTTATTGTTTGACGGCAGAGTAAGTGCTTTGACATTCATGGAGTAGGTACCTACGAGTACCTTTAAAGCTGCAAGCTACTCATACCAGAACTAGAACAATGACTCAACCTGACTGAGACAAATGAGGCATCCTTAGAACCATATAGCAAACACAACTTCAAGCAAGAGAAGAAGGGCAGGACATCTAAATAATTATAATTAACGCTACTGTGCTTTGTTGCTATCCAACAAGTCGACAAATGAGAGACATACCAATAAGTATTCTAAACAAGGCGCTATCCTGATTTATCTGCTGTCGTTCCTACAGAAACAACAGTTACTCCATGCTACGTACTCTCCACCTGATTTTCAATAGTCATTGCAGCAACAATCAACTAAGTAGGTCCTCTATGAAACTGAATAGTACCGAGATAATATGTGATGTAGGAACTAGTAAATTAAGTGCTAAGTATCCTGTATCAATCCACTGCTACGGAAGAGAAATATTCTCCAAAAATCTGTTTCCCCGATAACAATACCTACTTCACCAGCAGTAACTAATAATTTCTTTCAGCGAAATAGAAGGCCGATATGATTGTCCTTGGGTTGGTGTAACCACTTAACATCAGTAACAAACCTAACCGTAACACAAGATCCTTCCATTTCATCAAACGGTCGAGGTCTATTTGAGGAGAAAGCGCCGATAACTCAATAAAGACATCCCATTCCTGCCAAACCAATACCAACCTTATCACCTTAACCTTAAAGATCTGACATGAAGAGAGTTCTAATCACAGAACCAACATGAACTGAATGAGTTCATTTCGTTCGTTCGTACCATAAAGTATAGAACAATGGAGGGCCGCTATCACAAACCAAATCGAGGAAGCAACGATTGCACAGATAAATAAACATAGAGGGATCTGTGTGGGGTTGCCATGTGTTGCGTTTATACAGGACATTTGAACAGTCTGTTGCAGTTTAATAGAATTATGTAGGGTAGGCGAAGAAACAGTATATAATATGCAATCAAAAGAAGAACTATCGAACTATCTATAGTAAAAATAATATTACTGAACAAGAATGAATCGTAAATGTAGATTACACACACAGATTAATTTTGTCGGTTGTTTAGAGATGCATAGGTGAAATAAAAGCTCTTGAAAATCTATGTCTAACTAGATAATAGATGGTAAACACCGTTTAGAAATTCTAAGAAGCGCTAATTTTATGTTATTAGTTTAGCATCAATACTACTTTAATTATTTGATCAAACACTTTTAAAATGAAGTGACATAATACATGAAAATTTGACAAATCTTAAAATCTTACAGTGTAAAAGATTATTCAAAGTTAAATGGAGCTCTGGAACTCGTGTCCTATTATTTTACGAAACTTACAGTATCTCTACTCAAGAAAGACAATTCAATGAAGCCATAACTAAATCTCGAAATTATACCTGAAACAGTATAATAGACAGTCAATAGCCATAACGCCTAAAGATGGGTCAAAATACTAAATCTAACTTATCTTAAGCTTTAGGAACTAAAAGCGTATGTTGTATAAAAATACATATATGTAAATGTCTCCTGCTGTTACAGTGAAGGAAAACATCGTAACAAAACCGGCGTGCCTTAGAGTTCTTTATTGGTTTCAAAGGCATGGGACGTCCACTAACCTGCACTAGCCTAGCGTGGCGGACTAAGGCCTACTCAGATGATAATATATCATATTTATGATAAATAAATACATTTCTGCTAAAAGCTATGCATACAATTTTGGTATGAAATTAAAAATTAACAAATTACCAAAAGTCATAGTACACAAGTTGTTGCTTATGGTGTTAGCTACCTAGTGCTGCGAGGTTGCTCATGTTTTACGGGTGACCCTGTATTTAGTTATAGCATTTAATACTGAAGTTTCAAATGATTAAAATTCTCTAATAAATACGATTCTCTAATAAAATATGACGAAGCGTAAACATAAAAGCTTAAGGGCAACTCAAATAACGGATGTTATAAGTGAAGTTCGTATCAGCATAAATCTTCCCTCTCTTTCTCCCCTCTCGCTCTCTCTTTTCCCATAATTTAACAGACATCTGTACACATTATAGTCTCGTGTCGGGGTGATAATTATTATTTTTGTGAAGCCCACCCCTCGTCCACCCTAGCGATAGATGATTGTAATTTTATCGACCGATTAGCTTATGAATTTGATACAGATCTAATTTTCTATAGTAACAGCAGTGTATTTAATGAGATTGCTCTTATGAAGTGCTCAAAATGGAAGGCCCCTTGGTACTCTATAAATTTTAATATTATGTGTACCTCTTATAGTGTTGTAGCTCGCATAGCCTTAACCCTGCTGCTTGAGTAGATCGCAAGCAATCGAAAAAGTTGAGCAACGTCGGGCGCGGTCAGTACCTGGATGTGTGACCGTTAGCATGCTTTGGAGGGTACGTTAAGCCTGCCCGGTCGTAATCGATAAAAATGGTCGCAGGCCCTATATTGGTTAGAAAGGTTAGAAAGCATTATTACGACACGACCACTAGCCCGTTTCTTCACCGATCCGTATTGAAGCAGTATGTTTGAATTTACAAGAAGGCTGTAGATATTTCGATACGTGTAACCTCTTCGGCGTACTTTCCTACAATGGCCACTGACTCGGACATTCAGACGTGACGTCAGCAGAATGCAGGACACCACCCAGCTCCATTAGCAGGTCTGAAACCGGACACTGGGCGAGACTGATGATCCTGTGATACGGTGTAATGTAATCTATCGTACCGGTCTTAGTTATTAGTTAATGTCTGGCTTCACTCTTTAAATTCGGACGAGACGAGACTAATTTTTGATCTAACTCAGGTCTTTGATTAATATTAGGAAATCATTATGAGTGTAGATAAATTTATTCGTTAGGAACGGACAGCTGGTGGTTTAGCACCTAAATTTATTCAAATGTACAGTTGCATTTACGAACAAAACCAATGCTTGAATTATACAAAAATAATAATTAATAACAAAACCCACGGTTGGCTCTGTAAAAGTAGCCATTAAATTTATTATGCAATTTTGTGCACTATTTGGAATTTTATTTTTCACGTGACTATCTACGTAAAAGTATCAAAGTAAGATTGTTTTGCAATTTTATATGCACGCTTAAAATTTGATTTTATCGTAGGTATGATAAAAATGTACTATGTTGTTACAAAAAAGACAATTATTACGCCATCAAAACATCTACCCTCATGTAAAATTAAATTAGAAAACCCAGCAAACCACAATACCCGAGCGATATGAAACGGAACTCCAAAACCGCAAATTTTATTTGGTCACGCTTATTATGTCCACAAGATAACTATTATAGGAATAATATAAAGGTTTTAAAAGCGTTATTTTAGATTCATCCTGATATGAAATTCTTTGATACGACCGAATTATAATTTTCGGATGTCAAATTATTTTTAACTTAAGCGTTTTCAACGTTGTTTTTAAATACGCGATTTAATTTGTTTTGATAGCATTTTTTTAGTTTAAGCTTTCAATCTACTTTATTGTTTCTACGTCTGGTTACAAAACGGAGAAATCTAACTATCATTAATTAGTTGAAGAATTATTAAATCTTAGAATATAAAACCTCCAATCCCAAAATCAAACATCCGAAAAACGAATAAAAAAGCGTAAATAAATTTTATCGCGATAACAGCCTTCACAAGTGAATCCCATTAGCGACAATGCGTCGAAAATTCGTTTTTTTCCTTCCATACAATTAGGGCCTCTTCAACCAAGGGTGGCTTACATCTGTCCGCAATTCGTGAACCCGAACCGATAAGTACCATTATCGCGTGCATTCAACCACTTATGTCAATACCTACCCGGTGCATTATCGAATTCTTGCAAGGGATAATAAGCCTTCCGGTACTGATATTTGAGTGGTCATATTATAAGTACTTTATGGGTACGCTTAGCCAGGGTTTCTCAAACTTATAACTCTACCAACCTCTCGTATTATTAAGACAACTGGGAACCTATTATATTAAAGGTTAGGCCAAAAGGTTACGATTTATTCAATGATACCTTCTGAGAGTAATTTTGTTAAACTTTTATAAATATTGAGTTTATACAGATTAAGCATGGAGTTGTCGTTATTTCAATGCATTAGGTATATTAGGTCTCCTTCAAAGCCGGTAAGCTGTGGGCGCGCGCGCGACGTTTCCTCTGCCGTCCTTTGGTGTTGCTTAGTGTACAGGTGACTGTGACCACTTACCATCAGGTATCTCTGCCTAATCTTCAACCCATTGATGACCCACTGCAGAGTTAGGTGTCCTCTCACAATAAGAAGAATGTAGGCTGTAGTGCGAAAAGCAAATAAAAAATTGCGATACACTTTGAGAGCCGCGCGATAAACCATAACGGTTTTTGATGCGGCGTTGATGTCGTATCATTAAACTAGCAATTAATCTCCTTTTATGAAGATATTTATTGCAATTAATTCGTAGATTAAACATTAATCTACCTTACATTTTTTGAAATTTTATAAATTACATTTTTTAATACAAGTGTCCGTAAACGCAGTGATGATCTGATGTTTATGAAATTCGGTGTTTTTGTAGAATTTTTAGAATTGATGTAAATTGCACAAGAAAAATTAACTTTCATCGGAGTTTTTGGAATAATTGGCATTGGTAATCGGTGAATTACATAACTAATTCTCCTTAAAATTGTCTGTGGCATTAAATTTAATAGCAATTTACTAACAGTTCACAATTAAAAAGGCAATTTGGCACAGAAACTTGGTACTATTTAATGTACCTACAATATCCGGACTTATTAGAAATTGCTTCATTCCTATTTATTTCGCCGAAAAATTATTAGAAGAAATATTAAGTAATATCCAAATGTTATTGATAAGATGTTATTCGGTATGTAAGTTAAATGTACCAGAAGCGCACAGTTTCAATGGTAAAAGAATTATCTAAATGAACAAGGTAGTATTTATTCACTAGTAGTAAACAAGTCAAGCCTCCAGTAACAATATTTACTATTATTTACTCAGATATTTTTAAGAATTAATAAAAAGCACTTACTTGCAAAAGTACTCTCCTCTCGGTGACGATAGGCACGTCCCACCGTTCTTACACGGAGATGGTGAACACGAGACGAAACCTGAAACAAACATAGATCCATTAGTTTAAATGCAAGTAAAACACGATAGACAAGACACTAGAGACGTTGATTAAAAAAACTTAATAAATTCTAAAGCTAAAGTTTTTAAAGCTGATAAAACCCGCACTAGAAGCGTGGTGGACTAAAGCCTTTCCTCCTTCCCTCCTTTTTTCCTTTCCTTTTCATTGTGAGAGCAGACCCGACCCTCAAGGGTCAGTAATATGGGTAATAGATAAATAAAACGCAGGAGAACATTGTGAATGTCTTAAAGAGAATCCGGATTTTAATAAAGCCACTGGCAGTAAAACGATACAGGCAGCAGCTGCAGCGGCTCCCAAAATAAACTAAAGAAAAATAGTAACTTCTGTACCGTCTCGATTTTATAGGATGTATATTAATTATCAGCGTAATCAACACTATGATCACGACGTGGAAGCGCGATACGATCTGGATGTATCGATCAATCGCCATGAAATCAGACCACCCAAATGCAAATCGGACGGAAACACACCGTATTTATGTGGAGAATGTGGAGAATCATTGCGAAATACTGTGATTTAAGCCCGCCACCTTATGACAGATAATGGATCCATCGACACATCTCATTATCATAAAACCTCTACATACGGAATTATTACGAAGTCGATTTACGCGGACGATTTCTCTTAAAGACAATTTAGCAGGCTATAGCATGCTATAGCTAACTTGATGACAGGTTACTGAACTAAAAAAGCAAATCTTTTTATCAATACTAAAAACAAATATTTTAATAGTATCTACTACAAAGAGTTCAAAAGCTTCAAGAATGGTTGAAACTTAGATATTGTAGACTTTAAAAAGCTATTTAATCGGTAAGAAAAATCGTCATTTCGAATCGATATCGCGATAATTTTTTTCATGTAATATTTTCCCCAAAAATTACTATCATTAAACACATATTTGTGAGAAATTTTAACGGCGACAAGTTTATACCAATAATGTTTACATAACACTCACGATGATGCAAACACGGATCAATCGCGATAAAAAAAGATTTAAGAGCCTTTCGTATCCCAAAAATCTAATACTTTCAAGTAATAAAACCCTATACATGATGATCAAGTTTTAGAATTAAAAGTTTATGCACAAGCAGACCAATTTATTTTTATTTGTTTAATAGCACTTATAATTGAACTTACCAAAAAATTTAAATGCATGGTCTATAATATCAACGTCATAAATTCATAATGCATCGATGAAGAAAGATAAAACTTTAAATTTGAATTCCATATTGAAAATATCCAAAACAGTTGAACTGCTGAACGCACACACATACAATTATAACATTGTTGCACTAATAAATAAAAAAACCGGACGAGCAAGTATGGAAATTAAATCTTAATGGAATGTTTCGAGATCTGGTACAAAAAATTGCCAGAGATTTTCAATAATAGCCTCTAATAAAGATTAAATGAGGAAAAATGTGACAATGGCAATCTGTTCTGTTGAATATTCAATTTGTTAGCCGATAAGGCACCGTTATTAGAAGCTCATTAGAGCAGAGGAACAGCTGCCGAAAAACGTAGATACCATCATCCGTTAGACGTTTAACCTTATTTTTGATTTGATGACTTTTTTACGTCAAATGTCCTGTTCCTTTTGAAAATGTAATCATAGATCTCATCGTGACGTAAATTAATTTGGTAAGGTTGACTTTTGCTTACCACCTAAAGACTATTCCAAAAGTAAAGTAGCCTAAATAAAAATTTAAAAAAGTCAGCTATACAAAAATTCTTACTTATAAAATTTTGAAAAAAAATTGCTAGTGTTGTTAAATTAAATTCGAATTAAAACCTATCCTAAAAATTGCACAAATATGATAATGTTAAAAAAATCGAGGAAATAAAAAAGTCGCTCATCGTTATCGCCTCACCAACGTAAACATATCGTCAGTCCAGATAGGCACGCGCGTGGGAACCACATTTTTGACAAACGAAAACATTTCCAAGGTTTGTTGACACCTCGGACTGTAGATAAAAAGTTGGGTTGGAAAAGCATGACGCTCTTTGAGTGATATTATACTCTGATTTACCTACTGTTCATTATAATCTGTGGTCTGACTAAGAAAATAAAACAACTATCAATGATATGATAATAATAATATATTCCATGATGGTGCTTTATTCTTTTTCTTTATTCGTCTACCACATGCATGTCAATCAAATGTTTGCAAACTTATTGGCTCATTTCTTGGACATTTACGAGTATAAATACGAAGAAAATACAAAATAATACAACAAAAAAAGTGTTTTAAAGAGGCCTTGTTTAGGTAACAACTTTCATTTTTAATTGATATTTAAAAAGCAGTAGCTACCGACAGTACTGGCCAAAACCGGAACTGTTCGATACTATTTAAACGTTATCATCTTTTTTTCGATCATTCCATAATACATACAGATAATAAATTGCCGATTGCCAACGACGCCGAGCATGGAATTCTAAATTCGAAATCAGAAATGGTTTAAAAACTGACAGCTGAAAGGGTCCTTCAAATCATTAAAATTGCAAACACGGAATCGAATTAAGCAAGTGCCAACAAAGTAAGACCTAAGTAAGACGGGCTTATTAAAAATTTGTCAGTAAATGATAAGGATCGACATGAGTATTACTCCAGTCCTTACAAAATTCTGTATTATTAGTATTCTAAGAACTCTTTAATTCGATATAAGTCTTTGATATCCAGACAACACAGACAAAACATCATTAGGACGAGATTGAAACTAAAAACGGAATTCCGCGTCATCTCTCGTACCTGGGTCCTTTGGCACATGTTTCGGATCCGGAGGCTGTTTTTCGAAACACCGGGTGTCTTGTTACCGCGCCCAAACAGAGCGTGCGGGCAAAAACTAGACGGGCCGAGTAGACCTTATAAGGTCACCCTTTGTGATAGCAGCCGCGGGTTAAGGGAAAGGGCCTGGTGGACGTTTACCGGTTTTCGCAAAATCGCCAGCGAAACTGATGCGACTCGCGCTTTTATTTTATTGAATCGTTAATTAGAAAGTTTGTGCGACGCATCGTAATTAGCTATGGTGGCTATATATAAGTGTCGGTTAAGTGTATTAATTAATTAAAGCACACTCTGTTTAACTGATAGTATAAGGATATTGTATTGAAGGAATTTAGGACTAAACACGTGTTCCCTGAAGCTTCGCTCAAGGCACTATCCTAGGACCACTTGTCGATTGTATTACATAAAATAACGTCCAAAAAATAATATTATTCAACGGTATTCGTCCCAACAATGATATAGGTACGTTAGTTTCTAATTATTCCATTAAAATTGATAACAGAATAGCCATAAATATGAAACATGACATGCTAATACATGTTCCATCTAGCCATCGAAGTATCAAAACAGAGCAGCGGATGCGATACCGACCGTGGGAAAGAGTGGGTGATAAGGAACATATAAAAATAACTAAATTCGCCTACAAAACGCCGCTTCCGCGAAATGGCCCGTGAGAAGCCGTACCTACACATCCGCTGGATTTGCATAATGATAACGGGTAAGCCTAAACTCTGGACGGCAAACAGTGTTAAGACGTCTACGAGAGATAAGTGTAGTGCGGACTGAACCACACACGTAACATAACTTGACTTTGAACTTGACTAACTATAACTTCACCATGTAAGTTGATGATGTCAAATCGCTGATTCTGTTCGATATAATAATAACAAATTAAGCAAATAAACATATCGTCAACGTCTTCGAAGATGCCTAGAAGTTACAATTTGAAGTATTGGTGTTTTTTGGGACAAAAGAAAACTTTCGGGATCTTCAAATTCTTACTTTAACTTAACCAACTTACTAGACAACCAATTAACCCGACTGACTAATAGCGTGACAACCAATCATAAACCCGTTGATAGAACGTAAAATATCGTTTGATGAACAAAACTATCCGCACCGATTATAGATTTCACGGCAAACGTAACATATTTGACAGTGCAGCGATTATCGCAATTTGCGGGTTATTTTAATCGCATATCGATGATGAAAGAGAAATCTTGAGAAGCAAATTGTGTTCCTAACACATTTTTATTGTATATTTTTAAACATTGCAAAACAAAATTTTGCTAAGATGAGACCGACTGCGATGGTAATGATTTTTGAGAGAGTTTTCCAAAGGACACTGTATCCCTTTGCATAGTTTTACAAAGCATGCTAGCTTGGTATTCATTACTTCAATATGCATTAAGCAATTAGCTATAAGCCGAGTAAATAAATTAGAGTAAAGAGTCTAGTATCTCATTAATCCGATAAGATACTCGTAAGTCGGTTTGCAGGTAAAAGTTTAAACATAATGTTTAATTTGTCTTTATTTTCTAATACAGCATTACTAATGTAAACTGCCGTTAATAGGTAGGTATTGGCAGTATTAGCATGAATTGAATGACCTTTCACCACATCAGTTATTATAACATCACGCTATCAGCCCATTGTCTAAGTGGCACATTGAATGAAGCGGTATTTACATACAATATTATCAAGTGACCACCGATGTTTGTTCCTGTGGTCAATAATCGAAGTTTATGAATGCACTCGTTGGCATTGATAAGGTACTTGTCGGTAATAATTAACTTTGTATGTTTAATGCGTCGAACGAAAGTTCTATTTGGCTGAGTTGAATCTTACAATGCAATTTTCAGTGATGTTTGAATTTATAAAAATATTGTTCCTAGTATGTATTATGAATAGGACACACATCTTAGAAGAGACATAAGAATCATAAAACAAATCCAAATCATTTTGGTAACCAGATAGATATAACTGAAAAAATTCTTGAAAACATTTTTGCACCTACAAAATTTGGACCGAACTTCAGTTTCATGTCTTTTCACGTAACTATGACATAGGGTACTTTAGAGGCGTAAAAAGAGGACTATTTTTAAGACAGTAAGTGACTACTTGCCATCAGTTGCTCCATTGCCTGGTTCCCTCAACAAAGAAAACCGGAACCGGTAAAACACAAACGGAGATAAAAACCATAAACCAGATTGACGAACATAATGATGGTAAGCCACTACTACCGTTACTTGTTTCGTGTGGACTACTGTTAGCGGCGTGGGTGTGGAAACATTACCACGACACCTTGCTATGTTGCCTTGTAATTACTAGGAGCTCTAATGACAGCAATTTGATATAATGGGATGCTAGATTTTTGAGTGTTTGATATTTGATATTGGCCTGAACAGGAATATTAATCACCTTGCCATGTTGATGGAAATGTATGTTCTGTTGGCAATGGAAAAATCAATCTCATTTGTGTTAACCAATTGACTTACTTTGTTCTTGAATATTCTTGATACGGACGCTGTCTTGACAGATAACACTAATACTTAGTGTTGCTATGAATCATGGGTTGATTTAGTTTAAAGTTAAGGTTAAGAAATCGTACTAAAGTGTTGCTAACCGATACAACTCGCAATAAATCAAATAACAAATGATAATTTATAAAATTGCTCAAATGCTTTATCAGGTACATTTTGCACAAAATGGTGTATTGGTATTCGTAAACCGTCTCATCTAAGAAACACCATTGGTTATCAAATTCAAAAACAAATGCTGGATTTCAAAATCAAGCAAACGATTGACGGTAAGTTTATTTCGCTTTCGTAACGTGTATTTGAGTCTTATCATTGCCTTCGTAAGAAGCCGACATTAAAGTATACATAAGTGGGCGTATCCAAATGACACTATGCAACCGTAGCTACCAGGCGTACCAATTAACGTTCTATATTAATTGACGTTTTATCTCTTGATTCCCTCCTGCTATCTCATTAGAATACAGATTATCATATTAAACACATTTCCTTAATTGATAAAATGTCTCCTGTAAGTAGATATTGAGTAGGATAAAAATGAGAAGTAAGTAGTGCTAATGGTAATTAATTTTAATGCTCACAGATCTACGGAGAAATTACCTAATTATTATTTTATTAACAGATATTAGTTGATAATCTTATGTTAATAAATAAGAGTGCCTTTATAGATAGGACACCGTATATACTAATACGCGAAGATATTATTATGTTTTGTACCCTGTGTAATATTATAATACGCACGGAGAAGTGTGAAATTTAGCACAGTTATATATTTAGGAGTTTAAATTAAAATACAGTGTTACACATTAAAGTGAACTTATAATAATATAACGTAAATGGGTCATTCTCAGTTAAGAGGTAATGTGTTGTATGAAGTGACGGCATGGCATTTTTTTTTATATTTTTACTTAAATATACATCTATTATATGGAAACCGTTAAGTTGAAAACGTTTACAAAGTGGCCAGTCAATTTGTTGGTTTTTTCTCGTTATATAAGTGACCAGGGTAAATACTCAGTACAGGGTAGAGACAAAATACACAGGGGAGGATATTTTATGGGCAGGTAATAGAGATAAACATATTAAAAACAGGGTTATTTTTAGAACCAACTTTATTTATTTATTTTTATTTTAATAATGAGTTATTTATAATTCAGACTTGTCATTTCTCAGCAGTCTTTGTTTATAAAATTAAATTTTCGTAAGCGCTAGGTACAAAACATAGAAAGGTTTTAACTTTTCCTTTGCATCAAAACAAAAATATTTATAATTCTATCAATAATTAATCAATAATGAAATAAAAAGAAACAAAAACTTATCTGAGTAACAATACTAAATTTTTCTTGTACTTATTTAAACTCTAAAAACATTTGAATTAAAACGTAACAAAAAAAAATCTTTTTTTTAAATTCATGATCAAAGACATCAATAGATTCATTAAATGCATAAAAAATATGCTGCCCTTTTTTTAAGTTGTATTTATATTTCTTTGCAACAATCCGCACACGTGGAACTTGTTTTGGTATGGACCCACCACCCTCCCTTATCTCTCTGAGTAGGTATATACCATAACAACTGATTCCAATAGTACACGACACGTGTTTCGCCCCAAAACTATTGGAATCAGTTGTTATGGTATATACCTACTCAGAGAGATAAGGGAGGGTGGTGGGTCCATACCAAAACAAGTTCCACGTGTGCGGATTGTTGCAAAGAAATATAAATACAACTTAAATAACAATGGATTTCCGCAAAGTAACGCCTGATACAATATATTATATGCTGCCCTCTCATTCTTAAGTTAGGGGAGGGTAGTTTTTGTAAAACCTAATCCCAGATAATGAAAGAAATATCGTCATCATTGTTTCTGAACGTTCTTCCATCTTCATATTGTTTTTTGTATCTTGAAGTTTAACCAGCACAAAGTCCCCGTTGCAGAATGATTTCTTTCCAGATGTTGAGGGATTTGAATCATCTTTGTGCAGTTTGGTTTTAATACTGGTAGGTACAGAATGCTGTAGTGTTCTTGAGGCTTCCTCCTGTGTTCTTGAGATGTGAAATTGATTAGTGGTTCATCTTCTGAGTCACTAGCTCCGTATACATGACATACTATATCATCAACACGCAGATTAAATTAACGATGTATTTGTGGATAATCCAAAGTACCCAATTGAAAATGACAACAAAGCTCAGAGTCATAGAAGCAGCTCAAACTTTTCAATGTCAGGCAATTAGGTATAAATATGCAACCGGTAACTTCGTGAACCTTTAGTGTGCCTGAAAGAGTCTATACCTACAGTAGAACCTAGTTTAATTTTTTCTTGCCTGAATTGACTTTTGCTGTGCTGCCTGCGCTCGCCTGTTTATATTTTGAGGGGGCGGTGGGTCTTCATTATCCGAACATGGTGGTGTTTCAGGAGCATTGCTTATATCAAGGAGTGCTAAACTACGTCTACGAATTTTTGCCTTTTCACTCCATACTTTTCTAACCTTCAGCTGCTCTCTGGGAGTCATTTGCTGAACTGTCTTAATAACTCCTTTTTCTTTATTCTTTTCATATTTTTCCCTTTCTTTGAGGTTTTGTTGAGCGTGTTTTGTTGAGATTTGTCATTTTTAATTCTTTGTTATCTTAATCGTGCGTCTTTTTTCTTCTAGGTGCCATTTTTTCTGTAAAAAAGTCATAATAAATTGTAAAGCTAAGATATACATAAAGCCAAGTAAAAGTTCAGCGAAAAATGTCTTCTATATTCATGAAAACTCATACAAATGTATCTTCCCTGGACACTAAGTATCTCCCCTGCCATCAAAAGAGCCAGGGGGAATACGCCAGGGGAGATACATTTTCGATTGATATCTAAAATAGCCGTAAAAGTGTTTTTCGTGCTGAATTCATAATCAAACGTAACAATGAATGCATTATTTATAGTGAATATTTAAGTCTGTATTAGTATTTTAACAAATAATTGCTAAATAAAACTTACCAGAGGAAAGACTGCATTCACTCAACTCTTCTACAACCAGTGAGCGGCGTGACTGAAATGGCCGTTAAAATGGCTGCGCAGTCAGCTTATGCGCCGCTTGCTGCTAGCTTCACGTTACATCCTATGCACTCAATGTCACAACTTCCACATAATTGCAAAACAAAACTGATTTTTAAACGAAAACAAAAAGCCAGGGGACGAGACACGAAATACGGAGGACAAATTTCGGCGTTGATATTATTTATGAAAAATTGGAATATAAGTAATTTTACTTGTAAGACAATGTCACTAAGTTATTGTTCTGTATAAAATTAACGATGATAAAGAAATTATAGAATTTTAATACATTCATAATAACTGGTTTACAAATAAAGTCGGTTTGGGGACAGACCAGGGGAGAGACTTTTTTCTTATATTAGAACTTATTGTGACTAAACTACATACATTTCTGTAATAAATTTAAGTGAGCATTAAGAAAACATTTAGTTTTAAGTAATAAATAGGTTAATTAGGAAGTTAGTATAAAAAAAACGTATTTTTTTGTCCTTGCCATGGAAAGTACCTCTTAACTTATAATGACCCAAATGATAAATAGGACTGTAAATTTATACATCTAAAAATATATGAGGTACCTAATAGAGCTGTATTTTTTGGCAAAAGCGTTCAACACTAGAAACCCATTTATCATGGCCGATTTCTAATACTGGGTTTTATACACCACTAGTAAAATAAATAACAGTAGTAACATTTACGTCGCTTCATTAGGTAATACTCTGTCAATTACGCAAGACATAAAGTTTTGGTCTTGAAGTATTGCCGAAATTTAGATGTTTTGGTATTTTTATCTGAACAGTTAAGTCATTACCATTAATATAACACGTAACTTAATACGTAACATATCGTAAATAGGCACTACGGGTTGTAAATGTCACTGTAAAATTTTATTAATTTCCTCAATTATGTAATGAAATTGATCAATAATATCAACCCAGTTTACTTAAAGGCTAAATCCTTGGTAACATATGACATAGTTAAAGAGAGAATTTTATATCTAAAAACTAACAATTTTATTGGAGTAAATAAAAATAGGAATGAAGCAATTAAATAGAATGGCATAAAATAAACAACATATCAAACTAGAGATCACCAAGTAGTCAAAATTCTATAATTTATTGAAATTTTAGATTGTCACGTAACGGAATATGTACGATACGTCATGTTTCTGCATATCAAAGTACTCAAATTTATGGTAGTGTGTGTGGCGTTTTTTTATGATTTCAAGTTTTTCTAATTCATTTTATTGAAACATATCAGAATTCTTATATTCTTCTCCATATAAACTTTAATTGTGCAAATTCAAACTGCTCCGCTCGCGTAGTGAACTGAAAATTTTACTCAAAATTTTCGCTTCGCGTATTAATACATAAGATGATCCCGCTAACCCCGCGAGTAAAACACACAAGTTTGTTGTCAATACAAAGCTTCGTAATTCATATCGATCATAAGGACGTGTTATACTATTACATCTGTCCGTTATTATTATTTGTACCTCAAAGTTTAGAAGGGTGCTCACCCTCTGTGCGATTCGACGCGCACGGATGTCTAGAACTTTCGCTATGGTGTTATCACTTATTATTATTACGGTATAGCTTTGCAAGTTATGGTACGGTTTGTGGTTATTAATTTTATTCAGGTAGGACTATAATAAGGTAAAAAATGGATTAACTAACATTTGAAGACGAGAAGTTATTATGTAAATCAAATTGAACAAATGAAAACTGCTAATCATAATTATGGAAAATGTTCGAATTAAGTTTTAATTAATGACTCATCTTATAAATTCAAAATTTACAAGTATTTTGATTACAATTCATGTTTTAAGGTTTAAGCTAAAAACGATGATAACAAATAATAAGAGGTGAGGGGAGGAAGAGGGGAGGTAATCCAGAGAGTATTAAAAAATATTGACCCTTAACTTAATAGTTTTCATTCCTTCATTCAATTCGTAGCTGCAGATTATAAAACTGATGCAAGTTAGGGAACGAATAACCGCACTTATTAAACCAAAAATTTTAATATATTTAGTAGTTTTGAATGTAATCCTAATATTATATTAGTCCATCATTTATGAACAGAGTAGGACCCAAGGTGAGTGTTCCAGCGGTGACCTAGTACGCGTGGTTCAATAGGGGCCTCAAATCATAGTAATTGCGGATGCCCGACCATTGTCGCATCCGCTGCAGCGTCGCCTTTCATCTCCACGCCGATTGAGAGTTTGTCAACGCTCTAAAGGCTGACCGAAATCGGTTTAGCGATTTACGAGAACTGCTCGCAACAATGTCACGGGCGGTCGAGTTGACCTGACACTAACCACGTCTTTGTATGTTGATTCCCTATAATTGCTTCTTCCGTCAGGTGGTCTTCTATTAGTTCAAGTTTGAATGTTCGATGATACAGAGAGGATATGTTCAATCGAAGTAGACGGAAGTAAACTACAAATAGCAGACAGCTTACGGGAATCATAAACAGAAATAAACGTTAGAACGATCTGGGAACCAGCACTCGACTCTGTAATTGAAGCCGTAATCACAGAAAGAACGCAAATAAAAATAATTGTAATGGGAAAACTTAAATCCGCTTTTTCAAACCCAACAACAGTTATTAAGCGACGATCGGGCCGCGAGATGAAAAAGATACTTAGTGGAAACGTCTCAAGAGAAACAGTTATAAGGATGATTAATGTTTACCTCAGACCGCGTGCAACGATTTCCTTATTGCCTACAGAACAAAGACTGAATCTGAGACGTACTCTCTAAAATGTCTAATTATACTGTCGGCATATACAAACGCAGTGACGAAAGCGTTTAAATAGAATTGGAGATACAAAAAGCTTCATTAAGGAAAATGGACAACGGTCTGCAACCGACCGTATAGCACCATACAAACGAACGCTGAATGTAAGAGCAATGTCATTACTTTTCACTACAGAGGTATTATACAAGAAGAATATCGATTGTAAGTCCAGAATCAAACGATAATTAAGGATAATTTACTTGGACGTTCAATTATATCAAATAATGAAATAAAAGGGTTATTTTAATTAAGAATAGTGAAAACACATAACCAATCTGGAACTGAACTAATTTTAAAACCGAATAACATAATGGAGGTTACGAGAATATCGTGTTTGGGGCCGTTCATAAAACTCACATTCAAAACAAAGGCTCGGCTAGACAAAATGCCCGCCTTTCATTAGGTTGACCCGATCCCGATACACGGGTACGTAGTCGTACACACCAACAATGCATACGACCAACTAATATAGGAACCGTTACTAACAAATGTAGGCATAAGGCATAAGAAATGTTGCGCAGGATTCGCTGTTGCAATTTCTCTGAGTATTCATTGTATTACATGGGAAATGGCCTGCGGTTGTGATCTCGTGAGCAAATCACCCGCCTCTGAAGACAGTCTGACAGACACGCAGTTCATTAGATCTAGAATGTTCGATTCCGATCATTTCAGCTCCAATATACTTCGGTAATTGGCAGATAGGAACTTTGTTATTGCATCTAAGGACTTTTCTTTTGGAATGAACGTTACTTCACGATGTGTTCATGACTTAGAGGAGCTCTCGTTCACAGTTCGGTGAACTCTTCCTTCAAATTGTCCATTCCATCAATCTTTCCCCACACGGGTACTTTGCTAACTTAATTACAGTGCGGTTCGCGTGTGACAAAAGCATCTCGCACGCCATTGTTCGGTGATGAATCGACGTACAATTCATTAATACAGAGAGCATACACAATGGATGTCGAAATCTTGCGATGAGATATATGACCGGCCCGTCGCGGACCGATGTCGTTCTTTCCATCCTTATTAAAAAGCTGATTGTAAATTTCACCAACTGCATCCACGACACTAATGTGTCAAATCTTTGATGTGTAGTAAGAACGATTATAATATGAGAGCTAGATGTAGCTACTGCTTAAAGAGCCGACTATACCGATCAATATTATTGCATATACCGTAAGCTCGTCAATATCACTGATCAATTATCCAACTGTATCGTCAATCCTACGCATGTCAGTAACCCATTAATGACCCACTACAGGGTCGGGTCTCCTCTCACAATGAGTGGAATGTAGGCCGCCGTCCACCACGCTGGCCTACTGCGGGTTGGTGGACTTCACATGCCTTTGAGAACATTTTTTTTTGTGAACTCTCAGGCATGCAGGTTTCCTCAGGATGTTTTCCTTCACCGTAACAGCAGGTGATATTTAATTTTATAAATCGCACATAACTTTTTTACAAAGTCATTGGTGCGTGCCACTAGGATTCGAACCCGGACCCCTCGATTCGAGGTCGAATTCTAAGCCACTGGGCTATCACAATCCTACGCGTATGCAATTCAACCCCGTAATCGGTATTAACTGTAACATTTATATTTCCGATCGCCTACATAAATTTACCGTCCATGTGTACGCTGGCAACACTAACAATGGCGTTAAAGGACCCAGGACAATGTAGGCTGTATAAGGCAGGACAGAGGAAGACTGCTCCCCCATTGTTGTTCATAATGGCGTCAGTGCGCTAAGGCAGTACCTTTATGGCTCTGCCCCGGTTAGCGCACGAGATTATCTATTCTGAATAACTTAAATGGGCTTAGGGTTAGGATAATTTAATCACGTCCCAAACCGAATTTGCAATTTCTAGAAACTTGGGATTTAATTTAATTCTTCCTATACTGAATGGAATAAAGGAGGTTGCTGTATGAATTTTATTGGAGACATCTAATAAATATTACGGCATCATTATTTTTGCTTTTTTTACTTTTCTTAATTCAATAATCTTCCAATTGATTCTTAAATTATCTGTCGCTATTGATGGTCTACTCAATCGTAGGTCCACTTTTTCACTATCTCTTAATGGATGTAGTCAACGTATTATACAGAAATTAAAACAACAGTTTGTAAAAACATCAGTTGGAACAGAGCACGCGTAGAGCAGGTGCAAACAAACAAAAAGGTCACCAACAGTTGAAGACATTGACAACAATACAGGCAGGCTTAAATCACTTTCCGTGCACATTTATTATCGGAATGTTGATAAAAAAATCTCAGCGCACAGCTGGAGACATCAAAAAAATTTTTTTATAATTAATTTATACCGTTTTGGTTTCAGCAATATTTTTTTATTAGTTTACTACTAAATAATAAAACTGCATATCATGCCAATGTAAGTCCGTAACCTATTAATGATCAACTGCAAAGTTGGATCTCCTCTCACAATGAGAAGGATGTAGGCCTTAGTCCACCACGCTGGCCTAATGAGGGTACCAACCAGAACCACCAGGACTTCACATACTTTTGATAATATTCTGGAGAAGTCTCAGTCATGCCAGTTTCCTCACGATGTTTTCCTTCACCGTAACAGCAGGTGACGTTTGAATTTTAAAGTTTGTGCTTAACTTAACGCTAAGTAGTCTGCACTATGCTCGTAAAATGCAACATTTCCTATGAAACATATTAAATATCCATAAAAAGACGTTATAATTATTCTTATCATTATAAGATCTCGACTTAATTAAGGAAGTTCTGAACATAATTTTGATGTCAACAAAAGTACAGCTAGCCAATAAGAAATAATATTTACAAATGGGGATATTACCTGTGGAAATTATAATTCTAATTGCGGAGAAATCGCAAAACCCGGTTCTGTCGCCTGGCCTTATAGGGATGCGGTTCAGTCCGATACTTTATCAGTTCAAGGAAAGTAAACATAAAATGCGGTATATGTATACTGGTGTCTATTGCCCGGTACGAGAAACTGCATCAAAAGAATATTTTAATAAATCATAAAACGCGAGTTAAAAATCTTTGACTGGTGTCATAATAAAAGTAAAGTTATGAAGCTTAGTACAAAACCTAGCTATAGCTACTAATGAGCAGCTCTGCGAAAAAGAAAAAGTGTTATACTCGTAATAGCGTGCCTTATTGAATCACAACAGTAAGTTTGCGGTCAGCTTTAGGTATATTTAAACTGTAAATTCATGCATTTGATATCCTAGATAAACCAGTCATTACCATTTCTCGTCAATAAATACAGGTTTTAATAATAACCATAAAATCTAAGATATCATTCTAACGTTGGATTTCCGATTAGTTTCGAAATAGTAACACCAGTTTAATTTAATGCAAGCACTTTGTATATTCAAGCCTCGCTGTAGAAAGCTGAGTACACTACAAAATAGTTCAACATGGTCCTTCGAGCCGGATCAAGTTACAGGCTAAGCCTTGTAAGCCTAATGCAAATACATATTATGATGGGAATTTTCTGTTTTACTTGATACTCTTGCATGTCTTTGTATTTTAAGTACTTTTTGTGATAAAACATTGGTAATTTGATTTTTAAATTAGATCACAATTAAGCTTATTTTTTTAAGAAGTAGATATAACGTAGTAACACAGCAACCTTACAGAAGAGTATTTAATATAATGAAAGGTGTACTACGTTTACCAATACATATTCGCACTACCATTATTAGCTTAAGCGTTACCAATCTCTTCAGTCAATCTCTACGATCTTAATGGTTTTAAACTATCATTTGCACCAACATTGGCAGAGGCTACATCTGTCGATCTATTCAAAACGTGAGTCGTTTCATGTTTGTTCAACATCACCAACATTGGCGGCCAGACTAACATTTGCGCCAAGGTTGGCTGCAGCTCCAGTGTCCTTATTACTGCGATGGCGCTGCGTGGGCTTGGATAAATGGACCGAACAATTTACACCGCCTTGAGCCCTGACTAATGCTGGTCTAATGAAGCTGCGACACTTATAAACGGGCCCAACCGGTAACACGACCTGAACTACAAATATATGAGATTATTTATGAAAATATATTACGCTCTGTCGTCATTTGATTCACGGTGTTGTGAGTTGTGACGTAAGGTAATTTATAGGGTTAAGAGAAAACAAACCTGATGCGGATTTCGTCTGGAGCTCGTTTTAATTGATGCTGATTTCACTCATTAATCAACATAGCGTCAAAACATCAAAAAATGATGAAGCATTCCATAATAAATTCTCTGCACTACAGGATAGATTCTTACGCAGGGTCGGGAGTAATACATCATCCGCTAATTACATAACCTAACAGCGTGTATTGAATTCCGACGGAGCATAAATTATTTTTAATAAATTTAATAGTAACAGTACAGCTTCTAGCTAGAGAGCAGTATACTAGCCCTTTGTTTTTTGCGCTTTAACCAGACCTCAAGTTGAATCAAAATACTAATACTGCCTTGCTTGTAAGGTCCAGAAAATGAATTAAGAAACATATCCGGATAAGTTTACTGAAGAAATTATAATGGACACAACTACACGATCGATGTACCAATAATTTGATGTTCAACGATTTCTCCGCATTTCTTAACATATGAATCATATGAAATGTTGCCTTCGTCTTCGTCTGTGCAGACTTAAGAATTGGATTCAGTGATAAAAAAAATGTAAGTAGTTTGTGTATGATAAAGTTTTTTTTAATAAACGTGCACATAGACATATCTATGTTACAAATTCAGAAGATTAACGTTGTACCCTCATATGTAATATGAAAAAATTTGATCGTTGTTTTTATTCATATTTCAGAATTTCATGTAGGTAAAAGACATTTATTACACCGGTATTTACATTTCATATTTTAAAAGTATTTGTAGTTAGTGTCATAATTCATCGTCAATACGAGGCTTAGTTGACTAAATTAAATAATAACTCACGATTATAACATCAAGCTATACTTAACGCAATCTTCTTTCAGTCTCAGATTGTTGTATTTCTTTGCCCTATGTTATCTGGACTCGATCCAGCTAATGATAAGCAATCACTGCAACATCGCGATCCATGTAAAATTCAAATCGCCCTTTATGCTAAGCTTAAAATTATTGCAGTTCCTTACTCGGAATTTATGGTATACAACTCTTCGATTAAAAGTTAAGGAAACCTTCGACGACAAACTTTTGTTAAGAAAGTCGCATTACAAGATTTACAAGGAGTGGGACTAACTTACTAACTGTTATTTAAGATAATAAATGTTAGCAAATATTATGTGATATGTCTGCAACGCGTTAGTCACCCATTCCGGATTGATATCCCCTTTTGTAATTTTTAACAAATGACATTTAATTTCGCAAATTATAATAGGATTTAGTAACTGTAATGTTTTTTATTATTATTCCAAATTTACATAGGTACCTACAGTATAAAGTTTCAATGCTCGGCGCAAAGCAGATTCAAAGCTATCACGATCGCCTTTCCTTTCATCAGTCGCGTAGCAATCGGATCATAATAATAATATTATGTAATGGGAACGGTTGAGTTCTATCCTGTCGTTCTAGTCTATCATTCAACACTAGTTTATTTTTTGATAACCCTTTAGTAATTTAAGTTTTAAAGGTCAAGTAATTTAATCTAAGGTCCTAAATTTATTCTAGTCAAAAATATTGCGTCACAAGTAATGTATCAGATAACAGTAAGGGATATACAGAATCATAATGAGTTAAGTTTCGAATCAGATGTTAGAAGGATGTACGGAAGCATAGTAAAGTTTCCAAAGCTATCGATTTGTCGAAGCTTTCGTAATATTGGTAACTGAGGGAAACTGAACTGTCCCGGTGTTTCAATCACAAAGGAATTATCTAGAATCCAACATCAGCTATTAGGAGAGCTGCAAAGCCGATCGATTCGATCCTCAATTAAACTAGAACCCGATTGGAATCGCTGAACAGACTGAACACTAAGCGAATTGGGAAAACTGACGTATGAATACAAACGGACAAATAGAAGGACGCGTTTCACTGCTACAAAGCGATCAGGTAGGAATATGAACAGAAGATAGTGATTAGTGTAAAGCTATTGAGGCAATGTTTCAAGAACACTGAGAGAAACGTACCTACCTAGTTTTAAGGAAGTTTTGAAAGGAGACAGATATTCAATAATGAGATAAGTTTTAATCATATAGATGATAGATAATTTACAATAATAAACCTAAATCGGATAATTATGTACAAAGTAACTCAGCAATCTAATATTATGAAAAGTAATAGTTTGTGACTTAAGTTCTTGGACATGGCATCTACAAAAATTCCTTAGGAAATTCCTTGTGTTTTCGACCAAAACAACATTAAATATTTTGTTTGTTTCCTCAGCGAGGAAATCGTCCATCTCCTACGCTTGTTCCCGTAATAGGAGCCTAATAGGACCGATTAGATCCATGCATAAATCGGCTCTCGGAATAGAACGATTAATCTTGCGCGTACCGGCTTATACGTGTTCGGTCCAAGAGTATCGAAGCCCATCTCGGCTGGTTGTTTTGGTATGCTGTTGCTGGTTGTAATTTATTTTGCGGCTTCAGTACTGTTATCTGTGAAGGGCCCGATACCGACCTAACGCTTAAGTTGTAGCTATGGTCGGAATTACAAAATCTTATCTGTGTCAGTATTTATTAGTCTGTTTTTTTAAGAATTGCCAAAGAACAAATGAGAATCTTGTTCGGAAACAGCTCCACACTTTATCATGTTTTCATTTGTGACGGTGTCCTAGGTTAATCAATCTTTTGGTGTTTTTGATATATGTATGTATAAGTAGTTAAATATGAAAAGGTATTTAGATTAAACGGCCGTATGTTACTTCCGCAGTTAACTCCAATTGATGTCTAGTATGAATTAACATAAATGCAGATTAATTTCATAAGAATATCTAAGGCTAATACCGTATTTGAGTTATTGAAGTAACTAGTGTTACATGTAAGAGATATTGCATGAATTAAATCAACGACTATCGGCACATGAAGAGCTAAGTAGTCGATCGTTAACTCGATCTGGAGTAATTAAACAGGTAACTAAGAAAGTCGTTCCGTGAACCGTTGGAGTGAAAGATGAGGTCGCAATACGCGATAAAACTCGTCGGATTTATTGGGTATGTGTTATAAAAAAATTGGAAACTAATTTTCCTATAGAACTCAAAGAAACATTTGCTTAAATAGAAAAAGTATGCAAAAGATTTTTATCATTTGCAAGAATTACTTTTGTGAAGAATAAAAAAATTTGAAATATTTGCGAATTTTTGCGAAATCGGGCGCCCGAGATCCCAAAATCGATGATAAAAGCAATGACATCATAATAATCATCGATGCTAAACTCCTAAACAATCAGATTTAACCTTTTATCTGTCACTGTCCAGATTATCATCAAATCGGATCAGATCAGAAGGTTGCGTCACCCACAGCAAATACGTTTTTAATACGCAACAATTGACCATAGAACTCAAAAAAGCCTTGAAATTTTATTACGGGTCGTAGCAAACATTGTGATCTGTCATAGCCAGTACTTCATTAATGCAGAAAATGACCGCCCTATTACCGTGTCTATTAGTTGTAAGGTCACAGTGGCCGCATGTGGTTCCAATAAAGCTATTATAAATATAGAGTACCTACAACGTGATTGGAGGACCTCGATTAAGTGTTATTAGAACAGCGAGCTTTGTGTGAACTGCTTTATTTCTAACTAACACTGCCTCGCCAGTGTGGACAACCAGAATGAAACTGTCTCTTGCCAGTAACCCATTAATGACCCACTACAGGGTCGGGTCTACTTCTCGTAATGAGAGGGATGTAGGCCGCCGTCCACCACGCACCACTACTGCGGGTTGGTGGACTTCACATACCTTTGAGAACATTTTTTTTTGTGAACTCTCAGGCATGCAGGTTTCCTCACGATGTTTTCCTTCACCGTCACAGCAGCTGATATTTAATTTTATAAAGCGCACATAACTTTACAAAGTCATTGGTGCATGCCACTGGGATTCGAACCCGGTCCCCTCGATTCGAGGTCGAATTCTAAGCCACTGGGCTATCACCGCTCAAACAAACTGTCTCTACTTTTAAGTAAACCTTTATACCGTTATAATTTTTTTCAGCGATCTTCGGGTGATATTCCCACTGAAAGCGGTCAAGCTTTTGGTAAGTGGAGTACGAGTAGGTACTGAGTGTGTGTGACTATTATTATAGCCATTTGCGGAAAGTTGTTGAGACATTAACTTCTTTTTAATTTTGTATGGATTAAATAAAACTGAATCAAGTATCACACTATACAACCCAATATATTGAATGTATAACACATTTGAGAAGCAGATTCGCCCTATTTATTCGTTCAACTGGTGAAATCAAAAATGAAGATATCATGAGCGCTGCTTGCGTCCAAATTGACATGTGGAGTTGGGCGAATCAGCATTCCGACTTCAAACGTGTTCGTTTCTTTTTCGGCGCCTTCATCTGACAACTGAAGTCTTAACTCCGGACAAGTATTTGAAAAATCGACCAAGTGCAAGACGAAATTACACACGAAGTGTTATCTCCGTGCTATATATTACTAATACTAATGCCTACATCCGTCTCATTGTGAGAGGAGACCCGACCCTCCGACTGGGTCATTAATGGGTTAAAGAAAGGTGTTGGTTGTAAAAATAGACATTTTGTATTACAAAAGATATTGGTAGCTATGTCTACATTCACGTACTCAGACTGTTCTTCAAAGTATTTGAGTTTATATTACAAAAAATATTGTCTCTAAACGGTAATATCTGTAATGACGGTCCCATGAGGCGGGCTATTCACATCGAGTCGATCGTGTCGTAAATCGAGTGATATCAAAATGTCGATACAAGCGCCACAGGTTCTGTGCTTAAGAACGTGAAAAAGTTGTCGTACAGGTTGTCAGAAGATCGGTACTTTCGCAACGACCGTATTAACTTAAGATGGAGCAACAAAAACTTTAAACAGTTTATTAACTGTCTTTAAAAGCAGTGGTGCGATGAAGAATTATCTGGAATATTTTTAGGCTTTCGACTGATGATTCAGTAGTGTGTTTTGTTAGTATCAAGTATTTTTAACTTTCCACTATGACAGTCATTATGTGATGATGAAATCATGAAATCATTAAATTAAACATTGTTTCATAAAAGTATTAACTATTGAAGCTCATAACGAATCACTAATAAATTTTCCGCTCATCAAAATAAACATAACCCGTAGATAAAATATGGCTTTTAAATTTTTATTACCATCGGAGGGCTAATAAGATGCATTCTGATGTTTTAGAACGCGTCCTCTTCGCTAAAGAGTTATAAATCTTAATTTATTAACATTTATTCAGCGCCCCACGACACTTAGTTTCCCTCGTACAAAACCGCGGGAAGTCCCTATAAGAAATCATAAAAGTACGGATCAGTCCGGAGACGACGGTAAGACCCTAATAAAAGTTTTAGGACGTAATTGAATAAGGCTCTAATAACTTTGTATTTGTAGCTATTTCATGATGAAAAATCGTGTTGTGAAGATATATAAAGGGTAAGTTATTAATCATAAAAGTAAGAAATTTGGAGGTTGCCGTGTTTATGATCCGAGGATTGGAGGATTTGTTTCAATTCAAAACATTAATTTCTTTGATGTTTGATTTTCATGAGCTGTAGGTACCAATGTAAGTAACACTGACGATTCAATGATCCATTACCTACATTATACAGATAGATCCGTCATCATAACATTGCTAAGCTTTTTGACTAAGAACATTTCATTTAGGGATAATTTCACAAAATATAATCAACTGCTATTTTTTTTATTCAATAAAATTTCTCATTCTTATCAAATTTCCCGTTAATTTAATTTCGTCACAGATTAAATATTAAAAAAATCAGAGCGAGTTCGCTAACCGCATTCCGTATACAGCCTCGATTCCCATCACACCCTTTAAAAAATATCGTCAAGTGGCCACCATCTGGCGGCCACGGTCCCATATACTCCTGCCATGTGTGCACGATGAGCCAATTTACGAGTTTATTCATTTTATTTATCGTATTTTTTATTATTTATATGCTTCTTCATATACAGTCAACGTATAGCAGAATATTTTTGTATTGTCGATAAAGGAGATGTGTCAAAAATGTTATGGACTCCTGGCAATGTAACGTTCTATAACCAAAGTGTGGCCAAAAATTTGTCCTTTTGGAAATTGAAGTAAGTACATTAGGTAGATAGCCTGTTTTGAATCATCTTTTTGTGTCAAGCTTTCAAGCTTTTTAATGCTTGGCATAAAGCCGAATTCATTGAAAAGATTTGTAACTTTTTTAGCAATATTTGTAGCAATATAAATATGGTAGCATAAACATGTAACCGTGGTTGCCGTGTTGCTCTCAGTCGATTGCAGTCAACATTAGTGTTGCGGAGTTGATGACGCCATGTTGGAACATTGTCGCCAGAAATATTGAATTTGAGAAACTATGATGTGTAAGCAGCTTTTGCGCAACACATGTTCACATTGATCACAGTGCATACTGCTCAGCATTAAATAGGTTTCCAAAATTATCTCAATCGTAGATATATAAAACAATCTGTTTATTGATAAATTACCTAAAAGCAATGACAATAAAACACTACAAAAAGTTCACACTAAAATCAAAAAATATTATAAGGTATTTACTATCAAATTTTTACGTTATTGTTATGGCTAACGTAACGTCGTTACTTCTCTGTGGGATGTGAAAACGGTCGTTAATTAATATTCTGTGTAAGGCATGTTAGTTCATATAAAATTAACCAAGCTTGATTTAATGCATGTACCTACTGCAAGAACATGTGACCTGCATATGGAAGGGGGAATCTTTTTCTATCTTTTATATTAACATAAGCTTTTACGTCAGAGGATTTTTGAAGACAGATTTTATTTTAACATCCAGTGAAAGACAGATTATACGAAACAGAAAAGTAAGGATCTCAAAGAAAATTTATGTCTGCTTAAAAATACAACATTGATGAAGTTACGATACACTAATACTAGTTTTTAATAATAAGTGACAGTTATTGGCATATGTAGGGGAAGCTATGGTTGTAGATAATCCCCATAATGTTTGTGGGCCATTTGCTGCATGTTACATTTCGTGCGCACAAAAAACGAACAAAAGTAACAAAAAATCGAACGCGATCGAAAAAGTTAGAAAAAAACTTTGGATAGAGAACACGTGGCTGAATTCGAGAGAGGATCAAAGCGTGTTACAAAAGGCCATTCCGCCCATTCAATATTTAAAAGGATATCTATCTTATTAAGTTCAAACAAGAACCAAATTAGGTTATCAATAATCGAGAACGGCACACACCGGATGCATTATCAATTTATTTTAAAATATTGTTGAAAGACGAAAGTTCCACGAAACTTGTCTGAAGGAAATGCAGACTTTCAGTTGTCAAAAAATAATACGAGTATGAGCTGTTCGTCAAAAGGTGTCCTCGTAAATTCTGTGTGGTTTTTGACATTAAGTTACTTGATGGACGATGATATAAACACTTCGAGGTCGCATCAAAATGCACATTTCATTTTGATGGCACCTACATTTTTTGGCGGTCGTATATTTGCACTACCCAAGTATAACGGTACCAAAAAGTTTTTTATTCATAAAAATAAAACTGACATGTGCAAGAGCAAAATAGTTTCCAGAGGACTTTAACAGTTTTAAATCGAGGGACATCAAAATCGATATGAGCACGGTCAACGCAAACTCGTCTAACCGAAAGATATGCGTCGTGGGACGGAGACAGCAGACAAAACGGGAGAGACAGAGCGAGAGGTGCACAATAGTACGTTAGTTGCAGCTGTCGTACACGTCACAAGGGGTCTATGGAGTAAATGGACCCGCTCAACCGTGGGCCCGAGGATAAACATTTGTATGAAGCCGTCCCAACTATTGTGGAATAATGAAATTATTGTAACAGCCAAAGTATGTAAAAAATTCACTGGAACAAAACTATCAGTGTCGAACGTGAATTCTATCGTCAAAGTATTCGTATAGTTAACGTGTGCCATTAGTATGGGAAGATATCAGACCTACTGACAATTGACTTACTAATAACTGACGATTACCGTACGAATGCTTACGAATGGGCCTAAAAGGATTTTGAAACTGAATTAATAAGATATTCAAAGTTGTTTTGAAATGAGCTTTACAGTAAATGATTCGTATCTGACTATAAAGCTTTGGGAACCATCGTATTGATCACGAATCTAATTGTTCGCGTTTTATCTAATTAATGAGTGTCTATAAAAGGCTATGTTTCGTACTATTCCGGGGCTATTGTTCCGCTTCACATAATGCTTAGTCCAAATACTCGTACAATGCCAACACACCCACACATGTTTATACTGAGGCTTCCAATTCTACTGGTAGCTGGCAGGATCGACTTTCAATTTATCGAACGTTACAATGATAACATTTAAATGACTTAGATATCAATTTCAACAGCTAACCCTAATTTTGTTTAGTTATTACTAACAGACAGAGCAAATTCTGCAACTTCGCCGTTAACACCTTTAACAACATCGTAGTATAAATGACGATCAGAGCCTCGAGCATGAAATTACAAAGTTTCGTAAAGTAATCGCATCGAGCTGCCATTAGTATAAGATCTCAAGACAGACTGACGTATGACGTACTAATGACTGATGTTTACTATACGAATACTTTTATGTTGTTCATGGTCTCGTCACCGAACAGCTCTAAAGACGATTGAAATGTGAATATTCTGATTTGTTATGCTGCCTATATCTAAGATACGAGTTTGAGGAATAAGAACTTCCAAATGAAAATCTATTAGGTCTAATCAATTGTAAAATTCCACCTATTCCGTAAAATTCCGCCATTTTTGTGGTTATCATCACTGAAGACGCCTTGCACTAGAAAGCTCAAGCATGCAAACAGTTAGATGTTGTTCGGTCCCTTCGTGCGCCATCCACAGATAAGGTAGCCCTATAAATAAGCTCTAATTACTTCCTTTGTTCGTTTCAGCCTAGGCAACAAAAGGTTTTATCGGAAATGTACTGAAAGTGAGCCGGTTTCTAGAAAACGCCTTACTTTCGACCAAAGCAGTGTTAAAAAAGGCAATGCTATGTGATAAATAAACGATGATTTCAATATGAAATATGGTATAGATGAATAAACCTTAAAAGCGGAATTCAAAAAGATTACACTAACTATTGATCATCTAGTAAAATATGCTGTTGACGCATTACCCGGTAATGGACACATCAGCAGCGATCATTTACAAGTATAAATAGTAACGAATATATCAACGGAATGACATTAACCTCCCGAATTATATGGTGTGAATTCACACAAATAGCCTCAGGTCCCAGAGCCGGTAAAATATTCAAAGATGGATAATAAAGCACCAATTTCATGGTGTTTGGAACCGGCCGGTCGAAGTATTATTATTGCCGACGATGGATCATGCTCGTCCACAATGGCGTCTGTCATCTAGAATGGACTTGTTGAAAGCCGCTAATAGCTGTTCCAAGATTGAAGATCGAGCTGGTTTGACGACTTTGTCGTAATTGCTCTCAGACGTTTTGATTCACAGACCTTATAACGGAAGACAACTTTAAATTGAAACAAAAAATAGGATCGATAACAAATACTGTTGCATATAAAAATAGTTCTGCAATTGGTAATAAGACCATTTCACCGGAATCGGTCATTACGATTAGTCATAACGAAAATAGATGTTTGAATGATATCCAAATTACCTTGTAATTGTCCATCATCGTAGTTGCAAAGGTTGCAAGAAACATCGGAATCGAACAAACGATCGACCGTGAACGGTCATTGTTGATACGCTTTTGATACCGTTACGTATGAATCATACATGTTTGATTACATTCGGGTATGAGAAACAAATATAATCGTCCGAATTACGAGTACGTTTGAACTCGAATGACTTTTGACATTCAAATCTGTCCATATTTTTCTAACGCGTCAGCTAATCTTCACTCTCTAATCTTCCTATTTTCTATTAAAGGTCTCCAATTCTAGCCTCATTAACAACTGCTACAGGAACATGATGTAGAAATTCCTCATCCTCTCTTAAGAATAGCTTTGATAAATAACTTTCAGAACAGTCAAAAGCTAAGCTTGCTCTGTGGATCGGCTAATTAATCATGAAACCCGAAATGACGCCCAAATCGGATTATTAGAGCCAGTGGCTAATAAATACGGTGCCGCCAGCAACATATCCTACCACACAACTTAAGTTATCATCAATATCGTTCACAGCATTCTCAATCTTATCTGCAAGTGATTAAGTCCAAATTGATATACAAATTTTAAAATTGTTATGTTGATATGCCTCTTGTTTTGTATAGTCTACGTTTACGGAGATCATCTGTCATGTATATGGGCTCTATTGTGGCATGTCGGTTCTGATATCCATGTTATTTTTCAAGTTTATTGAACTTTACCAAAACTGTTGAGGTTAAATCGTTAAGATGAATACATTTTCATCGCGTGGTGAGTTGTTCACAGCTGGCTATCTGCGAATTCATGTTCAGTCGTGATTGCTACAACTCCAAATTCGATACTAAAGTGCCTGATTTAAATATCAAATTATGTTCAATTTATATAATGGACTTTAAAGGACCGCAGGGCGACGAACTTCGATAAGAACAAATCGAATATAATAATGAAATATACAATATTAGGGCATTATCGAAATAAAACCAAAAGGGTCCATGGATTGCCCTATTATATTAATAATAGACTACATAGAATACATAGGTAAAACTTTATTGAGCCAAAAATATTTCCATGCACTTAAATTGAATTACAAATGAAATTATCTTATGCGTAAACAATTTCAAGAACCCATAAGCGACCATTAGCTTCTTGTTGAGGTTTCTTTCAAAAAAACACACATAAGAACCAGTTATGAGATGTGTTGAAGTCGAGAGCCATCAAAATGCATAATGTGGGGAAAATGGAAAGCCCACCGTGAAATACTTAGCTCCCTCTTAATTAAGCACTGGACACTCGAGTTATGGTAATGACGCATGAGATGAAGACTGCAGAATAAGGCCGAGACGACAACAGTGTAAGAAATGTTATATGAAATAATTGGGTTCTATGATTTAGACAAATTGCTAAGTAATGAATTTTGCTTTTTACTAAAATCTTCTAGTAATTATGTGAGATATTTCTTGATTATGAAGGGAATTCTATTTCACATTCTTCATCAATTTTAAGCACAGAAAGCGACTATTGAACATATTCCTAATGTTTTTCTCTCATAATTTATTTTATACAACTAAACATTTTTCAAACAAACGAAATTGAACAATTTAATATGTTAAATTACGACTTTGTTAAACAAGTAAAAAGATGAGAAGATAAAATAATTCAAAATCATTGACCGTTTGAAGGTCGTTTCCGAATGATTTTGACCGAATGACAATACACCGTGCACTAATGATATAATACGAGTACGTACTGGGAAACGATTTAAATTGTCTGTTCGTTGTCCTGACAGTTTTGTTTTTTAAATCAACATAGTCGGTACAAGCGGACCGCAAACAAAAGATATCAAACATTTATCCCTTTAATGCAGAAAATTGTCCTCCTTCTACGGCACGACCGATTCGGAACTGCCGGTTATGTCATGAACGAGGGATCTTTAATTAAATTCAATAGTCATGTCCAATTTTCTGTTAAAGGTTGGGCTATGGCCGTCGACCCAAGGGTCAAAATCCCATGGAAATTGTCTTAATATTCCATATACGTCGCAGACAATACGAGGAGATTCACGTTCAGTGGTAATGCTCGTAATTTAGATCTGGGCGCTGCCGACATTGCCAGTGCAGTGGACTCGAAATGGCACCTATAGGTACACTCAGGACACTGGGAACACTATGTTCTATAGATCTAGAAATAAAGAAATATATACCCGAGCGAAAGAGTGTCTCTGCCAAAACAGTTCGAGAAATGGTTGGACTTTGTTCTCTCTGACACGTTCCAGTACGTTCTTCTGTTTCTGTTGCAAACACGTTGTTGCCGGAAGATATTACACATTCATGGATACCTCAGATCAGATCAGTTACAGTTCACGGACTGCACATCAAGTGGCTCGCTACTTCGATTTCCAGAGTAATTGGCACAGGTCAATTTTCCTCCTGGATTAGTTCTATATTGGCTGCATCTTTGGTTGCAAACAGTAATGCTTACATTGCTATTAAGGGAAGCACCGTATTGTTTTGATCAATATTGAATTCGCACGCATTGTCGATCCCATAAGGGATTCCTGTTTTACGGGATGCGTTGTTATGCCCTGCTATTGGAATACTCGTAACTGCAGTATTCGACATTACAAGAACTAGTCGGGCACTATTATCCCATGTATAGCATGAGCATTACTCACTTTACCATATTTTATCGTTTAGGTACAAGACCGTCTTATTGCACCAGCTTTTCTACGGCCATTATAAAATCGTAACGGGATCGTCTATCGATCTATGCATTTAAGTTATTTCATGTGTTGGAAAAGTCGTTACAGTCGGGAGTCCCTATGGTTGGTTTAGAAACATTCTACACGAATTAGACACGTGCCGTATCCTCGTTAATGACCATTTAACCTGCTTTTTTATTTTGTGACTGATTTTTTAGGTCTCCTGTATTTCTTTCCATCTTCATCTTAAATGGATTAAACTCATTTTGGTACACTTATTAACATAGGTTGACTGCGCTTTTATAAGTGCTGTAAAATATTATATTTGGTTAAAGTTTGGCAAGGTAATAGTAGATTTAGCTTTTTTTTTTCATTTATTCTGAAACAATGATTTTTTTTGAAAATCCTTATTAAATAATTGGATTTATAATAATGTAATTTTTTTATGAAATCCTTATTTTAACACACAAAATGGCGTCAATTTGAAGTGCTACAAATCTTCGTGTGTACCTAATATCATCCGCGTATAGCATTTTGGGCGCATCTACAATTTTGATAGTTATGGGCATCGCGTGACTTATCACAGTGAAAGCAGCCTTAAGTTGTAATTTCGAAACCCTTTATGATGATGTACGAGCCCACATGGGCTGCCGACATCATGCATTATGGAGGCCGAATATTAAAAATTAAAAACTGTCCTAACGTAATTTGTCATGGCCCTACTCTAGTTGGAAATTACCGGAAGAATATTTTTTTAAACAAAAAAATGTTTATAAACCTTTTATCATTTCTTTAGACGACACTATGCGTGCTTAGAAACGGCAACACTTTGCTTTTTAGAACCGTAAAAATTTATCATTTACCTTCAAATAGTCGATTTTTTAATAACTGAACATCAATTAAAGTGCTTGAGAGATGTGTGTCATAAGCTACTAAATTTCACTTTTTATGATGTTAATAAATTATTTACTATTCGGAATAAGGATATACGATATAAATGTCACTGAATTAATTAAACGTGTGTTACTTCTCACGTTTCAGATCATACATGCGACGCTTACGACAATAAAATCGCCGTTCAATGTGTCCAATTTTTTATTACCTTGCTTGCAACTACAGCAATCATTAAGTTTTGTAACCTTGTACAAAAACACATGGCAACACTTGGATTTTAAATACTAAAGACAATAGCTTAGTACTTACGTGCGCTAATCTTAGAATTTTTGTTTTAAATACGTTTAAAGAAAAAATAATATGTTTAAAATACCGTTGCAAAATATTTTGTAAGCGTTTTGAATCTTCTGAGATATTTTTACGTAACAAATCAAAGTGACTCGCAGGTCTGTCGCTCTAGTCTAGAGAAATAAAAACCGGATCCATAATCCTAGTCATGCTCATAAGTCGACAGGCATTGCACTTTCCAGATTAAAAAGATAAAACTTTGACCACAGACCATCGGAATAAATCATAGGGTATAGCGGTGGTGAATCACAGTTCCAAGAAAGCGGAAACGACCGAATTCCCGCGTTTTTGTGCTATAACCCGCCGGAGTTTAAGAGACACCGAGCGACGTCATGACAGTTGAGGTAAACGCAACTTTGCCGCGTCATGTTAGCAGTTTACACAAAAAAAAGAACTTTAAGAAAATACATACGTAGTTAACGCAATAGCCTAAGATTAATAGCCATGAGTGAATAGGCACGCAAGGCCTAGACAAACGTGCTCTTTGACGTACGAAATTGCGGATGATTTCTAAGCCTATTTCAAATTGTAGTAAGATATTGTTGTGTCTAAATAAATAAATGCTACGGGTCTTTTAAACAGCCGGCAGAATTGATACATTTATATTATTACAACTGTAAAAATCTTATTAAACCATGGAAAACAGACGGAAAATTTTAAAATTCGTTTCAACCAATTTTCAATAAGTTCAATAATTATAAAATCTAATTAAATATCATGATTAAATACTTGTAATGGGGCTTGGCATCAGCCGGCGTAATTGATACATTTGCAGCGCACATAAAACTTTTAAGAAACTCGGGCAAAAGTAAGGAAATTTACGAAATTAATATTAAAACCGTAACTACCGATAAATTCTAACCAAACACGAAGTGAACAGCCGGCAGAGTTGAGAGGTATGCGGGCGCCGTCGTATGCCTTTTCAATGCGGGCGGTTGCGGCCACCTGCGCCCCGGCAAATCTCGGAGGGTGCGCCTGGGCCCTGGGGTGCGCACCGCGCAGGTAAACGACAGTTCGCGAGTTTGGGTAACGAACTTTTTGGACTGTCGGCGGTGAGGTCGTCTTGTTTCTACGTTGGATGGATTTCGGTTTACACCGTGAAAATGAGCGTTGTAGATGATAGAGAATTTTGTTTTCAAATGTTTGGATGTCAATGATTAAGATACCTATCGTCATTAAAGTGTTCTTATTTATTCTAATGCTTACTTTGAAGTGCAGCCAGATATAAAAAGCACAATAAAAAAGAAACAGGTAATGTTGTTTTTAAATGTTTATGTTTATCTTATATTAAGGATAATAATACCAGATGACATTAAAATGTTTAAATCGATTCAAAGTTTCTAAAATACTGTTTAAAACTGTTGTTTTTCTGAGGACTGTATGCGATTTTTTCCTTGGGTTCTTTATTTTGTCCAAATAATTTTGTGCCGAAAATTATCCGACTATTCTTATTACCCATCGCTTTTAAATATCGGAAATGAAATATCTTATTACTCATCTCTTCTCCTAGACCTGTTCTCTATCAGATACTATACACAAGAGTTTTAAATGGTCTTATTTCACTGATTGTTTGTTTTGCGTCTGATGATTGCATTAATTTCTGGATGAGGACAATCGTAACCGCAGAAGAAAGAACACCAACATCTCACCTATTATGTAACGCAATACACTGTGTACTTACCGTCGCGTTCATTTGTGTATGACCACCTTAGTGCCTGTTTAAATCTAGACAAACAGATCCGTGGAGGATCTGCTATCACAAAATTAAATCTAGCTGTAAAACTCACTTTAAACTTTACATAAAATCCAAGTAGGTACCTAATACCTATTATTTAAAATCCGATTGTCTTCAACGTACGCTTGCGTGCGTTCGCATCAAATTTTCTCAGCGCAAACAGACTGACAAAAAACAAAGAATGAAACGGAGGCCATAATAATAATTGATATAGCTCTCGACATGACACAGCTTATGTAATTAGAAGTCGCTGTCGAAATAACCGCAGATATAACGAAGCTATCATAGAAATAGAAAGGAAATGGAACGGTAATAATAATCTCAGATATGTTTCGAGTCCACTGTAACTAGCGACATTCACGCCCCAAAGTCATTGCATAGCCATATGAACGCTGTTTAGCAGAATCTAGGGTACACCTTCCCTAGCTGATATAGGCGTTCCATCTACCTCCTATTTCTACGGTTATGAGATAAGTTACAAAGTTTATTGAAGGGATTTTTAACAAAAAGGGTACGCCACGCCCACGTAGCCGTTCTATCTATTTCCTATTTCTATGCTACCTTTATAAGATGAAATTGGTTGCATTGTGATAACTACCTGTGTGCAACCCATTCGTCACGCAGAGTCGGGTTTCTTCCCACAATAAGGATAAAGGCCTTCATCTACCACGCTGTCCAATTGGAGGTTGGTCGACCTCACATTACCCTTCGTCCAACACCCTGGCCAATTGCAGAATGGTAGACTTCACATGCCTTGGAGAACATCCTACTTATATTACTATTATAAATGCGAATGTTTGTGAGTATGGATGGATGTTTGTTACTCTTTCATGCAAAAACGGCTGAACAGATTTGGATGAATTTTTGGTACATAGATAGATCATAACCTGGATTAACATATTGGATACTTATAGACCGGGACGATGTTCGCGCATTGCGCAAACTTTTTGTGATAACTGATAACTATTTTGAGACGGAAAGTAATTGCGTGATCTATTTAGATACATATATGTATGTACCTTGAATGATATTCTCTCACGCGTAGCGCGTAGCTTAAACCATCCATTTGCACTATAGCACGACCTGATCGATATCCCACCTTAACTCCTTCACAACAAGGATACGGTCTTCGTAACATGAACGCAAGGTGACCTATGGTTTCAGTAGCATCAGCGGTGGAGCGGCATAGCGGTGATAGCCTAGTTGCTTAGAATTCGACCTCGAATAGTGAGGTCCGGGTTCGAATCCCAGTGGCACGCACCAATGACTTTGTAAAACAGTTATGTGCGCTTTATAAAATTAAATTTGTATCACCTGCTGTTATGGTGAAGGAAAACATCGTGAGGAAACCTGATTGCCTGAGAGTTCACAAAAAAAAATCTCAAAGGCATGTGAAGTCCACCAACCCGCAGTAGGCCAGCGTAGTGGACTAAGACCTACATCACTCATTGTAAGCGGAGACCCGACCTTGTAGTGGGTCATTAATGGGTTACTGACTAATTGCGAGGCGCGGCCGAGAGCCAGATGTCGGCTGTGCGTACCGTTTCATTAACGTGCTAGTGTCAGAGAGATAATCCGTATAATTAGAGATCCCATCTAGACGTAAGCGATACGGGAGCATGCAATATCGTTGCGTGGTGGTTGGTACGAGTGTCATTGTTGATGTAGAACGGAATTGGGTCATGAGAAACTTACGCCATTACTTCAAAAAATAAAGTTTGTAAGTATTTCGGTTTGAATACAACCGCATAAAATAAAAAGCTGAAGATAGCTAGTAAGCGAGAATAAAACCGCATATAACCGCAAGTAATATACCTAACAAAATTAACAAACTATGTAGCGGATGTCAAAAATCTTTTACCGATATTCAGAATATCATCAGAGAAAAGCTTATTATCGGCATTGAGTTATATTACCAGTTCTATGAGTATCGGGTTCTTATGATATCGATAAAAGAAAAGTTGTTTGGTACCAATCAATTTTAAAACTACAGGCTGGTTGTACCAATGGCGTGGTTGTAAGTTCTACGAAAAAATGTTACATAAAACAAAAGAGCATCAATTAACACTTGCTTTTACAACGGTAGGTACCTACTAACATTTCAAGTATTTTATGACCCATCTTGAAATGTCAGGTAGATACCCAAAAATAATGGAACTTCATCTACCTAAGCGCCTGCCCTACCTACTCGTAAGTACTGTAATGGCGTAAAAGTGAAACTTAAATTTCAACCTTACTTCTTACAGCCCAAAGCTTAATGTAGGTAGACGGGAGTTTCTTTTGAAACAATTGTTTTAACATAATGTCACGTAAGCCAGCGACAGGTTTTCGCGACCAATTCCTCTCGGTCAATAATTTCTAAAATGAATCGAACTATGTATGTAGTAAAGTGCGGAGAGTCTGATGGATATAATATGAATCTGACAAATATTTCTTTAGCGATTTCCTGCAAATTAACATGTCAGATAATTTATAATTATGTACCTAAATACTGTGCTGTATCTAAAGTAACGTAATAAAAACAGCTGACTCCACCTATGGAGCCGATGCTGACGATCACGTAACTTCTTAAGCATTCTACGAGTTATCGGCCAGGAGGAAATGATTGACGAAATTTGCGCCTGGCTCCGGGACTAGAGGCAGGTACAGATTACTGTAAGGTGGTGAAGTTGAAACAAAGTTTACGATCCCGCACTTGTTTATGTTTCATGAATGAATAGCAACGATGCACCTGTTCGACACCGGATTTGAACGAGTTCCGGCTACAATTTCAAACTGCATCTTTTAGCGCTGTGAATGAAATTGTTTTAAACATTTCATTGAGCTCGCTAAAAGGGAATTTCTCCGATCCGTTCGAATTGTGGAGCAATTACGCTGCCAATATGGCGTAAAGGTAATTTTCAGCGTAATATTCTCTTAGATTGTGATTACTTGACGAATAAAAAATCTTTTGTTGTAAATTTTAGCGAACTAACGAGGCGTCCGACAAGGTTTAACGACTGCTATTGTACCGATAGCCGGGACCGACGGCTGAACATGCCTTCCGAAGCACGGAAGCGCGCATTTTATTCGCCACTAACGGACATCCATCCAGGTACTGATTGCGCCCGTAGTTGCTTCACTTTTTCAATCGCTTGCGATCTAGGTATTCAAGTAGCGGGACTTGCGCGCTTCGTAATTCCCTTCGCTTTAACTTCATAAAATAGGATAAATATGAGTAGCAGCTAAGTATAGTAACCGTCATGAGTCGTGAGCACAGATTATCAGTGGTAGAGATATTGTGTATTTTCGGCCAATGTACAGCAGCCGAAAAAACGTGCTGGACCAATAGACGATGCACACTGACGAACTGACGTTTGTCGGACCAATAGTGTGCACCGCAGCGCAGTCAATGTCAAATCGACCAATAAAAGTTCTGCTCACCACTCGTGACGGCAACTATACTGCACCAGGTCAGGGTCAGGATAAAGACGTATCAACCGCGTCCGCCGGAAGCGGTACGATAGCCGGGCAAGTCCGGACAAGTAGCCGGAAGGCCCTCGGAAGTCATATCGTGTGATTCGTGTGAACCGCCGATATCGGACGGTTGATGCGCATGTATTAGCCTAGTTACGTTGTCAATGGTCACTATTAGCCAGTGTTCTTATTGGTATATCGCACGCGAGAGTTGTTTGTACGACAATGGCATACGTTTAGTCATGGTTTAGTCTTACAGCTAAATTGGCATTGTTAGACCCTGAGTGTAACCTTCCTTAGATAGTCTACATATCGCAATGAGAGGGATGTAGGCCTTAGTCCACCACGCTGGCCTACTGCGGGTTGGTGGACTTATGCACATCGAGGAACTTAGGCACACAAAAAAGCTGGTAATTACAACTATAACACAAAGTCTGTCAAAGAACATTAAAAAAGTCAATTCGTTCAAAGGACACCATAATGAAATATCATTTCTAAGCGAATTCGTTGCGTAGCTAGTTGCCTGTAGTTTGTCCTTTTGTTTTGACCCAAAATGCGATAAAAATAGTCTCGCTGCCAACGCCATAAACGGACCAGTCTATAGTTCTGACATAACACAGCATGCAGCATAACACGCAGGCAGACCACGACTGCGACCTCGCCCGCCATCGCACGTTCGAATCGATGTCATTACACTTTTTTGTGGTCTCTTATTCTCGTTTTGTTTTGAATCCGGCTTCTATTAGCCGCTGGTGCGAAGGTCGCACAGCCACATGGATTACCTTTTAAGCCATGGAAATCTGGGTAGACAATGATTCATGAGAGCGATGTAGTGTACCAGTTTTTTAAATTATAGTTACGAGTCAAAGCCGATGTCGATATTATTATGATAATTTTTCTTTGTACTATACTCGTAGAGCTAGCATACAAGCGTACAGATCGCCAGATATCAAGTGCTGAGGTGATCAATGAGAACCACGTCCAATCTCAACCAGAAAACCAATAAAAAAGTGGTGCCAAAAAGGTAAAGCTTTAAAGAATACGTCATTAATAGCAGTACAGCAAACGTCTGCAAAAACAAATAAAAATTCAAAAAAAATAGATTGAAAATGACATTGAATTTATTTCTCTTATTTTATCAAAGGGAAACAGGTGTGCTTAACTTCTTTAGTTTATTAAATCATCGAGTCACTATTGGCCACAAAAACCAAGAAGCACTCCCAGTCCGGCCCAGTCGAGAATTATTTCATAATCCAATTAAGCTGTCGTTCCTAACCTTATTGCACTTGTGACATGCAAATTGCTCCTGTGACACTGACAGTATAATTAGGGTGGCCGTAGGTGTACCTACTGGCGTAATGTGTCCTGCGTTATGACAAGGGCTGGCCCTTTCTGACGTTTGATGACATCACCGCTCAGTCACTTATTTTCTCTTAAGCAGATGATGAGCTTGTATTTTTTGCATGGATCGAAATTGGTTGAGCGTGTATTTCTTATTAAAATACGTCGGTAATATGGCATTAATTTATAGCTTCAAAAATGGTTATATGATTGTTTTATTACGTAATTTAATTAATTTTTGTCCAGTGACATTTAATTTTAATTTATTATGTGCCGGTATTTGTGCGCTCTGGCAACCCTGGTGCGGACACTTGCAACACAATTCCTTTCGCTTCGAATTTACCAGTCAGGCGTGAAGCGACTTGATAGATGTATGCAAGTAGGTAATTATTGAAATAAATCCCCGGCCCGTATAAAACGAGTAACACAGGTAACATGGATTTAATCTCAATGCGCAAAAACAAGCATGAATCATGGAGGCTGGTGTTTCAATTAATGGAGTTATAAAAGGATGTATATGTATTGTGTACCTTAATTTATCCCCGCTATTGTTTATGTACCTATGTTATTCAAAAAACTGATAGTTAAGTTAAATCGAAAACATTTAGTGATAGTTTTCGCAATGGCGATTGACCTGGTTATCTGCACATTCTTGTGTTAATATGTTAAAAACTAAAACTATATCTAGTGGGATGTACTAAAACGCCGGTAAGTTGTGGAAAAAAGTATCCTAAGATATTTCACAGCTGCTAAATGTGGCAATTTGAGAGTGAGTCTCTGCGTTATGAAAAAAAAATTATTAAAGAAATTCTTTAGGAAACACGCCTTGTTACTTCAAACAAGAGTCCGATCTTTACCTTCTCTTCTTCTTTTGAGCCCTCTGTAGGTAGTCCACTGCTAGACATGAGACTGCACTAATCGACGCCACTCCACTGGTCTTTCGAATCTAATGGTATTCCCATCAGCCCATCTGATCTGAGGGTGGCCTCTACTTCTTTAGTGAGTACTAAAGAATGAGTAGGATGAGTATCCTTGCAGTCTTTCTTCTTCTTTAGGAGAAATGCTTTACTGTTCTGAACAAGAGTGTCTTTCTTCCTAGCTTTACTTGCTTCCATTAGGTGCTTAGTGGCGCTTCACGCAGTGCACAAGTTCAATGAATGCGACCATAATGTATATTTGATTACCGCGATCAAGTACCGTTGTGCCCAAATGAAACAATGATCGTGATAATCCATCACTGGATGGACAGCCGATTATTATCTTGGGACGGACGCCGTAGCTGTTTGAGGCACGAACGGTAAGTGACCGGAGAAAAGTTGGTTAGCTAACTAGACTTGTTGACTGCGGTGTTCAATTTTAGGAACTTGTCAGTAACCCATTAATGACCCACTACAGGGTCGGGTCTCCTCTCACAATGAGAGGGATGTAGGCCTCCGTCCACCACGCTGGCCTAATGCGGGTTGGTGGACTTCACATGCCTTTGAGAACATTTTTTTTTTAACTCTCAGGCATGCAGGTTTCCTCACCGTAACAGCAGGTGTATTTAATTTTATAAAGCGCACATAACTTTTTTACAAAGCCATTGGTGCGTGCCACTGGGATTCGAACCCGGACCCCTCGATTCGAGGTCGAATTCTAAGCCACTGGGCTATCACCGCTTCTTTAGGAACTTAGTTTAGTTAATTATGCATTAAGGCATAATTGAACAACAAAATTATATTCATGTATCCATAAACAATAAATAAGGTCTAGAGGACACGCAAAAAATATTTCAAAATTCAAAAAATATTAATCATTAAAACATTACTCAACGTATTATAAACGAGGAATATAATATTGTGAACGATTCAACGTTAAATCAGGTAAATGTAATTCATAGAATATCATCAACATGCTGATAAATCTTTTGAATGGACTAAAATCGATAAACTCCGAATCGATACTACTTCGATTTTGAGTCATGCTGAGATCATTACCTTAACAAATAAGCTTAGGCAAATACATTCAACGGGCGTCCCCATAATAATCGAATAATAAGCCATCAATTAATATCGATTTTGTTTCATGAATCGTTCCATATAAGTACCGATTTAGAATAGGAATTTGATGGGCAAACATACCCACTCATTTTACTTTACCAATCGGTTCCACCACAAAAGTATAAGCGATAGACGACTTTCTGACAAAAATATGAATGGACTTTAAATAAATGAATTAACAATAGCGACCAGAAATAACGAAAAAAGTTAGGTATTGTAAGATTAGTCTTTTTTAGTTTGGCGTACTATTATGTATGCTGGCATTGGGCATTATGTACTGTAAAATTTCTTTTGAAACATTCTTGTATTCTCACAATAATTACCGAAAAAAAAAATGTATTTGTCTACTAATAAATAATAATCTATTAATTGCCAAAAATGTTTTTAATTTCTCTAACTATTAATAAATTTGTCTAGAAAATAATGTACCTACTAATTTGTCTAGTGATAAATTAATCTAATTATCCATCGCAACGTGAACTTCTTCGCCCATCTTTAACCGGTCACAATGAAACATGTCCCCTCCGTTCAATCTTTATGCCGAGTACACAGTTCGAATTTGAATGTTAATAAGATCGCTGCATTAGCGGATAAGGGACGGGTTTCAGATATGTGATACGTGGGAAGTTCCGTCCCTTAGGTCAGCGGTTCCTAAACTAGGTTAAAAATAGAGAACTACATGAAAAATAAGCGGTGATAGCCCAGTGGCTCGACCTCGAATCGAGGGGTCCGGGTTCGAATCCCAGTGGCACGCACCAATGACTTCGTAAAAAAGTTATGTGCGATTTATAAAATTAAATATCACCTGCGGTGAAGGAAAACATCGTGAGGAAACCTGCATTCCTGAGAGTTCACAAAAAAAATGTTCTCAAAGGCATGTGAAGTCCACCAACCCGCAGTAGGCCAGCGTGGTGGACTAAGGCCTACATCCTTCTCATTGTGAGAGGAGACCCGACCCTGTAGTGGGTCATTAATGGGTTAAAACAACAACATGAGAAAATACTACACACTGGTATCTTTATATTCAAAGCCAATTCCACGATTCCCTGTATCCTGTCAGAGATACCTACCAACTCTTTAATACCTACCATGGTACTACTGTCATTTGGTTGTGGTTGTACTACCTACTTCTGCGCCCCGAAGACTTCGGGAACCGCTGCCTCAAAAGAAGGCCCGTAAAAGCACAAATAAACGGTAATAGCAATACATTTAGCTATCGTGTTACATTTCAACTAAAACTAGTGGTAACTGTCCGTCGCACTTTCTTGAAGTGATGTCGTTACGTTGAAACTTGGTTGGATTCTGTCTGGTTTAAATAGGTATTGGAGGATGATTTACTGACTGACTTCAAAAAAGAAGGAATTCTTAATTTAGTTGTATGATTTTATTATAACTTTGATTTCATAATCTTTCGTAATGAACTAAGATTTTTGTATTTTGGAAAAAGAGTTAGTTGAACCCATCGTTGCCTCATAACGAAGAAATGATTTTTGATTTCGAAACAGGTGATCCTATATTTAATTGTACAAAAGCACATCGGTGACGTCAAACTTGAAACTGAACTTGAACTGTGGACTATTTTTAATTTTTAGTCTATAGCCTTTAAAAATTTAATATAGAAACCTACGACTAGTATGCCATCTTTAGGCTGTTCGCTTCAGATTAGCCGAATTAGAGAACAATTTAGTTCAGCAGAGGGCATCAAAAGATTCATAGAATGACATAATAACTGTTATAATAACAGTACTATTACTAATGCTTAACAATAATAATACACTCGGCGTCAAGATCTTATGATAGGATCACACCGTTAATGGTTTGAACTGTATTTAATAGTTGTATCGCCTCCAAATATAGGTGTCATAACAATTGGTCCGATTTTATTATTTGATTTGCATTCAAGTCAAGCCAATTGTCATGTAGGTAAATGTCAGAGAAATAAGATCTTATTTCAGCTATCGGAAACAGTTATATAGAAACCATTTATGTAAGAAGTGATAGTTATTAGGTAGTTAGATATATTGTAAGTGGTATTACTAACATGCCACTCTAATTTATTTTCAACTTCTAAGTTGTAATGTTAATGAGTGTAAACGCGTCTAGAAATTTTATTTTATCTGCGTGGTATTGGTCAAAATGTTAACTTAAGTTTCACTGTAATTTTACAAAAATATGAAATAAGACTGCTTAATGTCGAGTATTTTTTAATAAAACAAGCTTTGTGCATTCGCCTTCATTAGGTATGTTCGGTTGCACATTCGTATGTCAACAAAAAAAAGCCTTATACTTATAACGTCTCCTTAAAAAAAAATCAAACAAAAACTACTAAAAGTAATAACGGTCCATTTAAATTCTCTCAAATAAAGCATGCAATTAAAATGTTTCGAAAACAAGAGCAAGAATGATTTAGTAATAACTCTTTAACCGTCCGACTTCGTATTCAAATTACATTTTTTCCGAGCCTACCCCGGGGCTATGGGCGATGTTTGGCGATCGTGACACCGACTCGACTTGGGCGAAGGCTTATTATTACAGCAAACGGACGGACGCACCGATAACCACTTGCGCATATGCATACGATACTATGCAAACACTTACCTAGAAGGTGCATTTAACATACGCACGCTGCATTCGAAATTCAACCGTATTCTTAACACATTTGGGTCGAGAATAGGGTGTATAACTGTATAGTTCGAGAGAGAGTTCCAAGATTTTAGCGTCGTCCTAAAACGGCTCGATCATTGTTTAGAAAAGATTATTTCTGTCTCACGTTTGTTATAAGTTGGAAGCGTCAGTCATACTTGCATCTACAATGAATCGATTATGGAAATCCATGGGCCTTACGTGGACATACGTAATTATAGCAGTTGTAAACAAAAGATTTAAATCTTTGTTAACTTCTGTGCTGAGTACTTTTACATTTGAGACGCGGATTATAATTATGAATCGGTGGGGGTTGGATTCTTTCATTTGTTTATTGGATTATCAATTGAATTTAAACATACATATTAAAAAATATGGCTTAGACAATCCCATTTTCAAGTTGTCAAAAAACAAAATGTCCAAATAGGAACTCTGGTAGGTCAGGTCGCCCGTCGGTCATAGTAACGCCCATACAATCCCCCAAACAGCAAAGAATCTACATACAATCTAAGTTTATTCGATATTATTATATGTATAGATTATCGATATACGTTTGGTAGTTACAGACGCTTTAACTCATCTTGCGCGCCGTGCTGTGTGTGTGTGTGTGTGTGTAAAAAGCGATAAAAACACAGTCATGTTGCGCGGACAACGTCACTACTCACTACACAACACAAAACTGCATACTTACAAGAGGAGCTTTAGCTACAAAGAGGACCAACTGCATACTTACAAGAACACACACAGCACCGCGCATAGATGAGCTAAAGCATCTATTCTTGGGTAACTCAGTAAAACTAAAAACTATTTTCCAGAGAACATAAAGCCGAAAGACGGTGCACGTCAGTAACAACGCAGCCTCGGCCACGTTATCTGCGTTGTTTGTGAACAAACACCATCGGTGGACCCTGTTCAAACAGACCCCATGGATGTCGACTGGTTAGCCGGGATGGCTACGGCGAATCGGTTACAAAAAGTTACCAGAGAATGTTTGGGTTGAATGTTGAGTTTTAATGGAGTGGAGTTAGTTTGACAATACCTGCATAAAGAATTGTGAACTATGAAACCATATGACTGGGGATAGCGGTGATAGCCGGAGGCTCAGAAATATCGTGAGGAAACTTGTATGCCTTAGAGTTTACCATAATATTTTCAAAGACATGTGAAGTCCACCAACTCGCATGAGGCCTGCGTGGTGGACCACCGCTTCGAGTGCTTTAGTAGTGTAGCGAAAAGTACTAACACAGGTAGTTCGTGTCACATTCTACTAACAATGACAAAATTAAAAACGGAAAAGTAAGCTACCGAACACACACACAGAATAGATTTTACATCCTACAATAAGAATAGACAGACACATTAAGAATTACAATACTATTAAAAGCTACATTATTTCTTCTAGCAGCCTCCCAAAAAAAAACCTATCGGGTACAGTAACATTATTGATAACTAACAATGATTAGCAAAACGCAATAGGTGTAGTACGGTGAAGAAATAACGAATAACCTCAGTACTTATTAAAATACAATAGTGAACTTTCGCATGAGAAACTAGCATTTCCCAGACAATACCGCATGGAGTACGCAATAAAAAAGGCTGAGACACGTAACAGAAAAACCTCAAAACAATAATTCTTCATAATGATCCCGCATGGGCCGACATTTCCAGTAAAGATGAGAATTTATGCAGCAATTCAGGTAGCGCGTTAAACATTTTGTGACATGTTAAACTATTAGCTATTTAAAATATAATTTATAATTTTGGAAAACCCGTAATTCGTATTCGTTTAAAATAACACTTCCCATTTTTTCAAAATAAATTTTATAATATAATTAAATAATGTGTTGATATGAAGGCAACGGTCATTAAGGAGCTTTTAAGTTCATTACTGGCTGCTATTAATAAACGAGTATTAACACAGTTTTTTTCAAAAGAAACACTTTAAAAGTAAATAAACAATTACCCAACAAGTCAGCTCCATTTACGGTAATTGCAGAAGTTTGTTTACGAGTGTTTATTTAATTGCAATTCATATAACTCCGAGACTTCGTGCTCATAAATATAATCAACGGAAAAACATCAATTCGAATAAATTAACCTGCACAAGTCAGAGTCAAGACTTAAAAAACCAGAAGATGTTTGTATTAGGAATCAATGAGATGGGATTTATGGAAATATCGTAACACATGAAATCTTCAGATCGTCTCACACCTGCCAATTTAGTATGCGACCTTAACCGGTCCGGTAAACGAACACTTCGCCAGATAGGTACAGTCGAAGATTTAAATATTTGAACTCAAGCGATTTCACAGCAGCTTTATTATTTTAATTGTAGTAACTTACTGCTTTAAGCAACGGACTTAAAACATGTAGGTAACTATCCTAATGCTTTTACAAATGTAAAAGTATGTGAGGAATGAGGATGGATGGATGCTTGTTTCTCTTTCACGCAAAAACGGCTGAAGAGGTTAGAATGAAATTTGATATGTATTTACATTGTTCATGGCATGTTTTCATTCATTTTTATTTTCATTCATTCTGCAGTGACGCGGACGAAGTGGCGGGAAAAGCCAAGTTGATTATAAAGCGTCGGCTTTAACCTGTAATACAGAACGACATAAGTTTTGACCAAAACGGTAAAGCGTTTAGAAAAATAATTCCAAAGGGCTTGGAATATGTGTGTGGTCCAAATGTTTTAGACGTATAAGGTGGTCAACGGGTCAAATTATTGGAGGTACCACATACAAGGAATCGATTTGCACTTTGATAGACCGGTGCGATAATGCCGAATCACGATTAATTGCTCCATGATTGAGATATTTAGGAATTTATTGAGGACGAAATCGAATATCTGAATTCGAACGTTATGGTCTTGTACTGGTTTCAAAATAAAATGTTGCAGATACTAGAACAGCTACTGTTTTACAGCAGGGGATAGGAAGGCTATCGGAAAGGATTAGCGTCCATTTAAAGGGTTGCTGAAAACAGCAACTGAATGAAAAATAATCTGAGGTCTCTGTTATATCATCTAACAGCAGCGCCTAATGATATTTTATTCGCCAAATGATGATATTAGCTTACAAAAAGGATATTCGGTCAATTTAAATCTAGTCGATGTGTCGAAAACTATGTAAGTTATGTCGTTGTGATATGCGTTGTAGTCAACATACATGGCAAATGAAGCGACTGCTCAAATATTCACAATTCCCCAGAGCCGTTAGAAGTAAGGAGTTTCGGAGTACAATTCTCATGTCGCGAGCGATTGTCTGAAAACAAACACAGTTACTCCTGCCAATGGCTTAGCGTCACTTCAGGACATGCATCCAAGAAATAAGGTTCAAAATGAATCACGACATAGTGCGCCTGTATGCTAAATATTAAGTGAGAAATTGGTCTTAGTTGAGATTTATAGGAGGGAGTACTGACCGTACCAGGGTTGGCGATAGTTTTCAGACAGTCTTACCCGTTAAAGATATTGAATTACTGGTAATGTTCTTTCTATGATTATTATAAACTTTACTATTCGAGCTACCTTATAAGTTACGATGTAAGATATTCCCAAGTAATGTTAACGTCACTAGGCAAACCGGTAATTTTTACGTTAGAATTTTTCAATATTTTGAATGGAATTCAAGAATTTTTCGATATTTATCCATTAATTTCCATTTCAATGAATCCGTTAAAATGGAATTCAAGTTTATAACAATCAAAGACAATGACAACAAACAATGCAACTTAATAAATAATGAAAACACTGCAAAAGCATTTATTTTATGGTAGTGGCCCCCCTAACACGAGACGACGGAAGCGCAGCGCTCTTATTTAGCAAAACATATTTGATATCCGAATATCAAACAGTCTTCAAACAACACAAGCACCGACCGAGATTATTCCAACCCTGATAGTCGACCTAATTGGCGAGTTCCAGACAATTGACGGTTAATTGCGATTGTTTTAAGAGTGGAGCGTCAGTCATGTTTATACAACAGCGACGTGTTTTACAGTATCGACCATCGTAATCATACCCCGATGTGACTTACATTTCACTTACCTACTCGACTACGAATGAGACAAGTCAAGGTGATGTCACGTGTTTCTGTTGAAACGATTCGGAACGAATAACAGGAATGTTGGGACATAATTGTGTTAGTATCTGCATTCAGTTGGCGCTTTTAAGTTTCGTTATGAGAATGAAGAAAGGTTCTCGAATAGTGAAGGAGAGAGCGGGAAACCGTTGGATTCAAAGGGCGTAGGACCGGGCGGAGTGGCGTCGATTAGGGACGCACATCCAGCAGTAGATTACGAAGGTCTGATAGAAAAGCAAGATGAGAATTCTGTCGGCGTCTGTAGGTTTTTACACTTGTATCAGTCATTTACCACTGCTGTGCCGGATTGATACAGCGCGCAGCGGGTTGAAGTCTGGTCAAAGTTCTCCTATGCTGGGAAAAGGGTGCCTAATAGTAGTGCATAAAAAGAATTGCAGCCAATCTTATTTTAACATGAATGCATCATGTAATACATGTTGTGATATTATCAACAATGTTACAACTTATCCCGACCTATGAAGTACACTTCTTTTGTGTCAGCCCAGTCCCGTCTCTTAAATAATGTCAGGTTTAATGTCCGAGTGACCACAATGATGTAGGCGGGAAGACAACATAGTATCTGTGGTACACGACTGTCCCATAAAACACGAACCCTTTCAACGACAATGTTACAACAATGTCTATGATCAATGCCCGTGTACAGCCATAAACAACACCTTCAATGGTTTATCATTGGACGTTGGACATACCAACAATTCCAACAACGTCGACGACACTAGAGAACGTTGTCTGGGCGTGCCATAAATTTAGTGAATTTCTCGAGTTCCATGCTAATTGAATGATAAGGAATTTGAATGTCGAGAACTTAAAAAATCTCAATCCGAGTTACAGTGCGGGTAGGTACCTACTTAGATTTTGAAGGGTATAAAAATTCCAACGGCATAACAATACTGAAAATTTCGTCTAAATTGAAACTTGAAGGCAATAAAAATTACGTTCACGCAGGCAAGGAAACGACACCATCGTAGGGTAGGTACCTACTCAAACTACAACTCGATATGAATCCTAAGCAGAACTTTCCCTCAAAACGTCGTTTTATCGTCGAAATTCGTCCCTTTCTCTGAGCGGAGTGAATAAAATAACACTTTTATTGTGAGTTGATCAATATTCAAAAGTCCCTCTGGGTCTCGACCACAGAAATCGTGTGGCATCGCGTCGAATACTAAGGGGCGATGAAATTTGTATGCAGCTAGGTAGGCTTAGGCGAAGAGGTCGTGCGGACTACGTACGGAATTAAACTGTAGTCTTTTATCTTTAGATCTAGTGTTTTGAATGTCCTTGCTCGTACGTTTCAGATGCCTATACGCATGAGCTTTTTGAATATGTTTTGTTTTAGCACTGTGTGATATAACCGGCACTAATGCAGCGGTTTCCCACGTGTACAGTGACAAATTTTAAATAGGTAGCTAATCAGTTTTTCTTTTTAGCAATACTGTTTTATAAGAATTATGTTAAAATGAAAAAAACGTTAACCTTTAATAGAAGTTAGGTTAAATGTGTTTTTATTTTAATTTTTCGTAAATTTGTGTCGTTAATTTTAAATCGCTAATTAAAATTCAATATCCTACCTACCTATAGGATACTCGTGTCATAAGTAAACCGATTAGAGCACGGCATTTAGCAATGCAATAATGCACGCCACCTTGCAATGCAATAATGAACAACTTAACTCTCTCGTTTCGTTGTATAGGTACTTAATATTAAAGGTTTTTCATCAAGTAATTAGTCCCCCCTAGACTTGGCAGCAGACTTTCCATACATCAATAAACGGTTACGTTCTACGTAACCGTCCTACTTCCCATAAAAATCTGTTATCAGTATGTTAACATTCATAATAGGTAATTAAGAAAGCCAATAATTAGTATCAAGTTTCAAATCAACCATTACTTACGTTAAGAACATTTTAAACCGTTATAGCCGTTAAAATTTCGCCTACTTAGAAATAGTTGATCTTACTTAACCGGATTAAAGTAGTATTCAAAACATAGCTTTTCCCACACAAATGATAACATTGTTTGTAATCAATGTGATTCATGCTATTTGACTTAATCCTCTAACATTTATCTATCTGGGAAGCAAACGAACACAATAGGTATTATTTCGGTAATTAATTTTATCTATTTACTGTGGTAGTAAGTTTACAAAACTTCCATAAAAAAACAACTCGCATGTTTTCAGAACGAAAGTTTCAACTTTCTGTAATCGCATAGAACAATTAAAATGGGTGTCTCAGATTGCATTTGCAATCTCAACGTCATCAGATACGATTAAAATACATTAAAAAACGATGCGCTGAGTCCACTCCAGTTTTAAAAACGAGTAGTTACACAAGTACCTCTAAACTGTGAGAACCAAGATATAACACGACCAACGTGAAATTGCACCCCACAAACATAAAGCTCCATTCCTCAGCGCGCCAACGTAACGCGGCCGCGTTAACTTACAGACCGCGCTTTCATAAGCTCGACCACTCTTCAAAATTATATCTAGGTACATAATATAGCACTCACCTTCTACACCGTCGATTTTGGCCGCCAAAGTCGACAGCAGGACGCCTATCGCCAGCAATGTAATCCCATAATCCGGTATAAAGTTTCTCGACCACATCTTGTAGCACAACATTCACACATGGATCACACACATTTGTTTTACTCCTTCTGTGTCGTTTAAGCACAAAATAATCAACACTCACGGAACTAAATGTAAGAACTGACACTTCATTTTGTTTTTGAACTGTTGTTACGTCGAAAACTTTGGTGTATTGGTCATTTTAGCGGTAAAACACGTTCAAACTAAACGTAAAGCCCGGTAGGATCATGCGCAGCCGCGTCCTGCTCGCATCTGACGGCTTTGTTCGTAAATACACAGCGTACGGTAAATCAAAATGGCGGCGTCCGCGCTGGTGTGCGTGTGCGCAGCTTACAACAATGCCTATTATCCTTTTTAATCAGTTTAATTTTGACTCAGTTTTAGCTTTTAAACTAAAACTACTAATGAACTAAAATTCATTTTATAAATAACGCCCAAAGACAGAATAAAGCCGTGAGAACGCTGGCACTCACACATATAAAGATACGCGAAGGAATGTTGATTCAATGGAGAAATCAAGCGATTCAACAGCGCTCGGAGATCGCAGCCAATGGTGAGCTTTCGAACTTTTTAGTTTATCCACCACAACAGAGATGGCACTCATATTATATTTATGAACACAAAAGTTACCCGAGTTTTTAAAACCTTAATTTTGATGAACTTAATTTTGTATTGAAAATAATCAGCCTCAAAATTTTAAAAGCGACTCGTCTTTAAAACTAGTTTTCAAAGGGATTACACGCTCATTACTCACCCGATATTTGATCAATAAATGCTGTTGCTACGGAAGTAGCTACCTTCACATTTTGCTGAGCTTTACAACACAATAACATAAAGAAGCATAAATGTTAAATATTTTCAAGAATAAATTAAGTGATAATGGCAATGTGCTATCAAAAACACCCGTTCGAGATAGAAACAGAGGATCGGCTAACAACGATTAATACAAAAATATTTGAAATTAAGAAGAAAATACAATTATCAGGTCTCTTTTGAATACCTACCTACAGTATTAGGACTAAGTTAAAAGGACTAAGGACTAAGTTAAATTACATGATTTATTCCATAATAATATCCTTAATCGCAATGCTATTATGTGTTAGACGGAAGATTTTCTGTTTGATTTCTGTTCAAGTTTTAATGTTATTTATGTTGCATGTGATTAATTTTTCATCTTCACTTTGAGAGGGTCAAAGAAAATCACACTACGAAGAAAATGAAGCCGAAAAGAAACAGAACAGCGATCTAATAGACACCCTCAAGAAGGAGATCAAAGTGAGGTTGGACGAGTTGGCTCAAGCGAGGGAGCTCATCGGCGACGAAGAAGTGCAAGTGAAGAAGTACCTGAATGACGTGTGTCCTATTGGCAACAAGGCTGCTGATCAGGTATGTAGGTAGACAGATGTATAAAAATGTATAAAAATAACAGTTATTTTATAAACAATAGGTATACTTGATGGAATTTTGTGGTTCTTGCAATGAATTTTTTTATACGTGAAAACTTGTAACTGTCGTTGTTCAGATCCTACAGACAAGTAAGCAAATACGCTTTTGAGTAGGCATAAATTTATAAAACCTTGACCGCAACTTTATAAAAAAACTTTACGTCACTTTATAGAAGCCTTTGTCGTAGATTTATAAAATATCTTGGCCGTATGTTTATAATAAACCTTGGCCGAAGTTAATATGAAAACCTATGCTATGCATTTAATATTTTAAAAAAATCCGTAATTTGGTGATAGTAACTAGGTAGTAACTACAGAGTATGTAGTTTGTTCAGATAATCCTTCACCAAACGCGACTCTATGGTAATCTGCATCTTTATAAAGAAATATTTATGAATACAGATAATCCACAATCTGGACTTGAAAGTAATAGAGCAGAGAAAGATGCTGGACCTGCTGAAATACGAGAAGAGAAGTAAGAAGATAAAGCTGAAGGACCTAGAGAACGAATATGAGAAACTTCTAATTGAGAGCACGAAAAGTGCATTGGTGAAGTCTAAAATATCTACGAGGTCTAGAAAGGTAAGACTTCCAACAATTTCCATGTGAAAATCAATACCCTAGAAATAATGAAATTAACGAAAGTAATTCTACTAATGAAAGTCAATGATTCAATTTTTAAAATTAATTTGCTGATTTTTATGAAATTTCCATGAAAAATGAAACAAACGTTTTTTATTTAAGAAAGCTTAATTCCGGATTGAACTAAGGCAACTGTTTTAAACCGCTTACAGCACGTATCGCATTTAGAAAACGAAATTCATAAAGTTCTCATACAATGGACTGAAGCTGAACTAGTGAAAAAGAAATATTCATCAATAAGGTAAGTAATCAAAACATTATAATTATTATGATATCTTCCTCTTTGATGGACATTGCATTTCATTCAATATCAGTGTAGCGGTTACCGCCACCCGTCAAAAGATGACGCCACTGGTATCTTGAAACACACTATTAAAGTTTTCTACCCAGATGATGATCATCTAACCTGGTGAAAGATCTCCCTTGTTACGAGTAAATCACCAAAAAAGAATAAAAATACGTGAATGGGCCACCGAGAATAAATAAATCCTTTCCTATTTTGTAGACAAGCGCTAGTAGAAGATTCCGTAAAGTTTGAAAGCTCCTTAACAGGAATCGAAGAGCTTTTAAAGAAACAAAACGACGAAATCAAGAAATTGGAGGTAAGTTGGTATCGTTTTTATTTCGTGCTTTGTAACAATACTATGATCTGGATAGAGCCCGAGCTCTAGGCTCTAAGCTGATTATAAAGATGAAATTTTAAATGTTTCTCCATATCATTCTCTAACTCTCTAGCATTCTTTCTAGCAGTTTTCTTTTGTGGTCTCCACACTATCTTTTCCACTCTTCTTTTCTACGTTGAACTCTGGACAATACATGCTCGGAGGTTGTCTATGCCTTTATCATAATTACGTGCAGTCACCAGGGCCGTCTTTAACCTATTGGATGACCTGGGCAATACTGGATATGTTAGGATAATGGGGGGATAATTGTAGTCAGTAATTAAGGTTCGATTTCTTCGAATTATACAAGTTCTTTGGTAAAAAATATTGGTTATTGTTTGGTGATCGGACAGGAACTCGGGACTTTGTATTTGACCTGACCCTATCAATCGTGGGGCCCTGGGCACTTGCCCAAAGTGCCCACTGGGAAAGAGGGGTCTGCAGTCACTTAGAGAGTAAGGGCTGAAGCCTACCTCTCACTCACATTTAGTTACTGTTAGTGATGAGCTTCCCAACCGTTAACGATATTTGTCCAGTACGTCCGTGAAGAAGCAGCAGAGATGCGTATCAGGGCGACGGCGGCCACCGCGGCGGAGGCTGTGCGTGCGCACGACGCCGAGCACGCGAGGGCGGCTGAGAGGGCCTACTTCGCGCAACGCTTCGAGGAGAGGAAGCGGGAACTGGAGAAATTAGAGAAGCGGATCTTCCCGCCGCCTTGTAAGCAATCTACTGAAAGAATATTGATGAAAATTCTCATTTCATCTTAGTTTATATTAACCTGATACACATTTATTTTGATGATAATAGTGTTAGCCAATTTATATTTGGCTATATAAATTACGTTATGTACGTCCGTTTAGCACAATTTAAAGAAATAAATTTTGAGAATCATTAAATATACGAGTATTGTTGTAGTACGACCCGTCCGACAAGAGTCGCGATCTTCTGAGGGCGAGGCTGTTGCTGAAGAGACCTCCGCCGCCACGCAAATGGAAAACATCTTCCAGAGGCTCATGAAACTTACTGGTAGGAAAAAATATTTCATTAATGTTAATTAAAGTACCAGACTGGGCAAGTTTCGCCACCCCACAGAAAGGAGATTCATATAACTTTTAAACCCAAACAAACGACATTCTACAGCCGATTAACTATCTTCACACCAAAAACAGTCAATTCGTTACTCGGTTGGGGAAAAAGGGCGTGGAGAAACAAGGTGTGCGGAAATAGGTAGGTAGGAAAACAGACATTGAGGATACAGGGTATCGGGAAACAGGGAGTGGGGAAATAAATTTTGGGTTGTATCATGGGTGCAAAGAGTAACACTAGACACTCACCCTCAAACCAAGGAGTGTCGTGTTATTTTAATCCTAAACTATAATATGAAGATATTGTTTTCTAAATGTGTTACAGGAGTCACCGAAGCCGAGGAAGTGTTCGACAGATTCCGCGCGCAACGCGAGACCTCAAAGCGCCTGAACTACTTGCAGCAGAGCACCGAGGAGGAGAAACTGCAGCTGGAGCACACGCAGACCACGCTCATGGCGGAGCTGGAGGGGTACAAGTTCGCCTCCGTCAAGGATAAGGACGAGTATGGAACTTCAAATCTTTCTTGAGAGTGCCAAGTACTCGAAATTCGACTACTTATAATTTATTAAAATTTAAATGTAACACGTAACGGCATGTACGTACACCGACACGTCATGTTTGTCTATGTGTGCATGTAAATGTACTCAAATTTAAGCTAGTCTGCGTGGAGTGTTTTTGATGAATTTCGAGTAGTTGCGTATAATGCATTTTCATTTAAAAATATGAGAATTTGTGCATTTTCTCCATATAAACTTTAACTGTGCCACGTTTCAAACTGCTCCGTTCGTGTAGCCAAGAATCAACTTATAAAACCAAAAAAATATTATATTTAAAAAGAGAAAAATTGACGTACCTACTGCAAGAAACCTGCAAGTTTTTGGATATTTTTGTATAATTAGAAAAATATGAGGGTTTGGAGTTTTTCATAGTTCGGTTTTTGGGTTCATATCTGCGACGTAGGAAACTTCTTCAGAGATGTTTCTTTGTGATTTCAAATAAGTAACTTAAAATGTAATATATTACAGAGGACAAGACCTAATAACGGAGTTAAAGGCAGAAATAGAAGAAGAAGACAAAATATACGCAGAACTAGAGAAGGAAGTAGAAGAAATTGACAGTTTTTTGCTTGAAATTAAGAGACTGCTGTATGATTTGTGTAAGCTTTTAGATGTAAGTAAAAGCTTTATTAGTGTTTAAATATAACTTAGCACCAATACGACACTGTTTTTTCAAAACATCGCATGTGAAGGCATGTGAAGCCAATCAATCTGCGTTAGGGCTAAGGCCAGCGTGATGGACTAATGTCTACATCCTTCTCATTGTGAAAGCAGACCTGATCATGCAGTGGGTCACTAATGGGATTCAGACAGTATAGAAGGTACTCCTCCTGAGGACAAAGTATCAGATTTTTGTACTTGCAGAAATATAATTTTCGTAGGTGATTCAAGAACCTCCAATGCCGGAATGGACGGCAGAGGCGAGAGACATCCAGGAGATAATCCAGGTGTTGTTAGCACGGTTCGAGAGGGCCCGCACCAGCGCCATGATCATCAGCGAGAAGCATAGAGACCCAGCTACGGTTATCGTGGTGCCATCTAGTGTGAGTGTTGCGACGCATATTATTATGTGTAAAGGCAACGAGGAAGATCCTCTCAGGCACCGTCAGGCCTGGCATTGACAAACATTGTTAAGAAAATTACCTAGATCGACCCAAATAAAACTGAACCTAACTGCATGGACTACACTGTTCGGTGGATGTTATTGAAAGAATATTTTTTGTCTACCACGTTACGTGCTTGACATATACTTGCCGTTAGCAGTGAATAAATCATAAATGCTAACAAATTGTGTTAGAGTTGGATACTGTTTCACGTTTGTTGACCTCTCCAGGACTAAATCAAATCAGCTGTTTCTGAGTGAAAGAGAACCAGACATCCTATCTTACTTATCTATCAATTTTGCCATTCTGACGAATTTTTGTGTTTGGAATATTAGTAGAATTATTAATTACCTAAATATAGTAATTATCAATTATCACTCTCTTGTACAGTCAGCATCCCGGGCCCCATCAGCAGGTGCTAGCGCCAGCGCGGGCGGTTCCGGACGAGAGAGCGAACGGCCATTGCCGACTTACCGGGACTTACTTACACGGGAACCAGTCAAAGCACCTCGTGAGTACCTCATTATAATTTATTTATAAAGTCCAAGCAATCAGGCAGATGGGTTACCTGATGGTAAGTGGTCGCCGTCACCCAGCCCCGGATCTTCAATTTTTTTTAGGCGGGGCAAAATCTGAAATATGCCGCCCCCGCCCACATACATTTATTTTTAACTTTATCATCCATATAATTTCAGCTATCAGATGTCCACTAATTGATTGAAATTTGGACATAGCCTACATAGGCCTTCCGAAAATAATGCATTGATTGCTGTTATTTCTGTGTTAAGCCTATTTATTAACCGACTTCAAAAAAGGAGGAGGTTCTCAATTCGTTTGTATGTTTTTTTTATTTTTTTTAATATTTGTTACCGCCGCAATCCGTTATTTGTTAACCGATTTGAATTTTTTCTTTTTGGTTTGGAAGGTGTTACTGTGAATTTGGTCCCATATTAAGTTGATGATAATCTGATGAAGAAGATTAAAAATAAATCTTATATGCGTGTAAGAAATGTACCCATGAGACAGAAAGATAAAAATCAATTGTATTTACCTAGAATAAAATGTAGAATTTATAAAAAAGTAGGTATATATCTGCCATACGCATATACAATCATTTGCCTCCAGAACTAAAAAAACTATCAATCAATAAATTTAAATGGTCTTTAAAACAGTAGCTGGTCAAAGGTTATTATACCGAAAAGGAATTCTTTAACGATAAAATAAAATAACAATCTCAGGAAGGACAGAGGCTACATTTACAGTCCTGTAAAGCTGCCGACTACAAGTGCTTCCTTGTGTTTATACCAGGGTATAATCAGAGAGAATGCACTATCACACAAAAATGCAAATAACGAACGGAATAATGAATGGATGGTTCGCAATTTCAATCTAAATTATGTTTATAGATAAAAAATTACATAAAGGAATGTAGTAACGCGCGTATAAATAACTAAATAAATTAATTAAAACGGTGTCGAGAGTTTTTTCCTCCGGATTTTTCTCTCTTTGCCCAGTAATGGGCACATTGCATAGCCGATAAGTTCGAATAGGTAAAATATTAAAATAAACAAATAATTTGGACTGCTGAACAAAATAATAAATAAATAAATATAATCTTTGTCATTTGGTAACCGATTTGAATTGTTTTTTTTTTTTGGTTTGGGAGCTGTTACTTTTAACTTGGTCCCATATTAAGTTGTTGATGATTTGATGAAGGGTTTCGGAGATACAGAGTTGAGGAACTCCTCAACGGATGAGAGTTAAGGAACCGGGTTCCTTCCTTCCTTTCAGCCCTTAGTAGTCCACTGCTGGACATGGGCCTCCCCTAATCGACGCCACTCCGCCCGGTCCTGGGCCCTCTGAATCCAACGGTTTCCCGCTGTCTTCTTCAGGTCATCAGTCCACCTGGTCGGAGGGCGGCCTGTGCTCCTTTTGCCTAAACGTGGTCGCCATTCGAGGACCTTTTTTCCCCATCGGTTGTCAGTCCTGCGAACGCCAGCCCATTGCCACTTTAATTTGCAAACTTTGAGAGCTATGTCGGTCACCTTCGCTCTACGGATTTCATCACTTCTGATTCTGTCTCGTAGAGAAATACCAAGCATAGCTCTCTCCATTGCCCTCTGGGCGACTCTGAGCTTGTGGATTAGGCTCACAGTAAAGGACCACGTCTCGGCACCGTAGGTCATCACTGGCAACACACATTGCTCGAAAACTTTCGACTTCAGGCACTGAGGTATATCGGACGTCAGGACGTGTCGTAGATTCCCGAACGCTGCCCAGCCGAGTTGGATTTCTCGAGTGACCTCTCTCTCGAAGTTGGACTTACCCATTCGGATCGTTTGTCCTAGGTAAACGTATTCGTCTACAACTTCGAGAGCAGTGCCGTCAACAACCACCGGTACAGGTGTCCGGGTGTGACATGGACATTAGACACGATTTTCGTCTTGTCCATGTTCATCTTAAGACCCACCCGTTGTGAGGCACTATTGAGGTCGCTGAGCATAATGCTGAGTTCCTCCAGCGACTCCGCCAGGATCACTATGTCATCGGCAAATCGGAGGTGTGAGAGGTGTTCGCCGTTGATGTTAATACCACGTCCTTTCCACTCCATCAGCTTGAACACATCTTCCAGTGCAGCGGTGAAAAGTTTTGGGGAGATGACATCCCCCTGTCGTACGCCGCGCTACACGTGGATGGGGTTCGTACTGTTGTCGTGTACTCGGACTTTCATGGTGGCGGCATTGTATACACACCTCAACGCCTCGATGTACCGATAGTCGATCTGGCATCGCTGAAGAGACTCAAGCACCGCCCAGGTCTCGATAGAATCGAAGGCCTTCTCATAGGAACCGGGTTAATAAATTATATTTTTGTGGGTCACATTGCTTTTGCAGAACTAAGTATATAAATTCCTTCGAAGTTCCTTCTAATTCCTTCCTAAGTATATAAAATCGATTCCTTCCTGCGGGCGAGCAGGCGCGTATTTTGAACTATGCCTACGCGCCTCGCGAATAATAAATGTTCGTGCACTACGTCTCATTCCTCGCTCTGGGTATCGGTCGAGTTGATATGGCTATGAAATTACTGTAGGTACTTGTACTATTATTTATTTATTCCGTGGTCAAAGTTAAGTAAATGATGAGTTATCCATTCGTCTGTAAAATGTGAATTTGGCCGCCCTCTGAACTTGCCGCCCGGGGCATGGGCCCCGGCTTGCCCCCCCCTAGATCCGGCCCTGCCGTCACCTATTGATCAAACCTTGGGCCAAACATCAGAGGTGTCGCAAGTACATAGCTGATCTTTAGGACAGTGACTTTAGTGTAAAAGTACACCCTTTTTAAAGAACCCTTAAAAATATCAACTTTTAAAGAACCCCTTAAGCAACTTGTTGTTTCTATAAAAAATGACAGAAATATTCTTTCTCTTTACAGCGTCGGAGGATGAGGAAGATATTCCCTCACGCTGTTACCTGAAGAGACAAGCCCAGCTCATTGTGGACACCAAGTGCCGTAGAAAGGGTTTCCGAACCCCCTATCCAAGGAAATAGGGCTGTTTGTAAAGAAATTATCTCTGATGATATTATGTTTATTTTTAACTTAAAAAAGTTTCTGTGTGAGTTGATTTTTATAATCTTAGAGAAGAATATAGTATTTTAACCCGAAAACTACCAGTTTTTAAACAATAATTTAACTTTAAATACTGTTAGGAACATTATGAAATTTACGAGCCTTGCTATTGTAATTTAATTATGTATGTTGGATATTAGATGACTGCAGTAAACTCCGGTAGTTAAATAAGTACTAATGCAGGATTTTGATTTTTAGAACTTATTAAAAACATACAAAATGCCAACGTGACTTCAAACTTCAAACGCAGTTTCATTTCACCTTGACAGTTTTAGATATAATTTTACACAATATTTTAATACGATTATTTACTACTTTTTAACTTTTTACTATTACTTTTCTTTCTACTCTACAATGTTTACGCCGTACAAAAACTCGTACTTGCAACTAGTATGTTCGATAAACCCCAGGGTCATCAACAAGGCTGTAGACCAAGCTATGCAGAAACAGCATTTTGATCCACATACAGGTACATTAAAGAAAATTGTATTGAATTAGATAAAAAGCATTCCATTCCCTTCACCCTGTGTCCTACAAATGTATTTCTCCTTCGTTTCCCCATCCATCTATTTCACCATAGCCGTGTATTTTCCCTGTTTTCTTTCGCCCACCCTACTTTTCCCTCTCTATTTATACATACTCTGTTTCCACATGCGCTATTTCTTCACGCCTTGTTCCGCCAAACTCTATTTCCCCATGCCTTTCTGCCTTTCTTCCCAACATTTGATGCTTAGAAATAAATAATTCAATACGCACTGAACTCCATGATTTTTCATCCTACAACTATTATAAATTTTTAATGTAAAACTTTGGGTTGAAGATGGGTGTTTGTTACTCTTTCACGTAAAAACGGCTGAACATATTTGGATAAAATTTGGTATGCACGTAGTTTACAACCTGGATTGACATATAGGATACTTTTTATCCCTCTCTCGACCAAGTTCTTAAATCCACGTGGACGAAGCCGCGGGCAGTGAAATACGTTAATAAACTTTTAATGTCTGTAGAAAGACCGCCGACTCAAAGGCTGGAGTCCATGCAGCCGTCTCTCTACGCGCCACACGTGGACGTCACCAGAGCAAGGATGGGGTTTGGAAGAGTAGGGCTCCGAATACTCAACAGAGAACTACATTCTCCGGACTATTTGACACAGTTGCAAGCTCTACATAGCATATTGGACCAGGTGAGGTATTTAAATGCGCTTTTAAAGGTTTTACATAGTTTGGTTCACCTATAATCGCTTATAAGTAGTCTTTTTTTCAATATAGAATTTCTATTTGCTGTGTCGCTTTTCTTAAAACTAACACACCTAGTATTTCTGGCTTATAGAAATTCATATCCAATCTCAACATTCAATTGCTTTTCTTCAATTTACATGTCTAAAAGTACCTATATCTTATCGTCATAATTTGTTTTTTTTACTGCTTCCTTTCTTTATATTCCATGTTCCAGGTCCAAATATCAGAAAACGCAATCTTCCTCATCAACTTACAAATAGTGTACCGTCTGATCGACTTGATGGTGTGCCGTAACCCAGTCATTAAGGAGAAGGTGTGCATTATTCTTTCCCACCTCGCCAACTATTACCAGGGACGGAAGCGGATGTTGTCTAGACCACAAATCATCGACAACTTGATGTGGCTTATCATGAGGGAACGGAGAGAAATCCGCTACGCCGCTGCCTACACCTTGAAAACTCTCGCCAGGGATCGGTGTTCGAGCGAAGTAATTCTAGCTCACGACAAAATCATCGAAAACCTACTCAAAATGGTCAAGAACGACCACACCGGCATTGTGTTGCTACATCTGAGGACGTTAGAAAACCTGATCGAATGGGATCAAGTCAAACCGTTAAAAGCAAACGCGTTTCAAGTCATGCTCGCTCTGTTCAAGAATCCAGATTCTAGAATCGTTTCGGCAGCTATGGACTGCATGACACAGCTTTGCGTCCACGAAGTCGGCAAGAAGCTGGCGGATGAAAACGATCTGACACACGTTTTGAAGGATTATCTATTGAACCAAGGGCTCGAAGTCAAGATAAGCGCCGTCGGTTTGATGGCGTATACCACGCTGACGACGCGCTCCAAATGGCGCGCGAAGGAATTCTGCAAAGAACTAACCAAGAATTTGGTGCATTTGTGCCGCTGCTCTAACAGCGTGCTACTCCAGCTCCGTTCGCTGCAAGTGCTGATCAACCTGTGCGACTGTCCCGACATCAGGAACCACATGCGGCAACATTGGGACGATAAGGTAAAGAACCTGCGGATAAGATCGCACGAGGAGTGGGACGGCACCAGCGAGACCACGAGCTATGGGCTCCAAACTGGTCACAATTACCGGACGATGTGTATTGAGCGTGTGGAGACGATCAGAAACGAGTATGGGGACAATGCAGAAGTCGTGAACGTTCATAGCTATTTGGGCTCCGTGCAGATATTGAAACAGCGACTTATTGATGCAATCCATTGGAAGTCGTACAGGAATTAAATAAATCAATAACGCTTCATAGCCCCACACTAGGATTCCCTGTGTCGCAGGTGCCGTGGACAGTTACATATTAGACAATTGACAATAGTACAATCGACAAAATGTTATCTTGACCGACTCAGCCGAATTTTTGTTTGAATTTTAGAATGAAATCAATTCCTTCTCTTCTCAAGCATACGTGTTGCACTTAGGACGTTTTTGATCTGATATTAAAATTATTTTAAGAAGATAGATATATGTATAAATAAAACCACAATATAATTCGTTAGCATTTTATTGTTCAGGATTACATTTTCAATATATTTATACCTAGTTGAGCTACATTTGGTTTAAAATACGCAAGTTTGTGCCGGTTGGCAAACTTAAAGCTAGAAATCAGTCGGTTATACCAGATAGGTCACCATGCTTTCACAATAATCATATTATCAATAAATATATTTCAATGAAAAATTGTTGCCAACAACATTGAACTGTTATTTTCTCAGTTCATGCACCTTTTTTAATAAATAATAATATAATGAAATATTTTTTTAAGATAAACAAAACTTAAATCAAATCCTTCGAAAAATAAAAAAATAAATATTAATATCTATTAGTTCAGAATGATTTTATTTGTTAAGTATAAACAGACGATTAAAAAAAATGTATTTAGATGCTTTGTAAAGGTTATATTTATATTTTGACACATAAGAGTACATAATGTATACTGTATAACCATAAAATGTTTAATTGTTATTTTGTATTTTAAGAGAGAAGTAAAGTGTGCAAATAATTTTTAATACATTCTATAGTACCATATTTGTGCTTAATATTAATATGTGTTACATAATATTTTATTACAGAATGTATAATAGCAGCTTTAAAAGCTATTTAAGTACATTACAGTTAAACTTTCTTTTGAAAATCGAAATCTTTGTATATTATGGCACCTAATTTACTGAATTTAATTACATAACAAAACCACAAATCATTCGTTCAAAATTATAATAATTTAATTCGATTTTTATTGCATGTTAGTGAAACTGAAATAGTAAACGGGCATGCATGCCACATGTTGAAAAGTGGTCACTGCCGCCCATGGAAACTCACTTTCAACCCCAGCAGGACTATTTTAGAGCACTATCTGAGTTTGTAAGTGGAAGTCTCCTTTATTTCTAATGGTCGGTCTCAATAACATACCATCAGTTACGGATAGTACTACTACAGTGTGGTTCAAAAGATATCCTTATAAATTGCTTTGAAACGACACGTTTACTAGTAACCAAACTGTAGTAGGGCTATCAATGCGCAATGGTATGTTATTTGGAACTGACAATATGAGGCTAAGATCTAAGCCTCTAAATTATTCCAACAACATCAATACGCCCCAACTAAAACACAAGACATAAAGAACACGCTGCTTTATGCCACGCGCTACTAAGTTGACGTACAGCTAACTCGCACGCAGAGTGACTGAGCGCGCCCATAGTGTTACTAAGATCGGGATTGATCGTGTGAGAACGCACGTATTCGCACGAGTTGAATTCGCACTAAATCGTATTTAACTGAACGCGGTCTTGGACGTCTCAGGCGAGTTGCAAGAGTTCTTCTTTTAAAATTTATTTTAAGCTACTAACAATAATCTAATTACTCCGTAAACATAGTTGCATGTCGACAAACTTAAAACTAAAATCACATACACATAATAAATTAATATTTCGAAAAGTATATTCAAAAACATTGTATCGTAGAATCGAGGAAGTAGCATCATTGGATGATAAACACATATATAACAAAATAATTACTAACTTATCCTTTTTAAATAATCACAGAATACTTTGGAATATTACAAATCTTAATATAATTGTATAAATCACATGTCACGGTGGCCGCTACACGTGAATTTTTGAAACCAAATTGGATAATATATGAAATTGTGTGAAACCCACTTCAAACTAAGCTAGTATTTTAATCAAGTAGTTTTTTTAACTAAACGTGTCTGAACAATTGAAGTAGAGTAGTCAAGAAAGTAATTTAGTCAGGTCTAAATTATTCGCCACTCGACCACATTACTAGCCTAGTTTGAACTCGGTTTTAGAGTACAATGCAAGATAGATAGTTCGTAGTATGATTTTACAATTCCTTATCCAAAATCATATTGAATCACAATTTGTTATCACCCTATCCATAATCCTATAATCTTACATTAACAGGTTCCTACTTTATTAGCACCTGACAGTAGATTTTTTAATTCAATGCTCATCATTTGCAGGTGCATACATCAACTGGTTTCGTTATAACATATTTTGTTAAATGTTCCGTACAAGCTCCGACTTATAAAAACATAAGTAAACTTAGGAACTCATAATGGCAACATAATCTTCATAATGACCGGTTTCAGTAATCAATCTTTCGATTGATCTTTGGATTTTGATGTTTGGTTGTCACGCAAGATCTTTTTTTTTTTCAAAGCAAATAAAAGACTATCATGGCACCATACAGTATCAATCTCCAACCAAATCCGACGATCGGTTATTGAAACCGACCGATAAATAGCAATTTGTACGAAATACATATTGTTTTTACGTTGATACTGAATAAATCGATCATTTAGTACACTTCACATTCATATCCCAATTTTTACATTCGAAAACACTTTTATAATTACAAAAAAATTGGCTAAATCGTTAAATCTTCCCTATATTCTGTTCCAAACGTAAAGAGGATAAAATTCAGACCATTTTTATTAAGAAACATAAAAAGTTGGTATGTTGACAGTTCTTACACTATTACAATTTCATAATAACAATATCTTTCATTGTATGTTTTAAAATATTATGATGTATTCTTATACAATATTTAACATTACGTTTGGAACAAATTACTGTTTTATATTCAATTTATTAATAAAGAGTATCAAGCAAATCGATTTTGTTCGTTATTAGATTGAAGGAATAAATAATCCGACACGGTCAGCTCTCACACAGTGCACTCAACGTCGCCTTGCCTCGAGCTACCCCTCGTGGGCGTGTACGCGGCGGAGTGTCGGTGCGCGTGCGCGTGCGCGTAGAGCGCACGGCAGAGGTCGTCTCACCGCGCGCGTCGCGGCGCGAACACGTCCGCCTCGCTGTCGCCCTCCTCCTCCGACACCGACAGCGACCCGCCCACGCGACGGGTACGTAGACCCTCCTGCAATTATAATTACAATTGGTTTAATTTAATGTGTCACCTTACTCTTATTTCAAATGCCGATAAGCGACTGGTGATTGCTCATGCACATTTTTGGACATTCAAATCTATTCGACGTTAGGTAATGCAAATATGGATTTAAGTGAGTAGCTATCGAAACTCCAAAACTAAATTGATTTTACATGTTTTGAGTGTATATGCAGTAAGTTGACACTTAACTTATTGAAATGCCTCAAAAATTAAACCGTACTAGTTCTACTACAACTACTTGAAAGTTTTGGTTGACACAAATGATTACAATAAAAATGCATTAAAACTAAAAAGTATAAACTTTGCTAAAATAAGCTTCCTGATACGAGTAATGCAACAACATAAAAGAAATAGAAATATGCGCAAATTAGAGATATAACAACATTTAATCGCTTAATCGCGTAAATTGGCTTAATACTCTTCTTAGCTGCATCAAGATATTAGTAACACAACTTACACAAAGCTTAAAATACATTTTATAAATGTATACCTAACAAAACAAAGACAATTACACCAATAATAAACAAACCGTCTGTACTAAATATAAATACATAAATATTTACAGTAATATATAAAACAATTATTATTACATTTTTAAAGTAAATAAATAATAAATCTATGTTCCGATTAGTTAATAGCGACTACATAAAGTAAACGCAGAGCGACAATATACCAGCTACACAAAGGCAATTTAATGACTTGAAAAGACAAGTTACAAAATACGAACAATTTTTATTTCAACAAATCGTTTTCAGTTAAATTTTCTACTGAGATCATTAAAAGGGATTTTTAGAACTTTGTTCGAGACAAATGGTAGGGGTAACTTCTGGGAGTGAGGGGAGAGGTAAAAGGACCGTTGTGAAGAATTTGGACAAAACGAACGTCAAAGAATCACTCACTGCGCCGTTCAGGAAGGATATTAGGATAGGGCCACGCTACTTTGAAGTGAGAAAGTGTACTTTCGTTTCGAAAAGTAAGATTAAAGTTTTTCGATATCTCGCTAAATTTTCGAGAGATCGATTCTGAAAAATAGAAAAAGTAACATTTTTTTAAATTCGTTTAGACATTATTTAACCACTTCGCTGTCCCGTGAGTCACATGTGACTCATACCCATTGTTTAACTATTGTGTCTAATTATTGGACAGGCAGTGCTCAAGACAATACAAAGAACAAAAAACGTCAATAACCAATATGTCTTTTCAAGTCATCATCTCCAAGCCGCATGAACCACCAACTGAAAAACTAACGCGCCCAAAGCGTGAGCCCCGCACCCGAAACGTGACATTTTACATTAAAAAAAAATTGAAAAAAAAAAACTCAAAAGTCGTGAACCGAAAACGTGCATCCTCAATAAGTGCCCACCAGTTCCGTGTCGCTAATCCACGCGGCGCCCTCCTCTACACTTGACGACATCTACGCAACGACAACCAAAATTCAAAATTCTGTAGTATTTCGCCGAGGAAAATAACTCCTAAAGGGTCTAACTTCTACAAGCTTTACTGATATAGGAAACAAAAACGGTTTCGATATGAAAATGACAGTTCCATACCGAAACTCGAGACAAATCCTAACCTATCTACGAATATTCTCGAATATTCTTGATAAAATAGCCCCTGAATCTAAAGGGATATTGCTTTTCAAAGTTAGACATATGTGCAATATAATTGTGATAACCAAAATTCTGTAGTATTTCGCCCATGAAAATAGCCTCTACAGGGTCTAACATCTACAAGCTCAAAGGCTATACTGACATCAGTATTAAAAATGGTTTCGATATAAAAATATCAGTTCCATACCGAAACTTGTAATTCTCTAATAATTAAATATTCTCGAGTAATTCTCTATCTATCGTCGCTTACGAAATATAATTAGAAACCGAATATCAAAATTTATTATATTATTACACAATATTTCGTTTACTTTTTTAAACTCCATAATTCAGAAATCAAAATTATTATTATATAAAGCATATAAATTTTAATACACTTAAAAAGCCTTTTATACTTCTAGGCATACCGACGGTCTAAATCACACAGAATGAAAAAAAACTAAACTATAGTCCCACCGGGGTTTTTGTACACTTTCAAATGATATGGCCACACCAATACCAGTCTTCAGGCGACGTTTTTAATTTAATGTTTTTGCAAGCTCATTGGCTTTAAAATCATTTCTAGTAGAAATTAGTCCAAAATTATTCCACAATATGGCAAAGCGTACAAAAACTCCGGTCGCACCTTTCCGGTCCTACTTCCAAAACCTAACCATAAATCCGTACATGGCGTGAATAGGTTGACAAGTCGAAAATGCAAACTTTTCAGGGCAGCCTTTTAAAGTTTACTTTTTTATTGGTAAATCCATTTTTTTTTATTTTTGTTTTTTTTATTGCATTATATTTTATAAGAATCGACTTTTCAAATTATTACATAGATACATAGATGGATTTACCAATAAAAAAGTAAACTTTAAAAGGCTGCCCTGAAAAGTTTGCATTTTCGACTTGTCAACCTATTCACGCCATGTACGGAAATAATCTGTCTACACACTAATAAACCACACATTATTCTACACAACCAATATTGGCGTATATAGTTGGGCCAATCTATCTATCAACTGATCTATATAACCAACCATATCGGTCGCTGGGCGTACCTCCATTATCCCACCGCTGGGCTCCGAAGCGTAGCCCTCGAAGTGCCGCTGGTCCTCCTCGTAGTCTGACGATGAGGAGGAATCGTTGTCCACGTCGGGAGCCGTTCGCACCGAACACACCATTTGTGCTAGATCCGTGAATGTGTAGCTGGAAAATGTTTGTACACCATTACTGATTTGTGCATTCGAGCAGTATTAATTTATATAATATATTTTATCAGGCGTTACTTTGCGGAAATCCATTGTTATTTAAGTTGTATTTATATTTGTTTGCAACAATCCGCACACGTGGAACTTGTTTCGGTATGGACCCACCACCCTCCCTTATCTCTCTGAGTAGGTATATACCATAACAACTTATTCCAATAGTACACGACACGTGTTTCGCCCCAAAACGGAGCATCATCAGGTGATGTGGACTCTACAACGGTTGGTTGCTGAGTGACGTTGCGTTTTGGAGTCCACATCACAAGTTGTTATGGTATATACCTACTCAGAGAGATAAGGGAGGGTGGTGGGTCCATACCAAAACAAGTTCCACGTGTGCGGATTGTTGCAAACAAATATAAATACAACTTAAATAACAGTATTAATTTGTATATTTGGTTGTTATAATAGTGCTACAAGTCTAGTTGTATCTGCAGTGGTGCAATATGAGCTAATTGTGGACTATAACAAACTATGTTTTACTGCTACCGTTTTGTGTTTTTATATTCGCAAGCCTTTAGTGGTCTAGTAAAGTGGAATGTAATATTTGCTGTCATGTTTCGTCTGTGGTTTACTCCGGGCTATTGCGATCTACTCGCTTAGTATTTGAAGCCTGTGTTCCTTCTGTAGTATACAACGGTCTACTCACGCATTGCGCGAAGCCTGTCATATTTCTCCTGTCGTCTACTGTGGTCTATTGCGGTCTACTGACTTAGTGAGAAAAGCCTGTCATGTTTCTCCTGTGGTCTACTACGGTCTACTGCGGTCTACTCACTCAGTAAGCGAAGCCTGGGTGTCGTGTTTCTTCCCCTCAGCAGCAGCGCCACTGACACCCCCACCGCCTCCTCGCTTCTGGCCTTCGAAGTAGGCAGCACCATGACGGTAGCCCACCTCGCGAATTTCGTCGAAAGACCCGAACTGGAGCGTCTTGTATGCGTCTATTGGAGGCCTGATGTATTCGCAGTAGTCGGATTTCTTCACTTCCTGAAAAATGAAGTAGGGTCAAGTCAGAAACGTGTGATTATAGTAAGTTTGAATAATGATGTAACATTACTACAACTCTAAAATCATACCAAAAATATTGTGGTTTTCTTCTTTAAAATTATAGGCACAGTTAAGACGTTTTTGAAAAAGCAATTGCTGCTGAAAATTCAGCAACAATGTAATAATACTTTAATACTTTGTATTTAAAATTTACCTCTAATTGTCGGTTGCAAGAGACATAAGCCAGTCTACTTTGAATATCGGGCAAGTTGGGAACTTTAACAGGCGTCGTGAATGGGTTCCATCTGTAAGAAGAAATTTATTTTGCGTTAATTTATCTTCAATACAAAACAGCGGTTAAGAATCAGTTATGTTAGGGAAAATGTTTGACCGAATCGAAACTCGACACACGAATCCACTCTCATTATTTTTGACTCTATCTCATTCTCCTTCCCATCACGTCTCTGTTTATCTCTCTTACCGCTTCCATAACAGCCACCAGCCGGACAAATCGTCGCCGTAGTTGGTGAGGTCCGTGTCGTCTTGCGAGCCGACGTCGATGGCAAGAATATGTTTCGCTCCCAATGATCGCATCACGTCCGCTGTAAATGATAAAATATAAGATTACCGATTTGCTTACAAACACTTAAACATTACAAAATTTTACTCTTACAGTAACGTTTCTATAATTAACCTTTTGACCGCCATGTCATGTTACAAAAATCTCCGTATCAAAATATAGTAACTTTTTTGTATAAAATAATCCATAGTAATTCTTCAAAAAATCATTGGTTGAAGGCTTCGAAGACCGAATGACGACTTCACTGAGCTGTCGCTACTCTCACCTAATTATAAGCACCACCGCTTAATACGGTACTAATATGGCTCTCGAATTTGTATCTCCCAAACCGAAAAATCAAGTCTTAATATAACCTCATGGTTGTTTACGGTCTTAAGAGCACTGAGGAGGTATGATTGCTAGAGATACTTCATTTGAGGCAAATGTCTTACCGCCGTACTCAGACATTCATTAACGTTAATGGTTCATTATGAAAATATACGAATAAATACGAATACGAATAAAGACGATTTTATTTGTTTGTTAATGAACATTACGTTAAATGACGTCTCTGAGTGCGGCCGTTAGACCTCCTGAGAATTGAGAAGAACTGAGAAGAAGACATTGAGAAAAAAGTACAATGGCTTCACCTCCTACTAGTATATAAAACATAAGTTAAAACAACATCTTATATATAAAATCCCCATGTCACAGTTTTAGTTACCATACTCCTCCAAAACGGCTTGACCGATTTTTACAAAATTTTCAATTCATATTCCGTAGGTCTGAGAATCTTCTACTGTCTATTTTAGCCTGAGTAGCCCGTAGCCCTGAGTGATAAGGGTTGTTGACACCAAACCTCTTTTATTTTATTTTTGGACAATTTTTTTTATTTTTACTTTTCAATAATGTGGCATCAAAAATACATACAACCCTAAATTTTCACCCTTCTATCACCAATCCCTATTTTTAACGCTCAATAACTTATATCGCAAAACAACGTTTGCGGGGTCAGCTAGTTAAAAATATATTATATAAACATAATATAATATTTTGTCTCACCAACCTGGCACGTTATTGACGTAGCACCCGTCCAGCAGCAGGTGGCCGTCCATGGGGTCGCAGACCGGCGGGAATATCCCCGCAATGCTCATCGAAGCGCGACAGAAGCGCCACAGCATGCCTACGTTCACACTCACACTTCGAGGACAACCCTTGTTCGTGTGGGTGGGTCGGGTGAAGTATCATGTACTCGAATGTGGACTTTATTGCGTCAAACATTGGGTTGAAATTAGGTTAACAGAACTCACAAGTCCATAAAGGTTTAGGTTTAACAATAAATATATATTGAGAGTCTTTTAATCTCTTTTTATTGTTTTGTTGTGTTGTAGTAAGAAAATAAAGAAATAACAACTGGATTCAGAGGCTTTGTAACGATTTATATTTATTAATAATGTATAACGTTATTTTATAATATTGACACCATTCCTACAGTCAGACTGCAGATTTAATAATGTCCATAGACAAAACCTAGAGTTTTAAATCTACAGCTAATATTTGATTGAGCTTTAAAGTGCTATAATTATGAAATATCAAAATAAGCAAAAGTATATGAGCCCTGTGAGTACTGTTAACTGAACAAAATACCTTATTTATTCATTTTCTGTAACTTTATGGTACATTATACTTTAATCCCACATCACCCATATTATTTGTCGTCCGGCAAAGTGCTCGTGTTGCCATCACTTACCTCTCGAAAAGACTGAGTGTAAATATCAATTACAATTTCCAATAACATTAGTTATATAATGTCATGTATTCTGTTAATGCCCGACGGCTATCTACTTGCTAGTGCATGAGGTACGAGTTAGGGAATAGATTTAAAAAGGACGCAAGACATCTATGATAAAGTATTAGACAATGTACAGAAGTGTTGTGAGAAAGTGTCGGTTAAACATTCAAGACCGCATCAATCATGAAACTATGAGACAATAGAACTGGTATACATGCCGAATAGTATAGAGACCTTGCTAACCAAATAAAAACACCACTAATATCGTACAATTTAGAACTAAGAAACCTACATACTTATTGGTTAGTTGTCAACTTTAGCACTTATTTGAAAGCCAACCTTAATATGCTGTTTTAAATGATACTTCCGATTGCCGGATTTGGCGATATGTAACGTTTAGTCATAAGAAGCATTATCGTTTACAAATCATTCCCCGCTAGATAACATCTTATTCTGTGATCAATGCCGTTATTACAAGGTTGACATTGTACTGCAGTTTGATCCACATCTCATTGGAAATAAATAATTCGAAATTTGACGCTAGATGTCTCGTTTTAGTTAGGTTACGCCCACTTCCCGTTCCCCCGTCTCATAGTTCCACGGCTCCAATAGAATTTTCGCCACCGAAATATAAACAACAGAATGGAAAAAACGCAGTCCTCATACGTCAATCTACATATTTACACTCAGCCTAACGTCGCGAGTGTGCGTGCGATCACGTCCTCGCTGCTGATTGGCTGTTGACGTGCCGCGTGCGCGCGTCGTCTCGTCCGCGCGTTGTGATTGGTTTACCTGGGAGGTTGTTGACGTAACCGCCGTCCAATAGGAGGTGGCCGTCTACTGGGTCGCAGAGGGGAGGCATGTAGCCGCTGAGCGACATCGACGCGCGAATGTAACGCCAGAGCGAACCTGCGGCGCCACAGGTGCGTTAGAACATTGTTTATAAACGTCAAAGTTCGATGACTTTAAATTTATTGATATAACAAACAAATTCTCGCAGCAATTGTGATTTTACTTGTACTCTTCGTAATTGTTCAATAACGCGCGTCTTTTTAAACACATAATAGAAAGTAAACGTCCGTTCTGGGACATAATTTTAACCGACATTGAAAATCCTACGTAGATATTTCTTTAAACAAAACAATGTTTTTTATATGGAATCAATTCGCGCACACAGGTCTTTACTAGAACAATACCGTGATTCATTACAGCAAAATACATTTTACACCTTAAAATACACTTCTCCATCACCATGAAGGGAAAGCCAGATAAAACCACAGAGTGCGTGATAGAACCATAGACAATAGTGCGACGAGATCTGTCAAGTGTATGTTAAAGTAGAACACAATCCATGGAGAGGAAACGATGATTGCGAGACAAAAGCCATTTTGTAACGTCTGAAATTACACCCTCAATATAACAAGTATACAGTATGGAAAAGGAAATTATTTAGTTTTATTGTCTTTTAATTACAAGACCATTGTCAAAGACTCATATAGAAGTACCACTGAATTATACTGGTTCAAAAATCTTACCAATTTCAGAATAATCTTCTTTCTTTCTCTTTGTCCAGCTTATTCTTATGAGTAAATTATCAATAATAATTAATAATGATCTAAACAATATTATGTTTTGTCTTTTATATAATTGATTGATGATTGACGTTTTACAGAAATCATGCATTTCATGCATATGGATGGATACCTAATTATGTAATGAGACACACAAATGAAAATATTTATAATAAATACAGATGTTTAAAGGTCTAATGTAAGCTATGTTAATAGTAAAAGTAGTTTTAAAATACCCAATTCTGATTTATTAAAAAAGAATTAAAATACCTGTTTAATATATAATAATACCCCTGACGCACTTATGCTTAATTTAAAAATTAAATAACTTTAGTCTGAAAAAACATACCTAAATTCGCACAGGATAGATTTCATAAAACGGAAATGAAAAAACAAATGTACACAACATTATCTTGAAAAAAAAATTGATTTTCTATATGTCATATTTTACAGGATGGTACCACATGCAACATTTGGCTTAGAACTACAAGGAGACATCGATAAACTACAACGAACGCGCCAACTCACTACTACAGTGATGAGAAATGACTAAAATAAAAGATAAATGGGAAACTAAAACCACACTCATGCATGTACATGAAGATGCAATAGAGTTGTATGAAAAGAGTATGGAAACGATCGTACATACAACACTTATTAATCACATCCAACCCGACATTGTATAACGCACCGATTGCATTTAAATAATTAAATATTCAGGTAATAGCTCCCCAAATTCATAAGCGTTACGGTAAACCAATCACAAGCACTCGCGTTAATTAATTATTTCAATTATCACCTCAAGTAATGGCAACACCAAAGCAAATGTCGGATTCGTAACGTTAAAAAAAGAAATTCGACAGAGGATTAAAAAAATAATCTAAATCTGATTAATACATAAAAAATAATTTCAGCATCAACGGGCAACGCACAAACATAGACACATATTACGTATTCTGAGCGGAACACTAAATACGACACAATTTCGGACATATAAATACGGACACATACAAGACACAAGTAATGCAAGTGAGTGTGGTTATGGAGGGGGTAAAATGTAAAAAGAAATCACTGTAGCGGATACGGAAACAATGCGTTGCAACGTGACAACGTGAAACGTTGAATCGTGAAGCAGTGCTGCCAACAGAATTTTTTTTTATTGTTGCCAGCTACAAAATTCCCAATCCTCAATACTGTCTTCCACCGTAGACATGAGGATCGTACGATGGTGTGACATATCCGCGTGAAATGTTGAGCAATATGTGATATTGCGTTGAATATGTTGCGTTGCACATAAATATGTTGCTCGTGTTGCAAGCTTCGGCAAACTGGTCGGCAGACTTAGCAACTCAACTAAGTTGTACATCATGTATAAATAATAAACGAAAAAAAACATGCATTAATTTTTAAAAACATTTAGATAACATTTATTCTTTCACTACTGTACAATACATAAATATATTTAATAAATATGTAATAAATAAATAAATTTCTAAATAATATTATGTTAAGGTTAGTAGGAGTGCGAATAAGCGGTACGTTTAACTTTAAAATAAAAGTTAAATCACATAATCACACAAAAAATATTTCCTGTCCATGAATGTGTTGTGTTATTTCAACTTATTTCTAAACCATATCTAAATGTATCGTTTATCATTTTTAATAATAATACAAAACATGAGGGCAGATGACCAGATGTTTTTGGTCATCAAAGCCCATTCAACCTCTAAACAGACTAAAGTGCTAAACTAATGAGAATTGAAGTGGTAGCTTTATTGTTTTGTCGTGGTGGTTTTATTCTCTTGTCTTATTTGGTAAACAATCAATACACGATTTATCAACGAATTATTATATTTCAAGCTATATGTATAGCTTTATGTTTTACAGCTGATCACTGCTGTTTTTCAGGTGTTTCACGGCTAAAAATTTAAGTGTTATTGTCCGATAAAAAAAAATCAAATGATTGCTTACCCCATTATGAATAGAAAATAAAATTAGAAAGTGAACCACGTGAAGAACCAAAATCCCACCAATATGCTTTAAACTAATTTAATCTTTTAATCTGAAAATTGACCATTATTTAATGAAAATGAATTTTGATTGACGTCACCCTTGCCCAAGAAGGGATGGATGAAATACACAATGATTTTTGATACCTATGAGTTCCCAAAAAACATATATTAAGGGGTCAAATTTTGTCACCTTTGATACTTTATTTAGAATTATTTAAGAAACCAGCCGAATACAAGTCAGGATCACAAGTACAAAATTTTTCATTACACATAGCCATAGGAAGGTCCATTAATTTTAACTTTTTCTTTATTGTTTGTGTAATAAAAGCTAAAAAAAACTTCTATTATCCATTGGAAAGTAACTGACTGACAGCAGACTGCTGCTCTTTCTCTGAAATATTGTTTGAACCTTCAAGAAATATTACTTATCGTGAATTTTATTTCTATATTTCACTTGGCATCTGTTTAGACTGAATGGCACAAATTAATTCAACATCATAATAACTGCAATGCAAATATATTAAAACAGCCACATTGAGGCTTCTAAAAATACTCCTCTTATATCCTGATAACAAGTGAACAATATACCAAAAGTGACAACCAAAACTGATCCTAAGGCTGCGTTTCCACCAGAGATGTGCGAGGATGCGTAGCGAGGGATGCGTTTTCGAAGAACCATTTAGAATTGCTTCATTTACCTAGCCTCGCTTAGCACAGCTCGGGGAAACGCAGCGTCACCGAACACACACTACCAAACCCAACAAACCCCCACTCACCATGGCGGTGTATCCTCATACAGCTGGAGCTGATGTCCGTGGTGACCGTGAAGTACGGCAGCCAGAGGTCCTCGATGTGGACCTCCCCGAAGGTGGTCCTGATGGTGGTGTTGAACTGGCGGCCGGAGAACATGGAGGTGGCCGGGTACGTCAGGTCCAGGAGCTGCTTGCCCCATTGGGTCATTTTCTGTAAAGATTTTTTATGACATAATTATCGTAAATAAATAAATAAATAACGCTTCATACTCATAGCCCCACACTAGGATTCCCTGTGTCGTGAGTGCCATGGACACACACAAGACAAGAACACACACACCCAGACCAGAAACAGAAATTTAAACTCATCATTCAAATCTCTGCACCGCTGGGAATCGAACCCAGGATCCTTCGCGCAGCGCACCGGCGTCTTAACCACTGTGCCACTCAGGTCGATAATGAAGAATAAACTGTTTTCTTAGTACAATATTGGGGTAATTTTACAGCAGATTCAATAGTAAATCTTTGAATTTTGATAGTTGTTTTGTTGTTTGGTTGCCAGGCAACAAATGTTATACAAAGCGGTAAACCGAGTATCTTGGCAACCAAACACTTTATCTCAATCAATATAGATTGGTTACCAAAACTCACTGCTAAAAACAAAACCTTGTAAGAAGTTCAGTTCAACAGAAGTATTACTTCATTGCGGACCATATTCTTCTGCCGAATAGCACAGATATCACATTTCATAGAGTACAGCATCTATCTCTGACAAGGGGTGCTTAGTTCCAAAACAATTGGAACCATTAAATAAACCGTTGGATTTCATGCCAAATGCGCTATACGAATGACCAAACGTTACGCCTCGGTTTATGATAGATTGAGAGAAGGTCGGTAAACACATAATTTTTATAGGGAGTGTGTGATCTACCTTCGATGAGCACTGCTAGAAACTGTAGGAACAAATTATTCCATCGAATATCACCGCAACTATTTGTGACTGTGTAGCAAATGTCGTATACTACCCGGGCGAAATAACTCGACCCTCCTCCCGCTACCCCGCGCGAGGCCCCCTCTCGTCCTTCAGTAGCGTTAGCATCATAAATGAATATAACAACCTTTTTTGTTTTATTTCCGTAAGAAATTAATAGTAATGTATAACTATGTACTTTAACAAGTATGAACTTAAATTTATAAAAAAAATATTAATATATTTGATTAACAATATTGAAAATTAATCCCAAAATAGACTCTAAATAGTTTATTACTGCTTCAAATCGTAATTAAGTACAAAATATTAGATTTGTTATAAGTACAGATGTTTTATCTCAGCAGGAAATAAATTATAAATCAGTAATAGATTTCATTTCAAGACTCGCCATACGGTGGAATTTCAATGGAAGTAAATTTATAATGGAAATTGTTATTTTAGTTATAATAATTATAATAAAGCCTGACCAGAAAAATTAAATTCAAATTATACAACCAAATAACATAAGCAGAAAAATAAAATCAATTTATAAAACGTTATCACGTCAAAAATTTTTTCGCACTCAGTACTAGAGACAAACTTCATTTGAGCCAGGTGTCTAGTTATCGCGCCCGGGTCGTGTTTCCACATGTAGCGTGACTAGTAAAGTTTTGAACGGCACCGAACCTGGGACCACTCGCGGGCCTTCTGGGTGACGGTGGTGATGTTCCGCTCCATGCACCACAGCGCGCCCATGAACGCGCCGATGCTCACACCACCAACCATGTCTATCGGGATGCCGGCTTCCTGAAAATTTATTCCAAATATTTCTTTATAGCTGTCCACGGTTGTCAGTGACCCATTAATGAGCCACTGGCTGGTCGGTTCTCCCCTCACAATGAGAGGGGTGTAGGCCGCCGCTGGCCTACTGCGGGTTGGTGGACTTCTGACAGTATCATTCCATGCAGCTATGGGTACATCATGGTACAGCATCATCATTCATTCACTTCTGTTGGGACGAGCGACGGAATACTGCCCGCGATACCAAACGATGGCTATATTTATAGTCGACGGAATTCCTTCTCACTCATACGCATAGGTCTGTCTCACCAGTGTGAATTTGAGAGTTTTAGAGCAAGGGACTGCAATATTTCTCTCTTTACTTACTTCTTTTTTTTACTCATTGTAAGGTTTTATAGTTGTAGCAGTAGCACTAATTGTTGTGAATAGGTAGGACTTTTTACACTGAAAATACACGAACATAATTGCTTCTGGAAATCTTTTATTTCTACATCCTAAGTCTCAACACAGCTGTATAGCTCAGTGTAGCTCAGAGCAGATCACCTGTATGGCGCGGATCATGTCGCCCAGCTCGCACCTTAAGGACGTGGCTGACGGTATCATTCCATGCAGCTGTATAGCTCAGAGCAGCTCAGTGTAGCTCAGAGCAGCTCACCTGTATGGCGCGGATCATGCCCACGTGTGCGGCCCCGCGGGCCCCGCCGCCGCCCAGCACCAGCCCCACCGACGTGGCCGTCAGCCAGCGCGCTAGCCGACTGAAGTCCGAGTGGACGCTGGCCTCCGACATCAGCACCTTGCTGTACAGCTCGCTCTGCGGAAGAGAGGTATTGAATATCAGCATTGTGACAATCAATCGAAACACGGATTATAATAATGTAATTAACGACGATGTAACCTCGCGGTATGCATTAACATATTTAGTGTTCGACACGACTAGCAAGTTTCTTACCGGAAAATGGAGCCGCTTAATTAAAAAAAAATCATTACCATCATTTCAGCCTTTCGTAGTCCACTGCTGGACAAGGGCCTCCCCCGACGCCACTCCGTTCTTTGAATCCAACGGTCTAACGCTGTCTTCCTTTATCACGCGTTTCTTCCCAATCGCTCATCGGTCCTTCAAACGATGTGGCCAACTGATTGCCTCTTCAACTGGGTCTTAATTACTTGCTACTCGTAGATATTATTTTAAAACTCACATATTGGGGTTGGATAAGAGTGGGGATCTTTCTTCTCCGGTGCCCTGATTTCTTCACTGTTATAATTATAGATCTGATTGTGATCACTTTTCAGGTGACGTTACGTCAGTACGCAGTCAGTTTGTGAAATAAGGGATTTTACAGGGCGGGTCGATTTTAAGATTGAATGAAATAAAATAATCGTTGCTACCAGACAACACCCATTTTGATAATAAAGTTTTATCATTTGCACGTGGTGCTCGACGTTGTAACTTGCTACGATGTGTGTTTGGTGACTGATTAAAAAAGGCTATATTTTGACAGAAAGCAAAGGAAACAATATGGCCGCCACGAGCTGTCAAAATCAACCCGTCGCTATTGGAAAACCCTTTAGATACGTGTGGGAGTGTCGGTACTCACGATCCGGTACTGGCCCTTCCTGGTGTACAAGCGGTGGTGCTGGCTGGCCCACGAGCACATGTCGAGCCAGACGCCGTCGCCCTGTGCAGTCGACCTCCCTACGAGCTCCCTCTGTTGAAGGTGCTGGGTGCGTGGAGTGTCGGTACTCACGATGCGGTACTGGCTCTTCCTGGTGAACAAGCGGTGGTGCTGGCTGGCCCACGAGCGCATGTCGAGCCAGCCGCCCTCGCCCTGTGCAGTCGACCTCCCTACGAGCTCCCTCTGTTGAAGGTGCTGGGTGCGTGGAGTGTCGGTACTCACGATGCGGTACTGGCTCTTCCTGGTGAACAAGCGGTGGTGCTGGCTGGCCCACGAGCGCATGTCGAGCCAGCCGCCCTCGCCCTGTGCAGTCGACCTCCCTACGAGCTCCCTCTGTTGAAGGTGCTGGGTACGTAGCGTGTCGGTACTCACGATGCGGTACTGGCTCTTCCTGGTGAACATGCGGTGCGGGCAGCGCACGTGGTGGTGCTGGCTCACCCACGAGCGCATGTTGAGCCAGTGCACGGTGCCGCTGGGGTTGCGCCCGCCCTCGCGGTGCAGCAGCACCAGCTCCTTCTGGGTGCGGATCGCGAGCCGCTCGATCTCCTTCTCGATCTGGAAGGGTGTAGGAACAATTAGACGGTCGAAAATCAAAATCGAAGTCTTTTATTCGTTGACAGGCACGAGTTGTGTACACTTAATGAACGTCATACATGACACAATATTATCTTACATCTAACATCCGCTTTCGGCGCCCCTCACGCTATCGTAGATCAGGAAAAAAACTCTTTTAAAGCCAACTGTATTTTTAGCATACGAAGGAAAAGATACAATTTCATCCAGATGCAACCGCAAACTTATTTTTACTGTTCCTCATTTGCATACCCGAAAAGGTGAATATGGATTGATCAAAATGCCCTGTAAAACCAATAACTAACCCATATTCATGCAAATAAATGATTTTAATTTTTCATTTCATTTTTTGATCTGGGTATCAACTCTCCAGCAATCGAAAATCAAAACAAAAAACTGAACTGCCTAATTTAATAAAACTACAACTTCATAGTTTATTGTTTATTACTGCGATGAAATCTATACTGGTTGTTATTCACTCTCTTCAAAAATCACACGATGTCCTATATAAATAATAGCTTTGCTTTTCACAAATGGCAATAGACATCTCCAGGCGACCTCTAGTGATCTAACAACCTACAAATCCCTACTAATATTATAAATGTGAATGTAAGTTTGTTTGTTGCGCTTTCACGCGAAAACTACTCAACCGATCATCATGAAACTTTGTACACATATTCTTGGAGGTATTAGAAGTAACATAGGATACTTTTTATTAAAAACGGCTGAACAGATTTGGATGAAATTTGGTACACAGATAGTTCATAACCTGGCTTAACATCTATATGTTAGAGAATTTGGTGCAGTAGAGAAGGATAGTTCTGCACCAAATTCTAAAACCCACGCGGGCGAAGCCGCGGTCACAGTCTAGTATATAATACTTCAAATATCAGCATCAAGTGTACTCACTTTGCCGATACTAGGCTGCTTGTCACCCAAAGCTACGATGAGGATGCAGTCAGCTTGCCGGATGCAGCGTTGCGTCCACTGGGTCAGACTCGGATCGCATTGGTACAACGCCACCTAAGAGAAGACGAGTATTAATAGAGAGATCTTTAGACAAATAAAGAAAAATAAATAAATTATCCATAAATTTTTTAATTATTATATTTACTATGATATGATAATAGGTATATATATAGCAAACTTGTAATTTATATACCTTCCAGGCAGGGTCGTAGCTACCGCCGTATCTGAAGTATCAAGAATTTTTTTTTCTTTTGTTTCTCATCTTTACCCTTCCTAAGGGCCCCCACACAAATGTCTATACGGGGCTCCGCCAAAGCACGCTACGCCACTGCTTCCAGGGGGCTGATTCTGTATGACCATTCAGATTTCGTGCCGATATCGTGTGTTATCCAACCGTACGTCATTTCATGAACTCGGCGACAAGGAACCTTAATGTCTATTCTATAAGGCACTCAATAGATTGTCACGGCATTTGACTTTTAAGACTTTTTTGACGTTTTATCACGGGTAAGACACGACATTGCCGCGATACGAGTGTGAATGGTCATACAAAATCGGGCCCCAGGGTATAGATTTCTATTGTAAATGACGAAAAGGAAGCACCCAAGAGCATCGTACCTTATGTTTATCCTCTTGTTGGGCGAGCCACGAGCTAAGTCGATATTCGTTATTGGGATCCATGATAGTGAGACCCAATAATTTCCTTATAACATCAGATGTCAGTCGCACTGTTGGACCTGGAAGCAAACAAAAATATGCAATTTTTATTTGAAATATTATATAACAAGCATGCATTGCTTCGCACTTGGTACGGTGAAAATGCAAATACTTTTGACGATAACTATAATATTATGTCGTATGTCAGTCTGTCTTGAAATCTCCCTATACTAATGGTAGCTTGATACTATTCCTAAGCGAAGCTGCTTAAGTTCATGAGGCGGAGTACTTGGATATGTGATCGTAAATACATGGATGCTTTTTAGTTTTGGCAAGTTTGTTAAGCGATTAGTGCTATAGCTATCAAAAGATTTATTTAAAAGTTGTCACACTTCTTCTAAGCGTTATAAGAACATGTAACAATGGTGTTAGCGACCACATTAGTATCTACACTGAAGAATATCTGCCAGAATAGGGTATTTCACACCATGCAAGGAAAAATCCAAAATTATGTGATATTGATAGATTTTGTTAAAAGCAAGTGAAAAATGTTGATTTCTATTCTGAAAAATGTAGTATACATTTATTATTTCAATTTTAAAATTCAAGTTTTTTTAATCTGTTTTTCAAATGTCAAAAACGCTATACGCCATGCAAGCTATCGGCGTGACGTCATTAGCAGTGTAAATAAACAATGGAGTATAGGGACCGTGCACGGCGACACCTATGCCATCTAGTGTCATTTATCGGAACTGTCATATTGCTTTATGGGTAGGATTACTACCGTATGTTAACTTTTTGAAAAGTGTATCACAAATAATTTTGTATATTAAAAGGCTCATTAAAAGTGTATTTTTGATTTGATGGATGCTCCCATACCTCCAAGAATAAAATATATAAGTATATTAGTGTAAATTCTCGTAATTTTCCACTGATAGTACCGACATGCTCTGGCTAAAAACTATACGAAAAGTTGGATAAATGCAGTTAAAAATACACGTGACATGAATTCAAACGGTAAAAAAGAACTATCAAGGTTTTTTAAATGAAACTAATATATAATTTGTTTTGAGATTAATTTAAAATTCAAGTTATTTTTATTTTCAATGAAAAGGAGAAATTTGTTCTATTTAAACATTTTTATTTATCACACAATATCAAAATACCTGGCATTCATCTTAAAAATAGATACTGCTTTATGCGTTGCTCACTTTATTTAAACAATGTTATCTGAAAATCCTCTACACCCTTTTAATACACCAACAAATTTTCTATTGAAAAACACTTGGACCAAATACTTTTAGAATTTGAAAAATATCAACGTTCGCACGACACACACTATTCTTGATATCACTAAAATCGCATTTTATACATTTTACGTAATTTCATCCGTAATTTATAGTGAAATACTGAGTTATTCCTCGTTAAGCGACATTATGAAAACATATGAAAAACAAAGGGACAATATTGCACTTTGTGACAGTTTGTTTCGTTTTAATCCGCTAGGTGGCGTTTTGTAGTTTCTGCACGGTCCCTATAACTTTCTTCCTTTGCTGACATGTATTGTTTACACTGCGTGTGACGTCACGAGCATGGCGGCAGCGCCGAGACCGTGTTTTCGCGGGGATTTTTGAGATTTAAATCGAAAAGTCTTTTTTTACATAATATTTGTTTGCAAAAATTTTTTTCCAATTTTGTATGGGTTTTTATGACTTACGAATTCATATAAAAAGCTTTTTGACATAGGCCGTAATACCCTATTATTACCAAACGTGGCGCCTCTGCTTCTGCACCCATTAATAGGAATTCAAAATCTGAATCAAACCAATCAATCGCAAACACTTACCGATAGCACACAGGGAATGGTACAGCTCGTAAGTGAAGGCGGTCAGTGGTACATCGTCGCTGACGGGCACCACTGCCACCGTTGAGAAGTTATGTTGCGACGGTCGGGACTCGAACGCCGCTGCGCCACCGAGGCCTTTGGTGGGCTTCTGCCAGGATCCTGGAGACAAAAAAAGTGGAAAGGGTTTTAATAAAAAAGAAAAAGAAATAAATAAATAGGAGTAATAGAAAAAATTAAGAGGAACGAATCTAGAATGAGAATTTAATTTAATTGTTAATTCAATTTTAATGTTACTTAACTTCTGCCAGGATCCTGGAGACAAAAAAAGTGGAAAGGGTTTTAATAAAAAAGAAAAAGGAATATTAAATAGTAGTAATAGAAAAAATTTAGAGGAACGAATCTAGAATGAGAATTTAATTCAATGGTTAATTCAATTTTAATGTTACTTAAATTTTGACGTTCTCCCAAGACTTCGAGTCGCTCAAATTCTGTCCTGCTATTAAACAAAGACCTTTATACAAAGCTCTTCTTAATCATCCTCCCTCCCTCCTGTAAGTCCTTACCCCATCAGTATTTCTACCTTAGTTTTAGTTTTAGTTTTTTAAGATATAATTATTGTATGCCCGCATAGGGTAGACTGTTCTTAACTTATTATAATTTTTGTAACATCTTTCACGTGTAACAGTCAACAATAAACGCATTCTTTTCTTTTCTTTTCTCGCTTAAAGAATACTGATGGATAGTTAACAAAAAGGTTTTCGGATAAAATAGATTTTGCTAAACAAACCAACCTAAAATCCTATGGCCCAGCAGATTGATCAGCCGGGTCACGACGACGGGGAACCGAAGCTTGATGGCATTGAAGAGGCCCTCTGGCAACTTGGCCAGTTCGGAATCGCGCACCGCCATCACGGTGGTGCTGCGGCGCGTTTGGGTCACCATTTCCACCTGTTATTGAAAATATATTAGACAAATGGGGTAAATACAACACAAAAACAATAAAAAAATCATCGAAATTTCATGTTTACAAATGTTTACAAACACTCACTAAAGCTTCCGACATTTACGACATTTTGTCGCATGTCTGCGCGTATTTCAGTTGGGGCAGCTCCGTAAAGAGCTGTGTTTAAATGTTGGGAGAGCCACGTATTCTCAGGCGACCCCCAATACTATTACATCATACACGAATTCGTATATTATTAAACCAGCCACAGAGCCATAAACGGGATTGATCAACAGCTATGTATCAATTCTCAATAGTTAGTTTGATATGGAACTTCTATGAAATTATATTTACTCACAATGCCAACTAAATCGCCCTTGCCATACTCGCCAACCAGTTCCTTCTTCCCATTGGGGTGTGTGATGACGGACCGCAGGCGACCGCTCAGCACTATGAAGGTGGATCCCGACTCCTCGTCTTGTCTGTACACCGCCCTTCCAGACTCGAGGAACACCTGCAGTGAAAAAATGCAATGAAATTTTTGAAAATATAAACACCCGAATCAACCATTTTCTCCGTTTTTGAAGTCAGAACTCAAATGGATTTTTCATTTAAAAAAAATTAGTCCTTCTGAAAATTGATTTTTGATTACAATATCAAGTAGATGTAAACTGAAAAAAATATGGACAAATATTTAGTTGCAACATTGATTTATCAATCCACAAAAAAATTAGAAAATTAAGTAGATCTGAAAAAAAAAAATTAATAACGAGTCTGGTACTTTACAATCAATATTTGATACTATGTGGCTAACCAAAATTCAATTTGATTAGTACCACTTATGTCAAAAACCCTTCAAGGGTTCATCACTAGTCATTCCTCACCCAATCCAACGCGAAATCCACTTGTCGTACGAAGGGCGATAGCCTCCGGACCACAGTATTCGCGATGTGCAGTACGACGGAGGGCCGTTCGCGCATGATGCTGTACACCGTACTCTTGGACACGAGACCGATGCGAGAGAAATGCTTCGCTCGAATGGAGAAGAAGCTCGGCTCCCCGGTTAACACCGCTAGACCGCCTTCCACTTCGCCTGTTATCATTGAAATCGTTGAATATATACAATTCTATTACAGCAGGCAAACACATTTGCATATATCTTCAAACAAAAGAGAAAGTATTTTCAGACATTTCACACTTGACATTTGCATACCTAAAAATGGTAAATATAGATTGATATAAATTATTTGTAACAACTCTATACCTATATTTGTGCAAATAAACGTTTTGTCTTTAGGGTTTTTATACACCTTCAGAGGTGGCGCCATTTTGATATGACCAGACTAATATCTGTCTTCTTCTGTCGTTGACAATGTCTATTTTTGCAAGATCAACGGCTCAAAAATTTCATGTAAATTATCACTATTCGAACAGTTGTCACTAAAAAAATTAAGTTCAAACATGTCGAGGTGTACAGAGACTCGGATTAGATTTTACGACTGGTGATCAAAAGTAAGAATGAAAGAAAAAAATTAAAAGATACACAGCTTTAAAGTGTCATGGGAGAACCATTGCAGTGTGCCTATGAATTAAACGGAAAGATTAAACACTCACCCGGATAAGCAGTGAACATATGGACCTCCCCGCCTCCCTCAGTCACCCTCTGCGACACCAGTAGAGCACCAGACAGCAGGTACACCAGCGCTACATCCTACCATAAAATAATTGTCAGTAACCCATTAATGACCTACTACAGGGTCGGGTCTCCTTCTCGTAATGAAAGGGATGTAGCCTTAGTCCACCACGCTGGCCTACTGCGGGTTGGTGGACTTCACATACCTTTGAGAACACCTTTTTTTTTGTGAACTCTCAGACATGCAGGTTTCCTCACGATGTTTTCCTTCACCGTATCAGCAGGTGATATTTAATTTTATAAAGCGCACATAACTTTTTTACAAAGTCATTGGTGCGTGCCACTGGGATTCGAACCCGGACCCCTCGATTCGAGGTCGAATTCTAAGCCACTGGGCTATCACCGCCATAAAATAATTACAATCAATTATTACCACAACTATTTATAACAGGCAGACAGACAACCAAAACCAATGTACGTGGAACTACACCTCGGTCTATGTTTTAAATGGTTTTGAATTAAAACACGGAAATCTCAAATCATCCACTCATGAATTTAACAAAAAAATCTCACTCAAACACTATACTATATAGACAATGGAAATGTATTTTTTAATAACTCACACCAGCAACGGTTTAGCAAAGAAATGTACCTACATCTTTCCAGAGATATTTCAAATTCTACTGGAATATTTAGAATATGCAATCAAATGGATATGATATAAGAAATGTGGATGTCAAACTCAAATTAAGCTACGATAATAAAGAAAGTGTTGAGGTTTTTAGAAGGGATGTCGGAAGTCAGTGCTATGTGTTTGAACCAATTCTATATGTTTTTTAAACATTTTAAACCCCATTATTTTCTGGAATTTATCTTGGAGGCAGTTATGACCTGCGCAATTATAACCAATTAAAGAGCTTTCCACCACCCGCACTAGGCCAGCGTGGTGGACTAAAGCCTATATTCTTCTCATTGTGAGAGGAGACCCGACCCTGTAGTGGGTCACTAATGGGTTACTGACAAAGAGTTTTTAATAAATTAAATATAGGTTACTTAAGAGAGTTTCCTAATTTTCAAAACCCTAGTGGATGCATTGCTGCTTTGGAAGATGTCTAGCCCCCATGAAGTAACACCAGCATTGATAGTTACTTATTCAACCAAAACCTATGATATGAAGGATAATTAAACTATTTCACAACATATTATGAGCGGCAATAGGCCCTCTTTAAGTGGGAAATCCAATGATTCTACCATTTTAAACGCTTATGTTTGTGACCGAGATCTACATTAATACGAATGAATATGAATACGACAAACTCAAACACGGTGAATCCAAAGCGCAAACCACTCACGTTAAAGAAGTGTCTACCTGAACAATCTCCGGTTCGCCCGGCATACTATAATACAGCTTTGCGAACCAACAGAAACAACATTCGTTACATGCCATCTACTTTAAACATGGTATCATAAACACTTATATAATAAGAGCAGCAAATAAATATCTTAAAGTAAATATCTTTACTTTTAACTAACTTCTTAGTGGGTTTTAATAACCTGTCAGTCAGATAGTCCTACTGCAGTTCGGTTGCCAAGATACTCTTATTGATGCTTTGAAATAACAGATGTTGCCATGACAGAACAGGCTATTCATATCTAAAGGTTATTAAAACTGGCCATTACACGACAAAAATATGGCAAAATTGCAAAATTATTGCAAAAATATCGTAGCAACCAAACAGTATCTATCTCTATCCACATCCGAAGATAGCTTATTGCAATCCACCGTAACTGGAACATATTGCGTCAATTCTTTTCATAATTTACAATAACAACCTACATTTCTTCCTTCTATAGACACGAGAAGGAACAATTATGGCCTGAGCTTTATATGTTACTGCTGGACATGGATCTCTGTTCGCAAAAAGCAGAGGCCTGGGTGTTACAACATGATGGCCAGTGCATATAAAATATATACATGTCGGAGAAGGATGCTAGCCAAGTTGATTGCTGGCCACACAATGCGAGAATGTTTAGAACCTTATCTGGAACTTGTTTTTAAAAAAAGAGTAATCTGTCAAATCTTGTTTGGAATGTCAACAGATTTTCTACATCTTGTTGCATTGTGATAATTGTAATCGAATGTTTGTGAAATAGGCTGAAAGTAGAGGATAACCCGGAGCGCGGTCGGTACACGTTCTAGTTCGCCATGTATTGTGTGGAGTTGTTGGAGATGCGAGGGATTATGGGGTCGTAGTGGACCAGTTGCGAGTTAAGGTTCTGGTGGAGTAAGAACGGTGTCACGAACTCGCTGCTCTTTCTCAAGAGTTTGAGGCCATCCATGTAGATGTTGAACTAACTTGTACGTGTGTGAATATTGTGATGTGACTTGAATAAATAGTGTGTAAACCTTAAGTACTTTGTTTGTGCTTGCATTATACCCAAATGACGCCCACTGCTGAACACGTAACCACTAATGATGATGTCGAGTAGAATGGTCTTTCTCCGACATACATATACATAGTTACATCTACATACCTTATGGCTTTCCTCTTTCATGATGTAGGTGCCGGCGGGCAGGTCCCTCACTTGCACATTGCCACGGAGTACGTGGTCGCTCTCCAAGCCGAGCTCTTTGACGAACGCCTCCGTTGCTATTTGGATCAGAGCCTGTAAATTTAAGGGTTTATCAGTAAAGTTAAGCAGTAACTATTTTACATGTTACGATACTTATTTTTGTCTCTCGAAAAGTTCCGTATTGCAGGCCCGTCTTTTTTTATGACTGCTGGTCAATATTTATCTTTGTTTACTTACGCCGGCGGATCGGTTATTAATTTCCGGTGTAAGTATCAGTAACCCATTAATGACCCATTACAGGGTCGGGTGTCCTGTCACAATGAGAGGGATGTAGGCCTTAGGGTTGGTGGACTTCACATGCCTTTAAAATCATTACAAAAAACTTACTGACATGCAGGTTTTCTTACGATGTTTGAAACCAAGTAAAAAACGAGACAAATATTTACAAATATACATACATGACTTGGAAGGGAAAAGAAGAACTAATAAAATACGAGCGAAACTCATTGAAAACAAATTGTTGTAACAAAACGTTTAACAAGCGTTCAATGTAAACTACTTTGATTAAGATTAATGACATTCACAATTCAATTAAGTTGAATAATGCAACGTTTACCTGTTCATCAAGATTCTCTGTATTGTACTTCTTGAAAGTAGAACCTTCTCTACTTCTCTGCAAGGAAGACAATATTTGGTGGACCGCTGATTTAGATAAGTGCTCTTATATATTAGTACGTGAAGCGAACATTTTGAGTACAATTTACAGCTCACTACGCAAACAATTTGGCACAATTTGAGTTTATATGGAAAAATGCATATATTCTAATAATTTAAAATAAAATACATTAAGAAATTCTTCAATAAATACGCCACGCACACTATCCTAAGTTTGAGCACTTTGACATGCGCACAATTTTGATTGTGACTGTGAATTGACGTGTACGTATATTCCGTTACGTGTCAAATTCTAATTTTAACAAATTATAGTAGAATTTCGACTACTTGGCGATCTCTATCCATAAATCAGTTAAAAAGCAAAATGCTACAGTTACCTGTTCATCAAGATTATCCGTATTGTGCTTCTTGAATGAAGAACTCTCTCTACTCCTCTGGAAGGAAGACGACGTGGGCTGGACGTCTGGTGGTTGCTGGAGAATAAAACGAACCACACTTTGGTAAAATGCTTTCAACGACACCAGTGCGTAAGCATATACAAACATAAATTCAAATCGGAGGCCATAGGGCGGTTTAACACGGCCACTAAACCGTTTCTGCAGCAATACATCGGAGCAGCGTGGTGGAGTATGCCTCAGGCCTTCTTGTTGTAGGGAGAAACCATAGAGGTATTATACATAGAGCAGGGAAGCCAGGCTTTCAACTGTCCATCGGTTAAAAAGAGGGAGAAGACTGCGGTACCTTCTCTATCTCTCTCTTCTCGCGCATGTGTAATTAGCGAGAAACAATTTTCGATATTGAAATTCCTTAATGCGCATGCGCGCAGCGTTCGAACGCCCGAAGTTCTTTAATGCGCATGCGTCGAGAGAGAGACAGATAGGGTACCATAATCTTAAATCTCTTATGGCAGCCGTATGTCTCCCCTTCCTTCCTTTCAGCCCTTGGCAGTCCACTGCTGGACACGGGCCTCCCCTAATCGACGCCACTCCGCCCGGTCCTGGGCCCTCTGAATCCAACGGTTTCCCGCTGTCTTCTTCGGGTCGTCAGTCCACCTGGTAGGAGGGCGGCCTGTGCTCCTTTTGCCTAAACGTGGTCGCTATTCGAGGACCTTTCTCCCCCATCGGTTGTCAGTCCTGTGAACGATGTGGCCAGCCAATTGCCACTTTAATTTGCAAACTGTGAGAGCTATGTCGGTCACCTTCGTTCTTCTACGGATTCCATCATTTCTGCTTCTGTGCCCTACTCTAGTATAATACCTCTATGGGGGAAACCCGTATCCAAATGTGGGCCGTTAAAGGGTTTCAGCCAAACGTTAAACAACAAAACAAATTTTAATGTGGCGAGGCGTTACCTGCGGCGTGTTGGAGGTGATGTCGGGGACCATGTCGGGGCGCGGCCTGCGGCCCTGGATGTTGATGGGCGACGACGCGGGGCCCGCCTCCTTGATGCCACGTGATACACATTCGGTTAGCACGCGAGACAAAAACACACCATTATGTTGAATCAAAATTGTTTTAGCGACACACCAGAAAAACAGACTGGGCAATACTGCTACTTCCGTGGCGCTACAATCTGACGGCGGTTTCTTATACAACTCGACAAAAGAAAACGAAGTGAAAGATTAAACTTTTCGATATCTCGATAGTTTTCGAGATATCTAGTTATTTAGTTTGCGGCGCCATGAACACAGCAGTGTGTGACTTATGTGATTCAAATTCAAACTTTTGGTTGGTTTGGGTTTTAATTTGAGTTTTCCAACATTGTAAATTAAACACTTTAATGAAAGACTGATCCTTGTTGAGGTTTTAACAATGAAGACATTTATGACTAAATTGAATTTTACGTTTCAGTCCGATCTTTCCAAATTATGGATGTGATAATTCTTTGTCAAAACGTGCATTTAAGATAAATAAAGGGGATTTTTAGTAGGTATGTATCGCGTTAAATAAATGGTATGTTACCAAATGGTCCGGCACAGGTTTGTCGTGATGGTGCGGCGAGTGGATGTTCGGATTGCTGTCGACGTTCACCAATTTGCTCGTTTTCCCGGGTGAGGACGACACTGTCGTCGGCCGGCGTTTCTCTTTACCCTGGAACACAATAATAGACATATACAAAAAATTTATTTAAAAAAAAATTAAACTGACATCAAAAAAGTATTAAATAAAATTTGTTACATACTTTAGGCCTAATTTTTGAAATTTCGTAGGTATACTTGTTTGGAAGCCGTAATAGAGTAACTAATGAGTAAAACGTAATATGTAAAAATTATGCAGTTCCGAGAATATTTCATACATACGTGTCGAAATTGATAACCTGCTTTTTTTAAGTCGGTAACAAAAATAAATAAGAAAGTAAGAGAGTATTTGCTCTTCTTGACCAAACAATGCACCCATCTTCATGGTGGCAGAATTATTGCAATTTGCTTAGTTCCAAGGCTAGACTAGAGCCGCTCTCTATTAGCGTGTATAGTTTTAAGAACGACAGATTTAAAGGAAACAGTACTTGCAACCTCATAAAGAACCTCAATCTTGTTTGAAGTTGGATTTAGTTATTCATAAGCTGCCACGTATGTGGCCAATGTTTGTTGCCTGTGCTTTGTATTTGTACATCACAATATTTGTTCTTTATTTTTAATGGTAATTGTAAAAAAAAGTGTGAGTGATATCGAAATAAGAAATAAGTATACATTTCCACTTACTGGATTGACTAATTCAGCGCTCAATCCCAAGTACTGATGCAGGGCTGTGAATGTCACTCGTTGAAGTCGAACCATGATGATCTGAAAAACAATTATTATTTTTGTAACTAATTAGGTATGCTTATATTTCTATTTGAAAAATGAAAATGAAAAATTTCTTTATTTTTTCCAAAAAGTACAAATGATAGTTTATTAACACAGTGGAGGCATCCTTTTAAGTAAAATAATACCTGTGACAGGATGCCCCGCTCTTTCTAAGTTGAATACATTTTTACATATAAAATAAATTTAAACAGAACTACTTACATGTTTTATACAAATTTAAAGTGTGTGTGTGTGTGTGTATGTGTGTGTGTGTGTGTCTGTTGTATGTGTGTGGGTATGTGTGTGTGCCTACTATGTGTATGTGTGTGTGAGTGTGTGTGCGTTGTATGTGTGTGAGTGTATCTGTGTGCCTACTTTGTATATGTTTATATGAGTGAGTAACAACTATGTGTGCTTATTTATTGTATTGTAACTGACTAATAAAACTGTCCGAACAAGGGGCAGATACACTACAGTTGGTCGGTCCAACTCTGAAAAATGAAATTGTTTTAAGGTGATTTTACTAAGCGTGAATATTCTTTCAGCTGATTAACTTCGAAACCGTTGGCGAGTTAGCCTCGTCTGTCAAAGTCCGAGGCCATTCATTTAATAGAAATAGATGGGATCACTAGTGCTGCATGTACATATGCTTCTGAGAATACAGAGGGCCGTTACTGCTAGTTTTATCAACAATCCTTGGCGATGGCGCTATTGACATCTTACATTGGTTAGCGTCTAGCGACAAGCATCTCAACGATGCGCATTAAAACAATAAAAGGAGGTTAATACATTGGCTATTACGAAATATACACTTACTTGTATGACACGAACAAATATATCAGGGTATTCTTTGAAAACCTCTTGGAAGGCTCGCATCGGCAGTTTTATCACTTGTGAATCCTCCAAGGCTTTGGCGTTCACCGTCTTGTACGGTTGGGAGTTTCCCTGCACAAAAATACACTATAAAAATTAAACCGACTTTAAGCTGAAGTTGGTGCCAAAATTTAACAATAGAAACAAAAATACTAAAGACAATACTTGACCTCAAAACATGGTCAGTAACCCATTAATCACCCACTACAGGGTCGGGTCTCCTCTCGCAATGAGAGGGATGTAGGCCTTAGTCCACCACGCTGGCCCACTGCGGGTTGGTGGACTTCACATGCCTTTGAGAACATTTTTTTTTGTGAACTCTCAGGCATGCAGGTTTCCTCACGATGTTTTCCTTCACCGTAACAGCAGGTGATATTTAATTTTATAAAAATTAACCTCAAAACATAGTAGGCCTTAACTATGTAACAAATGTTATTTCATACTGTTTTGATAGTCAGTTTAATATTTTTTTCGTAATTTAAGAAAGTCCGCCGTCACTTTTTAGTGAGATATCACGAGAAAGAACCAATCCTGTATGAAACAATGACGCCCTCACCGTCAACACGTCGGTGAAGCTCAGCAGTGAGGTGACGCTCTCACCCGCCCGCACCACCTTCAGCGACAAGCTGCTGCCGTCGGGGTTGGTGATGTATACGTTGACGCGCCCCGTCTGCACCACGTATACGTTCTCGTCTGTGTCTCCTGGAAATAACAAAATACGAGATTTTTAAAGCGATACCTAAAAATAAAATTAAATGATTAGACAAATTTAATTTAAAAAAGAAATTAACCGACATCAAAAAAGTATATCAAAGAAATATTGTTACACATTTTAGGCTTGCTATTTTTATTGGAGGTTTCTTCACGATATTATCCTTCACCGTAACAGCAGGCGATAACTGATATTATTTAATTTTATAAAGCGCACATAACGTGCCACTGGGATTCGAACCAGGACCCCTCGATTCGAGGTCGAATTCTAAGCCACTTGGCTATCACTGCTCTCACCTCTAGGCTATCTAAGCCGACCACTTAGTAACTTAGTAAGTCAATTCCGTCAGTCAATCAATCAATCAGTCTGCCAGTCAGTCAATCAATCAGTCTGCCAGTCATCAATCAATCAATCAGTCAATCGCTCAGTTAGTCAGTCAATCACTCAGTCAGTCAGTCAGTCATACAGTCAGCCAGACAGTCAGTCAATGACTCCATCAATCAGTCAGTCGGTTAGTCAATCACTCACTCAGTCAGTCAGTCAGTCAGCCAGGCAGCTTGTGAATAATCCACTCGCATCACCGAGGCAGTCGGCGGCACGGCAACTCACCGACTTTGAAGAGGAAGGCGCCGGCGGGCAGGTTGATGATCTCCGTGTGCTTGCACAGCATCAGGAACACCGGCTTCTCGAAGTGCCCGAACACCCGGATGCTGTGCAGCATGTACAGCGCGTCGGGCGGCACGCGCTCGTCGCTCGTCAAGTCCTCCTCACAATCAGTACGCCGTTAAACTATGCCTAATTCAGTCAGTTAATCAGTCATCCAGTCAGTCAATGAATTACTAATTAAACCAGTCAGTTAGTCATTAAACTACGCCTAATTCAGTCAGTCAGTGATACAGTCTGTCTGTCAGTCAGTCAGACAGTCAGCCAATCACTCAGTCTGTCAGTCGGTCAATCATTCAGTCTGCCAGTCATCAATCAGTCAATCAGTCAGACTGTCAGTCAATCACTCAGTCAGTCAGTCAGTCAGCCAGACAGTTTGTGAATAATTCAGTAACTAAGTCATTAACCAAGGCAGTCGGCGGCACGGCAACTCACCGACTTTGAAGAGGAAGGCGCCGGCGGGCAGGTTGATGATCTCCGTGTGCTTGCACAGCATCAGGAACACCGGCTTCTCGAAGTGCCCGAACACCCGGATGCTGTGCAGCATGTACAGCGCGTCGGGCGGCACGCGCTCGTCGCTCGTCAAGTCCTCCTCCAAATACTCGGCCGGTGGTTCCAATACCTAAGGACGAAGCAAATCTTTATTGTAAAGACTGACCGGTTCTGGCGTCGCCTTCACCCAGTTATGTTTGTCTGCGACCCAGTGACTACTGCCGGAGTCAAGTACGCTGGTTGGTGAATGTCACGTGCCTTTGAGAGCTAGAGAACGATTTGTGGAGTGTATGCAACTCTAAAATCATCTGTTATGTCTGTCTGTCTGCAATTCATTAGTGACCAACAGAGCAAGGAAGGTCAGTTCTCCTCTCACAATGAGAGGTTTGATAGCCCCGATTCTTATCAGTTATAATATGTGTTTTTATGTGTGCGTCATATTTATATGTGTTATTTGTCAAGCAGTATATTCCTTGGAGGAAAAGGGGAGATCTCCCGCCAGGCAATTTCATTGCCGCAGAATGCACCGCAGTCCAAATGCTTACTACAGAACTTTGATAGCGCGTTTTAAGATACCCATTCTGGTCGGCCAGTCTCGATATGACGCGTGTGTCGTATTCTTTCGTTTACTTTATTTGCTGGTTACGCCGCCATTCGTGGTCAGCATTTCATATTTGGTGTGCGCTCAAATTACTGAAGGTATCGCACCACTTCATTTGCTGATGAATGGATAGACGATCCGAAATCAAGACGGCTATCCCAGATACGTATTATGGATATTATCAACAATTTCCTAGTTTTGGACCTAACAACCACTATGACCAAATCAACTCACTTTCAACTGCTCAGGGGCGGACTCCTTCTTCAGCTGGAGAAGCTTCCTCGCGAAGCGCATGACCGCCCGCCGCTTCCGACCCTGGCCGGAGTTGGAGATGGACTTCACTTTGCGCAGCATCCGCCGCCCGTAGAACAGCATCTTGTCGCGCTTGCGAAACCGCTTCGGCAACTCGCCGGCCGCGGCTGTCACGCCGCCAGACAGTTCTGAAACGGACATGATCAGAAATGGAATTTCGAACCAATACATTGTAACTGGAATAATTTCAAAATTTTGGGTTAGACTTTAAAAATAAAAATTGAAACTTATTTTGTAGAATTTTAGAACGTGGAAGGGTTGAGAACCTGGGGGAAAACTTTTTTTTGACAAATAACTTTGTCAATAAAACATAGGGACGGGATTTAAATGTAATCTAATTGTAGATTCCAGTTCTTTAACTATATTTTAAATAACAACAAACTATCAGCGTAGTTAGTAGTACTAATAAAATAACCACTTTATGTTTTAATGTAGTAATAACATAATATGGTATTTCATTTCTCCACTATCACTATCAGACACTACTCAACTATTGATTTTGCAATAATATTACTTTCGGATTTTGTTTGTATATCTTTAGCAGCAATGTAAGCTATGTTAGAATTAACAGCCTTGGTCAATTGTATCCGTATGTTCCTACGTCACGACCTAATTCGATAACGTCCTAAATTTCTTTCCTTATCGCCAACCTTGAATGTGACAGTGAAAAAATAAATTTGAGGGCGCGACGCAAAAAGTCATGATACTGGTGAAGCGAGAGAGCGACTTGCGACAGTAGCGACTAAATGTCAAGTTTATATAATTTTATAACTAAATGCGGCAAATGCAGCCTCCGACAATATTTAAATCAATCTAGGAACCTGAGTGGGTTCATTACATAATATTTTTTTTTTAAATCAGTCGAGCTGATTTGTAAAATTCAGTACCAAACATGTGTACTAAAAATTTTACATAAAAACCTAATCATCAACTACTTCTTTTAATAGCCCTGTTTCACACACAAAAAAAAATCCAGTTCTGTGTACCTATTAAGGTTCAAAATAAAAGTCACTGTGATAGACTGATAGACTAAATAAAATCTTTGGCACCCTTGATCACGGTACCCTAAAAAGGTGCAAAACACACTTGCTTGTACTCGTACACAAATAGATTAAAAGCTCAACAATAATTTATTTATTCCACACGGAAGTTGATATTACGCATGTCTACTTGCAGTAGTAAGTAACTTACCTACTATTTAATATAGATCTACTATAAAATAAAATTTACTACTTTTCGTTATATTTAGAGGATTTTGTGTAAGATGTAATCGACAATTATTGATACTCACCCTGAAGCAAATGTGTAATTTTTTCAACCTATTGTTAAGGACAGTAAGTTTGGATGAAGCTTTTTAGATTTTCCTAGTTTGAATATATTTTTAAGTTTTTTTTTTGTAATAATTATATGAAAAGTTTTTGTGTTATTGTGATTTTTTTGATTCACAATAACAACAATAATGATATGCACGAATATGAGATCTTTTAATCATGGAGACAAATACAGGTCTTCCGTTACCGACTGTACCTCAAGTCCACTATAGTTTAGCATCAATTCATTTTGTTTAAACGAACAAGAATACAATTAAAAATAAATATGGTCTATTTATTCCATTGAATACAGTTTACATTTCCTTGTAGGCGCAAAAATAAATTAATGGCAAGTAGTATTTAATTTTGTTTGCACAAATGTTACTCGGGCATTGACATACATATTATTCACAGTAGAGTGATTATTTATTTACGAGCAATCTTTTTGTAAGCTATCGGTTTTAATAGGATAGTATTTTTTAGTTACTTTTCTGAACTCTACCTTCTACTTACCGAATACTTTTTATATTCTTATCTAAACTCTACCTATTATACGAATTCTTTTTTAGATTCTTATCTGAACTCTACCTATCACCACGACCATTGTTTACAGGTTCTTAGTGTAAATCAAGTAGTTATTCACATTTTTTCGGTGCAAACAACAAAGAATAACTGAACAATACAACTACTGAAGACGTTACGTCGTAAATCATATAATAAGTTTTGCAACGGCAATGCATTATTTTATTTATAAGCGTATCTTTATTAAGTGGAACGCCTTGGACTGGATAAAAACCGCATATTTCGCATCACCAATTAATTAAATTGTTCTACACAAGTTTCTTCGTTTGAGTTTTCAGGGTTTCGTAACATTTCCACGGCATTCATTTATTTGTTACTTCATATTAGATTGAAATTATTTAGGGCTATATAATGACGTTTTAGAGTTTAAAAACTACAAAATTTCGTCTTTTTTGGTTTTTGTCCTCATCATCAGATAAGCCAGACTACCATAAATGAATTTCCATCAATGTGCCTTAACTATCTAGTCTTAACTTTAGCTGGATACGGGATTGCATTGGCAATCTTCCGTTTCCAGTGTCAGATTAACTTGATGGTACTGCTTAGGTTATCAGTAAGACTTGTGTGTGAAAATTTCGAAAATGACTGATTAAGATTCGTATGTATCAAGATAAGTGAGATAAGTGTTTCTTTGAGTAACTCCTACCTCATTTCTTGTCTGGACGAAATCGTTTATTAGCGTTTATAAGGCCGCCAATTGTACATTTTTATTGTATCTGTTACTGGGTTCTTTTTAGTCTCATGTGGTGTACAATAAAGTGTCAAATAATAAGAATTCAAATCCACGGATACTTGCATATAACTACACATACAAATAAACCTAATATAATACAAGAAAAATTGCAACTGGAGAAAATAAATTTTATATAAATATTTAATTTACCTTTTGACCGCCATCTCTTGTAATAATAGAAAAACACCACCAATACAGACACTAGCAGGCACCCGCAAAATGACCAGAGTAACTGCAAAGAAATAGAAAAAAACTTTTTAAAAAATGGTGAAAGAAGTTTCTCACTATAGTCCGTTTTTATACTCGTCATATTTGGTAAACAATCTTAGCATGTCTTTTTATTTTAATTTGCGATTTTTTGCGAAAAATAATGCAGCCGCAATATTATAAAAATTTGAAAACAACTTGTCATTTATACAGGATACAGATTTCTCGAAACTATAATTAATTTATTTTTTAAAGCAATTTTAAACTGTTTTTCAATAAAAAGTAGTGCCAAGATTGTTTACCAAATAAAACAAGAGAATAAAAATGAACTGTACTGTTATAAATGCGAAAGTTCGTGATTATAGATGGATGGATGTTTGTTACTCTTTCAGGTAAAAACGGTAGAACGGATTTGGAGAATGAAATTTGGTTCATAGGTAGATTAATCTTCATTAACATATACTTAGGATACTTTTTATACCCGTCTGAGTCAAATTCTGGACGAAATAGCGGGCGAAAGCTAGTTATAAAATAAGTGGTAAATTAAATTTTATAGGTTAAAATAAAATTCAAGTTCACTACAATGAACCATTTTACGCTTAATCTATTGGGATTCACATTGGGACAGCTGGACTGATTACGATGAAATTTCACACACTGATAAAGTAAAAAAAAGTATTAATAAGATTGTTCTTCTATATTAAAGGAACTATGAGAAAGCAAAAATCAAGGATATAGTTAATATCGTAAACTCTACCCGGGTAAAGCCTTGGTAACAGCTAATGTACAATAAACATAGATAAGTCTTATCAGTGCATTAGAAATGGCGTTGTTATGTCCGTGACCGTATTGTTATCATGTTTGGAGAATAAACTTTTGTGAGAAACCCCAAAAGTATACAATATTATCCGCAGTTTGGTTTGTTTCTAGGATTTTATAGGATAGAGATAATTAAAAGAGTACTATAGTATTTACTATTTACCTATTTGTTTTATTTAATGGTTTTGTACACGATAAATTAGACAAGATGCAAAATCAGAAAACTCTATACACATAAACTAACTAAACACACATATTAATTTTCACAACAAAAATAGTTTTATCGTAAGTAGGTATAAGATAGTTTTAAACATGTTTGCGAAATGTATGAGCACGCGATATTGTGTTATTATTTGTATATCTTATGTAAAAAACAACAACACCGTTAGATTCAGAAGCGGGGCGCCCCCGCACTCAGTAGAATAGTAAAAAAAATCGAGCAAGGTTAGGTTATTTCCACTAAAATAGAATCTATTCTTTTGAATTTACCACAATATAGTGATAATATGCAACTGTTCTGGTAACAATTCAACCTCATAACAATTCAACTTTAAACCTTGATGACAGATGTAGGGTAAAAACATCAAAACATTATAATTTCACGCACGTGTCTCGTTTGGTAACAACTAGAGGTCAAGGTCCGGAAAAAGATACGTCGACGTTAAGCACGGATAAATTGTAAGTAAACAGAAAGAAATAAAAAAATCTGAACGAATTACGAACACTTAAAGGTTAAGAAAAAAACAAAAACTTTAAGACGACTATGAAATAAAAACCTAATAATTTTAACACTAAACATAAAAATGAACTACTTACAAAGTACCTAAGGAATAAAGTCTGGAAAAGAAGACGAAAGCGAAGGATAAATTGTAGGTAAACAGTAAGAAATGAAATATTTCTAAACGAAACACTAAGATGAAGAAAGAAGAAACTCAAACATACAACAAAAAGATTATAACTTTACACTAAAAACTGAAATGGACTGGTAATGGAATAGATTAAAAATATCACAATTATTACGAATGGAAAAGGGAATAAATAAATTTTGGGCCGAAACGAAAAAACAACATTGACCTATTGGCGAAAGGACCAAAAACTAATGAAGAGTACTGGAAACTGCTGGAATAGGTAGTTTGTAGAGCGAGTCAAAGTTAAAAGCAATATTGACCAGATTACTAAAACTTACGAAACAGATAACAGCTCTTGCGAAAGGCAACAAAACATCAATCGAAACGTGCTCAGATAAGGTCAATGCTAGAAAAAAATCAACAGCAAAATATTGATTTAACATGTTTTGAAATCCACAATCTTGCAAACATTTAGCTGCTTTCAAAGTTCAAAGAGATAAGAAAACAAACAGTGAAAATATGAACACAATATCCTTACGTGCTTCAGTCGCACCTTCACAGAAAAATAGGTTATGTTAGTCAAATAAGAGCACATGAACGAAGCCCTTCCTTTTGAGAAAACTTTCCAATATTTTCCGCACGTGCTATAAACATTCGCTGTTAGGTCGAGTTCAGGATGCCGTGCCAATATTTCCCCTCGCAGACTTCCCCATTAACGCAGACCCCTCTCATTTCGCTTGGCTCCATTTTGCGTATAATAGCGAGCCCCCACGCCATTGTTTGTGTCACACATGTGTATCATAACACCTATAGTACATTATTGAGTCAGCTCTCAGTACACACTAAAGCTTTTGCTGTTCACTTTGGTATACATACAATGTATATTGCTCTCGGTCTCGATACAGGGCGTAGGGTGAACCCAAACGACTATTTGTTGGTTGCTTATTTGTAGAAGCTATGACATTAGGTATCTATTAGGTTTTGTGGTCGTTTGACTCGTATGTCTCTCAAAACATTTGGTGCGGAAACTCCAGCCCTATCTTGCGACAGAGTCCTCTGTCCTATCCTGTACTGGACCAGCATTGCTGGCGTCACAGAAGAATGCTTAAGTGTACTTAACAAACTACAGTGGCCCTGACAAAATAGCGTTCAGAGGAACACCGTGGGGTTTTAGCCAGTAGGTGCGACCAAGGGAATCCAAGATAGGTTTCCCCACTAAAAATGGTATAGATATTTCTGTGACTGGCTATGAGTATGGCACGAAATATTAAACAATCAGTGACCAAGGAAACCTTTCTGCTCAAATAATAATAAAAGACACGTCTGCGGATAAAAGCGTGTTTTTACAGATTACAGATATAATACTGAATCGAGCTGAATAAACGTGGTACCTGAGACCTCCGATTCCTTTATTGGTTTTGGTGTTTTTGTGGCGATTTTTTCTGCTTTGAAAAGTTTTTGCCAGGCATTTAACAGTCACGATCACGGAGAATAGGCGGTGGACGTGAATTGTTTCTCCACATTTAAAGTCCTCGAGGTGAGTACGATGTCTCCTTGCGCTCCTCACAGGCTGGGTTGGGGGCACAACTTGGTATTTTGGCCGGTAGGAGTACCGCCAGCATCAACCTAATTCATGTATGACACATGACTGACAGAGGTTTCCCATGTCGGAAGTCCCTACGAAAAAAATTGACTTCCATTTGTTGACACATGTAAATCTGATGATCGCCACCCTCGTCTGTCGTGGTCAAACGTGGACTTATCGAGTCATTGTGGCTATTAATTCCATGGCTTAGCACCATTGCTTTACACTAACACCATTGTTTGTCGTACACTCACAACGATGTGTCATGTTTCGCGTTTCTTCACTTCCGCAACACACAATCCGAGTAAACACGCATTTGTTGCAAAAGCTTAAAGTACTAAGTGTATTTGCAATGTGCACTGGCATAGCAGGTAACATTTGGTTTTGTGAAACGCACATGTGTTAGAAAAGTCACTGGTGTGCGTCGGCCACTGGTTTGAGAACTTTCAATCTCCAGAGAAAGAGTGCGAATTCCTAGCCACAGTTCTCACCCTGTTTTTGAGAGTTTAGTTTAAGATTGCTTGAGAGTTGCAAAAGACGTAAAGACGTGCAGGCCACCTAATGTCCACATAAAAAAAATTGTCCGAGGTCGTATGCAGGCGTTTTGCTACTTATGAGGACTAATATGTCCGCCTCAAATAAAGTATCCCCACAACCATACCTCCCCAGAACTGTATTGGTTTCGTAAAACAGGCACAACATAGGCAGTGACGCGAGCCGCTGAGATCTAAATCCTAATCTCTCGAGTTTTTCTTAGCTACAGTTTTATCCTCGTTTATTAGTAACGCTCTCTTTAACACTTGAAGACTTTACAGACAAACATTTTTCCGTGTCTACGTTGTAATTTGTTATGTCTGTTAATTATATTGACAGTGAGTCTCGTTGGATGTTAATTGAGCTTAATCTATCTCAGAGAACAGCTTCAAAACTTCAAAACAAGAGCTCCATGATATGGTTGGTATTTTATATTAAGTTAGTATAGCTAGCTTAGCAGAAAAGGTGGCGAGTGAGTAACCTACAGCCTGATCAGAGTTGTTGTGCACACGGCATGATTCACAAAACTTATCACGAATTACTTTAACTGGCAATTGTGCGAATGATAACAATGTAATGTTTTTCACGCGCGCCCGATCTCTAGCGGTCTTCTTAGTAACAATTAACTACTTTGGAAACCATATTAATTACATGGTAGCAAAGCACCAAAGTTCTACCCACACAAAATTTGAATTTTGTTGAGCCGCCTGGACAGTGTCGCGACAACTTAAGACGATATTCGCATGTAGTTATTGTGGACATAACAGTCGGATCGCTCAAATTGAATAGTTTCACCGCTGATTTGTATTTGTAGTCTTCCACTACGGCTACGCCCTTACGTGTTTCTAGGTTATTGAATGAGCGACGATCAGCTATTAGGTACTTATTGTAAATTGTTGGCTGTTGACTTACTCAGAAGCCAATGCAGTGTCGTGTTTACAAACGGACAAGGTAATATTATAACTGCATTTCCGCGATACATAATCCGATTGTCCAGAACACTTGTTGCTTGCAGACTTCTTAGTACATAAAACTGATCTATGTCACTCACAATATAAATGCGAAGTTTATAAGAGGATAGATGGATTGGAACGGATAATTTTCACCATAGAGCCGAAAACTGCTGAACTAGTTTAGATAAAATGCTGTACGCAGATATTTGACAGCTTAAAAAGCTATTTTATCTCTCTCCTCTCTTCGGACTTCACTCTCCATTAGGCTTTGTCCTAATCGTACGACGAATTGACGTACGAGCAACTTTTGCGTTCGAAAATTCAAACTTTATAATATGAGTCAATTGTTTGGGTATTAACACAAAAACTGCCGAAACGATTTGAATGGAACTATTAATTTGTGAATACGAAAAATATTTGATGAACTTTTTAATACATATTAGATTCCAACATTCACCATAACCAATATGGCCATTGTTGAGAAACACCAAAACGAACTTTGGGAAATGTTCAGACGATCTTGTAATGTTCTGTTTAAGATCAAGCACTTTTATAGCTACTTATCAATAGCAAGCAATATTGCTGTACCAAGAGGCAAGTGCTCATTTAGCGATTAACCACATTGCCCCAGCATACCTCCATGTATTACGACAAACTATTAACGTATTTCAATCTATGAAGTATAAAACGCAGTTTGAACTATTTATATGATATACGACTAGGCCCTAAATAGCTTAGGTAGGTAGGCCAGAGGAAAACTACTAGAAATTTTTAATTTTTTTATCTAATTGCGTATGAATGACATTTTGTTTTATAACTTTGATAACAATCTTAAAAAATATGTTAGAATGAATTTGTAAGGAGCACAGCCTGCGCAAAAACATATCGTTCCAACTTCACAAAATCAATCAAGAACCAAAATTGTCTACGATTTTACGCTTAAAGTAACCATCAAAAATATCATTAAGTATAAAAATCAGTATATTTGCGTCATTAATTTGAATGGAACTTTTAATTTGAAAATGATTTATAATCTTACTCACCGCAAAAAGAAGCATTTTTAATCAATCACAAACACTAAGAACACGCTTCAAAACACGATTTATAAAATACCAAGTAAAAAGTACACTTTTAGAAATACACCACTAAATATTTGATTTACATTTCACACCAACATTAATTTTTTGCTGTAGCTTACGATTAAAAGTCCATAAAACACGATAATACTAATGAAAAACACATGACAACAACCTAACATTAAACAGCTGACTGCCCTTGCGTATAATTTCACACGATTATCATAATTTTTAAATTTATTGAACAAATAACAGTTTCACGATGACTCTCAACAACAGAATAGGACTAATTCCTCAAATCTAATTGACGTGCTATTCATTTTAATTATGTCGAGGGGCAATGCGACCCACGATACGTCCGTGCGTATTGATCACGGGCGATACACTAACTAGTATACTAGTAGTAGTAACAAACAAACAACACAAACTACATAAATTACAGAAGATCGAGCTACAAACGTGCGCGTTTCAGCAACGCACACATAGAAATGGTTAGACACCTTCTCCTGAGATCTCCTCTGTTCTGAGATTTCGTTCCGACTCGTGACGGTTGGCCCCCACGCACTCTAGGCAGCCAGACGCACATTATGACGTTGTATGGGAGCCTGCGCACATAAACAGCCCCGAAGTCCTGGCTGCGGCAGCCATTAACGCGCCTGTTACACGACAGCCCATTGGCTGCGCGCAGCCAGAACGAGTGTTGGCGAATGTATGTGGCTGCCATCTGTCTCCGCGCACTTGACTGCTATTCGACCGCCGCGCCAGTAGCCTGGCTGCCTAGTGCCCAGGGAGTGTTACTGTACTTGGTAAAAAGGACCAAAATTGTTTTTTTACACATTTATAATAGATAATAGAATAGAAGAAGAATCTATTTTATAAAAGGTACGCTTACCTATCATGTCGGTACATGGTAGATCGATCATATTGCTTTTTATGAAACTGAACAAAAAAAACATTGAATGCGCAACTTCATTTTGCGCACGGAAACAACACAAGGATTTATAACTTTTATCTATTCTGTTTTATCTCTAACTGTGTAAATATGTATATTTTTTCCGGACACAGGCCGCGAATATTCACGCATAAGTCCATAACTATCTATCTTGATAAGTACACACGTGTGTACAGAAACTTTGACTCATCTTAGCGTGTGTTATGTAAATGTATGCGTTAAGTTTTAATAACATTTATTTATTACACAATTAATACAGTAGTTGTGTGTGTGTGTGTCCAATGTTGCGCGGCCGACGTCACATCATAATGCACACATAAATACACACATAGTAGGTACCGCGCGTCATGATGTCTTGAAGTATTAATACGCTAGTGTTTCTCGCTTTTAATCGTTTTGCAGCAGAAAAAAAATGACAGACAAACGGGCCACCTGATGGTGAATGGACATCGTTGATGGTAGACCGTCAGTCAATCTTGTGTTTTGGTAATTGAAGTTTCGAACACCGCATTCAAAGTTTCACTTCTGTCCTCTGTGTTTTGTGTACAGCTCTCGTACAACGTGACGGAACAGCTGATATGAATCTTGCGTTGCGCAGTAGTAGCTCGCGAAGTTGCGCAAACTGATGGTCAATATAGCCATATATGTGCCCATACACGGATTGGCACGCAAACTTTGTGTATAAAGGCTAATAGCCACGATTTGTGTAGGCGGGGGACCCACATCAATGTTTGTTGCTTTATGCTTGTATTGGGTTAGGATTTAAATTAACTTGCAAAAATCATGGATCCTTTAAGCGCCGTATTTTTGGCTTCATCTGTAAATGTCTATATTCATAGGTGTGGGGAAGAAACGTAAATGAAATTTAAAAAAAAAACGCAAATTTTCGAAATATTTCGATAAATGCAATACAGGATCCCCCCTATTAATGTTAATATTGCAGATATTTTTAAAATATAGATTTTTGCACAAGCTTCTTTCAAATATCATATTGTAGTAAAATTCATACTTTTAAGTAATGTTTAAACTATTATATGTTCTAAACCAAGCCTTAGTGATTTTGATAGATAATGGTTCCCTCTTTTACCAGATTTCCGTTGTTCCACTGAATATGGGACACCTTATAATGTATAAGGAGGACTGTGAGAAAAGGCTACCAATCATAATTTTTTATTTAAATTAATTTAGGTGTATTTTTCAGGATAGTACCAAGATTTAATTCACATCAGATCATCCTGAGCTCTTATGTTTGAGAACATGACATTTGTGAAATTTTTCTTCTAAAACTACAATCAACAAAATGTTTACTCAATCATGGAACCTTTAGTGATAAAACAGCCGTTATAAAAAATCCTTGCGTTGTTTTTTCTGTGTTAGTTAGTTGTGACGGCGATTCATAGTAAATGTTTATTTCTTTCTGCTGACCTTAAGGTCATATATGTTAATAGTCGAGATTGTATTGGTGTACAATATTGTATTTGTAGTCTAAACCTTACAGTCTAAACATAAGCCATATTTTCGTGTTAAGAAAATAGTGATGTATCAGTGCTACTGAGAGAACCTATAGCCATAAAATTGTCAGTAAGAAATCCCAGCGTTGTTTGTTTTCGTGCGCTGAGCAAAGTTTTCGCAAGTAGTGATGGCGATTCATAGTAAATGTTTACTTCTTTATACCTGGTATGCTTTCGTCGCCACCACCATTAGACTTTTTTCTTAAGATTCACCATTTCATGAAAAAAATATTCAACTTTTCACCCAGACAATAAATAATAATATTAATAGTGATTTTGATACAGTCTTAATATTATTTACAGATTAAATTTAACCGTCTCTATTCCTCGTTAATTGCGGCTGTTAAAGTTTATTATTAAGAATATGATCAGTGGTCAGAAAGACTCACTTATAGCATATTCTAATTGCTTGATTACATATTTTAATGCAACATTACAATATATTATTATGTTTTATAGATACAAGGCAAATAAAACTATAATACCTATTTTAAAAACATTAAATGTACAATTTTATAAATTTGCTAATAAGCTACATGCTAAATGTAACCCTTTCTCTGACCCCAAAGGAAGGGACCTGGAGTATATTCCACTGTTAATCTCTAGTATTAATTTATAAAAATCTAATCTAAGTTTTACAAGAAAGATGCTGTGCTTCTCTAGCTCTTCTATAATACCTATGATTGTATCTTTTACGATTTTTTAAACCAAGTGTGCAATAGATAGATATAATTGAATCAAAAATCGTGTGAAAATGATAACCCCGATTTCTGTTTAGTTTAATTGAGCGCTAAATGGCGAAACTGCTAACAAAAAATGCAGGAAGAGTCGCCGCCGACTTTGACTGACTATAATCTCAAGGATATTGACTTCTAATAATACAACTGCTATTACCTAACGCAGGAAACCCTTCCGGGTGGAAATACCGAAATGCTAGATATTTTATATAATGGAACACCAACTCATAAATAAAATTCAAAAAACATCAAGATTCAAGCGCACAAAGGATACTCAAAAAATCAATAGGTACTCACTTGGTTGTCTTGAAAGCTGTATGACCACTCAGAAGTCCACGTTTTTACAGCAAATACGTCCGCTTTTTCATTAATATTACTCAACAAACCAACGACATCCATTTTTATTTTTAAATGTGCCTTATTTTATATATTTTTTCAAATAACCGAACGAAACCAGCCTATTCTTTACAAAAATCTATCTACTGTTTGTGTGACTTTTGATTGATGACAGTTGAATTTGACACATTTGACAGCAGCAACCTTGAAAGTATTATATTTCCGGAATTTTCAAGAAAAGACGGCGGCTGAACTGCCTTTGAAAATCCGAGATTAAGTGAATATTATTAATTATTAACTAAAATTTAACGATATTAAATATCTGTAAAGTAAATAATTAAATAAAATCAGCACCTTTTCATTTTTAAATTGTCGACATTCGTATTGATTGATAAAAATAGTAATTCATTCGTTCTCATGCGTTTCTAGTTATCTTGAACGGAAAAAATTTACATTGTAGGGTTACAAGTTTTGGACAATTCCTAAAATTGTACAAAGTTTGTAGAGTTATGTTGGGCACCCAACATACGTATTGGAAAGTAGAGATTTTCATGTAATATGAAAAATTCAAATATGTCAAATTCATTTTTTAATGTAATATGATGCTAAAAGAAATATGCAAATTATACATTGTATTATTTTAGTTTAACTGTGGATCAAATTTCTGTCGGAGTGATGTTTTGCAAAATGTATTTAGAATTTAAATTTAACAATAAATTTTATCTCTATTTTGAGAGATTTTAATTTTAGAAGTATGACCACAGAATACATAATAGTACCTGTTGCGTCTCTTTCTAGCGCGTTACTCTTACCTATTCCACTTTCCTTTCTTAGCCGTTTATGCGGCCGCAGTGCGTAGGTCCTGTAAGGAACATCTTTGATACCTACCGACACGGATAGGTAGTGTGACGGCGGGCAAACTGAACAACAAATTATTGCAATTTCTTTCATATTCAACTTTTATTCCATTCGTCAATTATTTCAGTCAATCATCATTCCATTCAACATCATTCATTTACTTCATTTTATTTTAATTTCATTCATTCATTTCTAGACGCTGCGCTGGGAGAAAGAAGTACGCTCCAAAATCTAATAAAAAGTTAAACGGTTGTGATTGTGAAAAAAGGGTGTAAAACTGTAAAAGTAATTTATATTAACAGTTTTCATTATTGTGTATTTCCGTAGATTTAACTATAAAGGTAAGCGTTTTATTGTTACGAGATATCAAACACGTAGACTATCAAAATGGCGGCGATAAGTAGTTTCTATAATTTTCTCTAATTACAGATGTCACGTTACCGAGAATGGGATCTTTCGTGCAAGGTATACGTCGGAAACTTGGGAACAAACGCATCAAAATACGAAATTGAGAAAGTATTTTCTAAATACGGTAGCATACGGAATGTGTGGGTGGCAAGAAATCCGCCCGGTTTTGCGTTTGTAGAATTCGAAGATCCCCGTGACGCTGAGGATTCTGTGCGGAGTTTAGATGGAACGTAAGTACATATTATAAGATGAGTTTTTTAATTACAAAGCGTTTTGAACTGGTATTCTAGAATTCGCAAACGCGTGTTACCCCGCCATATTGGTAAAGTTTATCTTGGCGACCTAGTGTTGATTGATCACATGCAAGATGTTTGTGGAAATTTAATTAAAAACGTAGGGCCCCTTCTAAGCTCCAGTACTATTATCATGCATAATTTATTCTTAAATGAAAAATATAGCCAACTTCAGATTCCATACGCTTTATGGATAGTCTTTCTAGATTATGACCTACTAGACTGTGCCCGCGTGGATTTTAGAACTTGTGCAGAGAAGGATAAAACATATCCTATATGTTAATCTAGGTTATGAACTATCTGTGTGCCACATTTCATCCAAATCTGTTAAGCCGTTTTTGTGTGAAAGAGTAACAAACATGCATCCATACAAACATTCACATTCATAATAGTATTGTAGTAGGATCTGAGGTCCATAATCCTGAGCTCTCGTTTATAGTGCGATGGCTATCCACCCCGAAAATACACAAGTCAGGCTATGTTTTCATTTGAAATCTACAACAAAACAAAATAAAATAACACCATGATTTTATGCCAAACATACCTAACCTAATTGCTTTGTATGGTGAAAGCACGCTCCTTAGATCCGTTTCATTCTCAATGTGAAACGCTTGAGTCATAAGTGTGCTAGAGCATGGTACCTCCAATCTAAGACTGACATGTGAGATTTTCATAGATCTGACTTGTCTTGGAATGGGGAACATTTATAAAATTATAACCCGACTGGACAATTACAAAATGTTTTACCATTGTATGTTTTTGTAGATATCTTTATATTACAATCAATTTTTAAATATAAACTTTTCCAGTCAAGCTATATAAAGCTAAAATACCCATAAAATAAAGCGAACTGACTTTATACAGGTTTAATCCTTTTTTTTTTTCCTTTAGACAACCATGAAGCAGCTAATCTTGTGTTGTTCATGTTTTGGTTGGTGCATGGTTGCTGGAGATACATTATTTAGGTTGAGTTCAGAAAGTTAGCAATGTTAGCAAAGTTAAAATATGTGATAGGGGTTGGCCACTAGCATGTTTCTCAACCAATCTGCATTGAAGCAGCGTGCTCAAGTATATGCTCCTTGCCTCCCCCTATAAGGAGTGACTCATGCCCAAAATACGAGCCCTTAGCAAGATATCGAGAAATTTTACTGTTATATTTTGTCTTATCTCGCTGAATTCTATCAAAATGTACTAAAATTTTTTTTCATTTGATATCTCGAAAACTAAGCGAGATATCGAAAAGTTTTATTCTTTCATTTTGTTTTCTTTTCTTGAGTTCTATAAGGATCCGCCATTAGTTTGCGGCGTCACGGAATCGGCAGTATCCCCAACTGGGCCATAAATGGGTACAGCAAATGTTATAAGATCACAAACCTCAAACTATAATGTCTGTTTCTCCTTTGCAGAAGATGCTGTGGCACACGCATCCGTGTTGAGATGTCCAATGGACGCACACGACGGGATCGCAGGTAGGGTGACAGCCACCTCCCTCTGAGGGGATTCTATATTTACCTTTTGACACATTTGTTGATCGTCTTAACTCTTTGTGATATTGTTACACATTTTATTGTTTACTTTGATTAAAAAAAAATAAGAATCTGAGACGACAAGCGTTCAGATGTCATTGCCACCAAAGCTTATTTGCAATCATTTATTGAATTTTATTGTTAATAAAAAAAAATTGCCAATCCTACATTTGCTTTAGTGTAACTGTGGTAGATTTAGTTAATGATAAGAAGAAATTAAACGTGGTGGGTGTTGGAACGTTACAGGTCCATTTTTTCAACAAACCACCAACACACCAACGACCTCACCACATCTCTTCACCACAACTACGGCTTGTATACCAATATGACATCCGCGACCGCCGCTCGCAACATCCCGCTCGACTGCGATCGACTCTCCAAACTTCTACTGCGCGCAGCTGAAGCCTCCGCCAACTGCGTCCCCATGTTTATACTCCCGACGGCCATCACCTAATCCTCACCCCGCCTTAAGTGTAACATTACCGAAGGGATCCGCATAGTTTACTCCTGCAACCTCCCGCTTCACCGACTGCACACACCCGCCGTCACCGAAGCACCGAGCTAGAATACGACCTAACGGATCAGCTCTCCGCGTGACCGCGTTCGTTCTCGAACCTTCCGGGCTATGCCACCATCCGCCGGAAGATTACATTGAAATTGTCACCGCCTCGGTATTCCAACCCCCTTCGGCCTCACAGCAGCCCCACAACGCTCGACGATCTCAACAGGCTCACCAAGTCTCGGTACTTTTTGAATCCTATACTTATCACTGCCTTACCTTTTCTTTTATCTGTGTTTGTTATTAGATTGAGTTATGTTGGCGTAATCAATGTTTAGTACCTATGTTAAATGTTCTCAGTAGGTAATTTCCTAAAAGAAGAGGAAGATCGTCGATTTTTATTGGTATCTTTTTAAGTACTCGAATAACTTTCTTTTGTAAGTTTTAATTATTACGTCACAACAGACAGACTGACAAAATTACAAAAGTGTGACATGACTACCAAATCAAGTTATAATTTAAACTATTTACATTGCCTTACTAACGTCCAAACTATTTATAATGATGCCAATGATACCAAGAAACTTCAAGAAAGTATTAAAGGTTTTGTAGATATTTTACGGTTTTGAAAACTTACATACACAATTCAAACCGGCTCCTGCGCATAAGTTTTAAATTGCCCATTGTATTATCATGAATGTGTGTATGTTGTAACTACAATGCAGCGCTATAGCAGGCTGTCTAACGCGCGTATGCCTGCAGGTCGCGCAGCCGCAGCCCCCGCCGCCGTTCGTACTCGCGCGGTCGCTCGGGCTCCCCGCGTCGGTCGCCGTCGGTCCGCCGTCGCTCACCGTCCGTGCGACGATCACGCTCTCGCGACAGACGCAGCCGGTCTGAGAGCAAAAACAGGTTGGTACTCTATATGTTCTAGTGAGGAAACCTGGAAACCAATTTGATAAGGTTGCAATTTTTCACCATCTTGTATTTTGATTGGTAGGGCAACCCCTACCCTACTGGTAGAAAATGCCAGTAGGCATTCACCAATTGTTATGAACAATAAAGGAAAAGAGAAACATAAAAGAGGTTGAGAGATCTTCATAACATTCTCAAAGGCATATAAAGTCCACGAAACCAGCATTAGGCCAGCCTGGTGGATTAAGGTCTACTGCATTCTCATTGAGATGAGACCTAGCTCGGCAGTAGGGTTATAGACATTTGCATGCAAATTACTATATGAAGGTTATGAGGACTGTAGAAGCCATGTGTAAGTCATCACGCTAATCTGTAAACAGTAAACATACATCATTAACAGTACAAAAAAATTCACTTATTTTAATAACAAGGTGTGCATAATGCTCACTGACATAAAATATCACAACAATAACAATAACAAAATCTTGTGCTTGTGCTTACAATATAGTAATATTTAAACAAAATTTTACTATATTGGAAGCACATAGGAAGCAATAATCCTTTTGCTTGTTTTCAGATACTGAAGTGGCAGCATTTATGCAAATGAGGTTGGACTTGTACAATAGATAATAATTTAGTGTTAAGTGAATTATGTGTTTGTGTTGTGAATAGTTTTCTCTTACCACCTTTAGATTCAAAGTAGTGATAAAATAATTACTTACTTTTTAATATATTATTGTGGATCACTTGCTTTAACATAATTATGAAAGTTAGCTCTGTTTAGAAGAATATCTTTATAAAATTTGTCAAGGCTTGTTAAAAATGTGGTACCTACCTACTTTGTACTGTAGTCTATTTTTAAGATGACTTAATAGATATATGTAATTTTAATTGTTGTTTTATTTTTAGGAGACTATTTTATAGCCTCACAGTTGTAGATTTTGGATTGGATTTAAAACAAAATCTGATGAAAAATCGCATTTATTAAACCATAAAAAGTAAATAAAACCATTTTGTATAAATAGTTAAAAAAATAAACTGGTATGTAAATATAAATTGAGATTTCTTGTAATTTATAAAAACCTTACTTATTGTATTGCCTACTTATCTTTTAGGCTTACAGGCCTTTGTTGCCTTAAGGAGAAGAAATCAAAATAATAATAGGTACCTATCACAACCAAAGCTGTCCCTAAAACATGTAACACAGTCAAGTTATTCTTAAAAACTACAGCAGATATAAGTAGTGATATAAATTTTCTTAAAGTCAACATAAAAGTAACAGTTACTGAGGGCTCCTTTGTAGCAAGCTTATGGACAGAATGGGCACAATAAAATTGTGAGATTATGTTGAAAAATACAACAATCCAGATCTCCCAGTGGAGATTCACAGCCACGCTTTTCAGTTGTGGGTAAATCCCAATAAATATTGGCAGTGGTAAGGCGTGCGTGTAGAATAACATCTGAAAAATTCAAATGAATGCCAAATAAGCACTAATGTGACTGCTTCAATAATCATAAAATTCATCCAAGTACTGAACAAGAGGCTACAACACATATCCCCCTTTAACTTATTTATGGGTAGGTATATGTCCCCCTAAATGGGTAGAGCTTGAATCAGTCTCGAAAATTTCCAGCAAAAAATTGTTTTAAATCTAAATACATAGTAGGCAGACACGCAATGTGATGGTCATAACCTTTAAAAAACTTGAGAACTTGGCATTTGTCACTGGCGTGTTGTCAGCCAGGAGATAATGATGGAGTCACTTCGTGAAGGATCCCAGTTTATTCAGTTTAGAAAATTGACAAGGCACTGAATTAGCATCTGGGTGCTGAGGTTTAATATGTTTTTATTATACCATACCTCTTCAGGATGTTTTCCATATCTAGCATACAGCACTTCCTGCTGCAATCCAGTAAATGCTCCAGTAATCAGTGTGGACAGCAGGATAGCAACTCCAATGCACCAATACACAAATTTTCCTTTCGTCTCATCTACAACCTTTGCTCCTCCAAACATAGCGAGAGCAACTCCAATACTTATGAGCATAGAACCAATGATTGAGGTCCACTTGGGTCTCTTTCTTTTGGCATACCAGGACACAAGCATGCTTGCTGGAGAGGATGCTGACCTGGATGAAGAATTTATAATAACATTTTTCAGTTTGCCAGACTGGTGGTTTATCTCTCTCTAACATTATTTAGTTCTTTTATAACAAAATTCATATACAATAGGGTATTACAGCCTATGTCAAAAAGCTTTTTATATGAATTCGTAAAGTCATAAACACCCATAAAAAATTGGAATAAAATTTTTTGCAAACATATATTATGTAAAAAAAGACTTCAATTTAAATTTCAAAAATCCCCGCGAAAACTCGGTCTCGGCCGTCTTGGCGCTGCCACCATGCTTGTGACGTCACACGCAGTGTAAACAATACATGTCGGTAAAGGAAGAAAGTTATACTCCATTGTTTATTTACACTGCTAATGACGTCACGTCGATAGCTTGCATGGCGTACAGCATTTTTGACATTTGAAAAACAGATTAAAATACCTGAATTTTAAAATTGAAATAATAAATGTATACATTTTTTAGAATAGAAATCACCATTTTTCACTTGCTTTTAACAAAATCTATCAATATTACATAATTCTGGATTTTTCCTTGCATGGTGTGAAATACCCTATTATAAATATTGAATGATACATACCTGATAATCATGTGCAGGGTTGAAGGCACATGCAAAGCATATACAAAATTATTTGCAAAACTTGTGACAAAAAACAAACTTATAAGCAAGAAATATTGCTTCAGGGGAATTTTTGGCACACACTGAAAAGAAAACAAACATGCACTAAATCTCAACTCACACAAAACAAACTTAAGTAAACTTGATAGGTACTTACTATCTTAGATTTCATACGAAAGATTCCTTGTAAAGTTATGAAGAAAAACTGAAGGAAAGTTACAAGATTCGCGCTATCAGGTGCCTTAGCCATCAATATTTCCATCGCAAAAGAATTTAAACAACACCCCACGAAAACCCTTGTTATAATCTCGTAAGAACTCATCTTGAAAACGATTTATCTAAACCTGGGTAAACATCAACATCATCGAATGAAGGGAATTAGTTATTTGTTAATCTTTTAAGTTATATAAACGGCATCATGAACGCAATTTAACGAAAAGTAAGTATTTTAAACAAAAGCAAAAAAACATTTTCTCAACACATAAAAATACAAAAAACAATATTATTATAATTTATTAAAACTCAAACTGAAACTTTTATAAAACTTCTTTTACGTGGGACTTCCGTCAATAATAATGTCAATGTCACAATGACAATGACATTTTTAAATTTATTGCTACTTTATAAAACCAAATCACCACCATTCTTATTATATTTTAAAAAATATTTTGGTTTACTTTACATACAACTAACTAACAATACAACTTAAATTAAAATAACTATAAACGTTGTTCCTATTTGTAGCAAAATCAGGTTTCCTCTCGGAATTTCATATTCTATTGAAGTTTTAAGAAGGGAAGCTCTGCTTTTAACTTAAGATGGGATTTCTAAAATTCATGTTACTTTAATATTCGGAGGATTTATAAGATTGCAACACTAAAATGTATCTTTTTTGTTGATGTTTAAGAATTCATTTTCAATCAGCCTTATTCAAAATCATGCGCAGTCTAGAGATTTTGTAAGAACAAGTAAGCAATATTTCCGAAGAATAGGCACCTAATTATTATGGTTTTTTTTGGAAAGAAATAAAAATAATGTTCTTCGCTTCTAAAATAATTCTCCATGATATGTTTTAAAATTATACACAAGATCTAGAGTTCGTCTGTTTTATATTTTAATTGGTGCTTCCAAAATTGAATTGATTATGAAGTGCACCTATAATAGCCATCTATATAAAAACTCAAAAAGTTATAAGTAATACGTTAAAATTCGTTAAAAGCCATTCTCAGGTTTTGGAAGTCTTAAATTCGATGGATTGGTTTTTTAAATAGTATTTGTTAAATTTATGTTCTAGTTTTTTTCTTTCTGAATAGGCAATAGTCTACTATACCTAATCTTTCTGTAAGTCAATGTGGTCATTAGTCACTGTACAAGGCTTTAAGCTGTTCCAAATTTCTATTTGATCAGCTGGCCTAGTAACTTCTCCACATAAGTACTGCGTAAATTCAACGCTCTGAAGCAGATGACTAAGAAGGGTCATGGGAAGAACGAACATCAGGCTAGACCGAAGGCAGCGTTTATGATAACCAATTTCCAGTATGATCCGTGAAACTTATCTTTTATTGAAAAATTTAAATCTACAGTAAAGTCCACTACACACACATGTCAGATAGTTTTGCAATATTCGCCTATCGCTTTCCCAGTCTCGCTCGTTTCCGTACTCCCACTCGAAGCCATTCATTCATCTATCCGCGCCGCCGCGTTGAACCGAGCGCACGCGTTCTACTTCGCGCCAAAATGTTTCCGAACGATTTCAAACATCGAAATAGCGGTACAAGTTTCGTAAACTGTTCATTTTAGAATTATGTGTATAAAATACAACAGTTAAACAGTGCACTGTGTGATAAGAGAGTGGTGTTTTTAACTCGTTTTTATACTATTGCACGATGCAAACAGTTTTGTTTTATAATGTTACGCTTAGAATGCACAAGTTTGTAGTAACTTTAGAAAAATGTTGACAGGATTTCTAGTGTTTTCCCTCTTAGTATTTCAGACATTCCAATCTGGTAAGTGAGACAAAGATTATTTCGTAATATTAAAATTTTAAACTTATTATTACCTAGGTATAACATAACAGTTACAGGCGTTACAGCATCTCTATCTACCTTCCTTTTTCTTAATTACTTTTTTATGACTACCTACAGTTTTCGTTAATTGGCATTCTCATTTTATAAAACCACTATTTCCTATATCTAACCTTGTGTCTTTATTAAGTAATTGTTAATTTATTGATGGAAGATTATTTGGCATTATTAACAAAATCTTCAAAATTTAAATTTAAACGAAGATAATGTGTTTGTGTAAATAAAGTGTCAATGTTAGTTGCCTACTCAACACGTAGACAAATTTATTATTTCCAATATTTATTTTTCTCGTTAGAGGATTGGTTTTAAACAATCGTACAAACAGTTGAAGTCACGTAATCTATAAATTTGCCAGCAGGTGAGGCCATGTGATCATCAATGTTAATGATTTATTATTTCTACGAATCTAAAGAATGGCAAAAAACAAAATAAAGTTCAAAAGCATCAGAACTTGGTGTGTAACTTATGTTTTATTGAAATAAAATAAAAAATGTCGTTTTGAATATATATGACAGTAACTGATGATAACGTTTTCTTAATGTAAAATTAATTAGCCTACCTAATATTTTTACTTCAAATATTTTTATGTTGATTTCAAAAAGATACTTTTGTATCATTGAATTTAATGATTTTGGCGTTTAAGCGCCATGTGTTATTAGGGTCACAAAAAATATTATAAACTACGGTTTCTGCATGTTTATTATAAACCATATTTTAAATACCAATATAAAATACTGGTCACAACAACTTTTCATTAGAAGTAAACATTGAAATCTGATGATAAACAGTAAAAATCGTACCTAAATGAACCTACTTCAAATCTTAAAGATGCAAACAAAGTTAATGTGCATCGCGTGGCTGAAAACAGACACCGGGTGTTTACGTAATCTTGTAAATTAATATCTACGTAGATATCTCCATGTTTTATGTTCCAGAAAACGCTAGACAAAAGATACAAGAATATCAAGAATGTAAAATGAGACGAGATATACGAAAATATATTATTGATCTTCATGGATTATAATTGTGTATAAATAATAAAGTGCGTAATTGTGTATAAGTAATAAAGCGAATTTCTCGAGTTTACCTATAAAATTAATTAATACCATAATAAAGAATTCGTATTAATGTTACGTTAACGTAACTACTTGAAGGGATTAAAAAAAATTACGAGTGTTGAAGTGGCCACATACTTGTAAGAAATTATATCGTTCAAATGTCTGCTTAATTGCAAATTTTGATCCGATATTGAGCTACGTAAAAATAGCTAAAATATCTAAAAATTAGTGTCTAGAGGCAGGCATCTCAGACTTAAAAGATCCATCGATCAGACTACTAACTTATACTTATATCATTATCAGCGAAATTTAGTAAGTACCCTCTGAAATGGCGAACTGTATAAATTTTAAACTTCGAAGACTTAACAAGATGTCTAACCGTGTTCAAAACACCCAAAACATGCTATGAAAGTTGATAATGCAAGCAAAACATAATCAGTTAAAACAAGTGTTATAAATAAAGCTGTCCATGAAATGTATTGTGTAATTTACAAAACGTTATCAGCATTACTTAGTTACATACAAATTGTCGTTCTAGTGATGTGATGTAACGATAGGTATTGTAATTGGGTGCAAGGCTTTATCTGTTTTGCGTTTTGTAAGTCAATAAGCAATGTAATTAATAAAACTAGCGATTAAAAAAAATATAGTGAAATTGGTGGTAATTTTTGGAGTTTTTTTTTTGAGTTGGGTAATCAGTATAATTATTAGAATAACTATCAAATAACGAACCAAAAACAATGGAATTACCACTAAAATATCAAGACACAAATACCATTTATTTGGGGTAACTGTACTACCTATATTACATCAAGAATGGCAACAATTGAGAGTAGGTACCTACCCATTTTTAAGGATAGGTTAACTTTTTCAGGGCCTGTTATACGAAATTGACGTTAATTTTCATGAACTAACATAGAATCGCTGCTACCATGCGTGCTCTCCTTGAATTATGAATTCAGTTGGCGGCTGGCGCTATAAGAAACGCATCCACTCACAAGTATCACAACTCGACTTCTGCCCTGTTTCATGGTGAATGTTTTGATTAAAGAAAAAACATAATCGATACTCTATATCTAGTTATTAAAAAGAATACATAATGGATATTGAGAATTGGCGGCGTGCCATTACTATGACACTGGATAGTATTTAGTAGGTAATCAACTTATCATTATCTTTTACCATCAACCTGTTAATTAAAGTGTTACCCTAAAGTAAGTAATAAAATCCTACGTGACCAAAAAGCGATTATCAAATAAGTATTTCTATGTAATATGTGCATAGGTTATATACGTCGTGGGCGCCATTTACCACACAGAATAATACAAGTAGTTTTATTTGCTCACAGACCTATCAGATTTAAAATGGCGACTGGATTTAAAGGTCACACATTCATTAGTTCAAAACATTGTGCGTTTTTGTTGTAATTTACATTAATGAGAAAACCAAAACTCGTAAACTGGATTTTTTTATTTCTATGTGATATTTTTTATAGTGAGATTGGATTTTATTGCATTTTTACATTCATAAGCTTTGGACCGTACGTTGCTTAGTATCCGGTATCCACTGATAAAAAATCTGGTACAATTGTTTAAGATCTGCTTTTCCATAAACTTAACAATACATTCATTAAATGGGAAAAGAAACTGGTTTCTGTAGTTACAGATCCTGACTACATCGGAAACCAGAGGGTTCACACAAATTCTAAAATATAATAATAAACAATTCTATTTGTATGATTTTTAAATCCTAATTATCTTAATGGCAACCGCAAAGGCACTTATTGTAACTTAAATCACTCGTGAATACTCGTGTATTTAAATTACTGGCAATAATTACTTTATACTAAGGATATAATAGGCAATTTATACATTGTTTTATAGGTTTGAGACGTGAGGTCGATAGTCCGAACGCGATTACGTAAACACGTTCAAATAAGGCAATTTGTAGTTAGTAAGTGCACTTACTTCATTAGCAAGAGAATACATTCTAAGGGAAGAGTTACGATATATTGATATCGTAACTATTATTATCAATAATTATATTTTAGTATAGGTACTCGGATTAGAATAGAAGTTTATTGTAAGTTATCGAAATTTTAAAGGTCCTTAAAGTTTTAATCCTAAAAGCTGCGAAGCTAACCTTCTAAATAATATGAAAAGTTTGCTTAAATCAGGCCAAAGGTATCAACACCACACAGGTGTTATGCAGTTAGCAACAGAAAATTTTGGTATTTTTGCAATTCTATACTCTGATGATAGACAAACCATTTTGAGCACTAAAGAGTCATGAACGTAGGTACATCACATTTATCTAGAGACTGTTTAGTAATGACTAAAACATGAACAGCTGACATGAAAATAACACTTACAAGACAAGCAATAAAGCAGTTATTGGCAGAATTTAACTCTGCTTAATGTGTGTTGATTTTGGCATGGTTCAGCTTGGTGTTGAAAAAAGTCGAAAGGATTGCCAAAATATTTGTACACAACAAAAGAAGAAACAATATTGTTAGGCCCTCGCCAAGCAGTCTGGCTGACGGAGCTTCATTGTTCGAAACTAATTTAACTTTCCCTTGCCAAAACATTGACCGGGTGATTTGTTTTCTTTTTGTTTAGAATAGGTTTGAAAAGAGTTCTTTTATATGCGGCGTGTTGCTTGTGGATAGGGTTGTTAGTTGTTAGATGTCTTTATTTGGTGTTTATTTATCCATTTTGTCCATGAAAGCCACAATTTTGTGTATGCTTGTGGATATGTTTGTTTTATCAGCTTCCGCGGAAAACGGATGTTGGGATTTTACCAAATTTATTTTGTTATATACTTGCTTGAAATATACAAAAATGTTTAACAATTTTTTTAAACAACATTTAGAAGAATATTGTTTGTTTGAAGTTAAAACCTAATTCTGCAGTTATGTATGTATGTAATACATTGTTTTCTTCAATACTAAAAATATTAAGCTAAAATGCTATTTTTGGTCCTGGCAACCCTACCTGTATATCTACGTACGTTACATCAGCATTCGTCGGCCCTAAGCCAATTAATAGTGAAAGTTCGAGCGCCTCTAGCGCATTCCATTAATTGGATGAACTGATAATGTGATTAGTTTCATGGGACGACCAAATAATACCGTTTAATATCGTTAACATGCCATTAATAACCTTAGTCTCTTTATCATCTTGTTTACACTTTATTGGTGTGGTTAGATTTGATTTTACGAAGTCATTTTAGTGAAATTTGTATGTATTACTGATTGTTATTTGAATGCATCTTTATTCAGTGTTATTGCTTCTTGTTTTATTAAGTTTGTTCTCTATGCATTATTTATTTAAGCGCCTTTATTATTAAAAAAGTTTCGAAAGACAGTGAGTAACTATTTTTAAAAATCAATATATTCCGTACCCCTTGGATGTTCTGTTACCGAAATAGTCTTTAAAGTCCTTCAGGTCCACCTCTGTTTACATTTACAACGAACAATGGAAAAGCATTTTCCATGGCAATGGAAATGGAATCAAAACAATTGTAGTTATTATTTGTTCTGTTTATTCCGTGTCTAAATATCTTTTTGTCGAAACGAACCTTCAAATTACCAGTGGTCTTGAATTAATCTTCGGTTATTATTCCAACCTTCGGTCTTCCCTTTTGTTTGATACGTCATTGGTTATTGGTTTCGAAATTGCCGTATTATTGCATATGGAATTCGTAACGAGTTCTGTTTACTTGTAAATACTCTGGAGGCCTATTGTGTGTTGTTTTTCCAGTCTGTCTCTCATGCATGTTGTAAGGCCGTTTCTTGACTGGGTCTTTTTGTTTTATAGGATGTTAATTTATTACGTCTAGACTTCAGTGTTGCGCAGTGGGGTTTATTTTTTTTTGATTCTTGCAGCTCCTCGGTAGCCATATTCAACCTAAAACAGAAGTGCCAATGAATAGTGAGCGGCCATCCAGGCCACATTATGTTAAGTGGTCGGTGCGGCCTATGGACACCACCATCCAAATACCTCATGGAAGATATTGGTGGTTTGCTTTGAAGACTCAGATGTTCGCCTCAAATAAGGAATCTCCGGCAACCATAGCTCCCCAGACGAAACACAAGTCATGAAAAACATGCTGCTTGAAGAAGTTGAATGACGGAGGAGTTTCTTTGACATATCTGTTCAGCAAAAACCATATAGCTATCTCAATAAAATAATTTTAAACAAAAATGTGAACCGACTTAAAACTAAAAAGTAAGAAATAACTTTACAAACAGACTTCAATAATAAGGTATTTTTGGAGTCTGTGCCCAAGTTCATCCTCAGTTTAAACCTCAAGTAACCTCATTTTTACACATACTCCAAACATATCTTATTAAGTATTGAAGTCTGTTTGTAAAGTTATTTCTCACTTTTAGTTTGAAGACAGTTCACATTGTTTTTTAATTATTTTATGATACAACAGAAAGAAAGTCTCTCTTTCTATTGTACATTATTGTACGGTGCAACCGTACACCAACCGTCAGCGCGTTTTTCGTATAGCACGCGCCGGTCACATTTTCAATTTAGTATGCATTTGGGATACTAACATATCGCGCGCATACTCATAGCAACATCATTATCATACCTACAGTGTACAACAATAAATATTATAAACTTTAACAACATCTTTTTTTTTGACTATCGTATGATGTCGATACTAGCCCGTACAATTATAATAAATGAATAAAATATTACCTAAGTACATATTTACCTACATACTTATTTTTTAGTAAAATATATAAAGTAGTAAGTTTTATAGTAAAACATATCATGATTTCTTCATGACTTTAAAACTCGTCTGCAAAAATGAGGTTACTTGAGGTTTAAACTGAGGATGAACTTGGGCACAGACTCCAAAAATACCTTATTATTGAAGTCTGTTTGTAAAGTTATTTCTTACTTTTTAGTTTTAAGTCGGTTCACATTTTTGTTTAAAATTATTTTATTTAATGCTTTTTAGTTGTCATAGTTTCACTTCCACTCTATTATCTGACTCTGGTATCTTAGTTTTAATGCTTCATCATAGATTGCGGCAACTGGCTACTTAATGGTAACCTTACGGATTACCATTATTAATGTTTAAATATATAATTTGTACAGTTTATTTAAATTAACTTGCTTTAAACACGATTTAATTTTTCCTATTTTATAACGAGTTCCGCTATATCATTAGCATCGAAGGTGGTCAATGTTTATATAGTTCTGCAAAGGTAATGTGACCAACACTAATAATTTATCAACTTGATTCCTTAACTCTTATCCGTTGAGGAGTTCCACTCTGTATCTTCGAAACTCTTCATCAGATCATCACCTACTTAATATCCGTTAAAGAGTTCCACTCTGTATCTCCAAAACTCTTCATCAGATCAACACCAACTTAATATGGGCCCAAATTGAAACTAACATCTTCCGAACTTAAAAGACAAAATTCAAATCTGGTAACAAATGACGGAATGCGGTGATAACAAATATAAAAGAAAAATAGGCAAGTATACTAAAATTCTGAGAAACCGGAGGCCGGAGGTATGGCCGTTCGGAAGTAGGTAACTACTGCATTAGATTCGTTTTCGTAGGTACTTGGGAAAATCGTGGATACCCGTCGCTAGTATTTGTTACTATACATGGCAGAGCTATGCGAAACTTTTACAGTCTAAAAACGCCAGTGGCAACTGGCTTCTCAATGGTAACCTTACGGACACCATAATTATAGTTTAAATGTAATTATAATTTGTATGGTTTATTTAAGTGAACTTTTAAACACGATTTAATTATTCCTATCTTATAACGAGTTCCACTCCATCATCAGATTCGAAGGTGGTCAATGTCTATATAGCTCTGCAAAGGTAATGTGACTAACAATAATATGTTTATTTAAATTAACTTGCTTTAAACACGATTTAATTTTTCCTATTTTATAACGAGTTCCGCTATATCATTAGCATCGAAGGTGGTCAATGTTTATATAGTTCTGCAAAGGTAATGTGACCAACAATAATAATTTATCAACTTGATTCCTTAACTCTTATCCGTTGAGGAGTTCTACTCTGTATCTCAGAAACTCTTCATCAGATCATCACCAACTTAATATAGGACCAAATCCAAAGTAACAGCTCCCAAACCAAAAAAAAAAACAATTCAAATTGGTTACCAAATGACGGAATACGGCGGTCAGAAATATAAAATAAAAACGAGTTCCACTCCATCATCAGACTCGAAGGTGGTCTATGTCTATATAGTTCTGCAAAGGTAATGTGACCAATAATAATATTTTTTTAACCCGGTTCCTTAACTCTTATCCGTTGAAGAGTTCCACTCTGTATCTCCGAAACTCTTCATCAGATCAACACTAACTTAATATGGGACCAAATTCAAAGTAATATCTTTCTAACCAAAAAGAAAAAAATCAAATCGGTTAACAAATGACGGAATGCGGCGATAACAAATATAAAAAAAAAAAAAAAAAAAAAACATACAGACGAATTGAGAACCTCCTCCTTTTTTTGAAGTCGGTTAAAAATGGGAAATCACATATATTTCAATGTGACAAAGACAAGAATATTTATGATCCTTATAATATGGAGTTTTGTGACAACGTCTAGTGTGGTCATATTATGCTTAGCTTTAGCACGTAAGTGTGTACGTTGCTTTGCCAAACCGGCCACACCTGCTCACCTGCGTGTAACAAGTTTTGTAGTATTGTAGATTGTAGCAACATATTTTAACGGTTTGTGTTTTTATTATTTGTGTTTTGCCTGCCTAGCTTCAAACCGACTACAAAAAAGTATGAGGTTGTTTTTTCGTGTGTATACCTATCTTGATTTTACTCTCTAATTTGTACTGGTCTCCATAACGGTAATTGGGTGAATGGTACTTATAAGAAAGAAATTTTTGTGTTACTTCTTCTTGCTTCTGCTTCAGGATTTTTGATATTGGATATATGTAGTTGTCCGTTACACCGGCCTGCATATCATTTTGCTCTTTTTAAAGGATTATCGTATTTGAAAGATGAATAAGCCTACAAAGGTTTAAATGTATCATTCAATGTAAAATGGTTTTAATGGACTGGAAGTCCTTTCATTGACAACTAATTATCTCAATTGACGTGATTCTCAACATCAGCCATACTTGATCTCTTCAATAACATGACATCAGAAATCTTCAATGCCTCTTGATTTTTGTCCAATTGACTCGTGTGAGGTTACGTACACAGGCGTTGATTAATTAAATGATTAGAGATGAGGCGGGAAGGTCGTTTTATTAAAGTTAAATGTCGAAGATTCGAACAACTTTTGTTTTGTCTGTCTTTGACATTATAGACTACAAGCCCATGAACAATGAACCTGTGAAATGAACCCTTGGAAATATGTACGGCGTTCATGGATAAAGTACATATGTATTTCCAAAGGAGGGCTCGAAAGCCAAGGGTCGCAACGCTTATATCTGATCATGGTACAGGTGTACCGCTCAGAAATGACCGCATAGTGCTCAGAGTTATTTTCTGATATAGTAGCAGCCTTCTAAGCGTTATTCACGTTGGTTCATTTCACAGGTAAATTTTGTTCATGGGCTTGTAGTCCATTAGAAGTGGGATCGTCACCTCAAAACAAGCTTATTTCGGCGTATATTGTCCGTTGATTTTCATGGGCCTAGTTTACCATTGTATAGTTCGTTTCATATTTCACTAAGAATTTCGCATACCTAGGTTTTAAACTCGTCGATTTTTTTAAAATTTACTCCTGTCATTGTAAACGTTTGTGCGCGCTTGAAATAGGCTATAATCATGTGGGTCTCAACAAAGTAAGTAGCATACAACAACTAAGTAGCATAATACTGACCGTAATGGCCTCAGCTTTTGAGGTAATTGCCATATAGCAAAAACAATTATTACGCATATTATTCTAAATAATAAACGTCTGTACGGAAGTTTCACGTTTCTTTAGAAACTGTGTCGTATGTGGGTATCTGGGACGGTGTGTTCCCATGAGATGGTTCACAACTTGGCGCCAGTGGGACAGTTAGAGGCTGGGGCCAACCGTTTGATGGCACACTTGGTTTGAATGACACGGATGTTACATCGAGGATGGTCTAGACAGTATCACATTTAGGTTAAGGGAACGATAATTAACGATATCTCAAATTGAGTGTATAAGACGAAGACAATATTCAAAAGAAATTGTTACTAATAAGGACATTGTATTAATAGTATCTAATTGACTTAAAATTTATACAATTGATGTTCAAAAGTAACTAGTGCCAGTCTAGTTACTTTAGTACGTACTTTCAAAAGCATGCGTCCAAAGTATTCCAAAATGTATACACCTTTGATGATTGAGCAGAATCCTGAAACAATAACAGCTTATTTTACTGATTTAGTAAGGTAATACGATGAAGAAGACGTAGAAGAACGTTTAAAAATAGTTAAAACGCAAATCGATGACTAAGAATCGCATAAATGTAAAGAAACCTGCACGGCGGAGGGACGTAAATAAACGTATAATGATCGCCATCGCACTATTAATGGTTTCGATTGTCACTACCAGCGAACTAGCAACAATGGAAGCATCAGACGATGATGGGGTCATTCTCTGGGTTAATATTCTGCAGAGTATGTCACATGCAATTGTCGGTTGGCAGTTGCATTCAATTGAATCACTCGTTTATTGCAAATGTGTTACAATGACGTGTTTATCAATAAGCTTAGTATTTAGGGTGCACTGATTGATTTGTTTACAAGTCTCGCTTGTACTGCAGCAATATATGATCATTGGTTATTGATCTTATAAGGTACGAATATCAGGCCTCATCTTGTTCTCTTTGGAGTCATTTGAGTTACTTTGCTTTTAGAATGCTAATGACAGTCGATGTTTGGCTTGACCGTGTTTTGCTGTTTTTTGTTTTCGCAATGATGTTTATCTTTAGATGACCTTGCATTGTGTTGACAAAATACACAAATTTCGTATGCATTCATGTCGCTGTTTTCATGCTCTTCGTGGGATCGTCCAAAAGAGACTAGGCATTAATTTACCAAATCGTTATGCTCATTATCTTGGATAATTTTCATTCTACTACACGTAGACGATATACGATAAAGTATTAACTACGACACATTTGAATAAGTTAATTAACTTGCGACGCTAATCGTCTATTGACGAGAGCTAAGATTGATTTATAGTGCTTTTCATCCGATGTTTGTAAAGGCGTGTGCTGCCCTGAGTCATCTTTGACGTGTTTTGCATGTATTAAGTTTATGCAGACAGATAGGACGTGCAAATACCACTTGGAACGACTCAACAGACAGGTCTATTGACATTAGATGATAAACAGGAATGTGCTGAAAATAAACCAAAGAAGTTGAGAAACCACTTATAAAATACTCATATTCATGAGATCATTAATAAGCTAGCAAGCATAACTAATCAGTTGAGCAAAGGATGTAATAACGCTCCAACAAAATGTTTTAATAAAATTACAGATTCCTAAATGTGTTTTTGTGATTGAATTTCAATGTAACGTCCCACCTTGAAGCAAAACGCTTGCTGAATTATCATCAGCTGCTACATGATTAAGTCGAAGGTTTTATTGCGCATCCTGCAGTTAGTTTCGCAAATGCCACTTTATGCGTCTTTTAGTACTTTTGTTACAAAATAGCACAAAACATGTTACAACTACTTTTGTGACAATATGTTTTTTATCGAGAGAGAAAAGAGGGATCGTGGTCCGTGTGTGTATTAAATTCTCGATTTGATTAATACAGATTTTATGAAGAGAGTTAAAGAAATGTCTGTTTTCTAAGAAGAGTGGCAAACGAAGAAATGATAGACAGTTATAGAATCACAAACAAGAATATAAAACAAAAGGTTAATATGAATGAAAGTTGACAGCAGCTACCTGCAATAGTAAAAGCAATAAAAGAGAGGAAATCGTTCAACTTCAAATCAATGATGCAGACGTCGCCAGGAGGACGTGTTTGCGCCAACGCCAAGCAACGCTTTCTGTTTACTAAGACACGGATGCCTTACGCAAAGACAATCTATAAATAGAATAGGGTTCAACGTAATCTGCTTAAGGTGCAGTTAGCCAAGATTGGAAAACAAATTGCCGTAAGCCGTAATCTGTCCAGCAACAGGACAACCTTTCTCTCGTTGTAGGGAAAAAGTAAAAATTGCGAGACTCGCTTGTTTATTTTAAGTATATTCTCTCTACATAAAATGATTCTCTCTCCTGGCTTATAGCCGCATCTTATTTGAGGTCAGCCCACCTCGTACGCTTACACCACAACAATCTATCTTGAGTTGTAGAAGTATTTAATTAATTTCGTAATTAATTCGTTTTATAATTTATCAACTACATGAGTAGTATTGAGTAGGCACTTCAAAGTGGGTCTAATAATGGTTACAATATCTTCAACACCACACTTTCCAGAGAAAACGTCATTCACATCGTGGAAAGTCAGGAAATTGATGTACTGATCGAGAATACAAGACATCATAATCATAATGATTAAAAAACTTTTCTTAAGGGTTTAGCTAAAGTCATTGGTGAACCGAAGAGGATTGTAGTAACTTGTCTGAGTATATTACATATATGAATGTATACTACCATCTTTGAGGACCGTGATGCTGATGGTAGATCTGTTTCGCCAGTCACTTTCTCAAACGAAATAAAAAAACTTGCTTCAAAACGTATTATCATAGATGCGGTAGTAATTCTTCCTCCTTTTCGTTCAGTAGGTACCTACTACTACTGAAGCACGGAGAGTAATAATTAAAATAGGTTTAGGTACAATTAATAACTTCTTAGTTGTAATATATTCTACGGTTTTATCACAAATTTGCTAGAGTTTTCGACCGGATTCCAACCCAGCCGCGACCGGTGTGACGACTGTCATTTTAGAAAATTTGCTAACAGCTTGCAATGAATAAATTAGGATCTAGTTTGCAGGTACTAGGCAGACTTGCGATCTTTATGGAGTTCTTGATTGGTGCAACTATTTTTGCAACTATATTTAGTGTTGTTTGTGTTTAAACAGAAATAGCTGCGGAAATGAGGCCAGCTATTTTGGGCTTATGGCTAGCCCATTAAAGGGCATTTAGTTTAAACGCCAGTTGATTGCTCTCACTCATGTTACACGCTTTACCTAATACGTGTTACGTAGGTGCTTGTAGCTGATTTAATACCTAATTTGTCTCCAGTAGTGTGACATGAGTGTGAATCATTTTGTTTATACAAGATTGTATCTTCTCATTAGCTTTGGATTTTGTTTTAGATTCAATTCATTAATTGATTTTCTCATTGAAATATAGAAAGATTTGGTAAGGGTCCTTCAAAAACGTAAAAGATAAGCTTTTAGCCAATATATTTGTTATTTTAATAAAATACAATAATATGATTGATATATAATTAAACGCACCGAATGCGCATTATCATTCAGCAAATTTTATTATTACACGCGAGTTTCAAAGATAAAAAACGTTTTAATTTTTTCGAAACTCATTGAACACAATACTTTTGATACGTCTGTACGTCTGATAAATCTATAAAGTTGCTTGACACATTGTCTAACTCTACTTTCAGGAGTCACCAAGTACATCCGGCAATTGTCATTCCTTCACTATTATGCGCTAAATAAACTTCCTTTCATTAACATTTTCTTATTAATATAATGATTCACTATTTGTGTTATTTAATTGTAATGTATGCATTAACATTGTATTGTATTTGAATAAGGCTTCCTTTTTATTCTTCTTCATTACACTTTATTCAATTTTCTGTTACTAAACTAACGTAAGTTTAGGTAGTAAAGGATAGGTTAAATTTTAATAAACAAAGGTGATTGCCAAGTTTCCCTAACAATAGCCTTAAGTGAAACATAAGAACCTACTCGTGTATTATAATAATGTTTATGACGTCATTTCTTAGAAACCTAGATGTATAATAATGACTAGTTTGTAGCACTTAACGAGGACGTGTAAAAGCATATCAATTGCTGAAAGACATGAATTTTTAAATAAAGAAACATAATGCTTCATAGGTAGTTCACAAAAATATAAATTCCGTCTCACACCACATCTTAGTCACTGCGCCATGCAAAATTTAGGCATGCACCAATGACTTAAAAATAAGGTGACAATATGCCGTTTATAAATTAAGTAGCACCTGTTGTAACGGCGAATGAAAACATCGTAATAGAAACTGCATGCTTTATTCTTCATAAAGTTCTCAAAGGCTTGTGAAGTCCACCGCATTAGGCCTGAGTAGTGGACGACAGCCTACATCACTCTCATTTTGAGACAAGACCTGGCCTGCAACTGGTCACTAATTTCTCAAAGGCGTATGAAGTACACCAAGCAGCATTAGGCCAGCGTAGTGGACGGCGTCCTACATCCTTGTTATTGTGACAAAAGACCCGGCCCAGCACAGGCTCACTAATGAGTTACCGACGTACACATTGTAACCAACTTCATTGTTCCAGGGCGCAGCTCCAGTCTCCTATGCGGGCGTACAAAAGAAGTAGAAGTAGGGGGAAACGTCGGCGCGGGCGCAGCGCTCGCGTTGGCGCTGGTCCGTCCCCCCTCTTCCCCCACCAACGCCCCCTGCCAACTGCGGCTCACCGCGCCGGACGCCGCTGCCTTCACTGTGCGACTTATTGATGTTAAGGTAAGGTCGGACAGATCATTCTGGAACAATGCTGCTAGAACGACGCCTTTAGACGTTTTACTCTAGAGTGTGGCTTGAGAAATGTGACAAAGTTACTATTACTTTCGTAAAGTCCCTGCAACTGTCGTGCAGGGACTCCCTCAAAGGGCAACTGTCGTATGGACTCTTTCGGGAGCATCCTTATTTTAATGGCATCGGATACCGTGCATTCAATAATGTATGATTTCCTAGCAATTATTTGAAATTACTGGAAATTTACAGATAAATGGCTGCAAACAATCCGCGCGTTAATCTCAGTATCTGTCGATTTCGTGCACAGATAACCCTCGATTTTACGTAAGCAGGTGTAATTACTATCCGGTTTCCGCGCATCCAACACTTGTGCGAATAGCTTATAACGTAAGCAAATATTTGAACAGTTTCAACGTCACAATGCCAATAACGAGTTTCGTGACTGCTCTTAAACGGGCTTTTAGTAGGAAAATTAGTAGAAGATGTCAGAATTTAACTTCCTGCAATCGATTTTTAAATTTGCAGAACACGTCTGGTAACATTCAGAGTGTCTACTTTATCCTGTTCAGATTTGAGAAGCTTAATCAAATCAAAATAAAATCTGTGAAGAAGTTTTACAACTTCTTCACGGCTTATGAGTAAGTGTAGAGCTTACCTCTACACTTACTCATAAGGAGGAAGCAGTAGACGTTAAAACTTATTGCTAAAGATAAATATTAGCACGTGTCCAGTTCCTAGGTATTAGAATCATAATTGACTTGCAAGAAAAATACTGATACCTTGAACTGACATGAAAAAATACAAGGAAATTGACTCTTGCGACCATATTTGGGTTTTTAAGCAAAAAACGCAAAAGCAGAATATGCGTTACACTCCTATTTAAAATTGAATAACACAACCCATAAGCATACATTCAAACATTTCATCAGAATAGACTTTAACGTATCGTCACCTCGTTTACATAAGCCATCCGAACGAAACCTGTTTGCCACCAGGAAACGCCATTAAAATCACATAACCGACGAACAGACGAGCAAACAAGCATAGACAATAGGCAAACAATGTACTTACTGATGTGGTCTGTTAGACATGCTCGATTTATTGTTGCTGGGCACCACAGATGACCATATCGTTACCTAGATGTGTTCTGTAGTGATTCTTGTTTGTTGTTGCTTTGTTGCAATACCGTGATACCACGGTATTGCAACTACTACCTACTACCCTACTTACTTTATTTCTGTACTCGTTGTTGGTACTCATTGTTCCTACATGTAGCAAAAAATTTTTTATTGGTCATTTTTATTATCATTTAGGTACATAATAATTATATTAGCAGCAACGGATTGGTAACAATTTGGATCTTAGTACCGAAGTTATTTGAATCTTCGTCGTTCTCACATACATTTTTATTATTTATACTTGTTGACGTTTTAGGGCTTATCGGCGTTGCATATAATTTAATTACATGAACTAAAAATACAGTTGTACAGACGAAAACAGAAAGTTACGACTAGACGTTTGTGAACATAGCTGAATCCATAGAAAATCTAACAAACAAAGTCAAAACAATAACACTTCTGTGCGTGTTAACGAACAACCCGGCGTGAGCCAACACGCTAGGTTACATAATACGAGTAGCATTATGTTATTTAATTTATTCAACACTGTATACTATTATTGGAAATATGCCGTGTCTTAATCGTACAACAGCTGATTAAATGAAAGCACAATAAAGGAAAGGAAGAAGAAAGAACCTAAAAAATGAAACCAGATTGAGGTTGTTCACTCTATATCCGCTTTTGGTCTATATTGGGTCACTTACGGTGGGGTAAGTGAGTGTCGTCATTAAAATACATGACTGTATTGAGGAATGGAGTATACATTCGTTTTACATTTTTTAACAAGGACTTCTTAAAATTGTAGATTGAGTTATGTAACTCATCCAGTTTCACCAATGTAATCAAAATTGGCATTAACTTTAAATGCGTCATCAAATACACATAAAAGAGTCCGGTTAAACTTTTTCTTCTTAAGTAAAATTAGTTAGGGGAGCCTGACAAGATTCAAAAGGTGGTACTCAGTACATCAGTGGTTTACTGCCACTGATATGAATATTTCGTCAATGTCTCCATTTTGCTCAATATTGAAATTTTGTTTTCATTAAATACTGATGTTTGACTAGGGTTTGGAAATAATTTAATGTTTGGTGTTGTGTTCAAGAAATGACTAATCCATTCCACGTGATGAATTCGTGAAATCCAACCTTCTTGGGTAAAGATCGTAAGCTAAGGTCAATATAATTAAGTACCTACGTAATCTTATTAGGTATTACTTTACGTTTACGAACCATCCGAAAGAACATCATTAAGTTTAGTGCAAAAGGTATAAAAGAGCTTGTAGTTAGTTTACTGGTCGTATTCACTTTGGTTTTACGATGGGGTCTATGAAATTACTAACACCATCTAAAGTACCTAACACTATTGTTTCATGATACTTTGTATACTCTTCATGCATGATTACGGATCATGAATCATGCAATAGCCATTTTGTCAAAATATTTTGCAAAAAATGATCCTAGATTCTATGTGACCTGATTTTATTTGATGGGTATTTTAGTCAATACCAGTGGCTGTACTCCTTAGTCCTGCAGTTTTCGATAAAATGGCCTTTGGTATTTTTACGAATTATTTTATACAGTCATAATGTTTGGCAAAACCGCAACTGAATTGCAAAATGTCAGTTTCTTTTAACTTTTGCACCGACAAACAGCAAGGTTTATGGTTTTTAGCACCTACGACCTTATTCATTATCATGCAAGTATCAAGACCTTTAATTAACGACTCGTGATTAAGGGGTTCGGAATATTTGGCAGCTGGTCGTCATTGACTTTCCCTGTTCACATCATAAAGATAAGAGCAGCAAATGTTTCGAAATGATATTCATCATTGTCATTTTACTCGTACATCTGTGATACGTACGCGTATAGTCGCAAAAAAACCATACGCAATTTTATGGTCTTTACGTAAAGTTGGAAATAACCAACACAAGGTACATTTATGAAGTACATAAATGGAACAAGTCATTGAGTCGATATAAGAAAAAATAGATGCCCGACAGTAATTATTAGACGAAGTCATAGAAAAGTAAGTATTCCTTTTTTAATGTGCTGACAATCATAAACATACTACTAAACTAAGACTAAGCTGTTAGTTTGATAATAATTCAATCCACAATACCAACAACCTGAGGCCAGTAGTATACACCACTATCAAATTGACTCATAGCAGCTAAGCTAAGCCGAAGCTAATCAAATTATACACTTTGTGCTGTTTTCATTAATTTTGTGCGTGTATATTCGAACGTGTCGTGCAGGTCGAGATGCTTATTTTTATTTCTTACTACTTTTGATGTAATTTCATGTTATGATTACATTACGCTGAACGAATCCTAGTTTAGTATAGCTAATTCTAGTAGGTGTTAGTATTCTGAATCAACAATACGTTACGGCCTTATATTCAGACATTTTTGATTTTAAATATGGAAATGGTCATGAGAATGCCAACCTTTATCTCGCATCAACTGCAGCTCTGATTATTACACTTCGTGTTTTCCAAATTCAAAATTGGGAATGTCAGCAACTTAGCATTACACTTCACATTAAAATATGTCCAAACATCTTCGATGCTTCTCCATAATATATAGTTTTTTATTATTCCTCGCTCTGATTGTTTTACGGGTCAAGATTATCCAAATGTTTCGTTATAGGAATATCAGAGTTCATCTCGAAATTTTCCATTACCAAATTTTGTTGATAATTTTTCGACATTTGGATGTCGACATGATGGATATTTATCAAGCACTTATATCAAAATCGAAAATTAAAACGAACATTTTGATTATTTTAGACATTCACTATAGCTGTTATATCGTGCGATGGCATTCATGAAATATAACTCTACCTGTAGGTAGTATTTACTAAAGATGGCCATCGGTAAGTGACCTTTTCAAGGGTGAAATACGATCCACCCAGCAAGGTTGTCGCCCTTGGACTTCGCCTTGGCTAGACCGAACAAAACCCATGGAGGCTTCTCACCGCAATTGTGAAATCTTGTAACCGGAGACCGTTGGTCACTTGGTCAATGAATACAATAAGAGTAAAGTGAGACAAGACCAGAAGAAACTTGCTGAATAGTACCAAAGTAAAGGACTTAAAATCAAAAAGGAATTTAAATTCGTTAATGATATTTAAACTAATGACCATGGAAGGTGGACAAGGACAATAATGGGGACAAGAATAGATAGTATTTAAGGCAAGTAGTAAATATCCACACAAGAGATTATTAATTATTCATTATTGAAATCAGAAATAGCAATGCGATTGGTATTTAACTTGATTGCGAAACACAGAGGTTCTTCTATTATAAAATCATCTTAAAATGGCTTGTTAAATATAGCAAATAATTAATAATAATAGACAATCTTATGATAGATTCTATATTAATCTATGAATCAGATACGTACTAGTAGCTGTATGAGATGATACGGTAAATACGGTAAAACTAGGACATAAAATTGGTTTATTGTGAAGCCCATCAGTACCTGGCACACACTTGCCATATATAATAATAAATATACTAAAAATATAAGGAAGCATTGATAATAATTACATTTAATTCATTCCTACAGAACGGTGAAGGAATTTACAAGTACCTTACAAATAAATGTTTCTCATTTACAAATTAAAAATTTGAAGATTATGCAATAATTTATCTTTTCGCCAATTTCTTGTCATTTGAGTATTTTCCTATGTCGATACGGTGACCACAATCCTCTGATCCAAAATGCGTTGTTTGAGGTCTTTCAAACATTTAGAAACTGCATAGTTGACCTGCGAAATACGAAAGTGAGCATGAAGTTCTGATAAACAATAAGATCATTACTAGTATCATCTATGTATGTAAGTATATCAGGTCATTAACACACCTTAATGTAGGTCTTGATATTTACAATCTAGATGTGCCTCTTTAGATGCTTGCAGGTTTCTTTATTATTGCTCAGTGGACATCCCCAATTACCCACTCATTACCTGCTAAATCCTTATGGAGTTTCTCTTCCGCTTAGTTGTAGGAAAGGGACCACGATCGTTCTTTGTAGTTTTGTATCGTTGATCTCTTATGAGATCTCTATGCGTGAAACCTTGCTTATTATAACGTTCTGTAGTAACGTTTTTGTCTGTGTTTGCTCGTAACAAAATAAAAACATCAATCGGAGGTTTAATCAAAATCCCGAAGCCATTTTCTTCCGTACGGTTTCGATATTGATCACGCCACGGCGCGTGGCAACGAGACATTACGTATTGATGTCTTTATTCACTCGCGGAAAAGCTTACATAATGACGAAGATGAACAAGTAAGAGAAAACTAATTTAGTCCGTGAGTCTTTATACTTTTATGATGAAGATGTAAGGTTATAGAAAGACAGGAAGTCTGGAGCTTCTTATATCTTCTTACAATGTCGTCGGTTTATTGTTCAGCAAGTATCTTTTTTTGAATCTGAATTCAAAATCTTAATCGGTGCTTGCGTCAGTTGCACAAGCTACATCAATAGTTTTGATACTGTTGTTATTTTTTTATTTTTTAGCCTCCTCGCCTACTCGTTGTAATAGTTCTTTTTCTAAAGCGTGCCACTGACTCCGCTTTTCTCGTGATCTTAACCTACTGCTGAAAGCTATGTTAACTGAAGCAAACTTTCAAATTAACCCATATATACTATAAGAGTTTAAATTACCTAAACGATCATTACGACGAGATTGAAAATTTGATTGATGCATCGGGAATCAGTCGATTCGCTTTTACAAAGTCATATAGCCATTGTTGACTTTCGTGATTGCTAAGTAGATCACACTTGTAGCATGTAGTTGATAATACTCTTGTCTTGTCATTTAGCGGTCGTAGTGACCTGTGCAGGTCTAGCCTGGCGATAAAAGGATAAAGAAATACGTCTTTCTTCGTCGTAAAAGAGGGCAGCAGATTATGTTTACATCAACGGGAAATTTATTATTACAATACGATAGCAAAAAACAATAAGCAAGTCCCTATTTGAATTTTGATTTTGAATATTCGTCGATGACGAAAATTCTGAAACATAACATACAAAAACATGATATATTATGGTTAAACCATAATACGGATTATGCGCCCATTAAGTTTTTATGGCTAATTTAACAGTTTTCGTTATAGATACGTTGGTCAAATAAAGCAAGCTATGGATCATAACGAACGCTCTAAACAGACTTGTTACAAAGTCCAATTTTGCATAATATACCTTAAGGCGAAAACAAAGCAAGGCCACAGGCTACTCTGTAAGGTGCGGCAGGAAAAAATAAATTGACAAGATAATTATTAGCTTCAGGGTTGCAGATGGGGAGATCCGGATTTTATGCGCCATAACAATTTCGCCGTAGATTTCAATCAAGTATCAACATAATTATCTAACAGACAATAAAACGTGACTCATCAAGCATGAACCGTTTAATCTGAAAACAAAACAGCCATTAAGGCATTTGAAAAGCATAATACTGACAAACACGTTATTGAGAGGAACAAAGACATACAACCCGTAAAAATTGACAAAAGAGAAGAACAAAGAAACAACCTTACAAAGAGAGAAGGAAAAATCTCAGTGTATCAAAAGGCTTTCAAGGACAACATCGCCCAGCATGGCGTCATTAGCGGCCATTAGACTGGTTCCTCTAATTGAGTAGGTGTCACGATTTGTTCGGCTGTTGGAAAGGCGAGAACGCAATATCTACGCGTGCATTGAGAATTAATTTTCCCGGTTTAATAAGTTACTGAGTTTCTTCACGGATTGTGGGTTTTCGGATTTAAAATAAATAAACAAATAACCATCGAGGTCGTACGCCACCTGATGTTTCCTTAAACAGGAACAAAACGTTTTCTGAAGTTTTAAGCAGATAATATGTTGTTCATGTTAATTATGCTGTAGTAGATAACTTCAGGATATTTCTATATGTTCTTATAACTAAATACTTCAATACAATTCGAGGCTTACTTTACAAATTGCAGACAGAAACTGAATTTTAATGAAATTAAATAATACAAACTACATGGACAATGATCCAGGTGTATGATTAAACTTTGAATACATTATTGTAACCCTGAACATAGCCATATCTACTCTACAAATCTGCTGCAGTGAATTGGGTCAGATGGGGGAACTTTTATTTCGATGACCTTCCATGTTTTTTCCTTATTTATTGCCGTTTTAATTTTCTTTCTAAATAATTTGTAGCTTTTGTCGGTTTCCGTGAAACCAACCAATTAATACATCGGATGCGTCAGGCTGACGATTTCCAATAAAAACATTTTTTGTACCTTATACATGTCTATTAAGATCTTACTTCGCGGTGGTGCAATTATTTTTTGAACGTCATCCGGTTTCTCGGTATGACTGTGGTTGCAGTAGTTTGTAGTGTTCTTTATTCATGACATAATTAATTGCTCAGGGAGGTGTACAGTTCAAAGAATCTTAAACGTCTAACGTCATCAATGATTCCAGGAATAAAGCCTTAAAAATTTAAATTCTAAATGTACCTTCTGTGAACCCTTAACTTAAACATAATCTACAACAGAAACTCCAAAAGCTCTGATAAATATAGCACCTAATTAGTTATATTATTAATCAATACTTGTGAAGTATGAACACTGATGATCAGTTCATTTTTACTATTTACTCTTACAATCTATCATAATAAAACTTAAGATTGCTGATACATTGTTGTCTTTTTTCCGGCTTAATAAATATGCTTTATCCTATTGAGTGTTCGATACTGATAAATGATTTGGCAGAATTTGATGTTTACCAAAGAGAGTTGGCAGACACTTTCATTTCATCGGCTCTTGTATTAACTTGCATACAAGCGTTCTCTTTTGACCTAGTACATTCAATAATTTTACTTTACATTAGATGTTTAATTGCTTTAACTACAGTACATTTCAACTCAAGAAGGAAAAACTGAAGTTAATTACAGTTCAAGTTATGTTCTACGATCGATAGTACAGTTTTCTAATTTAACCTTGCTAAACATAAAAGACGAAAATCTAGAAATATTTTTCATGAGAGTTTGTTTATTCTACAGTACTACAGTACATTTCAACTCAAGAAGGAAAAACTGAAGTTAATTACAGTTCAAGTTATGTTCTACGATCGATAGTACAGTTTTCTAATTTAACCTTGCTAAACATAAAAGACGAAAATCTAGAAATATTTTTCATGAGAGTTTGTTTAGGATAAATATTTAAATCATTCAGCATAAAAGATTGTTCATGTGAATAGCACGATTAAATTTATGCAAGAGGTTAGAGATCTAATGACCCAACCTCCAACAACGATTGTATACCATTACCATAAGTTCAATAAGAAGAAGGGATCAAAATAAAGAAGTCTTCGAGATTCTCGCAACAGACTTAGAAAACATTAAATCTAAAAACGATCTATGTCTAAAATTGGATATCTCTGTTGAAACGGCCGAGAAGGCTGTAGAACTTGACGTGGACCCGCCCTACAGGTTCCAAGGTCCAAAAATAGCTTGCCTCCGCGAGTAACGGTGGGCACGAGCAGAAATACACGTACACATTTCTCTTATGCCTGACAACGTAATTTGCACCTTAAATGGTGCTTTTACATCAGCTTTTACAATGCCATCAGCTTCTGTAAAAAGTGGATTGCTCAAGGAATTGCGATTGGTCCCATAATCTTGTTTTATAATTGTTACATGTTTGATTTGATATGAGATCAGTCTTGTAGAAGCATCGTTAATTATTTTCTAGATTCTTTATAGATTTTTCAAACATATTTTTTTTACTATTGTAACACCTACAGCAAAGATAATTACAGTTTTTTTAAGTTGATTTATGTTCTCGGACAAAACTATTTGGAGTTACTTCGTTATTTGTATAACTAATTGTTTAATCTATCAAGTTACTTTTTCTTACATACTGGAGCATTTCACAATATTGAAAAAAATACCATTGAGCGTAAGTAAAAACCAAAATTTGCATAAAATAGCAAATGAGTCAGAATTACCGGCAAAGATAAGCAGCAAGGACATCCTGAGAGCATTGCAACATTCATTTCGACGAAGCCATTTATACTGTTTGAACTGTTTTAAGAAACGCTGATGAGCCAGCAGAGATGCGACCTCAAAAATACTACAAGGAAAAAAACATTACCATAGAAACCTTCGTATATGAGGTTAGTTTGGTCAATTTGTAAAAGAAGTGAAATGGAAAAAGACTTGTTCAAATATTGGTACAAAGATGTTCCAAAAAATTAAGGCAACCAATATGTACATTTCTAGAAAGGCAGACATTTATAATCATTTTATCTTTTTTATCTTTTCATTTATCAAACAGCAATTTAACAAATAGAATTAAATTTTGAGGGTAAAGAAAGCTTAAGGGTTTTTTCTACTGAAAACTACAATTTTTAACTTCATGAAAATTTTGTTCAATTTTACAAAATCCGCTTTTATTGATTGGTTCAAAACATTTCTCATTTGAATTATTATCATTATTGCGATCATCTCGCACCGTTGGTGTTGTAAATAGGATATCTTCGTCCTCACTCAAATGTGGTCAATAGCACCCATCTTCGCATTTCCGTTACACCCTTTCACTTGTGACTCACTTCGCATTGTTTCATTCTCAACACCGAGTACGTTACCACTTACCAGTACGCCTGGTTGAACACCCTCTTGGTCTGTTATGGCACAAAGGGTTCCTATCTGATGTTAGTATCGCGAAAGTCATACTGTCGTCGTTTTATTCATATGAATGTAATTGCTATTAATTTTTAACTCTTATAACATTTCCGGCGATAAAAAATTTATTCGGTCAAGTCCGTATTTAACAGTTGGAACATTTAGGTTACTTTCTCGTCATTTGTTTTATTGTCTGTTTGTATACAGCCATTTGCTTGGTATTAATTATCACATACTTTCATAAACGTTCTATATATTGCTTAGTAACATTTACCTAGATTGTTAATCTCCTTATAAATAAAAAGTATCTTTGAAGTGGAACGAACTTCCTTGTCCCCTATTTATTTTTGAAAAGTCAAGTTTTTTGATCTCGTTTGACATATTTACGCTATTTAGATAAATTTTATCAGTTCTTAATGTACCTATTTAGTGCAGAAACGATTGCAAATGTAAACATTCTATATTTTATCTAAAAATTACGTCTGACCTTTTTAGTTTTATTATAAACATGATGAAAGTGCGAATCAAGTTCAAGTTTCTTCGTATTTCTTTTATCCGCATTTACAGATTCCACAAGGTGAAGACAGTCATAAGTATCCTTAAACATTTCTGTGCACGTCTTTGATAGATTATATAAAAGTTATAAAACAGTTCCCATTATGTTACAAGGCATTTTTTCATTCTGATCATGTCCTACTCGTATCAGCACACTTTTATATGTATTCAGGTCATGTCCAATTACATGGTTGTTACATAAGTATAGCGAGACCTATAATTGTACAACAATGTCATCTGAGACCTTTGTCTGATACCGAAACGTGCATGCGAATGTGGTCATTAAAGCTTATCTCTTAAGATGACAATAGCGTGAAAGTGTAATAGGATAATGACCAGGCCTTCGTTGGTACGCGCGACAAGCATACAATCAAGCCACATAGAGATACTAACAACGGTAAGTAGTAAGTATGACGACCGCAAATCACAGTAAACAGAGACAGAGAAATAACTAACGTATATACAGAGTTAATTGGCACTATCGTTTGAAGTGAATTATGCATAGTAACCCACTTGTTGGTGACCTATTATAGAGATAAGTTCGTCCCACTTCCTTATAGCGATACACCTATCTAGAAAATCAATGTTTTCAAAGACTGCTGTGTTGAAAATGATCTTAGAAGTTTATAATGAGCTTGCAGGCTACTCTTTACTTATATAATTAATATTTTCCGTCCTTGTCCTCATTCTTCTCGACTATAATCATAATAATATAACATCAATTACGTGTCATGAAACAATTTTAGTTACACGATGTAGCGTATTTTTTTACGGTAACAAATTGCTGTCCTGATGGGTAATTTCCTTCTCTTATCTGTAATCAATTTAATTTAATGACATAATAGATACGGGTACTCTCGAGAGTGTCATTAGGTATAATCGTACATACTATAGGCCGTCCGCTTAAGCGTAAGCTCCACACATCTTCCATGATGTGCGGAGTTCCCCGTTCCTCTCCCGGGGAACAAAACTGACAAATATTTTAACAATCATGTGCAGTGAGCACAAATGATTAGTGGCAGGAATATACACTTTCTGCCAATATGAAGCAGTCTAAGAACACCCGCTAGACCAATAGACGACGTATACTGACAAACGAACCAATTGCGTGAACCAACAGCGCAGTCAAATCGACCAATGAAGATTGTGCTCACGACTGGTGTCGACTACTCTAAGACACGGAATAAAACAAAACGCGCGAGTGACTGACGCCGGCGGCTGACATTAGACTAGCTCATTGGTCAGTTTCGTTCCATAGGAGAGTCGCGCTTACGGCAATCTACCATTAGCAGTATTATTGTAGCGTCCTCGTGGGAACCGACAGGCTATCGTGACCCTGATATTGAATGCGTCTATGTAGAATGTAGGTAGTTCAATTATCATGTATGTCTTCATAAAAACAAGTTTATTACAACAATCTTAATTAGGTTGTCGTCTGTTATTTATAGTGTCATCGGTTATTTTTAGTTCATAAACACTTTATTTACACTCAAGCTTATCAAGCAGGCTGTATAGATTCTGCGGGTAGGAGTTAGGACTATCTAATTCTAGCAACACGTCGCTAAAAATTCAATACTAATAAATAATTCAACTGGTGAGAACCTTACGGTTAATAAGGAAGAAACAGGCTGAAACGGCACTTTAATTAGTATTGGTATAAGTAAAGTAATTCTTCTAGTCCATAAGGATGCACTGCGACGGGCGAAAGACGAAGGTTTGAGGCATTCAGTACCAAATTATTTGTGCCTTTTTCAAAACAAATGAGACATATCTTCTGATACGCTCCATGACCGCTTTCCTTTGAATGTGAGTCTTATTGTTGCTTAATTGACAAAGCTTTGTATGCTATGCTCTCCATTATTATATCATACGCATACAAATGCGTGACCCATTCTCCCCTTGCATCATTTTGACTTTGTTTCTTGTATGAATGAATAGCACATGGTGCAAATTAGTTCTTATTACTATGCGATAAGGTGCAAGTGCAACAATGGTCTAGTTGGGTGTAAGATAAGACGCGTTCTACATGACTCATTTGTTGCAACAAACGTGGTTGTACTTACCTGCACAATGCAAGACTATGTTGCTATACAAACGTCATGGAAATAACCTGTATCAACGGTGTGGAGTCCACTCCATACTCCAGTGTCACTGCATCAGTTGAGGGCACTTGGGGGAATAAAGCAACAGCAATAAGCATTATATGAGTGAGATCCTGTGTCTTCTCTTGAAATCGCTCTATATTTTTTGAAGCCTTTGTTCTCTACTTCTTTCGTCACTTCATAGGTAGTTACTTTAAGATTTTCATCAATTTTCAACAACATGATGACATAGGCAGATGAATGTGTAAACACAAGCGAGGACATTACCTGATATATTTATGAGTGATGTCATGTTCAAACATTTTGATGGAGATCCAATGCATACAAAATTTATCAATTGCTTCTAGTTATAGAAACACTAACTGTTTTAATTTATTTTTCAGGTATGTAGACCACAGCTGAAAACGTAAGAATGATACTTTAACTAACACTTTAGGAAGTATAAGAAGGGCAAAAATCTTAAAAAAGAGCAATGTGGCAAATTTTAAATAACATCAATGGTTAATTATGACTACCGCATCAATTGCACAAAAGTGTTACTTCAATCCGCAAAGAATTTTATATTGTTTTGTCAATGTAAAATTCTGTAAGCAAGAAATCATATTTACATCATATCTTCACAGTACCCACTACTTATGCTTTGGTACGAGTATGTACCTACTACTATGTACCACTCAACCTCTACTGTCATCTCGTGTAAGAGTACCCAAAATTACATCATAAAGAGAAAGTGGCACTTATCTTCACGTTTAAAAATTTATTATGCTTTGCTAGTTATAACCAAATGTCGCCTTAGATCAGCAGCTAAATCGCCAATGTAACTTTAAATATAGATAACCTACGAAATGGAAAGGTTATCGTTCAGTAAGTTTAAGTGAAGTCGTGACATGGTATTTTTATTTAGGTAAATCACACTTACATCTACTTATAAACACAGATTTTTGCAACGTTGCTTGAGTGGTATTATTCACTTTCGAAATGGTTGATATGAAGGTTTCACTTTTTAATTTGGAGCTATATGATTCGTTGAAAATTTCGGTCAAGTATCAAATTAAGAGCTTTAATTTGTGCTACTTAAGGAATTATCGCAAAATGACTCTGGCAAGAATGCGCGCGCTACCTTTTAAGGTAATCTTCTTAGTCTTCAGGGGTAAGAAGACAGAAAGTATTTTGATCTTGTTTGAGCATGGATGTAGTCTTACTACTATTAAACTATCCTACTACTATTATAAATGCGAATGTTTGTGAGTATGGATGGATGTTTGTTACTCTTTCACGCAAAAACGGCTGATCAAGTTTAAATGAAATATGGTACACAGGTAGATTATAACCTGGATTTAGATATAGGAACTTTTTATCCCGCTCTTGTTCAAATAGGGTATTACGGCCCATGTCAAAAAGCTTTTTATATGAATTCCTAAGTCATAAAAACCCATAAAAAATTGGAAAAAAATTTTTTGCAAACAAATATTATGTAAAAAAAGACTTTTCAATTTCAATTTCAAAAATCCCCGCGAAAATACAGTCTCGGCCGACTCGGCGCTGCCGCCATGCTTGTGACGTCACTCGCAGTGTAAACAATACATGTCAGTAGAGGAAGAAAGTTATAATCCATTGTTTATTTACACTGCTAATGACGTCACGCCGATAGCTTGCATGGCGTAAAGCGTTTTTGATATTTTAAAAACAAATTAAAAAAACCTGAATTTTAAAATTGAAATAATAAATGTGTACTACATTTTTAGAACAGAAAGCACAATTTTTCACTTGCTTTTAACAAAATCTATCAATATTACATAATTTTGGATTTTTCCTTGCATGGTGCGAAATACCCTATTCTTTGATCAACGTGGACGAATTTACTGGTTGAAGCTACGAGTCATACGTATGTTCGAGTGTCTAAAATGCTGGTGGACCCAGCACGATTGTATGACGTTCACTAGACAATACCAAGTAGAATCTAGCAACTAAGTGGAAGTACGCCATGTCAATCTAGAACATTCTCATTATATTCTGTGTAGTTTTCTCAATGAATATCGAATTTGCAATAAATCATACTTTGCTCGAATCCTTTGTTTTTCCGAATACACGTGTATGTGCGTATTGCGATACTGCTGAACAAATATTAGTATGTGACGAATTGGTGACGAAAGAATATGTTTAATGAGAGAGCCTTCTTCATTGAGACCGTGGAAAATTCTCAATCCATCCGTCCTACCTTTTGAATCAACTGGTGGAAATCCCCAGGTGGTTCCCCCTTGATTGACGCCACTCCACCAGGTCCTGGGCTTTCTAAATCCTGACATTTCGCTGTCTTCTTTAGGTCTCCTGTCCACCTGAATGTTACCTATACTTCTACTGCTTCAAGTACTTTTTCTGCCCTGCTCGAGGTTGATTATATTATAATTTAAGAACTGAAAACCACTAAGATTTGGGTATCACCTAATAGCTAGCTAGGTTTTGCTCTAATACTCCGGGATCGTCTATCGTACGATTGGCACGATCCAATGATTTTTTTAAGTTACGATCTTTATGCGTTTTACATAATTAAATATAACCTGCTGTAACGGTGAAGGCAAACATCGTGAGGAAGCCTGGAATCCTGAGTGGTTTTCTTAATGATCTCAAAGGCATGTGAAGTCCACCAACCCGCAGTTGGCACGCGTGATTGATCAAGGCATATCCTACGTAGTTTGAGACCCGACCATACTAATGGGCTGTAGACGCCGGACCTTTGTTACTTCTGTACTTATGATATTATAACTATGAAAATGTGATTTTAAATCATAAAGTAGACCAAGACAATGAATTTATCCGCCACACAAAAGGATTTCTGTGTCAGAAGCACTCAGAAGTGTCACGGGAGAAAGTGGAAGGAAGCGTTTTCTCTCACGGTTCAACCATTGTTTAAATATAGACCTACAAAAAATATCGTCAGCAGTTAAATGACTCATATGCGGGTTTAATTGTATGTAGATTAGGCGTAAAAACCTTAAAATAGAAAGTGTTTACAATTTATATTAATCATATTATTAACTAGCGGTCACACAGATGTCGAAATTTAACAAGAAAATCTTTATTTATGCGACTATCGACTATTGTACCTAGTGATAACAACTTAATACTTTTTAAACCTATTTACCATTCACGTGACTCCGTGCTTGACCAGTCGGCTGCACGTAAACTGCACATGTGCTTCATCCTCTGTTGTTATGTATGTACGTGATTAGCTTATGTAAAAATAACCTTTAGCTTCACATGTGAGTAAAGAGTTTACGTTCGTCTGACCGAATCGTAAACTATACGACTACTTTGACGATAGTGTGCCTAAGAATCCTGCAATAGCAGGTAGGCAGAATCTAGATGAATTATAGTATTCTTTTTTAAAGCGGTGATAGCTCAGTGGCATAGAATTCGACCTCGAATCGAGGGGTCCGGGTTCGAATCCCAGTGGCACGCACCAATGACTTTGTAAAAAAGTTATGTGCGCTTTATAAAATTAAAAATCACCTGCTGTTACGGTAAAGGAAAACATCGTGAGGAAACCTGCATGCCTGAGAGTTTACAAAAGAAAAGTTCTCAAGGGTATGTGAAGTCCACCAACTCGCAGTAAGCCAGCGTGACTAAGGCCTACATCCCTCTCATTGCGAGAAGGAGACCCGACCCTGTAGTGGGTCATTAATGGGTTACTAACATTCTTTCTTAGAGAAGACATCGTAGGGTATTTGTTATCTCCTTTCTACGTAAGCATCTATTTAATTTACGGTAACGGTTTTGTAATGTATATTCCCTGCATTTCCTTATCACGTTGTTCAGGCTGTTCTGTTTCGTAACTAAGGAGTAATTAGTGACTCTTCTTCATCTTGTTACACGGTTCACCACTTACCATTCTATTTCCCTTTACAAAAAAATAGGCTTTAGGTAGAGCAATATACTAGTAGCTACACTAGTTACACTAGTAGATAGTGTTTAAGATATACACTCGTATGTTTTTAAATTAGAAGTTCAATTTTTCGTATTTTATCTAAATCGATTATTGAATCCGAAAACAGCTTACAGCTTCCTTGGCAAGGGGCGTAAAAATATTGAAATTAAGGCCTATGTGGCTCATTTAATAGTAGGACACACAAAACACATTGGAGTATACTATGTCTACATCATTAGAATCATAAAGTTTTTTGTTACATCTCACACAATTACTTTATAACGCCAATAAGAAAATTAGTTACGCCGAACGCTAAGCGTTTTATCGACCATAGTTTCCTCAAACCGTTCTCGAATATTTCGAACGTATCTCAAAGTAGCTTTACCACAATCCTTCTTATATTTTATGCGTAAATTATGTAAAGCGATGGCGTGGTCGCATTCCTTGCGAGACCTCGACAGGACTTATAGGTAACAATTGCAGAAGCATGGAAGCCAGACCAGATTGTACTGATAGCGTTGCTTATGTAAATCGGTCGGTTATTCGAGTATTGACCGACGGAATGAGTAACCGTATCAGTGTACATAAGCAAGCTATAGGACTGGACCGTACGCTTGTTTGCATATGTCGTACAGACGTAAGCTGATACATGTACAGCCTTATGATATTTTCAAATGAAAAGTAAGTTGCGATTTCGGGACGGTTTACACCTATACACTCTCCTAAGTCCTCTGAGTTAGATGTATTACGTAGAAAGAAACCAGTTCTAGGTGTTGACTCAATAGCACAAAGCCGCTGTACTTGTGAAGCTGTATGTATTAATTTGCTATATCGACGGTTGTCGATATTTAGCCGGATACCAAATCAATTTGTCTCGAAGGCTGTACGGGTTGAATTGGTTTAAACATAATTATATAGGAGTACGTTGTCATTCTTCCATCTTGTTATTCCATCTTGTCCTTTCCACCCGTGTTTGGGCTCCTGGCTTCCTCTCTCTACCATCAGTCCTCTGCCATCTCAAGTCGGTCCGATAAAGTTTAATGTTACTTTATATTAAAACCCTAATCCATTATTATATTCGTTTTATGTTCTATATAAATGTCATCTCCAAGAAAATTTATTAGAACTTTAATTAATGTCAGCTTAGAGTTCCATTAATAATTGTGTAATATCTATCTATTTATGTCTACTAATTTATCGTTCAACAAAGCAATATATATTCTCAGCCACCTTATTTACAACTTATTTCCATTTAACTTAGTTACATTACTTGCTTATTTAACAAATTTATATATTCTTACTAATTAACTATTTTCAATTTGATATTTCTGTAAGGGCTATAATGTAGCTTTGTAGAAATGGTAATCGTTTTAATAATATGTACTACCGTTTCCTGTCCTACAATTATAATTCAAAGCATTTGCCTGTCGTAGGTTCCTGTTGCATAAGGACATTGCATTAGTATGGAAATATATGCAGCTATTATTGCCAGTGCCAAGGAAACACGTGACCTTAAGGGCAGTTATCTCATTTCACTTGTTCACCTTAAAATCCTTAGAAATATACGTCACATAGAAGCAGTTTTATAAGAAGTAGAACCACGAGGTTCGCTCAGGGAAGTACGTAACTTACGTCACTTTCACTATTCGCGTTTTCGGTTGGGGAGTTGTGGTAAAACCGCAAAGCTCCCGTATTGACATCGAAACTCAGCTCTGTTATAAATAATTTACTAAAACTTGTTATAAACCTCAAGTATTTTGCACCTAGGTATGTAACATGTCAGTATGTATATAAAGATTTACGACTGTGTACATAATAAGAAAACGTCACACCTCTCTAAAATGTCTTGCAAATAAAGTATTTTAACTTTACTAATGTAAATATTGTGATGTTCAGTACTGTATTACTGAAACCTGCGGAATTTTACATTCATATTCATATTCTCTTTATTTATCTCTCTCTCATGTCTATATCTCATGTATATCTCTACATGTCTTTAAATTACAAACTTAATGATGATTAAACTTTATCTTTGGTGCCTTTTAATTAATCCTGAAGGTTATGCTTTTTAGATTCTACATACAAATATTTATTTAAGTCTAAAACGAGTTGGAAGTTTGTTGCAGTAGTTAGGACCTATTTGTCCTTCTGCCATTTACACTAGTATTAAAATACCTCTCCTTATTATTAAAGTTTATTTTCTTAAACTTAAAAGTATTAAAGTTTCTAAACTTAGGTGACATAAGTTTATCGGGCAGCCATATTCAGTTGCGTTTGGGCGTTACCGGATCTTTTAAGGTCTTTGCTACTGGTTTTTTATGTGATTCAAGTGTTATTAAAATCATAATATATAACGTCAAGGTGGGCGTGTCACGACGTCACGACTATTGCGCAGTTGAAGACCAATAGCATCTGTTGGTGTTGCTAATTGTTTGTACATTTGCTGTTTGTTATTTTTATTGTATCTGTTTACTGTAGGTATTGATAAATGTATTGTTAACGTTTAATAATTTAGTTTGTTGGTCGCCCTGTCTACGATATTTGTCGCAATGGGTAGCATAGTTGTTGATCGACTATGCTTAATTCTTTGAAAACTTGACCAGAGCTTTCAATGAAGAATTTTGTGGCTTTTTGGTGATATATACTATATAGTAACAGTAGAGACTAAGACCAAATTCCAAAATTCAGTTTAGAAAAAAATTAAGATTTTTTTAATGTTCATTTCCAATAAAAAATACAATTAAAATTAAAATACAATTCAAAGTTCAAACTGTAAAGAAAAAGAGAACTGAAATAATGCAACCATCAAAATTCACACAAACATGCGAAACGAACACCATATTATTCGTGACAATAGGCAATGTTTTCCATAATGTTTTTCTATAGCTATTGTGAAAAAAGCTGGAAAATTGTAACAATAGTAATTGCGGTATTAATTAGATAACCTGAAGGTACAAATAGATTACAGTATATTTTTAAATAATTCTGCGCTACTACGATTTACATTGTAGGTTAATAAATGTGACCATCATATTTCACTTGTCAACATTTGCAAAAGATTGTACAATGGGTGTAAGGTAGCACTTATTGCAATTACTTAAAAAAAACGTCGAGTTATCGCGAAAAAATAGGTTATGCCTACAATTACGATGACATAATAATCAATTGATATATAAGCAAACAACAAGTTACAATAATAATTATAGAATTTATAAATATGATATTGGTGTTTACTGTTTACTTCACGACTCTATTTATAAAGTATTTAATAATTATATTTGTATTTAATTGAATGATAATTTCAATCTGTTACGTAACAAAGTAATCAGAAGTGCTATTAAAAAGATTATAAAGAACGTTGACGTAAACAAAGGACATGACAAAGTGCGCAAAGATTTTGCCTGTACTGCGTTTTTCTTAGAAGAGCTAGGAACTGTTGATGATATCTTAAAAAGTTGTAGTTTCTAGGAAGAATTAAATAAAAAACTATGGATCAAAGTTTGGTAAGGAAAGACATGACGCGCAACAAATTACATATCTGGTGCTTCACAAAATGAAACTTTATTTTCAGTCTGAAGGTCTATAAAATACGATTAAATTTACCGTTACACCACATTCATAATAAATATTAAAGGGTTATTAATGTTGTGTAGTCAATAATATTAGTATGTATCTGTAGTAGTGACATCTGTCAAATAAGCTTGTGCTAATACTGTCACTGTCTCGTCCCTGCCCTTCCTAATGTCTCCCTGATACAAGTAATGTGTGCCTCCTGTAATATTAATATAATAAATACTTTTCTATCAATAAATGTCTATCAATCTATCAAATATACAGGGTGATTGGAAGATGGGTGCAAAGCTTTAAGGTGAAGATAGTACAGACAATTTAGGACCATTTAAGCCATGGTTGTCTTAGACGAAGTCTTACCAAATTTTTTTAACCAAATTTTTAAGTTTTTTTTCGGAAATTCTCAAAATTTAATGAAAACTGCATAATTATGGCCAAATTGAATGATAAATGAATTAATTTTTTATTTATTTAATTAAAGTAATGTGTAAGCAACCAAGCAAAACATGTTTTAGGCTTCTGTGTCATTAGACATTTTTTTTACAGATATTAAAAGCTCAGAAAAAATAAAAAATTTGTACAATACGTCTTTTAAACCTTATTTAAAAAAAAACGGAGGGTGCTTTTTTTGTTCAAACCTTTTTGAAGACATGCTTGATAATCGCTCTTTCTTTTGAGGTATCATTTATGCGGATATCTTACAAATTATTGAAATTAGGACCTAATAAACCAAATCGAGGGAGAAATTTTAAATTTTAGGCAGTCTAACAAAACACAAAATTTTTGCTTAAAAGAATACTTTATGTGCTCGAAATGATAACATTGTTCAATTCTAAGAATTTTTGGCACATGCAGGAACCAATTGAGGGGAACCCATTGAGGGGATTCTCTAAACAATGGCCACCGAGCGCGGTGCGACGGCATTTCCAGGTAGAACGCCCAATGAATAGCAAAAAGCGATAAAGAGTTGGTTTTTACAGCAAAATGGTCTTAGTTACTGAGGCAACAAAGTCGTTTTTCTTTCTTTTTTCTTTTTCTGATAGAGGAATCAGGTGTCCCGATCTTCGAAAGAGACCGAACAGTCATCTTTCAGCAAGACGGCTGTCCAGCGCATTGGACTTTAAATGTAAGGGAACACCTCAACAATTGCTTTCCTGATAGCTGGATCGGCAGGGATGGACCCATCCCTTGGCCCGCTCGCTCCCCAGATCTGACCCCGTTGGACTTTTTCGTGTGGGGCCGGGCCAAGGAACTGGTGTATAACAACAAAGAAATTAACACTAGAGAAGAATTGATACAAAGAATAAATTCAGCGTTTGAGACAATGAAGCAGGAGATGATGTTGAAAATAACGACTACAGAAGTTAGAAGACGGGGCCGTGCTTGTATTAGGAATCACGGCCGTCATTTTGAACATGAAAAATAAATAATTTTAATTCAAATGTTGTTTTAATTAGTCTGCCTAAAATAAAAAAAATTCTCCCTCAAATTGGTTTGTAGGCCCTAATTTCAATAATTTGTAAGATATCCGCATAAATGATACCTCAAAAGAAAGAGCGATTATCAAGCATGTCTTCAAAAAGGTTTGAACAAAAAAAGCACCCTCCGTTTTTTTTTTGAATAAGGTTTAAAAGACGTATTGTACAATTTTTTTATTTTTTCTGATCTTTAAATGTCTGTAAAAAAATGTCTAATGACACAGAAGCCTAAAACATGTTTTGCTTGATTGCTTACACATTACTTTAATTAAATAAATAAAAAATGAATTCATTTATCATTCAATTTGGCCATAATTATGCAGTTTACATTAAATTTTGAGAATTTCCGAAAAAAAAACTTAAAAATTTGGTTAAAAATATTTGGTAAGACTTCGTCTAAGACAACCATGGCTTAAATGGTTCTAAATTGTCTGTACTATCTTCGCCTTAAAGCTTTGCACCCATCTTCCAATCACCCTGTACAATAACAATTAAAACGTAGAATAGTCATATTTAACTGTTAATTAAGTTTCAAGTCGACTGTAGAGTTCAGCCAAAAAAAGTGTAAATGTTCATTTTTCTCTATCAGTATCAATTATTGTATTCTTAGTTACTCTAATTCTGACAGTAACAGTTTTATCTGTTATCTAAGACACAAAACTATGGAACATATTGAACGAATTACCGTTCCAATCTCCTAAGATATAGAAGTTTCTCGTCAAAATTTTCGTTATAAAACCTGCAAAGCAAGATTTTCCATCGCGCGGTCATTCCAACCGTCATGATACGTGATCCATCAAATGACGTACCGGCTTCTATTTTTAAACCAGGCTTTGATTCCATAAGAGAGAAACTGCGGACGACCGGTTCCCGAGCAGTTTTTTAGACGGGCGCAAAAAAGTCGTGAGGTCCGTTCGTTTGAGGCATTACAATTCTTACATTCTATGTGCGCCTAGTAGTTACAAAATGGTTTTAAACTGGAATCCTGCTGTTATAACGTTTCAAATTATTTTTTTTCTTGTTGCCATTTCTGTCTGAACATGGTTGTTTTTCGGTGCATTTTTGATTAAATTCATATTTGATCTGCTTTGAAAGAAATTATTTTAAAATCTGGAAAACGCCTACTTTTAAACATAAGCGGTTCCAGTTTTATTCGGTTTATTGCTAACAAGCTTCAGACTGTTTATTTTATTTGTTTGATTGATCATTGTTTTGTATTAGATTGAACATTCTAAAAAGTTGTGTATGACTAGTTTAGCTTCAGTACTTTCACCGTCAGATATAATAATTATAATGAATTGCTTTTGGCTGGTTTTTTTACATAGATAAATGTCTGTATCCACATTTATAGCCTTTGGAATTTTAATTATTCATGAAATTTAATACTTACTAATTCCATTTGCATTGAATGAAATAATTTACGAATGATTTACAACGGGCGGCCGAGATAATTAGGTATACTTAATTAAGGATTTGAATAATTTGAACTCTACGTTATACAGGGACATTTTATATGTGTGCTTTTAACGCTATTCTTGCTTTTATCATCAAGTTTTAAAATGTTTTTTACTTATTTGTAATTCTTTTAAAATGTGTTTTTCTTATGGTCAACACTAATTTGTCATAAATGCTATTTTTATTTATTCAATAAACCTTTACTGTCTTCCTTTTTTAAAATTATTTATTTACACACAGTAAACATGCAAACCTAGAAATATTCACAATAACATCGTGTACGAGAGCACTATTTGTTCTAAATTGAAATATCGTTCTTTAGGTGAATTGGTCTAAATAAATGGCGGTTTGAATAGTGTAAAATTAACATTAATTTCACCGCGTATTTTATTCATTTGGGCTGTCGATAGAAACGTATAAATAATATCTATTAGTGCGAAGTATAATATAATAGCTATTATTTTTGTAATAGTTATTGCCTTGATGACTATTACATTGCTCTTAACTGCATCGATTAATATTACTTTACACGTCGTTATTATCTCCGTATCCATTTTTATATTATTAAGGGGAAAATAATTAATACTTATATGATCATAGTATTCCGAATGACAAATAGTTCTAAGATACTTATTGCTTTGTTTACAACCCTGGTAATTTTTAAAATTAAAATTTTAGTATTTAATTGTAGACGTTATTGAGCGTATAATTTATGTAACATTAACCCGGCCAAGATGGATAATTATTATAATTTATAATGCTGCCTTTTATTCTAACTTCAAAAATTAGATACAGGTTATCCTCCCTGTAAAATAGTTTATTATTGAAAATTAATCCTATTCCAAAAAACGAAAATAAAGTAACTCTAACAAATTAGAAAACTTAACCATTAAATTAAAACTAAGTATTTACAAAAAAAAATAATAATTAAAAAAAAAAAAAAAAAAAGAAAAAAGAAAAATTAAAAATAAAAAAAATCCTGTAAAATTAAACTTTTCCTCCCTGTAAAGTTAAACTTTTCCTAAATTTTTTGTTGGGTCGGATTTTTTCACGTTTTACAATAAATCTAGTTATAATCTACAATACAGTTCTTATGCCATCGGGTATAAGGTGTAATTAAATTCCCAACAGTGCAACTAAATTTATTTACATTTAAGAGATTAATACTTTTTGTGTAGGTATTAAAAATACTGCTTAAAAGCTTTTAACACCATTTATTTAAACGAATTTTGATCAAGAAATAACCTTGACTTCTGATTCTTTAGTTATGTACATGAAGAATACATGTAATTGATATTATTTACTCGATCGATTTAACTTTTAAATGTCTGCTTGACTTTGAACTTTTATGGAAAATCCCAGAACTTGGCAGTGAACAATACAAATTATTATCTTTCCAATCAATGTCTATTGCAAACGTTCAAGGTAAGTAGGGAGATAAAACTTCGAAACAGAGTTGAATGAACTATCCTAGCATTGTTAGATCACTAAATTACTTCCTATTATGGACCGCGGTTTAGATAATTATGTTCTTTTTCCTCTTGGGAGGCAACCACATTGTCCTTATTGAAAAGTTCTTTAAAAGATAATGACCAATATTATTCTTCGAGTATTTTTTAAAAACATCAGACGATGGACTGGCTGGATGGACATACTTTTGTTAAAGTAAAATTTAGCAAAGAGGCAAATAAAAAAGAGGCCACCTAAAGGTGGTTACCGCCGTCTCGCTCGTAAAGATCTGATCAATTCTAGTATTAGTTAATAGTTTAGTTGTCTTTGAAGGATAGCAAAAAATTCCAACTTAATAATTTCCAAACCTAACATAACGAAGATGAAACCTAACTTGCTCGTGATAAGGAAAACGCTGCCCGTTTTTTGGAATCTAAAGAATTTGCCATCGAATTGTTCCGTTACGAAAGCCGTTGAACCAAGGCGGCTGTCAAATCTTTTTAAATCCACGAGACCGTGGACATGATAAGTTACATACTGTTACTGGGTCGTTATGTTTTCTGAAGCATGGAACGCTTATGGAATTTTAAAAGTACCTACCTTTAGTTCATCCAACTCAAGAATGTTTTGGCTTACCTACACTTTACTAGTTTTTTACGTAGGTATGTGACAAAAAAAAGCATCTGCAATGGATATTGTTACTCTTTTACGCAAAACGGATGGTATAAACTTTACAACCTTGATTAGGACTTTTAAAATTCATTTTCTTGATTGAAGACTGCATTGCTTGCAGAAGAGATTTCCTTGGAATTGAACGTATTAAGACTTTTCCGGACCAAATTTCTAGAGTTCATGCGAACGACGTCGCGGGAAAAGCTTACCCACTTACCCAGTTACCCACTTGTATTTGAAATCAACACTAATTGATTTTGATTAAATTAAAGAAAGGCCTCAAAGGGCACAATATAAAAAAGGGCAAGGCAACAGTAATTGAATTTGATTAAATTAACAAAGGCGCCATCAAATTTTTTTTTGTAAGTAGTATATTGTTTTTCGTATCAGCTTGTTCACGAGCCAGTACGTGTGGAAGTCAACATAGATATACCTATTCTATCTGCTAATATTTCAACTTACCAAAAGTACCAGGATTTCAACTGTTGCCGCACTAAGTTTATTTTTGGCAACATCGTTACCGTTTTCTTGTGTTTTCTTTGAATTTTCCAATGTTGGTGTACAAAATTCATCCCGTTATGATATTATAAGAATAGATATTGTCATCTTATCTATCTGTCGCCTAGAGTCTGTTGCTCTCGCTATTCCAGACCCTGTCGCCAATTCCCTAATGGAGAGACCAACCACAGTTCTATACCGTTCTAAGTAATTTTCCACAGCAATTTTCTTCTTTTTGTCTAATTTATTCTGAGCTGCACATAAACCAACCACATAGCGTTCGGTTTTTGTATCGTTAACCTCAGTTCCGCCTGTCACGTTGTATACAAAAACTTGATTTGCTGTTATGTCATTGTGCTCTTTTTTATGTTTTTAACCTTTTAAAAGCCTCGCTTTATGCATAATGGAGTTCTGAATAGTTCTGATTATACGATTTTGTGTTTAATGTTGGTTGGTTTTAAACTGAATTTGAGTATGATTAGGAATATAGCAGAATCTTTTTTGATTGAATTTAATAATCTTTCTCTCTTTTTGCCTCCTGGATTATTCTAATAATGGAAAACCATATACCGTGTTGTGTTTTAATCTTAATAAGATTTTAAATATCAGTTAAGCTATTGTAATCTAAATAAGAGTTCAAATATGAATTAATGTAAACACAATGATGACCTGATTTATGAAGATATGCCAGTATTCACATCGTCTGAAAGCTTCATATTATCAAAAAATACAAAGCAAATACCTAGATAATTTTATCTACTGCCAATTAAAAAGTTGCGTATTGTTTCGACAATTGAGCTGTGCTAAGCCAGTTTCAAAACTAATTTATCTGATTGTTAAATCGTGGCTCTATCTTGACTGTTGAGTAATATAACTATTATAATGTCACACTTATTATCAAAACCATTCTTTTATGGCCCATTTTCTTTTGAGCAAGCTGATGATTTTTCTAAGAATGTAATAGTTACTAGTCTTTCTAGAACTGTGAAATGCGAAGTCGATACGTTGATAAGCTTTAAAAATAAGGATAAGACTAAAACTATCAGCAGCAATTAGCTGAATCTTTAAAAACGGACAAATGTTTATTGTACTGTAGAATGTTTTTATAAGGGACTAGTTTCCGCCCGCGACTTCGTCAACGTTGACCTAAGAATTAGGTCCTAATTATGTTAATCCACGTTATAAGTTACCTGTGTACCAAATTTCATCCTAATCCGTCCTCCAGACGTTATTGCTCGAAAGAGTAACAAACATCCATCCATCGCAGGAAAGAGATTGAAATCTTTAGCAATAACAAAATGGTAGCTTGTATCTGCAGGATAATGACAACACCGTTCACGAATGAATGATGAAAGGCATGACCTTTGTGACACAGTTGTTTCATTATAACGATCTGATTGCCTCTCATCTTGTAGTCCTTATAGATACAGGATTAAGGATCAAAATAGATCATTCAGAGAGAATAGCAACAGTTGGTTTGTTATTTGCAAGTCTGATTGTGTCATATGATCTATATGACTTTATGATCGATTTGAGGTGAATGTAGCTTATGTTGTGACCTAGATTTTTTTACCCGCACTGAAGTTAATTGGCTCGATGACCTACTTCGGTTGCTAATTGCAGCGTTGTTACCAGCGGTTACGTATAAAGAATAGCAGTAAGGATATTGTAACGAGGTATGTCCGAAGGAGTAGCGATTAATTTATTGGAAGGAGCGATTAATTTAGTGTTGTAAAATCTTGGCCATCGGCCAGAAAATATCTGTATTATTCTAGGCATTGTTCCAGTTTATTAAAGAGAAGAATAAGAGGGATAACCCTCTGGTTAAACATTAATGTTTCTCCAAAAAAAAAAGTCTTACCCTCCGCTCCTCCACTTTCATACACTGCTCAGATCACTACTAGTCTATGTTTTCATCAAAAAGATCTTATAGTGCTTGATGCAAATTCCGAGGCGCACATTTAGATTTTCAGGAACATCAATTCTTTGTTTCTTTTTAATTCCTATCTGTTCCTTTCACGCTTCCATGCTTTGTTCAATAATTTTCATGATTCTGTAGGTTGATGACCTCCAATCTGCTGCCAATAAAGGAATGTTCTAGACTTTCTTGTTAGGACCCGTTTATTGGCTCGTTAGTTCGCTCCTCACTCCAATTGAATTCTCTTGATTGAGACAGCCTTTCAATTGAACCTTCTTTGATTGTTTGCACTTGTGTCCATGCAATTTTATAGGGCCTTATTGTCGCTTAAATTTAGCATTTTTTTATTTTATTTCAGTACGGAATTAAGTAAATCAGAACGTTGTTTGAATAATTGTACATTAATTTTGTATCTTGCCTTTGTTTTTATACATTTTGATTTCTTTTGATTAAATGAATGTTGTTCATTATGATGTTTTCTTTATTTTTTCTCAAATTAGCAAATTATTATGATTGAGTTGGTAATGCCCTACCTGGTGCCCTATGTTTGCTGAAGAAACCACTCTTATTGTTCTGAAGATTGGTCGTAAGATTGAGTTATAGATTTGCTTCCTATTATAAACAGAAATACAACCCTGTTAAAAGTTGAAATTATTTTTGAATATCTTAAGATAAAGCCACAATGCATAATTCATTGAAATAACACTTAAACAAGCAAAAATGCAAATTAAACGATACCATACTTTGAGGCACGTGACACTACAATGCCATTATTTTTATTATTACAAGAGCTGACACTACTTCTATGATTTATATTATTGGCGGTTTTGCAACGTATTTTTGTCATATTTACTCAGCATACTCGTATTTTGCAAAGCGTTAAAATATTTGTAGAGACATAATAAAAAAAGAATATAGGATTTAAAAATTGTCGAATAACCAAATTTATTCTGCTTTACACTTGCAGTGTGCACTGCAACGTGAGATTTAAAGTTTACGAAATATCTTTTTCGGCATATAAAGCTAATTGCTGGGTATGTAAAATTTATGATTGTTTTTGCCTGATTTATTATATTTTTGAGTTGCGAAATTTTATATTTATTTTTACCGTACGTTGAATAGAAAAAATCACCTATTACCGAAACCGCAGTCGGTTGGGCATTTATGATAGATTTTCCCGATGAGAAAACGGTAAAATGATTATCACTTCAAATAATTCTGGAACTGGAGTCTTCCCTTGTTGATACTTCCTTCCTTTTAATGCTTTAAGATACGCGCTGAAGGATTATTCCGTATAGCGGGGGGTCAGTAGGTACGAGTGTATGGGGTTTTACCCAAGACATACATTTTTAGTTCGTCATCCCTACTGATATCCATGAAAAAAAAGCAGTGATTATTGCACGTTTGCTGTTCCTATATTGTAAATATATGCAACATACTTAGTTATTAACAAGCTTTAGTCATAAGCTTCAACATCACGATCTATATCAAGGTTTACATTGTGGAGATCATGCGCTCACCTTGCCTTCATGGTTCGTACTTTGTAGCCTAGATACAGGCACTATATACGGTTTAAATGAGTTTTAGTCAAAGCTTTCCTTGTTTGTAGTGTGCAATTGTTTTTGATATTCAATATTTCAAACTACAAAATATATCAAAAAACCAAATGATTAAAACAGATGTCAAAATAGAAAAAATAATTGCAAAATGCAAAATGCCCAATTTAACGGCACTTTTGGAAATCTAGGCAATGTTTCAAAAATTCCAATGAATTTGAGGAAAGACAAAAAATAATTTCGTCCAGAACTTTGTCAGTCATGACTTTTTAAATCGAAACGAATTTCTTCAATTCAACGACTTTAACAGTCTTCTAAAAGGAAGTTCGGAAAAAGAATCAATCATTTCTTAATCCCATTTAATCAAGATTTCAAAGAAAATAAGGAACTCGATCGTAAATGTGACTAGATCGATAAGTAACTTTGAAAGCCAAATGGCACACGATTTGATGAATACTTGACAAACAAGGCTAAACGGAAGACAATGGTCCCTTAATCACACGGAAACACCATTAGGAAGCTTATCTGATATGTTCCTATAAAGGTGTCTGATACTCTTTTTAATAAATAGATTATAAAAAGCTGTTGTTCCGACTGAAAAGGTTGCAAGTATGTTGGAATTTACACTGCCATCCTATTCACAACTTGCTCTGAAGCAGGTATAAAGTTGTTGTGTATGGGGGGTATATTAATTGCCCTATGTCCTGCTTGAGGATTCATGTTTATGTTCATTGTCCAGGTCACTTAGCATTAAGAATGTTTTCTGCTTCTTAAAAAAAGTCGAAAAAAAACACGAAGATCCTCTTTCGTCCCTTTCATATTCGGAAATTTATTCTTAGCGACTGTTATTAATTCTTAGTGTAAGGTCGTCTGCCATAAACTCGAAAATCTTAATTTTACTCAAGTTTTTAATCTTTTCATGCGAATTTTTCTCATATGAAACTTGTGCAGCGACCCTAAGTGGTAACAACGTCCTTCCGCCTCCCTTCTGTGGTCGTTAAATACAATGTGGCCTGCGTCACCCCTATTTCAGCCACCCTCGCTGCCCTAATTTTCCATTTCAGGTCACAGACAGCCATCCACGGCCATTGACATTCTTTATTCAACTGACTTCATAAAACTAGTTTACGGTTGTCCTCTTTTATTTGATTTACGAGAGCTATTCTTTTTAGATTCCGGAAATATTTGGTTATGTATCTTGTCTAAATGTAGGCTTTTTGCAAGCCGTTGCTTTTGATCAACAAACCTACGACATATCCTTCAGAACCTTTCTGTTTGCTTCTACTTAACTACCGAACATGCTACTAGTCAATCTGGAGATCTGGAGCATAGTCCATTACACCTTCTGCATTACAAATTGAGACAACTAGTAGTCATTTCGTTTTGGAGATTTCAATCACCCACATAACCTCCGAAAGCCCTAACATCTACTTACTATTCAATCAATCGTAACCAACGGCTTTGTTTGGACCTTCCTAGAGGCCAGAAAATCTAGCCGTCTTCTCTATCCAAGTTCTTATCCTAAGCCAAAACGATCTTCATCTTATTTTCCACCTTACCTAAGTCTAACAAAACCTGCGCCGTAAGCATGAACACTGTCGTCAAAGTATTCTTATAGTAAAAGTCAGTCGTTAGTATGTCTTATGTTGGTCTGTCCTGACATCTTCTCATACTAATGGCAGCTCGATACAATTATATACGAAACTGCGTAAGTTCATCCGCTAGTTTTTAGCTCACGCTGCGCATTTGGCATATCAGCCTTATCATTGTGATCTTTTAGAAGCAACTGTTGCAACTTTCCCATACTGTTCTGCATTGTCGCTAATTAAAACACCTTCACTGATGCAATAGAGTTGCATTACTGCTTTGTTTCAACGACAATTAAGTAAGCCGCATATGTAACCTCATTGTTCTTGGGAGCATTGTTGCGGAGTTTTCAAATTTTTTCGTAAACTCCTCGTATGGATTTATGTAATGCGTTCGTGTTCGTGGTAACTGTAAGTGAAAGTAAATGGGGCTGGATGGATTTTGTATCAAAGGAGAAGTAAGCCAGCAAGCCTAACATAATGAAGGGAAAATATAGATCAGCTTATAAAGAATCACATTTCCCCCAACTTACTGTGGCTATGACAATAACCGTAATTGATTTGATTTGTGTTTACCATAATTTTTAACGATTCCACGTTTTAAAATGGTATGGAATGGTTTTTCTCTATTTACTCGTACTTTGGAATTGTGTTATCCAACTATTATTATACAGATTAAATTATAAAATACTAGCTGACCCAGCAGGCTTCGCTCTACCAATGAATTTTTATTTTTATTTTTATTTAATAGCCTATGTTACTCAGGCTGAATGTAGCTTTCCAATGGTGAAAGAATTTTTGAAATCGTCCCAGTAGTTTTTGAGTTTATTCGTTACAAACATACAAAAATACAAATTTTTCCTCTTTATAATATTAGTATAGAAGACACGTACATTACCAATCAACAGTCATAACTTTACGCACTGATTATCGCAAGAAGAAATTAATTCTCGCTTCGTCGTCTTTGACATTGGCGCATATATCAAGCGAATCTAAATCAGATCTGAAGATAAGATCTCTAGTAATATCGCAGGTGGTTATTATGCAATACATGAATAGACTAGCAACTAGAGTTGGACCTAAGACTTGGATATTAAGTAGTCGGTACTGGGTACCCAATACCCAGTACAGTAATGGTATTATTTTTGACCTAAATAAATTGGAAGCAAACGAGAGATTCAAGTCTGTTACTGCGGCTACTGCAACACATAATTATGTCAATCAATAACAATAATAGGCTGAAGTAACAAATCCAGCGTATGATATCTGAGATTGTATGTATAATTTAGTATGCGTTGTTTGGTTGTTGGTCAGAAAGACTAAGATTGTCACCGAAAAATATACCACAAGCATACCTACACGTCCCCAAAAATTTCAGTTTTTTGGCAATTTTAACTTTCTTTAAACGTCACTTTTAAATACGTACTGAGCTCGCTCAAATGGATTTTAAGTTCAAATGGATTAAAACTTGGTACTTGGTATTCTAGAAACAATTCGGATTCGTCCCATCACTACCTACTTCTAACTATAAATATTCAGATACACCCGTCTACGGCAAGCCGGCTGTTTGCTATACAGCCTATATGTTTAAGGCCTATGTCATCAACAACAGCCTGCTGAATCTAATTATTTTTATGGAAAACCACGCTATAGGCATGGAATTCTTGACGCTTGTTTCGTATTACGTGCTCGGTATCGGAATGCATGCGTGAATTACAGAATCCTTACGAATACTGATGTTATCAGCATATCGAACTTTGCATGTAATGGCTTGTGACAATCGCAAGTGATCGCTTCTACGAGTTCAGGATCTTGTATAGAGCTGAATTTCCGACCCAGTTAACCTGTTTTTCATACAAAAATGATAAAGCTACCGCGGTTAGCGTGCCTTTTTGGCGTCATACATCATACAGAGTTAATGTTAGTTCGATACATTCCTTTCATTGAGGTTGAAAGACTTTATTTTGACCTTATTTCTCTAATATCAGTAATTTTGTAATGTAACCTAGCCTTTTTTAAACTTTTAAAACAAAAATTTTACTATAACTTGTTTTATATTTTTTTCTAATTTTTTGTGCTTATTCTGGTACCCATTTGAGCCCTTCCTAAAAGCAACATTAAACTGAAGTTTGTCGATGACTTTTGCCTCTTCTCTTACAATAAAATCATCGTTCTTTCCAGGAGTCTCTAGCAGAATGGGAGCAGCGCGGCCTCTCCGACGTGCAGGCCCCCGCGCCGGTCGCGGGCGCTCCTGGCCGCAAGTGGAGCATGCGTCCCGCCCACGCACAAGACACCGCCACCGACCAGACGGCACCAGTCGCCAACAGCACTGACGCTTGCAAGCTGCTTGTTGTAAGTGCCTACATCTCAGTTTTTTGATGCTAAAACTATCACATGATAATAATGGACAGATATAAGCACATGGCCAATGCAGCTTAGCGGCATTCCAAAGCATAATAAGCTCAAGGGCCTTGATGAAAGGAAAGGAAGATATCTATGATATTTATAAGTCCCAGTTATATCATCAGTCTCCACATGCCAGTAACCCATTAATGACCCACTACAGGGTCGGGTCTCCTTCTCGTAATGAAAGGTATGTAGACCTTAGTCCACCACGCTGGCCTACTGCGGGTTGGTGGATTTCACATACCTTTGAGAACATTTTGTGAACTCTCAGGCATGCAGGTTTCCTCACGATGTTTTCCTTCACCGTAACAGCAGGTGATATTTAATTTTATAAAGCGCACATAACTTTTTTACAAAGTCATTGGTGCGTGCCACTGGGATTCGAACCGGGACCCCTCGATTCGAGGTCGAATTCTAAGACACTGGGCTATCACCGCTTCAGTCTCCACATATTTACCTCCAAATATGTTTTCGGATGTTTAGTTGTAGTTAACGTTGGTTTCAGAACTGCTTCGTTAACTGAAGACCATTCAAAAAGCAATGTGTGTAATTTCCAGTTGTTGCCGGAGACAAAAAATTAAACTCTTCCTTCTTATTCCTCTAGAGACTGCTCTGCATTTATTCACCAGCATTCTTCTGAAATGTTCAACTATAGGAAGCTAACTAAATTATACCTACTCGTACCATCGGGAATTTTGGTAAATAAGGTTGATAAATCTGTAGTTACTAGTAACAACAGATAGCATACAAAAACCTTGTAAGAATAACAGAACGTTGATACGAGTATATAAAAGTAGGAAGATAATGTCTAATTGAGTTTTATGAAGCGAGGGTTAATTGGGTTAAATGGTATACACTGAGTTCTTATTATGGTGTCGATTTTAAAAACGAATGTATCTTTGGATCTTAAATGGTCATGTATGGACGAAGGTACCACTGGACATAAAATGGTCACTGGCACATAATATGCATTACCATATCCAACCTCAACCAACCGTGAAGTAATATTTGAGGTTGCAAGTTGAACCAACGTGTAAACGAATTTGTTTGTATCCATTTGGATCATGAGAACATAGGTAGATCTTCGCTTCCTCTTGAGTTCTTCTCCAATTAACAGTGGGTTACTTTTTTTGAAATAAATATAAACTGCGTGACAGAGTAACAAACATCCGTGCATCCTCCTTAGTACTACAATAACATTTTAAATTTCTTTGCTCTTTGCCAAACTAACATTCTGCATTTCCCCATTCCAGTTCATAGGTGACGCCAAGACTCCAATATGGCGTCTGTCGCTCTGTGGCGGGAACGCAGCGGCGGTAGCAGCCCGAGCTGGCACCAAGCTGCTGCCACCCAAGATAAGGCTGGTGTGGAACCCGCCCACCACGCCCTACCACCATACCGAGAAACTACGCCTCGTTGTCACAGCTGTTAATAGTGGTAAGTAGGATTGATATTTTATCAATTACTTTCAAGTTAAATTATGTATAATTAGAATATTTTTAACATTGCAGCGTTCCTTCTATGATTCCACTTTGCCAAAGCACATTGCTTTGAACATCAGATGATCCAAGGTTATTTACTCTATCTATAGAAGCATCGGATCGAAAAATTGGTCTTGAACGAACGAGACCATCCACCACCAGTGGCCACCTCCGTATTTTTTTAATTGAAGTAGATTCGTAGCTTATCCTGAGGTCTAAGATGGTCATTTATAAACTTAATTTCTTCTGGTAGATCTTTTTCTTTCTCCACTAAATGATAGCAGCTCTAAAACAAAATGCTTCTGCTTCTGGCACGCACGGATAAGAACTTGTATAGGTACCTATAGCCTATCTCCATTTATTAAGCAAAATTACTTCGAAAGAGACAACCAATCTATAATATTTAATCTCGTCTTCCAGGCCTAGTATGCAACAACGAATCTCAGTTCATCTGCGGAGGCACCGGCCTCTGCATATCCTCGTACCTCGTGTGCGACGGCGTGCGGCACTGTCCCGGCGGCGAGGACGAGGAGTCCGGCGCGTGCTCGCACAGACGCGACTCGCCGCTGCTGGAGATGCTGCGGCGGTTCGCGGCGCGCAACCAGGAGCTGCTGGGGCTCGACCAGCAGGACCCCGTCACCAAGCCCTCCGTAATCAGTAAGTAGACCGTTTGTTGGATGCTACTTTTCAGGAGGGTACCAGGCTCAGGGACTAGAAGCATGGAGAATTGGCATTCGCCAATTCGTCACGACACGAAACATTGGTTCGTTTGGGTAAGTAGCTCGTAGTCATTTAAAAGCATTAGAAGGAAGAGTTTGGGCGACTTCCGCACTGGTCGAAAGATATGACGCTATGGGAGTTTTCTACAGCGCTGGCATAATTATAAGACCCCAAGATAAGGTGATAGGGGTATTCCCCAGGCATTATCGGTGAAAAATATCCCTATGCCAAAAAGTCATTTAATAACGTGGCAGATCCTACCAGATTTGCGTACCTATGTATTTTAGTGTGTGGCACACAGACTATTTTTATTACTAAATTAGAGTGTTTGTCATCTCTTCAAGGATGCAAGAAGTTCTTAACTTTTATTTCTATTATACACCGATCTGCTGTGTGGAGATCCGTGCCCAACGGTGGGCTATAAAAGGGTTGCAGCCATTTTTATTCTTGTTTAATCATTCACATATTAACTTTACCAGAACCCAAACCACTTTTTCAATCTGGACCATTAACAAAACCAAGCCAACCGAAACCCAACCTCAGTCAACACACCGACTCATGAATAAAAACAGGATATTTGCACCTTCCAGTGAAGATCGGCGAAGGCGAGCAGCGGTCGAACGCGTTCATGGAGTTCGCGGCAGCACTGAAGCCGTACGGGCCCTGGAGCTACCTGGTCGTGGGCATGCTCGTCTGCGCGACCATCCTCATGTTCTGCTTGGCTTGGGGTGAGTGCTGAACGTACCTGTTGGGACTGTTGGGGTTTTTACTCCTTTCTTTTTATATTATAGAAGCCGTGCGTGGACCTTTACACAGCCTAATCCACAAGCTCACAGACGATCAGAGGACAATAGAGAGAGTATTTCTCTACGACGCAGAGCCAGAAATGATGAAATCCGTAGAAGAACGAAGGTGACCGACAGAGCTCTCAACGCTTGCAAATTAAAGTGGCAGTGAGCTAGCCACATCGTTCACAGGACTGAAAAACCTCTCTGAAAGCTCTCCTTCATAGCCGGCAACGCACTGGCGACCCCCTGGTGTTGCACGTGTCAGTAGGCGACGGTGACCACTTACCATCAGGTGGCCCGTCTGTCTGTTTGCTTGCTCCATTTATAAAAAAAAACCGATGGGGAAGGCAGGTCGAATGGCGACCACGTTTAGGCAAAAGGAGCACAGGCCGCCCTCCGACCAGGTGGACTGACGACCTGAAGAACACAGCGGGAAACCGTTGGATTCAGAGGGCCCAGGGCCGGGCGGAGTGGCGTCGATTAGGGGATGCCCATGTCCAGCAGGTAGTCCAAGGGCTGAAAGGAAGACAGGACACGTACATACATATACGTCTTTAGCTTTGAAGGGACTTTCACACTACCATATTCAATTTTCATAAAAAAACTGCTTACTATCTGTTTTCTCATTCCATAATTTCCATTCCAGAATGCTGCTGCAAACGCTCCAAGCCGTCCGACACGCCAGTCAACATCCCAGCCTCGTGCATCGACCTGTCCCCAACCGTGACGGTGACCGCCGCCTCCCAGCAGCTGTTCACCCCCCTCCCCCCCTCGCCCCCGGAGTACGAGCCTCCCCCCTCCTACTCCTCACTCTTCCCCCGCGCCTTCAAGAGCTCCCCCACGCCGGTACCGCACTGCTCCCACCAAGAGCCCCCGGATTGAACCAGGTACTGTTGCATTCCGCTCGACGTTAGCAGCGTTTACTAGGGATTTACTGATAATTTGGGTCTAAGGATAACGGATCGGACTGAGGACCGAATACGACTTTAAAAGTACTGTAAGCCAAGTCGAATTGACAAACGTGAGTCTAGTTAAAAAGTATACTAAGGGTTTCTTATAGAGTTAAAAAAAAGGGTCTCTCACTATAAGGGTCTCATAAACTGACAGATATGACAAATACGAGTCAAGTTAAAAAGTACACTAAGGTTCTTTTATAGAGTTAAAGAGGGTCTCAAACTATGAGGGTCTCATAAACTGACAAATGGAATTGACAAACATGAGTCTGATGAGTATATTTAAAAAGTACTCCAGGTGACAAGTCGAATTGATACAAACATCAGGCTGATAGACCCGAACAAGAGTCATGATTTTTTTAAAGGGAGAACTTAAAATGCCTAATACTTAAATAAAAATAATAATTTATTAATATTGACCTGAACCCTTGAAATAGGGGAAAAAGTCTCCTATTCTTGATTAAAATTGCAATAAGTTGACCTTGACTCTAGTCTGGACTAATAAAGCCTATGACGTCTCAGAGGTATTCTGTATAAAAATGACGATATATTTGAACAAATGAAACAGCTATAAATAAGAGTAAATAAAAAATTAAGGCTTTGTTCATACAAGAAACATAATTGACTTAATGTAGCCCCTCACTATTGATCAACTGAACAAGAATTGAAACTGATTAAATAAAAATTAATTAATTTATATCATTTTGTGAATTTAAACGAACAAAGGCCTATTTTAATTTTTTTTTTCAATGTGAGTAAACAAAATATATATTTTTTAATAATTTTAAAAGACTTCTTGTAATTGTGTTCTTCAGTCAGATTCTGGTGGCAATACCTTCGCCAAAATGTTGTACGTGTATTTAGATATAAGCATTTTATCTGTTTAGTGCCTATATTGCTAGGTTTACTCAGAATGTAAAAATAATTAGGTTATAAGAAGAAGTACATTGTAATTTATGTTATAGGGTAACACTATGACTGGCTCATAAAATCTTATATTCATTCATTTTTATGGCAACATTCGATAAAATATTAAGTATTTTAATGTATGTAATATTTTGTTCTGAATGTTAAATCTTTCTGTGATTCTGACCAGGATGCCAATTAATTTATACTTTTAATTAATTGATTATTATTGTTGCCAGTGAATATTGGGTCAATCATAGTGTACCTTTTGACATAATGTGATATGAATGGCTTATAAGATGTGACTGCGTGATTTTTTTGGTTTTCGGTAATTCATATTTTCCTGTAATATTAATATTTTTGTTTAGTGTTTAAGTAGAATAAGTTGCATGATACTTTTGAATCTCTTAACAATTTTTGTACAGTGAGAAACAAATATTAGATGAACTAAAACGACACAAAATAATAGCAGGACTTACCATAGATTTTGCTTTGCATTTTTAATACAGAATACATAATAGTACAAGTGATTTTATCTAGAAGTTAAGATGAGAGACTAGAAAAATGATTCAAAATCGGTAATTTAATGAATGAAACATTGAACCACAGGAACTATTATTATTGTTTTGCTCAACCAGGCTTAATAGTCCATTTTAAAGTAATCCTTGTTGCAATATTGAAGTTATTTGATAAATCATAATGTTAGGTGCACATTACTGCAAAATTATGCTGTGAAAATCGGCTTTACTCGCCTCGTTTCGAAAATATTAGTGTGCCCCTAGCGTTATAATTTATAACTGCAAAAAAATAGAGTTACAAGTGGTTTAATTTTTAAACTAATATCACAACTATTAGAGCCATAAAATTAAGAGTAAAAATTTTTGTTTGTGTGAATTATGATTCATTTGGGACCAAACGGTGTATTGTAAAGTTAAGTTGACGCTATTTAAAATAATAAGTGCCTTATTAATTTCTTTTGTTAATGTCTAGTGCCTAACAATGAATTTGTGTTTTAAGGAATATTTGTCCTATGGCCTATAAATATGTACCTATGTTATAATTTGAATGGTATACATATTGCTATTTTCTATCGTCAAAATATTTAAAATACTAAAGCATACTCTGAATTATACAATGTGAACAACAATAACATACACTAATTATTACAAATGAAACTTAAATGTATCCACTTATAAAAATATTGCAATATTCAAATGTTGCAATTAACTTTTTTTCATGGGTATAAATGTACGTAAAAAAATAATATAAGAATGCATTTTACTGGTTTAAATTTACTGGAGGAAAATATTGTTTATAATTAATCAGTTTTTGATTAGGTACTAATTCAGTGTTTGTTATTAGAGATTTGAGATTGAATGTATGTTTGAAAAGCTGCTATTCATTTGTTAACTTGTCACTAAAAATGTCTATTGCTAGTCTTTTAGGATTATTTTATGTATTATTATTTTACTGTAATAGTAAACTATTTTGTGGTAAGGTAAATAAAATATTGTAAAGACATTGTTTACTATGTTCTAAGCTCTATGTGTGTAGTGTTGAATAAATGTGATATGTATTATAGTGAAAATATGATATTACGAAATCAAAATATATCTATATTTATTTTTAATTACTTATCTTTGTTTTATTTGAACCTTTGCCAAAACGTGAAAGTCGTCTTTTGCCAAGAAATGAGAAATAAATAAAAAACATATGTCTGGCCGAACTTTTGGGCAAAGAAATAAAAATATAGCTTCCTCTTCGTTGCCCTTTGAGGGATTCAGAAGTTGTCATTAATTTGTAACCACAACCATCCAAATCCTAACATCTGAACAAAATACAAATGCCATTCAATATTGCACAGCTGGGTGAGATACTATTCCCCCAACCTTTGATGACGACGATTACAGTGAAGACAACACTGTGCAAGAGCGACTACTTTATTATTAAAATATTAATGTAATTTATGTACTTACATAAAAATTATAGAATTTATAAGTCACAAAAGTAAAAACTTACATTTTAATTACTTGTTGTATCTCCTCACAACACGTGGCAGAAACGACTGATGTCAGGGCATAGAGCACAAAATGAAAAAAAGCAGTTTTCAACTAGTAAATTGTATAATCTGTGGCTTCAATTAAACGTCAACCAACGTCAATACCAATGTGTCAATGTCAGTTTTGTAAACGTCAAGAAACTAAAATTGGGTATAAATATTTATTTTTTGTATAATCAAATTAATCAATGAAAAAAGTATTAAATAAGGTGCGATTAAATCTAAAAGAGCTCTTTCTTGGAGACTTACAGTATGAGCACGGTTAAGCCTTCAAAACTTTGCCGAATCTGCCTAAAGTCTGTTACAAAAAAGTCCATGTCTATATTCGAGAAGTTCATGGAATTTACAATAAACGATTACATACTTCTAATAACAAACGTCGAAATAAAGAAAAACGACGGATTCCCCGACAAAATATGTTCCAATTGCTTTCTCGAACTCGAATCGGCCGTGAAATTTAAGCAGAAATGCGAGGGCACCGATGTACTGTTGAAAGCAAGTAAGGATAAACTACTCGAAGTATGTGCAGTATCGGGTGCAAAAGACATCAAGGAACTAATAATTGTGAAAAAGGAAGAGCCTTGCGAGGTGGAGATCAAATTTGAGGACCCAGACGACAACATAGACGAATGTGGCATTGAAATTGAAACACTAGATGAGGAATTAGTGGACAACGTTAAGCCGTTCAAGAGTAAGGCGATAGACTTGAAACTAGAATGCCACGACTGCGGCAACTTCTTCAAGTCCAAGTGCAAGTTACGAGTTCATTGGAAGAAAGCTCACATGCTCAGCGCTCTCATTTGTGACATTTGTAAGCGAAGATTTAAAAGTTATAGAGCCTTCCACTCCCATAAAACGAAGGGGTCCTTAAGCTGCAAGACAGCCGGTGACAAGTTAGTCAAAGTAGAAGGTGAAGGAAGGTCGAGGACGTTTTACTGTGTGGAAAAAGGATGCGGGTACAAAACAAATCGTATCAAAGACATTCAGACTCACATAATCATACACAAAGGTGATAAACCGTTCCTTTGCACCTTATGTCCGAGCCGCTTCACCCAACAGAGTTCACTCCAATGCCACATGGAAGCCTCCCACAACAAGTACAGGATCGAACTTACTTGTCACTTTTGTGGCAAACAGATAAAAGGGCGAAGTAAGGTGTATCGCCATATGAAGACCCACACTGCCGAAAAATACCCATGTCCTATCTGTCAGAAAAAAGTTTCCAAGGCTCATTTGAAAAGTCATATGCAAAGACATACTGGTGTTAAGACTTATACGTGTGAAAAGTGTGCATCAACTTTCTACACCATGGCAGAACTATGCAATCACAGACGCTGGGTGCATAACAAGATTAAAAATGAATTCAGTTGTGATATATGTGGCTACTCAGCTAGTCGACGTGAACGGATAAACATACATAGAAGGAATCACGTCAAAAACAACATGCCTTGTACCATATGCGGAATGTTTTTCACCTCCGAACAAAAGTTGGAGATGCATAAGAAACGGCACTTTGAAGAGAAGAAGCATCAGTGTACATATTGTGACAAAAAGTTCTTTAGGCGAGACTCACTCAATAAGCATATTAAAACCATACACAAATTTCTGGTTGCCACAGAGGTCAAAAGCAATTCAAATGACGAAGAACTGAAAACAGAACATACTGAGAAGCACATTGAAAATGTAACAATTGATAAACCGGTTCCATTTGATGGTAAACAGATTCTAATTGAAAAAATTGAAAACTAAGTGTAATCATCAAATGATGTTCGAACTGTAACTAGTTATTATTTATTGTGGTTTAACTAGTACAAGTGGTGATAGCCCAGTGGCTTAGAAATAGGCCTTCCAATCAAGGTCTAGGTTTGGTCCCAGTGGCACCAATGACTTTGTAAAAAAAGTTATGTGCACTTTCTAAAATTAAATATCACCTGCTATTATGTAAAAGGAAAACATTGTGAGGGAACCTACATGCTTAACAGTTCCCAAAAAATTTTTCTAAACAGCATGTGAAGTCCACCAACCCTCATTAGCCCAGCATGGTGGACTAAGGCTTACATTCCTCTCATTGTCAGAGGAGACCCGACCTTGTAGTGGGTCAATTAATGGGTTACATACAACTAGTACAAGTTGAAGTATTGCAGCAAATTAAACACAACATAGAAAAATTCCCAGGCGCAGCACATTTGAGCCGTCTTATCTGTCTTCCCACTGTTGGGCATAGGTCTCTCCCCACAACAGGGGGAGGCCTAGAGCATAGTCCACTACACTGTGGATTGGATTGGTGGAGATTGTTGCAGACAATTGGGCTAATTCATTTGAATTATTTAAATACATTTGATTTCTGATGGTGAGAAATAGCTATAAAAAGCCCAAAAAGGGTTGCCAACATTGAGGGTAGTATGGTATTAAGGTAGATATGGGCATGTACAAATGTACACTATGTATTTATCCTATTTTAATTTATTCAATTTATCCTATTTTAATTTATTCAAATAACTAACTATCGGTTTTGAAAATTTAGGTTAATTGATTAGTATTTTAAGTAGCTTAAACTATTTACAAAGTCATTAAGAGATATTAAAAAATATTTCAATCATAATTTGATGTAGTTTTACTAACTAATACATATATGTAATTTGGACAGGTTCATGGTTCATTATAGGTACCCTTTCAAGAAAAACAAATACACATACATGTATAACAGTCTTTCTTATTAGAAGAAACCACAAAACAATAGGTTTTAGAATTTTCGTCTGTATCTTTGACCACTGTTCTACAAGGAATTGAATGCAGTTTTCGCCGATGTGTTGATTGCTAGAAGTTACACTTTAGATTTAACTTACGACCTGAGTGGTGCAGTGGTTAAGGCGCCCATTCGTTAAGGTTCGATTCCCAGCGGAGCAGAGATTTCAAGGGTGAGTATAAATTTTTGTTTCTGGTAATGCGTTTGTAATTTCTGGAACGGCTGAATTTGCATGCAATTCCTGGGCAATGTTTATTTAAACTAAAAGCTTAAGTATAGCTTTATTTTATGGAAGACGCCTTCCGTCCGGGTCAACAAGTATAAATAAGCACTATCTAGCGCCAAAACGGGATCCTTTAGTAAATCCCACTCGAAATGATACGGCAGAGGTACTGGGATAGCCTAAATTAAGGGCAGGGCGATGCTTGCCGGGTCAACAAGTATCAAATATCTGGCGCCACATTAAAAGTACGTAATAAGGTTCGTGACACCGCGTGGGAGCCCTACCGATTTATCAATTTTTCACTGTGTTGCCGGGAACCGGTTTTTCCGCGCGCAGTGACTTGGCCGACGCTCGAGCAGCATAGATCAAGCTGGGACGCGTAGAACAGCTGCGATTCTATTTAGCTGAACGGCCATTCGTTTAAAATAGAGATTTTTTTATTTCCAAATGTAATTCCCATAAAATCAGCTCAGCTCAGCTTCCAATATCTTTAAAAATGATTTTTAGTGCTTGCGAAAACGATAAGAATTAAGTAAGTCAATTAGGTAACTTGAAATATTGATGACGTCATAATTCGGGTCCTTTAGACAAAACATAGATTTTGTACAAATAACCCAGCTTATGGCGTCATTTTCAATACGCTTTATTGAACACCAAAGGAAATACATACACAAATTATATAGAATTTTAAACATTTAAAACTGTGTCACAATAAGCGGTCTTATTCAGTACTAATCAGGCATGCAGGGCACCTGATGTTAAGTGGCCACTGCGGCCCATGGACAGCCATATTCGACCTCAATAGAGAACTCCCATTTGAGGTTGTATATATGGATGCCTAGTTACGCACGAGGACTAAGAAGTTCGCCTCAAATAAAGTATCATAAACGTTAAGTAAAACGTAAACTTAGATCCAGGCCTTAGCCGTTCTTCGATATTTATGAACTTGGGAATATCGTCAATGCAAATTCACTAGCTGTCCGTAAGCTAAGACCTGTAATTTATGACTATTTGGAAACTTTTAATGGCCAATAAACTGAAATTTTAGTATCAAACCGCAAAAGGATCTCAACGTTAAATTTCTGCAAAATCCCGCCAATCTCCGCCAAACTTTAAATTATCTCGATACAATGAATAAATAAAACGATATTAAAGCTTAAAAGTCAAAGTATTAGATACCTTTCATCGTGTTTGTGTTTTTATTTTATCAAAAAATATCGGTAAGGTTTTCTTTCAGTATCTAATTTATTAATCCTGCTGTATTGAATTGGGAAAGAAATTGAAATATTTTTTGGAGAAGATTAAATTTTTTGCAGGAGAAGTATTCTTATCTATATTCATTAAAGTTTTATTTTTGTGATGGCTCCGTAAAGCGTGGCCACCATTCGCGATTAATTTCAATATTTGATTCTAGAAAGTCTGAAATTTCACGTCTACTTCCAACGTCTTTAAAAAAATAATTTTACTACTAACGAAAATAATAATTATTTAGTAATTGACTTGAAACATTGATGACGTCATTAGGCACGTTCGTCCTACAAAGTCTATGAAGATTTTGCTTTATTGGCAATTCATCAATAAAATCATCTCAATTCGAGTCTAAGACTGACTCCACTCAACATCCTTTTAACTCTAACGTCCCAACGTTTTTATACTTAATTGACTATTGATTTGAAGAAATTTACAAATAAAGAAATAGGAAAAAGTGCATTACATGATTTCCAAAAGGGTTCCACCACCTGAAATGTAGGTAGGTAACATTAAAGGTGGTGTGGTAGAACCCTTTTGGTTTGCCAGGGTTCTAAGGGAAAACAGTTAAAACCACGAGTTTTGGATTAAATAATTGTTCTTGTTTTAATCTGCAACTATGTTTAACTTTTGACTTATATCTAATAATTGTACCTAAATCCGTGCTAAGCACTCACCTAACACGCATGATCTTTGACTGCGCGGCTACGTTCGACACCCACCGCCATTTTTCTCTCAAGCCTCAGCTCAGTCCAGTTATACTCGCGCCGAGTGTTGTACGTAACGATATGGCTCCTGCTCACTCGATCGTAACAAAAAACATTACTTCGGGCCATTTAAAAAGTGCTCGTGCTGTTTAAAACTCAGTGGTGTACCAATTTTTGAGTGTCGTTTGATTTTCCAGTGATTTTAAGTTCCATTTTTCTTGTACCTTCGTTCAAAGTTAGAATTGGTACGGTTGAGTTCTGTGTTTGAAATTTGAATTGTGAATTTGTGCCGAACTGGATTCCTATTGGACATTTCCTGGTTGGAGGGAAAACAAAATTAAATAATTAAAGGTAAAATATTTAAAGTTTTTTTGAATTTATTTTGTAAAGGTAGCCCGTTACAATTGGATTCGGTTCGCTTAACAAACTTGTCAGGTTATCAACAACCTGTAAGTAAAGTAATTTTGAAAACAGGTTTGTGAATGAGCCATTATTTTTGTTGGCGCTATTTGTGATAACGATAAGTTTGTCATTTAAGTGAGTAATCTAAAAACAAGGTAGTAGCAGGCTTACAATATAGTTAAATGGCTACCTGTGTTTTCGTGCATTATAATAATATTTTGCTTAAATGCTAGAAGAAATAGACACTAATTAGGTAAAAATATTCTTACTAGGTTGCATGGAAAGGCTGAGAATTTTAAAATAATTTCTCCTTTCCCCATACAGATGGCAAAAATCTGAAGTAGGTATGCGATACACAGTGAAACACGAATAATGAGCGCCAAGTCAATTGGATACTTTTAATGAACTGTCACAACTCGATATGCCTAGATTTGTATACATTAAAAACTGTGATTGTTTGTGACTTATCAGATTTAAATTCAAAAAGTACTGAAGGCCAATCAGCCAGGTGGGTTGATAAAATTAAAATATTCGGCAATATTTTTTTCTCGCTACGATTTTGGGCTAAGACAATTTTGCAATCAGCCTTGCAGCCGTGGGAATAAAGGTGATTGTTCAGCTATCTAGATAGGTACCGTTACGCCTAGGTCGCAGGTCAACATTGTAATGTTCTTTTTATTACGCGTTCCTTACAAAATCTTTTTCTTACTAATATTATATAAGGGTGGATGGATGCTTGTTACTTTTTTAATTGGCTGCAACACTTTTATGGCTCCTATGCGGAATGGTGTAGAAACGGGCTAGTGGCCAACCCGTGTCGGATGTTTTCTGGCCACCCATAGGGTCTCCGACCAGGTTTAACCGGGACCGACGGCTGAACATGCGCTCCGAAGCACGAAAGGCGGAAGCGCTACTGGCGAATTATATACCTATATGCAAGGTATATAATTCGCCAGTAGCGGTTACCCATCCAGGTACTGACCGCGCCCGACGTTGCTTAACTTTTCGATCGCTTGCGATGTAGGTAGGTACTCAAAGAGCGGGCTATGCTTTATACCTAATCTAGATTATTTTATTAGACGTTTCTCGGTTTCTGATCCTACGCCGGGCCTATTCAGGGATCCTTGGAAAACCCCGGGATAAAAAAATGATTGAATCCTCTAGTACCTTGTAGGTAAGTAACTTGTCCACAGATACTTTTATTGAATTGTCAAAAAATGACGTCGTAAGCCGGGGAAGATTACAAAAATGTATGTTTTGTGATTTGTCGGCGAAAAATACGATGAACCTAAATTCATCTTAGGCATATAAAAAAATATTTGTTAGCGATAGGCTTTACCTACAATAACAAACAAATTAAGCCCATATTTAATCGAACTGAATAAAACTCTCATCTAATATTGTTTCAATGTTTACAGTGATTATTTAGTTCCAAATAAATCTTGGACAATAACGCTTCGCTTCACACTCATAGCCCCACACTAGGATTCCCTGTGTCGTGGGTGCCATGGACACACACAAGACAACAACACAACACACCCAGACCAGAAACAGAAATTTAAACTCATCATTCAAATCTCTGCACCGCTGGGAATCGAATCCAGGACCTTCCGTGCAGCGCACCGCCCAAGCAGCAAATGGACGTGCTATAATGGTCGAGAGCACGTTCTGGTTTTCGCTTTAAGTTCTATAAAAGTTCTAAAAACAGTGGAGTAAAAGCGCTGTAAACGTTTACTCGACGCGAAAAAGGCACCGATTTATTCAGACTAAAGTCCTATTAGAGTGGAATAAGCGCTGAGTAAGCAGCAAAAACATGCTGTAAGATTTGAGTAAAAGTGGTAGAAAACACTAAGAGTGTTTTAAGAGCAACCAAAATGCGTATGTAGGATATTAAGTTCAATAAACGCAGTCGAGTTGCTATTATACAGATAAAGTGTGCTATACTAGCAGCCGAATAGCTTTTATTCGCCATTTTAGTTCTATAACAGCGGATAGAATGCTTTTACTCGACTAATAGGTGCTGTAAACTATCTTAGGGAGGCTTTTATACCACTAACTTAATGACAATTTTCAAATCAACGAGTGCGAAATTTGCTTTGTGTGTTTGCAATACAATATTTGTAAAGTAAACTACATGTCAAAGGTAATATTACTTTTATATCAAGTTTTTGAGCAATCAATGTGTTTATTTTTACTGTTCGTGTACTCCAAAACATCATGCGCAACAAGCTTTATTGATAAACCCAAAGGCATTTTTACATAAACATTCATGCGCTGCCTATTTTCTTAAGTTTGACGACAAATTTATTAAATTAAATATATTTTAAATAATTATTTTTAATGATAATGTCCATATTGATAATCTAGTTGCAGTTATAGCTAACTTATTCCATTAAAAGTCGAGTAAGAGTGCTGGTCACCACATTTATAGCACAAGGTGTCGCCATGATAACAGGATTTAGGGTTCTCTTGGTACTGAAAAACCCAATTTAATTATGATTATTTTTCCTTAAAGGGACATCTTATATCTTAAAACAATGCCTGACTTCTTGGGTGTTGATACCTTTCTTAACAAAGATGATTTAAAACAACTTGACCAATTGAGATGGCCTTGGAAGGAAACGCATTTTATAATTATCAGATAAATGTAACGGATGTGGCCTTAGCACAAACGATAACTCAAACCGAAGAAGGTTTCACTTTGTTTTACCTGACAATGAAATAAAGCATTTACTAAATACGGTTTTTTTTTTTGGTGTCGAGGTTGTACTAACTTTGCTGTTTATGATCATTTTACGAATGATGAGTGTTATTATTGTAACTAAATATTTTCACAACCATTAGGTGAGTGTACGAACTTTACGCAGGGCGTTCGCAATGTCACGCATGACCATGGTGGCCAGCTCGGCTCATGTCAAGAGGTCAAGTTACGCTGGAAACTAGCTATAGCAGTCGGGTTCTTTTCAAATGGGTTCTATTTTATTTACATAAAGATTTAGATACATAGACAACTACAACACTACGAGACTCGTATGACTTGTATGACTCGGCCCGGTTCGAAATGTCGTCCGTCGTCGTTCACATTGTTAATTATTGTGTTACTTCAGTGTACGGAACCACTTAAAATACTCGGACTCGCGCTTGGAAATTCACTAGCGTTACTTGGCGAAACTAAGTTTGCCTGAATTAGTTCTGCAGAGTATTTCATCTGCTCCAACGTTTTTTTAACTTTTTTACGAAAATGGCCGCTTGTTTTCAATTTCTTTCACTTGTTTTTATCCAATTTGATAGCAAAATACTCGTGAAAACGTCTTCAATTGTGCTGTTACTGTTTCCCAGAACTCTACAATACTACTTTAAGCTGAGTAAATATCGTATAAAAGCTCTTAATTACACTACAGCTCCTATACAAACGTTTTTAATTCTATTATACGAGTTAGCCTATAAGCGTGCAGTAACAGCAGCAATGTTGCCATAAGCAATTCGATTGCGTTTATAGAGCTTTTATAGAAACATAAAATAGAGCCGAGTAACAGCTGTATAAAGGCACCCAATTCAGCGAATCAGCTATTCTACAGCTATTATACGACTGTTATAGATCAAACGATCGAATAACGAGTATTTAGCCACTTTAATTCAGCATCTGCTAAAAGGTGGAGTAAAAGTGCTAAAACATAGTGCTGTAAACGTTTATTCGACGTCCTTAAAGCACACATTAGCAAATATTGCCAAATAGTCGAGATAACCGCTATTACACGATAAATGGGTGTTTTAAGAACGGTTACTCGGCTCTTATACGGTTAAAGGCTGAGTAATCTAATTACTATTCGACTATTTTGCTGCTTGGGCGGCGTCTTAACCACTGCGCCACTCAGGTCGTCAATGCATAATGGTCAATAATGCATGGATGGTTATTTAAGCAGATTCTGTTATCATAAGAACAAATTGTATTATTGTTCCAAACTTCCAACTAGGTTATCAATAACATTGAATACCTAAGTACTTAGTTTTCGGACTATGAAAGCAGCTCTTAGTAATAAATTGCTAACTCTGAAAGTTTGTCGGAATATTCTAAAGGGCACATTGTAAGTAGGTAATATCATCATAAACTTGTAACTTCGAAAACTTTCTTAGAATGAATGGAGGGGCGATTGTTTAGCAATAAAATGTTGCCATTATTTGAAAATTGATCGCATTGTTCGAAATGCTACCTCAAATGTTAAATTTTACATGAAGAACGGCTGAACAGATTTGAATTTTTGTAATATTTGCTGCTGATTTTTATCTCTCTTTGAACCAAGTTCCAAACTCGACGCGGATGTAGCCGCGGGCAAAATGTAGTTCGTCTATTTCCTATCACATTGTCTGGAATCTTCCTTCGCCAAAACCTCGCGGGAATACCTAACGGTTCTTCTCTATACACATAAATAATCGTGTTTTTTGTTTATTAAATACCTACCGGAAATGTTCATTTGCATCTGAATGATGATAGATCGTTGAACGCAGTCTTAAAAGGTTTAATAATTATAATTTGAAGCGGCCGCTATCATACACTTCCTGTCATTACCCTGGGAAGCTCGTCCAGTCTGTATTATAGCATGATGTGACGATTTTTGTCTAGCAGTTAAACCGGACTCGCTTAGTTGTCATTTCACCATAGACCTGTATATGGCCTGATTTTATGGAAAAATACTATTCTGTATTGCTAAAATTACAACGATACTTTGATCAACCTCGACTAAATTGTTCAGTCTTCGTGGACAAATTAATTCATCAGGCAGAAGTATGTAGGCCTCAGTCCACCACGCTGGCCTAGTGCGGGTTGGTGGACTTCACATCCCTTTAAGAACTTTATGGAGAACTTCATTACGTGGTTTTATCACTAATTTTCTTTCTCCGTTACAGCAGGTGACGTTTAATTTTTTGAAGCTTTTCTAGTTATTTCATAACAATGTCCCACAAGTGCACTGAAAGTAATTGAGATCATTTGAGTACACTCACCTTTGTTTGTTACACATTATGCAAGTCTGTGTTAGTGCTGGCTTTTGAAACTGCGACGCCATTTTGAAATAGATCTAGTAAAGCTTGAATTTTATTGTATCGGTAAACGAAAATCTATTGTTACTAAATTCAGTTCATAATTAATTGGTTGGACTTGTTTAATTTGAGAAAAATGTTTGGCAAAATTCTGGTCTTCGAAGAGATGAAAAGAGTTCTCCGTTACCCTGGTATTACTCGAGTCAGTTGGAGTAGACAGAAATTTTTAGGTAGGTAAGTATTTGAGGCACTTGAAAAATGTCTTTTAAACTATCTCTCTCTATATACCTACAAAAATATTCTATTTTATGTTCAATGCATCACAAATGATGATATTTTTGGAATTAAGTACCTGACTGGCATCTTTCTAAACGTCAAATTTTGAAAGGGATACAAATTTCGAAATGACTCAAGGATAAATATTTAATAAAAAAACTTAATTTGCGTGTGGTAAACAAATATTTACAATAGAAGAAAAAAATTAAGTACATCGAAAAACATAACCATAGCCTAGTATTTTAATAGTGGAAGATATAGCTGTTACCATCCATCTTATAAAAGTACCAGACGACAACAATGTCAGAAGAGTTTGTTTTATAGAATATCCTTTTCTGGCGTCATAAACAAAGCCCCATGAGGGCGGTATCACCGTTTCCCGTACACCATTATTATCTTCAGTTCCTCAAACAACACAACACCCACAACTGCAGTGTTTCCCAACCTGTAGATTGCAGTAGGCGTGAATAATACCTAGGTTTATAAAATATTATTCATCCGTAAACATGGACAAAGCCACAGGACGGCTGGCACGGTTTCCCGTATACCATTATAATCCTTAAATAATGTGACACCCACAATTGAAGTGTTTCTCAACCTTGAAAATATTAGTTTACCTGTAAATGTTTTGTGAGTATCGTAAGTATACATTTATACCTACTCACGATACTTATAACTAAAGAACGTTATAATTATAGTCGTGTTAAATGTAAACTCGTCCAACAACAAAAAACATGAAAGATTCAAATTTTCAAAGCTCCCGCATAGGTTGAATGTTTTGTTGTAGATACGGTTTTCTCTCTCTATTTGATGTAGGATGTTGGAGTTCATCAGCTATGCTTGCTACTAAATTACTATTAAATATAACACATTTATAAAGATAAGACCCGACTAGGTTGAGAAACAGTGCCTTAGAAGCAGTCCTTTAAATCTGGTTTGCAACGACCATTACTGCTTGACCTCTTACCCTGAGAGTCTACAAACATACAGCGGGATTATACATATAAACTTTATAGAAATAGTTTTCGCGCACAACTCTGTTTATTGAAAAGATCGCAGTCGAACACGATGTTAAGTAAGTTAAATATAAGATTTTTTAATAAAAATTTAGCCGCAATGTTAGTTACCATACTCCTCTGAAACGGCTTGACTGACTTTTATGAAATTTTATATGCATATTCAGTAGGCCTGAGAATCGGCTACTATCTATTTTTCATACCCCGTAGTGATAAGGGTTGTCCACCCTTATTGTTTTTATTTTATTTGTTGACAGTTTTTTTTATTTTTATTTTTTTAATAGTCATTTTAGCATATTATATAGTAACTATAACAATCGGGACCGACGGCTTAACAAGCCCTTCGAAGCACGGAAGCGGGCATTAATTCGCCACTAGCGGTCACCCAGGTACTGAACGAGCTTAACGTTGCTAACTATTTCGATAGCTTGCGATCTACTCAAGCCGCGGGGCTATGCGCGTTTCAGCCGGTTCTAGTTATAGCTATAAATAAATACACGTGGAACCTCTCCGGAGTCCGGAGCCCAGACGTCAGCGGGTCACACGGGGCAGATCACTATCACTAAACAGACTAGACTACGTATCTAGGATCTGGGTATAGTTGGACGATTCCTTAAGACATAAAACTTTAAGTTTTATGTGCTAAAGGAAAAAATAACCTGGCATAGGTACTCACTTTAACCGTTACATTTTACGTCTGCACACTCGCGGGCTATTTTAGAATACTAAAATTAAAATAAAACAATGTTTGTTTGCGTGTAAAATATATCAGATTTTCTTTACATTCTCCTCAAAATATTAATGAGTAAGATAAAAAAATAAATGAATTGTTTTCGACATATGTATTCACTTGTACAAAGAGACATATCTAAAACGGTTATGAAATTACGAAACTACGGTAAAAAAAAAAAATTAAAAACTTTTGAAAAAGGTTTGAAAACTGAGACAAAAATATAAACCCTCGGTGGCCTGTATCGTTATAATATTAGCATGTTGTCTGATATAATATACATGACATACGCTTGCATTATAACGGTTCCTTCCTGATTGTATTGTAGGACGCACCGAACATAAATCAAGTTAAATTTGTCACCTCATGTAACATTTGACAGATAATTTCTTTATAGCAGGTTTACAGACTCAAGAACAAGATGAACTAAAAACCATACATCAATCCATCCCTTCGCACCCGAGCCCCGTTTCTTAATCTTTTCTTTACTTTTGTAGTCCGCTGCTGGACAGGGGATTTCCTTAATCGCCGGCTCTCCGCCTTTTGAATCCGACGGTTTCTCCTTCTCTTCTTCAGGTCATCAGTCCACCTGCTAGATGGGCGGCCTGTGGTTTGGCTCCGATTAGGGGAGGCTTATGTCCAACAGTGGACTTCCGTCTCTTAGTCCGGACTCTTCATGTCTTTCACATAGTCTTTTTTTAAATCGAAAGTAAAGAATTTTGTGGGATACAATGTTTAAACGCGAGTTTGGAATATAATTCTATAATGTTCAAGGAATAGCAAACGGTCAAGACCAGTTGATGGTATTTTTAGAAGAATTCTCGTGTGAATGTTTCAATATTAATGAATTACGGACTAGGCATCCGTATCGCAGAGAAAACAACCGGACTAATTGACGATTAAAAAGCCGTTTGACAGCTTAACTTTAACATAAAATTTTATATACGGAATCTCAGGCTCGTGTTGCAGATAGGTAATATTTTAACATGATTTTCCTACCAACAAACCATGAAAGTACTGTCATTAACATAACATACGGCGCAGATAGCCACCAAACGACATGATATATGAACTACGAAATACGGGAATACTGAGAGCCCAGGGAAACAGCGTATGTCCGGTTCGCCAAAACATTTGGATTATTGCCACTACAACGCACAAATCATGACCCTTGATGTCGGAGTGAAATGGAATTGGAGTAACATGTTGTTTTTGAAGGTTTAGTAGGTGGTCCGACGAAAAAAGAACAAATGTGTTGATTGATTAAAGTTGTTGTAGGAACTTGCAGTAAGGCAGTCTAAGAATAATAATAAATTGATAAATACGCGATAGAGCCATTATAGCTTGTCTGGGGAAACTTAACACCACCCTCATAACCCGCCGTAACGCAAAGTGTGGCGACACATTCCTCACGAACAGGAACGCAATTGTGGCCGCCGCTACTCGACAAGAGATCACGCCATTCCTGAATCACGCTATCGAAGTTTTCTACATCGCTGGCATTGGCATTGCCGCTCTCCAGTTATGGTCACCTAGTCTGAAGGGAGATCTCCCCTTGCCAAATCAATCACATTCGTCTTCAGGTAGTTGAAACTCATATTATTAAAATAATACTGTTTATATTTATTCATTCAGTGGGAGAGTCACTGTCATAAACTGGGATAAAGAAGCAAGAGAAAAATACTATCAATAAGTTTTATAAACCCCGTAGGTATTATGCTTATAAAACTGTTGCTTGATCAGCGGCTCCAAACTCTTAAAATTTAGCAGAAAGCCGTAGACTAACAAAAAGTGGGCTAAACTTGCCAAGATAAACATGAAATTAGGAGCTGAATTCCTCTGCTAGTTGGAAAAGTTGGGTAAAGGAAAAGCCTGTAACTGCGCAAAGTTTGCAAAGCAAACTGTGTCTTATTACCTTTGAAGTAGTTAGTGAATTCCTAGCAACGTTGTATTGAAGGTTTTACATTAACCACTCGCCATTTGAAATCATTTCTTCCCAATAGGGATTTCACGATTCACAATTAATTTCAAAATATAATTCTCATAAAAGATTGCTTTCAAATAGAATTGGAAAACTCAGCTCAACTTAAAAATGTATTGTTCTACTAATACTTTAGTCAATTAACCGTCGTCATACTAAATCTATAAAGATTTTGTGTTTTTGAAAGTTCATTAAAAGCATGTCAATTGACTCTGAGAAAATTCATCTGTTGGATAATAGTACTTCGTATAGTGACGAGTTACATGTTCCGTCGCGAGTCGTGAGCCCAAATGATTAGTGGTTGGGATAATATTGTATACTTTCGGCCAATGTACAGCAGTTAAAGAACTCACAGTAGACCAATACACGACGTACAATTTTGATGAACCAATCGCGTGAACCAAGAACGCTGTCAATTTCAAACCGATTAATGAAAATTGTGCTCACGATTCGTGCTGACTGCTATACATACCTAACTTAGACCTTTAGGCCAATTATCACCTATGGTCTAGCAATACCACTTTACATGTGACTTTACCCTGATAACTTTAAAGACTACATTTGCATAAGTACTTTAAAGACTATGTCGGTAACTTTATTTCGTATTTTCAGTCGATTCTCTTTGCGCAAGCGTGTCAAAAAGACAATTTGTTTGGAAAAACTCGTTCAGCAAACGAAGTCGTCTAGAAAAAGATTCAGTTAGTTTTATTTAATTTCAATGTGAAACGTGATTTAGATTTGATCACTTTTGGATCTGAATTTTCAGACAAATTAGTTTTTGTGGTCATTGATGTTGTAATGATTAAAAAGGTTCGCTAGAATTAGGCTTCGGTAAGAAAATTGTTTTGGCTGGTTTAAATTGTTTTAAATGTCGCAAATTGTTTTGCAATTTATACCTTGGTCAGAGATTTCGCGCACGACGCCACGTTGCGGACAACTTATGAACTAATTGGTTGGTTAAAACGCTGGTTATGTTATATCATGTTTTTGAGCCAATTACTTTTAATACTATTTGGTATTTATAACTTGCACATATAACATAATATAATTGATACCTCACATTTACTAACTACCGGTGCTTGATGCTTTTCCCTCATTTTATCGCAGGCTTTTAATCCGTTCGACGACGCTAAGAGGCTTATTGGATTTGCGTTGCATTCGACGGGGAAACGCAACTTTGTCATGTTGAAAGCACATAATATATGATAAAAAAAGATTAAGCGATACTTACTACAGCCCGCTGCTTTTTGATTTTAAACCTACAAATGATTAACAAATGGATGGCTTATGATTTCTAATGGTAGGTAATTTATGTATGAGTGAATGTGCGCTTAAAAGTGCGCGCCGGATTGGTCAGTCTTGATACAGACCAAATCTCTTTAAAACAGCGTGGCCAAGCAAACTCTGGGCCGCATTTTTCTGTGCACAAGGATCCGTGCTTGTATGTTTGATTTCTATTATAAGGTATGCACAGACGCACAGAAGTACATTTAACACTGCGTTCTCAATTCATACTTGCCTATATTTAGAATGTACGAAACAAATGTTCATAGTACTTTACAGTAGTCTGCACGAGTCGTGACCACAATCCTTATTGGTCGGTTTGACGTTGAAGCGCTTTCGGTTCACGCGATTGGTTCGCCACTAAGTGTACGTCGTCCATTGGTCTAACGCGTGTTCTTCGACTGCGATACATTGGCCGAAAGTTGTACAACTTGTACACTTTTAGTTGTATCCCTACTACTAATCATCTGTGCTCACGACTTATGTCAGTTACTTTAAAATCTGACACGCAAATTCAACAAAGAGCTTGTTTTCCAAAATATATCGTTGGAAATGATTCACCGACGTGTGGACTACTCAATTACGTTAATTAAGTTGTGGTCAGTTTTAAATCATTACCGAGCGCTGACGAATTGATATGTATTTCGTAATTTGCTGGGCTGTAGAGTAAGTTTAATTCGTTCAATAACAATTAGTAAATTGAATCGCGTATGGAACCCTTGAACGAGTAGATCACAAGATCTACACAATCTCAAAGGAATCTTTTCTATATACATACTCCGTCTTACAGTAGGACTCAAACGCGCTTAAGTTTTTCTTTACAAAGAGCAAAGTTCCGACAGTACACACAATACCTCCTTCATGTTATGTATTGAAATATTGACGAGCTTGCAAACTAATTTTGATTAAGCGCTTAATAGTTTTGGGTTGGTTCTTGTCGTTTAAATTGACGTGAAAATTAATTCGGCAAGTTTATAAATGATTAGTTGGCAGTATCCCGATTAGTTCCCGATAACACTGCCTTTAAATTAAAATCTTAACATGTCTGCCTGGCTGACTAACTCCGATATAATAACGGTTTTGTTTAGTTCAATCTAAACTAAATTTCTAAAGTGATGAACAAGTTGCAAGTTTGTTTAGAGATACGACAGCACACACCAATGACTTTGTAGAAAAAATTAAAAACATAATTACTGCATTACGCACCATTAACTACTTTGACTAGTGTATTAAACCAATAAAACCATTATAACAGTTACTCGTTTAATGGTTATAACATGGTCTGTGACAAAGGTATTTGCATCGTTTGACACTTCAGTGACCATACGAATGTCCTAGAATATTAGCTTGATGTTCTCAAAGTAATACAAAAATCTTGAATGAATTATTTATCTATAACAGACGAATTCAAACATTATTTAGCGGTTGTTAGTTCAATTTGGTATTTTGACAAGTCGAATTAAAAGCACAATAAGATATGATTCTGTATTAAATCTTGTAGTAAAACACACCAAAGTTCAGAATTATGGATATGGATTAGGATTAGATACAATTTGTGCTCACTTAATAAACGTCATACATTTATTTACTTTTATACATTCATCCGCTTTGATCGCTCCTCAGGCTAAACGTAGACTGGGAGAAAAAAGCGGGCGGAAAAAACCTCCCAGCACTCCTAAAAGTAAATAACTAATTACATAATATGTATTATTCTATGGTGCAGTATGCCTAGGCCCAATAAAGCCAGTCAAAAAACATAATTCGAGCTACCCATAATAATATCCGAAGATTGATTATTGAAACCCAATTCTCGTGATTCCATCCAGTAATAGATAAAAAACGGTTACTCTACTTACGTCATTTCACCCAAAGACACTTATGAGTTCAACCGTTGAACAAATGGGAAAGAAAAATAACCCTTTTCGAACCTTTAATACCCCATTGTTATTCCATTCATTCATTTCCTCTTCCATAACATTAGGCTTTCCCGGATCTTCGTAGGTTCTTTGATTTATTTATCATGTGCCTTCGTTGCGTCAAGGTTGTGAAATATTGAGTGTATTAGTTTAGTGTTTTCTGACTTTGATAGAATTGCAATTCTTTTTTTAGATTGTTTAAAAAAGATTGTTCTGTTTTCTTTTGTGGGTCCTGTTTATTAAAATGTTAGTTTACACTCACGATTCGTTTAATGATAAAATAACAAATTTTGAATCCGAATTTTTTTGATAATAACTTTGAGTACCACTGTCCAATGCATTATGTTCCCGCTGCCATATGTTACGAGTTTCCTTTGTATTCAATCGCGACACCATATATGTCGTGTCGCGTCACCATGCGACTTTTTTGGCGCAAGACGTGACGACATGCGGTCCGATGTTTTGTTTGCTAATGTTATGTGTGAAACTGTGAACGTATCGGCGTAACTGATGTAACGTTTTGTTAATGTTTTGAAAGTTTTTTGAGACTTAACACTTTTTGAAGCCGATCGAAAAAGTTAAGCAGCGACGAGCGCGGTCGTTACCGTGATGGGTGACGACTAGTGGCGATTTACATGCGCATTTTAGTGTTTCGGAACGCACGTTAAACCGTCGGTCCTGGTTGTTACCGATCCGATAGCAGTCGGAAACCTTGTCGGAGGCTCTATGGGTGGTTTGAAAATACTCTATGTAATTTCTTTGAAATAACGCATGTTGCCCGGTAACCAAATATCCTTAGGGCTATCTGCAGCTGAAGATAAGTTAGTAATATCCGGCGTATAATCTTGATCCAGGTAATAAACTATCTATGAGTCCCATTAAAATGTGAATGTCCAAAAAATCAAAATCAATGCTCCAATTAAGCCGTATTATCCACATAAGTTTACATTCTTTCCCATTATAGAAATAGTTATGTAATAGAAATACCTACTCCAAACTTTATTGTCTCTAAACTATAAGAAGAGAAGCATTGTCTTGGATTTTATGGCCACTGAAATAGATTTTCTTTATTGGAAACTATGTCAGCTTTTGAACAGAGTTATGTCCTTACAGAGTTATGTTGTGTCCTGTAAAATTTAATGAAGCACATTCGGTTCATATAAAGGCTCTATACGAAATGGGGTCGTTTTTTTACCGACTTCTAAAAAGGAGGTTATCAATTCGATACGTATAATAATAATGTAATATTCTCAGAACTGGACAATTTTTACATTACAAACAAGAATACCAAGTTTCAGAGGTGTATGTAAGTATGTATGTATGTAGAAATGTTTGTCCTCACATATTTCAGAAACTAATAGACGGATTGTGTTCGTTCTTTTTGTTTGAATTTTGTTCAACTTAGGGAATGCTAAAAGTTTCATTAAAATCGGTCCAGTAAACTACTACCGTGATATGGACTGAAAACTAAAAATAACGAAAAAAAATATTAAGCTGACATCAGAAAAGTAAGTATGAAATAAAATTGGACATGCACCTTTATTTCATCTATTTTATAAAAAAACGTGTAATACAGCTTTGAAAAGCTCCCATTGGCAATAAAGGCGTACGTAGGAGCCGTTCTGGAAATCCTCGATATAAAATGTTCACGTACAATGAAATTCTTTCCTGGGCTCGCTATGCTATATTCTTTCTTGCTTCTGGGTATGTATGATTTTTATAATAAAATCGGGACAAAGTTTTGTTCTACGTGAAAAGTTCGATTTAGTTTTAAATTTAGCAATAACTGTAATTTAAACAAAAATTGTTAATATTTGTTGCAAGTCCTCGTGGCATTTGCGCTATGCGCAAGCTGTGGGAGAGGTCTGCAAAATCTCCAGTCGGACTGTAACAAAAAATATTTTTAATGCAAAAAGAGCTTTTATGAAAAAGATTTATAAAAATCGAATTTATAGTATTTCATAACCTAAAGAGATCGAATTCTTAACATTAAAAAAAGATTGCACCAATTTTAGGAAATTCCAGTGTAAAACCCAGATCCATAGACTTACTAACATTATTCCGCAGAAAGCGATCCTCGATCTCATACGAAGTCGCGCTATATGTGTTGTATTCCATTCTTTCAGTAGTATTGAGTTTATTCCATTCTCTCAGTAGTATTGAGTTATAGTACCTCAACGCTTATTTGAATAGGGTAAAGAACGGATTTACATTTCTTTTACGTTACCTTAACTGGAATGTTTGGAATATAAAATACAAACCGTTTGTATTTAAAGTGTGACGTAAAGTTTTGTTTCTTTATGAACGAGTACATCTTTATTCTTTTTGAATTGCTATTATTGCGAACATGTATTGCTATTATTGCATTATGACGACCTGCGTGGCTCAGTGGTTAAGACGCCGGTGCGCTGCGCGGAGGGTCCTGGGTTCGATTCCCAGCAGAGCAGAGATTTGAATGATGAATTTGAATTTCTGTTTCTGGTCTGGGTGTGTTGTTGTCTTGTGTGTGTCCATGGCGCCCACGACACAGGGAATCCTAGTGTGGGGCTGTGAGTGTGAAGCGTTATTTATTTATTTATTATTTATTATGTTTTTCTTTACAAACCCTCAAAGAATAAGAACCTATTGCCAAACCGATTCTATTTGCGATTTCGCATCAAAGATATTTAAGTAGAGATATGGATACAAAGCGGTGATAGCCCAGTGGCTAAAAATCCGACCGCTTACTTGAGTTGTTCGGTTTCGAATACCATTAAAAAAAATGTGCTCGAGTAGCAAACATCATAATATTATCCTAGCATTTAACAGAATACAACATAATAAAATTATGTCTAATATCTTTAATACCTTTATCTATGAAATAATTTACTATTTACTAACGATCAAAAACATGTACATACTTACATATATTGTTTTATTCTCCGATTATTATCGTAAAGTCTAATATCTTACCGAGAAACTAATATTACCTACGCGACGGTGTTAGCCAATTATTTTATGAATATTCATATTACCTTTTACTCATATTGCGACCGTGTTTCATATGCCAGCTTTATATTAAACTTGTTAACTTAAGATAACTTAGTAGAAACTGTAATTAACACACGAACCTACTTATTTTATGAAATTTTACAGATATTATGACATTTTGTAAAATAACTCATGAAATGTTTGAAAATGAAAAATGAAATAAAACGAAATACCCACTTGTTTATAAGAAGTAGTACATTATTATGGGTAACTCAACAATTTACAGGTAACTTTCTATTTTTTTGGGAAACATTAAACTGTCTTTGAACGTTACTTACGTTCAAATTTCTTTTTTAAGAACTTTGAATGTGACTGTACTGAATTACTGTGAATACTTGATGCTTACCTTTTTTGCTTATATTATAATTTTAATTTTTTATCATTAATTTCGTCGTTATTTCGATTCGCAACACAAGAACACTTTGAAACTTACATCTTGCGACCCATTTATCCCACGAGAGGAGTTCCCACGGTGGGAACATCGCCCACGTCTGCGAATTGCGTTAGCTTACCGCGCGAACAAATTGTCTTTTGATACAAAGTCTCCTGTACCATTTCGCTATATGTAACGGTTTTGTGTGTACCCCGTGTTGGAAACATAAAACTCTAACATACAAACCTCCTTTATTATCATATAATTAAAAATTATTACAATTTAAATTCGAATATGGTTTTGTGCCTTTTGTTTTTTCATGTCATTCGCCATTTTTCTGTCCATCCCTTCTTTTATAATAAATAATATTTCTTATAATAATTTACAATAAAAGTTGTTAAAACAGTGCTTTCCTATTGCCTTTCAATTAACCCACACACAGAACCAGAATACAGTCCACTCGGACCACAACATCGGTCCCAACACCCCGCAATGGGCTAGTGTGGTTAACGAGGCCTGTATTTCTCTCTGTGGTAGGGTTCTGATCCATGCAGTGGGACAAATGGGTGGCCATTTCGGTATCGGTTTTGTGTCTGCAAACCCGCAATGGACCAGCGTGGTGGTAAACAAAGGGTTACCCGAGCAAAAAATGCGTTATAATGGTAGATTTCTATTTTCGACAATAGTACAATAATATGACGGTATTAAAATAATAATCCACATGTATTGGGATGAGTTCACATATTGCAATATATGTATATTTTGAATTATTATTATTCCGTACAATAATAATAATAAAAGAAAATTTCATGTCACGTTTTATGGTAGAAAATTAAAATGTGATAATGGCGAACAATCGGGATCTAGGTATAATTAGAATTTTATCTTGACATTGACATTTCTCTGTTTTGTCTGTTAATATTTTTGTCACCTTAATATGAATTGGACATAGATCTAATCCTTGTTACTGTCTGACAAGTCCCGGTCCTGCTAAAGAGTTCGAGACCATTTAGGTTTTAGCTTGATAGCCCAGAGGCTAAGAATTTGGCCACTTGCTCGAAAGATCCGGGTTTGAATCCCAGTGGCACGCACCAATGAGTTTTCTTAGTTACGCATTTTATAAATTAAATATCACTTGCTGTCTCGCCTGTCTCGGTGCGGGAAGCAACGTGAACTCTGGCGCTGGCAACTTATAAAGCAACAAAGAGTTTGCACCACTAAGAGGCATTTACCGCACTCGTTATCCACAGATTCCTCTCGAGCATCTCTCTAGACTCTCGAGTGTGGAGATGAGAGCGCTTTCTACTTCAGCACGCCTTATGACTGCACATTCGCCACGGTATATCCATCTCAAATATAGTCATAGTTGTATTCTCTTCATTTTGGAGCCAAAGTAGTATATGGATAACAATAGCTGCACAAATTTCGTTCTCTAATGTTGTCTGAAATTTGGAAAAATAAAAAATTTTTGAAAAGAACATAAATTGAATTCCAGACATTAATTAATTGTATACATATACAAATATTATTGCATTGATAAAACACATTTTATGTAAAATAAATTTATACATACGAAATTCATTACGAAATCGTATCCAAACTGAGCGTGGCCTTATTGTTATTGGTAATTAAGTATTATGTATAGCGGTGATAGCCCAGTGGCTTAGAATTCGACCTCGAATCGAGGGGTCCGGGTTCGAATCCCAGTGGCACGCACCAATGACTTTGTAAAAAAAAAGTTATGTGCGCTTATAAAAATTAAATATCACCTGCTGTTACGGTGAAGGAAAACATCGTGAGGAAACCTGCATGCCTGAGAGTTCAGAAAAAAAAAGTTCTCAAAGGCACGTGAAGTCCACCAACCCGCACTAGGGCAGCGTGGTGGACTAAGGCCTACATCCTTCTCATTGTGAGAGGAGACCCGACCCTGTAGTGGGTCATTAATGGGTTACTGACAAGTATTATGTTATCATTACTAATCGTACTGTAATAACATATGTTCTTCACAGAGTATGAGAGTACACCTCTCTAATTAATACGGGTCTCCCCTGAACAGCTAATTGTAAATCTAATCATGCCGTAAACAAACTCAATTATCAACATGCCATACACACTCCCCACAAACCCTTAGAAATAATACTTAGGTACATTAGAATTGTGAATGTGTTTTTGTCTGTTTGTTAATTTTTGAGCTACATAAAATAGGTAGACGAAATTTTCCCCTTTACTTACTTAATTAAGTTACTTACATTTAAGTTACTTAAATAAGTATAAAGTAAAATGTAATATTAAATAGGTACCCAATACTCGAGCCAATCACAAAATCTGACTTAAAAATAATTGCAAAACCACAACTACGAGTCTTCCGTAATTATTTCTATTGTCAAATGCAATAAACGGTTTACGTCAGTTCTTAATTAAAAAGTCGGTTTAGACGATTGACGTTTAATTAACTAGGCTTGTTCAAAAATCCTCAATTCGATTCAGAAACAAAGTAATAAAACGCATGGTTTCGCCTTCCCATTATAGAACCTCATTAGTAATTGACTTTATCTTTTAAAAAAGTTTTTACGCGCATTATATTAAACTTCAATCCATTAATTTATGTAACGGAATCTTGCAGCAATTTTGACTCACTTCGTCAAAATGTTAAAATAATCGCAAAGCACACTTATCTAATAGTTCAAGATCCCAGGGCCGCCAGACATCACGCATTTTCTGAAGAACGAAATGTGGACGATTGAGTATTTTTGGTATACATGTGCTAAGATCGGATGCCTACCAGCGGCCATGCCTTCGCATGCTTCGACGGCTAATTGCCAGGTATCAGGTAATCAAAGTACATAAAAACATTACTGACGTCACGTATTTTCTCCCAGCTGATTTTCACGTATATTGTAGACAATATCGTTAAAAATAGGGCTTCAAAAATACGTCTATATCAATCTATAATTACTTCGCAGAACGGTTGATCAACCTCCATATTTTTCTGTTCGTTTTTCAGTATTTCGTATCATTTGTCGGAGTGTGAGCTCTTTGAAATGTCATCTGTTTGTTTCATCTTATATTTCACTTGTCTCCTTGTTATGACGACTGTCAAATCGGCTATTCTCTCGGAGGGAAATGCTAAAAGCTTGCACACAGCAAAATAAGCTTTCGAGGTTTCATAATTATGCTCTTTATTACCTACTGCAAAAAATGAGGTTATTAATTCAACACGTATTGTATGTAATGTTAGCGGAACTGCACAATATTTTCATACGTTGTTCTATTACGGCTTCCAAATGAATATACCAAATTTCATGATATGTATGTTTATATGTATGTATGTATGTATGTATGTATGTATGTTATGTTGATATATTTGTCCTCATTTTTATTAAATATAGGGATTGGTAAAAGTTTCATCAAAATCGGTTCAATAGTTTCCGTGATATGGACTTAAAACTAAAAACGTGGTTTTTACATAGTTTCTTTCTTAATCCTTGTTAAGTATTATATTAATACATATATCCTGAACTATTTTCTATGTATTTAATATCGGCTAGGATCACCTTCAGTTGAACTGCAGGAAAATATAAAATTCTGGATAAAACAAAAACAAAAAAATCAAATTCCAAAACGTAGTCAAAACCTCAAAGACAAGCCACACCGTTACTAAATTCCCGCATTTACTAAAACTCCGTTTTCCTAAGAGGAAGTAATTTTCTCCCAAAAGAATTTCAACCTTAGCTCGCCCGCGCTTTGTCTCTATAATGATCATCCGAAGTGTGTCAAAGGGAATATGGGACGGTAAATAACACATTTTACAAAATACTTTCTACTGTACATCCCTACATAGTATAAAGCCTTGTCGCTTCCCGCTGTCTGTCCATATATAGGTATGCTTAGATCTTTAAAACTACCCAACGAATTTTGATGCGGTTTTTTTTAATAGAGTGATTCAAGAGTATTTATTTATTTATTTTAGGACACCCAAGTAAGGTTTATATTATAATAACATGCATAAAAAGGTTTGGAAAATAGTCAAAATAATTAGCAGCGAAAGTCTGCCGGGTCAGCTAGTTATGTATATTTAAAAAAAAATTTGAACATTAGCTAAAAAGTTGGACTGGAGCGTGATTTTCAATGGAAATTAATGGAGGAAAAAAAATTGTATTTAAATTTTGAAGGTGTAATATGGACCTAGGCACTTTATATAACATGTATTCATAAGAAAAATCTAATTAAAGTCATCATATCATCAAGACGTCTTTTACTACACCCGAGCCCGAGACGTTCTTTACAAACGTATTAACTGTGAATTCTACATGCCTTTCACCTCCGGACCTTTGGCATTGGCTTATTTGTTATGTGAAAATATTGGAATTGAAATCCAATTTATTCAGTTGCCGTTCCGGACTGGTGTTTTCAGTTTTCACTTGAATTTTTGATATTCGGTACGCATGTTTTTGTATACAAGTTAAACGAAATGTCGAACAGAATATTTGCGTGATATCTTTGTTTGGTTAAAGCGCAATAATTTGTACAGCATATTTGTTTGATTTTGTTTATTTGGAAACGGCGGTTTGTTTGTTTATTTGTTCTTTTAAGCTGTGGGTGATATTCATTCATTATGTAAGTGGTCACTGCAACCCCATGCGACGGTAACATGAACTTAGTGTAATCTGGGATTACAAGGTGGTCCTGAGAGCAAATAGGTCGCCTTCAATTTGTCTCTTCGAATTATCGTCCTCAAAATGTCGGTTTGTAAGAACCCAAGATCCTCCACAGCTCAGTATCTTACTTAACCACTGCGACTCAGGTCGTTAAAGTTAATTGCCTTAAAAACATGTCATTGAAATTATTTTTAATATTGCCTGTAAATTAAATAAGTTATGCTAAGTTATGCAAAAACTCTGTTCAGGTTTCATAAATCGAAAACCAAATTGGTTCCGTCACAGGCATCCAGATTATTGAATAATTGATGCAGCGGCGTGCAGGCAATATATTAATTCCCCTAGAGTGTAGAGTTCCTATTCGTGGAGGTTCTCAAACTTATATAGGTACCTATTACAAAATTCAGTCGAGTAAAATGACGAACCACCGAAAATGTGACAGTTTCTGAACACACCTTTTAATCAAGATTAGAATTTAATGTGAATGAGGTACCTAAACAAAAAAGTTTTGTGAGTTGACTTGAAAAAATTATGACGTCATCAAAAATTACGAGTGTTCGCCATTCAAAATGTATGAAGGGGTTGCGATTTTGACAGCTTAAAGTATCTCAGTTTACTTGAAGGACCCAAATTATAAAGATTTAAACTAACATTTAAGCCGTGAATTAATCAGATTCATTAAACAATCAGCTTTTTCCTACCCTCACACACACAACAGTAAATTTCAGTCATTAGTATGTTAATGTCTGTCCATATTTACAACATCCCATACTAATGGCTGGTCGATAAATCGTTTTTATTAGTATTCGTACTATAGGCCACCTTAAGAAACGCTGGCCTCAACCATCTTGGAAGCATGCATGATACATTGATACGTGTTATGTTACATTACACCGTGCATGTCCGGTGTGCAAAATATCGATAATAGTTATCAAAGTGATACATAGTTCTCGAATTTAGTCTTGTTGATGTTTAGTCTTTATTTGAGGGCGAGAAATCTGTTTTCTGTTTGACAACGGGAAATCTACCAGGCTAGGTGAGAGCGTGGGGAGCGGCCGCGCTCCGGTTGTGGCATCTCGGAGTTTTTTATGTATGCCAGTGATTTAGAAAACTTCGATAGCGTGATTCAGGATTCTGTGGCGCAATCTCTTGACAAGTGGCGGAAGTCGCCACACCCGTTTCTCCGTAAAGGGTTTCAATAACTAATCTTTGGATTTTAAATGAGATCGAAACTGTTTGGTTGCCGAGATACTCTTTTAAATTGCTTGTAAATTAGTAATAAGTGAATCGATGTTGTCAGGGAACCAAACATCAAATCGAAAGATCGATCCAAAGATTGATTACTGAAACCGGCCATATGACGAGAACAACCGAACCTCGGCGGATTACGAGGGGCACTCCAGTGGCGAACTTTCAATAACAATATCATGACATTGAAATCAATAAAAATTTAAAAAATATATTAAGCTATATTTTTTGCTGATTTGCATTTAACATTGACACGGTGACCTGAAAAAAACTAAAAAGTCGTTTATTGTAAACAGTTTTTGCGTTGACCATGTCAATGAAGACAAGATTAATAAAATTTAAACTTTTATGTAACTCTTACTTAAGCCAGCATCCGCTGCGAAATTGAGGTGTTTTGTAATTTTTTAAACCAAAACATGTTCTGAAATGTAGAATAGTCTTTCGCCTGATGTATTTACAGGGTTTTGACGTGGGCTTCTCAAAAAACGGCGTATGTATATAATAATATAAGGTCTCCTTCCATGCCTTCATCACACTAAGGCGGCAACATCCCCTGGCGTTGCTCGTGTCGATAGGCGACGGTGACCGCTTACCATTACCATAGATATATATACCATAGATTATGCTTCTGACTCTTTGCTCGGGTTTATTATTTAAAAAAATCACTCAGATGGTGTTCCTGGCAAAGGAAACCGTAGTGTAGGGCTATGATTGCTGTGAATCGTTATTTATAATTACCTATCTGTTTTAAAAGACTCGCAGTTGCTCTGAAGCGCATTACTTGTCAAAGTCGCAATTCTGATTTCACTGTGGGGTTTAAAAGACCTTGCAAGTTTAAATGGAACACACGGACGGTCCATTTATTTCCGAACTCCACACGTGTGTTCACGAACCCGAGTCGATTCCATTATGAACTTAGAACTCAAGTTGCTGAGTAGTTTGGAACCAAAAGCTAAGATGGGGATATCTGAAGGAGTAAAGGGTTAGATAAGGTTGGTAAACATATTTTTACCGTCAGGAAAAATACGACCCAAAATAATTAATAATACTCGAATGATATAATATTTTTGTCAGTAATTTAAAAACGATTAAGGTCGATTGTTTCTTTTAAATAGGTATTAGCTGACCCGGCCGACTTTGCTTTCCAAATAAAGAACATTAATTCATACGATTAAAGAAGAATAAACAAAGCCTTTATTTTTTTATTCTCCTTTCATTTCGCTATTTAAATTTTTCTTGGACATACACGATCATTTGGGAGTTTGGGAGCCAATCGGTTCATCCAGGGTCGAGTTTTAGCGAGACTAATAAACGGCGATTCATTTAAACAAAAAACGTGATACATATCATATATATACATATCATATCATACATATCATACATAACCTTATGGTATACTGTTTCGCTATTGGTATAATAAACTGCAGAAAAAAAACTGAATTGATTAAAAATACCGTAGCAGTTACGACTCTCTCATTTAAGGCCTTTTCCTAATCGGTTGACATAACCGACAGATCAACCAACACGACAAAACTCAAACACTGAATGGAGCTATCCTTATTGGCAATGACATAAGATACATGTGCGCAATGACGCTGTCGTTATACAAACATGAGGTGAGCGCTCCTCTCGATTTTGTCCTCACAATTGGGTTGAAAGAGTCCTACGAGTTAATTGCGATACTTTTAACGAATTGTCATTATTGTCACAACCCCTTCATACATTTTGTATGGTGACCGCACGGGGTGACGTCACAGTTTTTTCGAGTCAATTGACTAATTGACTTTATTGTTTTCGCGTGAGCAAAATTCATTTTTTAGACATATTGGAATGTAAGCTAGATTTTCAGATAATTGTGAATGTAGCTTTTTAGCAGAATTACATTTTTAAATTAATTGTGAGTGGTGGAAACATCTCCATTAGGACAAAGGGCAACACGAAGAAAAAGAAACATTTTCCAACAAGACCAAAAGCTGGGTAATTCCGGGTAATTCGATTTGGTCATTACCGTACCTTGGTACCTACCACTCCATTAGGTAATGGCCTAATTACGTTGATGCAAAACAAGGAAACATTTAAGGAGTGTTTCACAAAAATTAACGAAGCCGTCCCAAATGCTTAACTCAATTATGGACGGAATGAAGAGTAAGTTCTGAGTAGAATTTGGCGAAGTTGGCAACAATTTTCTATCTAAAGGCAACAAAAATATAATGATGTTTTACGGTGTTCGGTGGAGATATTCCAGTGGCTAAGAATTCGGCCTCTCACTCGAAGGGTCCGAGTTCGAATCTTCACAAAAAATAGTGTGAAGTCTGCATTTGGCCATGGCACGTGAAGGAATATAAAAACTGATAAGTTGTAGGTAGGTAATATTTAATATTTATGGCTGCCGTTTTTTACATGTGTAATATAAATATTATTAAGACTGTATTAAATTAAATATTATTGCATACATGTTAACACATTCAGATGAGAATATTTTCTTGTTTAATACTTTTTTGACTGTGATTTTAAGTCGTCTGATTCACGTTTTTGTTAATTTTCTTCATAAAATGCAAACGTTAAGTGAACATGTTGCAAGCAAAACGAACTAAAGTAAGAGAAAACATAATTAGCATAATGGACGCGAAACGAACGGATTCATAGTGAACCGCGCAGAGCCTTGGCCGTTCCAAAAATAAATACTGATCGCAGGTAAGAGGGAATTTACATTTTATTATGTCACTGCTTACTAGTTACTTGATACATGCAATGCTACATTGATTTCGATTGGATGGATTCAATTAATCAATCAGAAAGCCTTTAAAATGTTGTAAAAAGCAATGCCAATATTGGGCATATTAATAGCTCAGTGGTAACATTGTCAAATATGATAATGAAGTCAGATCAGATTATGATTCAAATAAAAGTTGATATTTTTGTATGCTCAAATTTTCTATGCTACATTGAATTCCTAGATTAAATACTCAGTCTGAATAGCCTTTAAAATCTTGTATGAAAACATCAGCATGAATGAAATTGACAGTTTTTTTACAAAGTCATCGGTGCGGGCCACTGGGATTGGAACCCGGACCCCTCGATTCGAGGTCGAATTCTAAGCCACTGGGCTATCACCGCTTCTAGTAAACTTCTAGAGCAACGCTTAGCAACCAATAAAAATATGTAATGTTACCAGCTTCGAAACACTGATTACAATGAAGATTGCCATCAAGCTTGTTTTGCAAAAAGTTGGCAAATAGCGCAAAAACCACAAAGACTGTAATCTCGTTGCATGTGCAAATTTAGCCGTAACAAATCATCCGTATAACTTTTTAGATTTTGTTGGTACGAGTAGTTACATTCGGTTGTATCGAAGAATCTTTTGAAATGTCTAATGGTTGAAGGAAAACCAGCTTTTATTGTATGATACTTTAAATGTTGAAGTCTAAATTGTGTTTACGTTTAAAATTTAGTCAATGTTAAGTAATTATGTAAATTTAACGTTACTTTTTTCTATCAAATTCTAAAGTCGGGCAGCAGCCAGCATCTTTTATGTCACACCTAAGAGCTTTGACAGCAAACGATTCTATTAAACTATTTTTAGACCCTTACAAACATGTCACAAAACATTTCCCGACCTTTTTCCCTTCCTTCCGCTCCAAGCGGCCACCGACCGAGATTGTCAACCTAATTCAAAGTAAGGTTGTGTGTACTTATAGCGAAAAAGGCGTCAAAAGGCGTATAAAAGTTGGCTTAATCAAATTTTCAACATTGCTAAAGTTTGGCGCCCACGCTTAACCATGATTCTAATATTAAGCTATAACCCTTTTTACCCGACTATGGCGAAGCAAACTTTTCTGTTCGTTCGTTGTGTCGACTGTTCGTCAATCACTTTGGACGTCGAGCGCGAATTTACACGGTTTCGTATGGTAATCGTATCGAACTGCCGTTTCAGAAGATTTCAAGACAGACTGACATATACCTAACATTTTAATGACTAACGTTTGTCTGTAACTCATTAATGACCCACTACAGGGCCGGGTCTCCTCTCACAATTAGAGGGATGTAGGCCTTAGCCTTAGGTCTTGGGATTCAAGCCCGGACCCCTCGATTCTAGAATTCTAAACCACTGGGCTATCACCGCTTTCACTAACGTTTACCGTACGAGTACTTTGACAAACATTTTGCTCAACACTTGCGTTGTTGGCAGAGTCATAATTACTAAAAGACATAATAGCAGTTCCTGCTAAAGTAAAAGCGACTTGAGAACGTCTCTTAAGTTTAGGTGTCCAATTTTTTATATCCTGACACTCGACGTCCTAACGTCCAGGATTTTTAAAGGCCCTTTAAAAACCTTTGGGTATCTCTCTATCAATCTTACAACTGCACAACTTACGGCCACTTTCCGCGACTTATATTCCTTTCCTTAATTGTGAACACAGCCTAACTTATCCCTTTAAGGCTTTAAGCCTCCAGCGAACTTGAGGCATTATCGGCCGGCGCAGGACCCCAGTTTACATCCCATTTTTATTCTACCACCCCGTTTGCAAGCCACCCTTGTCAGGGCTGTGTATGACAACAATATCTTTAATAAATAGCAGGGTCATGTCTCTATATTTTTTTAAAAATATTTTATGCCCTAAGATTGCGTAACGACAAACGTACGCTACGTTTGTCGTTTTCTTCAAAAATGTTTATTAACAGATTTATTCACGCTACGTTTAATTAAAAATCAGAGAGGATACTATCGACAGTGTGTGTGATGACTATTAGTGACCACCACGCCACGAGGGTTCGTGGAATTCACATGCATGTAAAAGCAATATGGAGAACTCTCTGGCATGCAGGCTTCCTCGCGATGTTTTCCTTCATTGTAACAGCAAGTGACATTTAATTTTGTAAAGCCCATTACGTTTTTTAAAAAATCATTGCTGCGTGCCACTGGGATCCGAACCCGGACCCCTCGAACAATAAAAAAAACTATAGGTTGGCTAATGCCTATTACAAGAGCTTGCATGGGGAGGCATTTCAGCAAGTAGGTATGTGCTTCATATCGTCAGTTGAAGAAGTGTGCTTACTACACCTACATACATACATAATAAGCAAAAAACCGTTGTTTCACAGATATACGAGTTTGGTTCTTACTTATACTTATAGGTACTTACTGATCTGTGCAAAATCCTCGGAATAAACCCCTCAGCCCTGGATAAGCAACAGGTCGCAAGATGGGACTCAGATAGCGCCTACTGGGGCCTCTCGAATTTGTGAACATTAAATTTTACGAGCCGGTATAAAAAGTAATGTTACTGACCGAACGATAACACAATCGCCTAGATATTGTGCGATGTTACATAGACGATAACTAACTATGAATGTATAATAATATTTCTTAGAAGATATAATTTTTTAAAGGATAAAAGGATATAAATGGATAATGTAATTTTTTTTAATTTAATATATATATAGATGTGTAGGTACGTACGTGTATTTAGCGATGGATAAATAATAAGCTGAAGTCCAAGCACTAATGTTTATTCCACACACAATTGATCCACACGTCATACAGTTCACATAATAGAAAATATAGAAGGAGAAGAGTGACAGTAATGGTACAGAGAAAGTCCAGGAAGAAAGCAAAGCACATAAGAAACAGTATCGCGAATGCAGAAATTAATATAAAAATGTTCATGCGAATAGTGTAGCACTTAAAAGATGATCCCGAACGACAGTGACTGGGCGATGACGGATTGTCAACGCGAGGCGAGAGCGGCGGCTTAGGTTGCATGTTTTTCATGCCAGCCAGTCCTGAGAATTCCTAGCGCCGACATACTACGGATATCGTCCGGGTTTACTCGTGAATTTAAATATACTTACATATTATATTAAATAAATATTTTTATGTGTGTGTGGATTATGTAGTATAAATATATAGTTAATAAATATATAATACAAAAATTATAATAATAAATAATAATTGTGTTAATCACCCACATATAAAAGAAACTATGAATATCAATCTTAAGGTGTAATTAGAAATACATGGTATAGGCATCCATGCAATCACAATAAAGATTGAAGAATTGCCCGATTTTGATAACCTGAGCTGGTTTTTAAAAACATTTTCTATTCAAAAAACCTTAAAAGAAATGCAAGCTCTTACTGTTAGCAACATTTTGCTTAACTATACTACGTAATTCGAAAATGTAATTCGTTTAGATACATTTAGAAAATAAATAAGAATAATGAATAAAATAGATAAAAAAACTTAAGTAGATTAATTTAGATTAAGCTATTTTAGATAATTAAATGCACATTAAATTGTTGTTGGTAATTCAGCCATGTAAGAGATCATCTCGTGTCATTTTCGTTAATTATTAATTAATTAAGTTAGGTACCTTTAAATAGAAAGAAAAATCAGTTTTTTTTACGTTCTTTGAAAACAAAGTTTTTAACTCAATATCTTACTCGACTAGTCCCTGCTTTTCTTCCAGAGAGTAAAGATAAAGTAAAATCGTGCGTCGTATGGTTTAGAATCGTGATTTCAATTCAGCCGACGCTCGCGCTGGTGTAAAAATACCAATAGACGGTATGGTGTCGTGACTCGGTGTGCACTCAGCCTAATGGCGAAATATTGGAATGCTAGCCGGAGTGCATTTTTGATGAATCGTGCATATGGAGTAGTTAAGTCTGCGATTTTACCGTGAGTAATGAAGTTTTCTTACTAAAAGACGCGAACAATTTATAATAAAAAAATCGGCTTGCTCATTCGGCTCATGTTTTTTTTTAAATTCAATTTAATATTCACGAATCCTTTCTGGGGAAAAACGAATTTCTACTCGTTTAGACAAACACTCAGAAAAAACGTGTGGATGTGCCTCACGTTTATTGAAGTGTGAAATGTAACGTACGTTCAAACGTCAAAGCGATCGTAAAAGGTGGTGGTGGATCGTAAAAGATAAACCACACTGAATATTAATAAGATTTTTGCCCTCTGTTTCGGTAGGATTCCAAAAAACGTGCAATGATGTACATACATCTTTTCAGTTTCTAAATTTGATAAGGTTTTTTGCACTTCCACGATATTAAAATATGCAATATTGATTTGTATTAAAACAAAAATAATATAATTTAATGATATAATAAAGTAGAAATAAAACTATGTTACCTACGTCTGAGCTAACATCCGTTCTCTCTTTAGCGAAAGTAAACTCTGAATCTGATATGTTTATTAGATAGAGCGCAAATAGCAATATTCCAGTCACGTCCGCTCTGAAGCGCGGACGAGGCATAAATGACGAATTTCATAAATCACGACCACGTGACTTCACAGACTACCCGCAAACCATAACAAAATAGTTCCTCAAAGAAGCTATTAGTTGATTGGCTTACTTTGATCTCGTACTCTGCAAGCAATCGGGTAACAGATATAAGATTATGTCTGGCACTGGAAATGTTTTTAAAGATATTAAAAAATTCCATTTTCTTTTCCAACTTTGTAATCACTGTAATGTACTGAAAGTTTAGGACAGAAAAGTTTAAGTAACATTTCTTGTTTCTAGGTATTACTTACCTAGGTATTGCTGAGGTATTTTTTCTAAAAGACTGCTATGAATTAAATTATTGTTTGTACTGTAATAGGTAAGTCAGTTTTTATGTTTTTTTCGAATACGGTGTAAATTTTCGTTACAATTTACAGCTCACTACGTGAACAGTGCAGTTTGAAATTTAACACAATTAAAGTTTATATGGAGAAGAATGCACCAATCCTAATATTTTTAAATAAAATGCAATAGGAATATATTAAATTAATCCAAAAACACGCCACGCACACTACCATGAATTTGAGCACTTTGACATGCACACATATCAAACATGACGTGTACGTACATTCCGTTGCGTGTCTAATTAAAATTTCAATAGATTAAAGTCGAATTTAGATTACTTGTCGATCTCTAGTTTTAATAAAGTTGTCTTTATTCTTAGGCACGCCGGGGTCTTTACCGATAAAATCTGGCTTCCAGTCTGACATTCAAACCTATTTACGGCGCCTGAATTCCTCTGGCCTTCACGCTTCAACTGCTGCTACTGTCACAGTCCAAATGTCATATAGAACGAGCAGTTCCAAATTAAGAACGAATACAAAACTAAATGTTTCAGGTAGTGGAGCCATGGTAGACCGCCCGGTACCTTGCCGCCAACACCGTAACCCGTCGCATCTTCATGTCTTGTGTTTCGGCTGAAGAGGTATGGTTAGGGATACTTTGTGTTTGGATACTCTGATTTTGTGTTTGGATCCATCGGCTGCAGTGACTGTCTGTGAATCTGTTTGCTATTAACTACCGATTTAAAAAAAATAACCTGAATTAGCATTACGCTTTATATAAGGACTTGTTGTCATAAAGTAATATTTATAATTTTCATATTTAATGAAAATAAATCATGGGACTTTCCATTATCTTAAGTAAGTAATTTTAGCAAAAATTTATGCAATAAAAATGAGAGCATCTTATAATGCCAACATTTTGTTTACTCCTCCGTTACGGCAAATTGAGACTGAATTTTAAACTTTTCCACAACGAATAATGTAAGAGAAAATTGAACGGAGTAAGAATATGCTTTTCTTTTTCAGGTAAATCCATCTCAGTAGTCCTTTTATCTTGAGAGATGACGTGAGTAAACTAAGTATGATTATTTCATGTAGATGTTAATTTATTACGTATTTTATGGTGATAGCCCAGTGGGCTTAGAACCAGGCCTCATTCTCGAGGGGTTCGGGTTCGAATCACTTTATAAAATTAAATATCACTTGATGGACTTCACACGCCTTTAAAACTTTTTTTTTATTTGTACTCAACTCTCAGGCATGCAGGTATCCTCACGATGTTTTCTTTCACCGTAACAGCAGGTGATATTTAATTTTGTAAAGCGCACATAACTTTTTTACAAAGTCATTGGTGCGTGTCACTGGGATTCGAACCCGGACCCCTCGATTCGGGGTCGAATTCTAAGCCACTGGGCTATCACCGCTTTCTATCTGATTGAGAAAAGATATTCGACCCTGCGGTGGGCCACGACCGGGTTCCAAGCAAATAAAAGTAATGGCGTTGCCTAAAATCAGGCTTTCACCGTCAGGTTACCTGCTCGCTTTTCTACTACGAGTTTATGATAAAAGTGATTTTAAATTTAGGTACAAATAGTATCATTGTCATACAAAATGCTCGTGTAGGCTGAGGTTCGACATCAACACCAGCTGGCATTTACACGAACCTTGGAGACTGATCGGAGATCGGCAACCTTTGCGTTTTCTGCTAATGTCAAGCTATCTGTACCGTGGGTGACGCAACCTTTGGTTAGGTGATTGGAGCATGTGATGAACGAGAGGCTGCAACCAGGGGCCCGATTCTGTATGACCGTTCACACTCGTGTCGCGGCAATGTCGTGTCTTACCAGTGATAAAAAGTCAAAATAGGCTTAAAAATCAAATATCGTGACAATCTATTGTGTGCCGTATAGAATAGACGTTAAGGTTCCTTGTCGTGGCGAGTTCATGAAATGACATACGGTTGGACACACGATATCGGCACGAAATCTGAATGGTCATATCTGAATCAGCCCCCAGCTCGGGTTTCTTCCCGCGAGTTTGCTCGAGTAGCATAGTCTCCAGAGTGTGGTGTGGGAGGTCCGTAAGGCAAGACAAGGTTTAAAGACTATTATCGTTTCGACCATATTCGGAATAGAGGCTTCACGTGACCTTAGGCAAGAAAGTTGTAATAACCAATTTTCCGTTTGCCATCGTTGTAATAAGCCTTCGCAAACGGCATTCTTCTTCAAGTAGTGTTCCTACAGCGAAATATGCCATGTGGTTTCCCGTTAAAAATAGTTCCATACATTACTTGTGGAGATCGAGGGCGATCGTAGGGCTATCATTACCCTAGCGTCTCTTTGAAGACTATAAAATCTGCTACGGTCACCCACTCGCACTTGCCAAGCGTGGTGACTAAGGTAATCTCTCATCTCTCATTCTCTCATCCAAATGGATAGCATGAAGTAGCCACGGCCTTCAGTCTCGGCATAGGAGCTTGACTCGAAGCTGAAAATAAAAATTAAGTACTTATCTAGTTCATGACATATTCGATATGAAATGATACATAAAATAAAAACACAGGGAGAATAACTATTACTACATCTCTACGTCTCTAGTACTAAGTACTTGATATGACTCGTTGCGCTCATCACTTGGACCACAATTAGAACTGAAGTGATGATCCATAATTATTGTTTTTGACCTAAGCGAGTGAAAGTTTAACAACGTATTCTAATGTCAGTTATTTGAGAAAATTGGGGAATCTTCTTTTTGTAATGTCCAAATTACAAGCGTATTTCCTGTTGGTTGGGGTCAAACTTATTTGAAGGTGATGAGTCTGTTTCCATCTGATTATGCAGTTAGATGAATTCATACTATTTCAGAGTCATTAGTACAAGATTTTGTTTTTAATGTCATTCATCAATTAACAGCGGCAACTCACATCCATACGATTTTAACAGCTTTGTAATAATTTTATTTTTTACACACTTTGTACTCAAAAGTGAATACGACAATCAATCCTACAACTTCCTACTAATATTATAAATGTCAAAGTTTGTGAGGATGGATGGATTAAAAAATGTTTTTGATAAAATAGTAACATGAGGCCTTCACTGTTATTAACTTATGACTTTATTGACTTGCCTTATATTTTCGGTTAACTTCATTGCGGACTTGTTGTAAAGGCAGATTTAATCTCGTTTACTAAGCACTCGACGTCTATCTTAGTAAAATTAGTGCTCGAATAACCTGTTAAGTGACTCTTTGTCTCAGAAATGGAGGCATTGCTTGGGCACTGACTTAGATACATAGAAAAGAGAAATAGAACAAGCAGACTAACAAACTTCTGGTAAACATCATTACGGAGTTGTTCTTAGTGCGGAGTTAATCATGTTTACAGAATACGTCGTCAATCTCAATGCATTAAGTGCTCAAATTCTGCTAAGTGACTCTTTGTCTTGGAAATTCGGGAGATTTTTAAGCACAGACATGGCTTTATTGAATAGAGAAATAGGACAAAGACGATCAATTTTAAACTCAAACAATTACAATCAGGTAATTCAGAAATAGAGGTATTGTTTGGTACTGATTTCGTCACATTAATTAAATAGAGAAATAAAACGAGATAAATATTTTCGCGGTAAACCTTATTGCGGACTTGTTATGAAGGAAACCCGCCTTTATTTTATATTTATATAATTTAAATCAGATTTACAAGTACTCGACATCTATCTTAATACAATTTGTGCTTGAATTACTGAATAACTGTATAGACACAATATGTTAGGTGACTCTTTGTATCGAAAATAGAGGCATTGTTCTGGCACCTACTTCGCTGAATTGTACAGAGAAGTACGCGTGACGGATACGGAGAATTTAATTGATTTGAGATTACTTGTTTAGTTCTGAGGAGAACTAATTTCACAGATGTATTAGAGGGCACTCCTAAAGGCACATTTCAAAAGGAAATGCTTCAACATTCAACTTTATTTGAGGATACACTAGACGGTGTAGTACCAGCCGCCCCTTCTCAGCTTATCTTTTAAAGTTTAAAGAGACGATATAACGAATTATATGAATGTCTGGCCAACTTTTGTGGCAAACAAAGTTTGGTTCAGAAGTTAGTACGCGAAGAATATGTCTATGGGCTACTGTCATAACATAAGTTAAACATTGAATACTTACATTGTTACCCGATGAGATGTAGATACTGGCATTTTAATAACCCGTGGAGAAACCGCATATCCTACTACCAATCTACTACACTACTATAATAAATTTGAATGCTTATGACGGTGGATGCAAGGATGGAAGAATGTATGTTTGTCACTCTTTGTATGTTTGTCATGTTTGTATGTTTATCAGCAGATTTGAAAGAATATAGGATACGTTTGTCCGTCTGGATCGAGTCCTAAAATCCACAGGGACGAAGCCGCGGGTAAAGTCTAGTTCTAAATATATAACTGAGGTTTATTGGCCGATAATATCTAAATTTTACCATAGAGGTAGCAGTGACTACTTCTACTTTTAACCTACATGCCCGTTTGCTACCCATTTTCCCCCCTAAAAATTCACAAAGTGCTCGTATGCTCGCTTGCCCAAATCTCGGTATGAACCTTGAAATAGATTCATGTAGAATTGTAGACAATAAAAGTCACTACCTCCATGTATTTGTTGATGCGTTCAGGGGCAATCGCATCCTACCATATTGAGGTTTGCATGTGGGCTGTAATAAAACAGTTTAATGGAACGGACATTAGCAATTAAAGGTTAACTTTTTTATCGTAAATGTGGAGGAAGCTAGCATACAGGCAGCGAGATAAGTTGTCATCAACAGGTAATAGGCCAGCGACGTGGATTAAGGCCTGTCTCATACTAAGACGTGACTCAATTCTGCAATAAGTTGCTATTGGGTTGCAGACAAAAGCAATGTTTTTCCAACAAATCATAATTAACAAGAAAAATAATAAATAAAATAAAATAAATTATAAATTAATTATAAATAATGGATTAAATAATAAATTTAAACTTTAACATTTTGAAGTGATAATAAAACAGGAGGATTTTACGGGATTGAAAAAAAGACATAGTTGTTCTTTTAAAACCTAATTCGAACTGGGCTCGTTTTTAGTCAATTGGCGAGTATTTTAAGTAACTAAACGGACCTGACGAATGAAAATTCAGTCAAGTAGTATTTAGTCGGGTCTAAATTATTCTCTATTCGTCTAATAACTATTGATCTATTTAAAAACTTACTATTGCCAGTAAGTATTAATTGTCATGCCATGTCGCACACAAAAGTTGCTCATTACGACGTTATTGCGTACTTTTGTCGCATATCAGTGCGTAAGGACGGCTCTATACAGAGCCCTGTGTTTAAATTTTGTCGTGTCGGTTGGTCGTTGTCAATGACTTGCGACAACGACAACGAATGCTTTAGGTCTTCCTAAAGCTAATTAAAACTAACATACCTGACACTTTTGCTAAGATCGCAAGACGAATAAGTCATAAGTTACTACTTATTAACATTACACGAACCTGCAGTGCGGCAAAACTTACCGCTCTGAGTCTCGACAATGTTAATGATTTAAGCCCTGTTTTAGGAACAGGTTTGACTGTAAAAAGATAAAGGTAAATGATATATATAAAGCGGGTTTGCTTTCTTCATTATAAAACAAAGTCGCTTCCCACTGTCTGTCCCTATATTATAAGCTTCATGTAGGATTTTTTAAATTTTCGTTTTATTACATAATGTAGCTTCTCCTTTCAACTTTGAGGTACCAAACATTCTTTTAGTTATTCATGAAAACTATTTTACATTTGTAAATTCTACTCTATTAAAAAATCGACATACAAAAACCAGATAAACAAACGGATATGTTCTCTATCAGCCATCACACAAAACGCATCATTTCAGCCCTTCGTAAGCATGGGCCACCTTTAATCGACGCCACACCGCTCAGTCCCGAGTCCTTTAAATCCAACGGCTTTCCGCTGTCTTCTTTAGGTCTCAGTTCACCATTCGAGTGGTCGCCATTCGAGGACCTTTCTTCCCCATCGGTTAACGGTCCTTCGAAATTCGGTAATCGTTCGTAGCTTGCTCTGATTAAGTGAGACAGCATAATTACCGGAATACGTAATGATGGTAGAACTCATCAGACATATCGGGTTGCCAATTAGATTCTGTTAGCATTGATTATTATCAGCAGACACGTTAAATACGTTTGTTAGTGCACGGAAGCTTGTTGCGTCGATGAAACTTTGTTGTGGAGCATTTAAAATGGAGAATTTTTGAAATTTGCTTTAAAAATCTACTTGTACTTACTCATTGTAAGAGGAAACCTAACCCTGCAGTCGGTCGCTAATAGTTTGCAGACATAATCGACCGGAAGCGCGCATAGCCCGCTCCGCTCGATCGAATAAGTTAAGCAGCGTCGGGCGCGGTCAGTACCTGGATGGGTGACCGCTAGTGCCTCGGAGGGCACGTTAAGCCGACAAATTATCGATACGCTAACAAGCGGGACATAAGTCGTTAAACGTTTTCGGAAGTCCTACGGGCGGTTTGAAAGCATCCGACACAGGTTGGCCACTACCCCGTTTCTTCGCCAATCCGCATTGGAGGAGCGTGGTGGAGAATGCTACAGGCCTCCCCTTGTTAAACGCTTTCCAAATTGAAATACGACACATGCGACCGAACGCGAATGTATCAAACGACTTTTTCGTATGAGCGTTGCGGGGTTAGACGTTTGTTTATCTCTCTTTGTTCTCTTTCGTCTCTGTTAGTTATGATGCATTGTATTCAACACAAATAACACTTGGAATTTATCTAACTTCTTGTGTCGTAACTGGAGCGGAATTATTGATATTTAATATAATACTTGTGCCTCCATTCGAGCAGCAAGTAACAGTTGTTTACCTATTCTTTTATTTTGTATACTTTTTGCAATATTGGTATTGGTAATACAGATTTTGTAATAAGAATTATGTCACATTTTGTTTGTGTTAGGATTTTTATCTTTTTATAGGGCATCAGTTTTATAGGTCAGTTTTATAGGTTTTAACACCATTGTTTATGTCACTCGAGGAGGTCCTTATTATCCAAAGATTATGGTTACATCCTAAGGATTATGATTGACACTTAAAAGTACCGGACTTTTATTCTCAGTTTGGTATTTTTTTCGGGAACTACTGATAATGTCACTTTTTAATAATAGGTACATCAGTACCAAAATTGTATAATTTCCGTAAGATGACATAACCTCTAACTAAATTGTAACTTTTCCCTAAAATGCTTTAGCAACGTTTTATTTTTTGAAGCAAAAAAAAAATTTTTCCTCATTTTTACTTTTTCTCTAGTATTGGGCGACCAGTATCAATACCTATTCAGAAGCAACAGATTTTAATCTTAAAAGTTCCCAACTCCTATAACATCGGCAAAACATCTGGACCCAAAACGAAGCTTACAAATTGGTTTCAAGTTTACACAGTTCGGACCGCCCCGAAAACTTGGTTCTTTTTCACTGTTCCCCTTTCACCCCGATGTTACTTCTTCCACGCGAAGAAATTGTCTCTATTCACACCTATTTTTAGGAATATAATAATTATAAATACCTACATAATAATAATAAATAATATTTAGGTGGCCCGTTTGCTTGTTTGTGCTGCCGTATAAAATATCTGCGGGTATGGGTTGAATAGGTCATTATTATACTGCTTAGGTGGCCAATAAGCGCCGGCGACAAAAACTCCGCGACTCAATAACGCGATCAAGAGCAAACGTAACACGACAAAACCGTGGCATCGTTTCACCTGTCATTGCGCAACGAACTATAACAGCGTAGTACAACGTAGGACATTGGTCAAAAGTAACCGAAACAGAGTTGCGCAACCGGATCCGGTGCCATCACTGGCAGACATGATCTGAATTGATTCACCGTTCTGTTATATGCTAGTATAGTATTGGCTGTATCATATAGCTATATCATCGTGCAGGCTTCCCTCTTACGAAAGGAGCTTCATTGAACGTTTATTTTTTCGTTCTTATTCGACGTGAAAGAAGAACAAAGTAATGCGTTAGATCATAAATGATGACATTTATGTGTACACCAAAAATCACGTCAATCTATCGCTCTTTTCCATCGCGAAAGAAGAATAACATATAGAAAGTCAATAACCAAAACAGAGTTGCGCAACCGGACCTGGTGCCATCACTGGCAGACATGATCTGAATTTATTCATTGTTAGGCTACCATAGACTACCATTTTTTACGTGGGGAAATCCATCATGGATAGCTACTGTCGAGAGGGGCCGGCAGCGATGATGCCGGGCTCCTACCGGCTAAAGCCCCACGGTGTTACGAACAAAGCTTACCCCAGGTATTTGTATAGACTAACCTAGTCTAGTTATAGCTCGTTCTATCTTTTTCCTTTCTTTATGATATCCTTAATGTAAGGTCTCCTCTGACGTTATTAATAAAGGTTTAAGACGTTTTCTTCACCATTATAAATGATAATAGGTATTTAATGATTCCAATTCTTCCACATTTTCCAAATTCGGATCCAATTCTTATTTACCTTGTTCCCTTAGCATACATAGCCTTCCTTACATTTTGATTAGATCACACAAGCTAATTAATGTTCTATTTACCTCACTTGGCGTGAAGACACAACTGAGCCAGTATCAATATTGCCACGATCCCCAAACAAATAGCTTTAGCTCAGATTAGAGATGCTATCTCTTGATTGGACATAGCTGTAGTTCGATAGATTTTAATTAGAACGGCTAGGTAGCACGGCCGTTTTAGATGCCAGTAAAGGTATCTTTATTAAGAGCGTTTGGTGAAGCTATAAGTAGGTATTTCATTTAAAATAAAATGTTTAGATATTAGTCGATTTTAGGAAGGAATATTATTGATACTAAATAACAGAAGCCATTGAGTGTGTATAGGTTATAGTCGTTTTTTCGCTCTTGTCCAATTTGGTAAACTATCTTGGTACAACTTTTTATTGAAAAAGATTAAGGTTGCTTTAAAAAATAAATTATAGTTACTGGAAATTTGTTTCAGCATTAAATGACAAATTGTATTTAAATCTATCTTTTATAATTATTATATTGTATTTAAATGTATCTTTATAATAAGGTGTCTACGTTATTTTTAAATCTTTAGGATAAATTTTTAGGATAAGTTTAAAAAATGGACTATAGATCGTTTTTCATCAGTGATGATGGATTTCATCATGTGGACTGTTGTGTCGAGGATGACAAAGGTTTAGTTCAATTCAATTACAAAGATAACTTATCCTGCTTCCTACTTCTATTATAAATGTGACTGTTTGTGAGGATGAATGGATGTAATACCAAAGATCATTAGATAGCCGAGCCTTAAGCTCGAAGCTCTACTTTTCGAACAACTACCAAAGTTTATCAAACTCTTAATAGACAACAAAACAGCTAAATAAATAAAGCAAGTTAGTTCAGACAACGCGTTATTCGTAGCACGCGCGAATCAGACGAAGTGGACCAACTGGAACCACTTGGGTTCGTGTGATCGATACTTGTCGCAAATGGCTAAACATTTACTTAAACAAACTAAATATGGAATTCGCTCACACGACAAAATTCCATTTTTTGAAATTCGACTTTGTCGTACTTTTGCATACGACATGGCGATTACACTGTGAAGCGTATAATTTCTTGTATTTTGATTATACCTTTCTGCTTCAGACCAGCACACAAACCGTCGTCAAATGCAAAAATAACAGTATAGTGTTCCTATCTATCTATCTCTTATATAATTATGTATATAATTTAAATAAAATTCCCATGTCACAGTTTTAGTTACCATACTCCTTGACCAAAACGGCTTGACCGATTTTTATGAAATTTTATATGCATTTACAGTAGGTCTGAGAATCGGTTACTGTCTATTTTTCATACCCCTAAGTGATAAATGCTGTCCACCCCTAACATTTTTATTTTATTTTTTGGACAATTTTTTTTACTTTTGTTTTTCAATAATGTGGCAACAAAAATACATACAACCTTAAATTTTCACCCTTCTATCACCAACCCCTATTTTTTGATAGTCGATTTTTGACGCTCGATACCTTATAATTATGGGCTAGTCAGTCATTATTCATATAAAATGCTTTGCCCCGAATGACTGATGGATCCACGCACGTGGAGACCTGAAACTTGGAGAGTGTGTTCTTAGTATACGTAGGCATCCGATAAGAAAGGATATTTCAATATTCTACCCCTAAGGGAGTAAAAAAAGGGGGCAAAGTTCGTATGACACGTGATTCCTTGGTCCAATCAACTTCAATTGCACTAAAGCCGATGCGGTGGACTAAGGCCTATATCTTCATGTCGTGGAAGGAAATCTGACTGCAACTGATCGCAGACAGATCAAAAATACCCTAATGCTCAATCCAAAGATACCTACAGACGGATAACGGGTCCGGATCGAATAGAAAGTAGTAAACAATGGGCGATTAAGTGCACTTTCACTTACTGAAACAAAGAGCATTGCAGTGCGATACAATGGTTTCCTACTACTCTACTGATGGTTTGACTGTTGATTGGTCAGATATCGCCTTTCTTTAGGGTTTCTTAAGCCTTAAGATCGTCAGATAAAATTCTGACTCAAGGCTGAATCTAACTGAAACTCGTAGGCCGTACTCAGTTTGGAGTTGAACGCGTGTTCGTACGAGGTTTTTTTTTATAAATAGAGCAAGCAAACAGACAGACGGGCCACCTGATGGTAAGTGGTCACCGTCGCCTACTGACGCGTGCAACACCAGGGGGTGCCAGTGCGTTGCCGGCTATGAAGGAGAGCTTTTTTATGCCCTTCTTGAAGGACCCCATGTCATAGTCCTGCGGGAATACATCAGCCGGAAGACTGTTCCAAAGTTTGCATGTACGAGGCAAAAACGTACGTGAAAAACGGACTGTGGAGGAACGCCACGAATCCAGATGATGAGGGTGGAATTTCAGTCTCCGGCGGGTGGTGTAGTGAAGAAAGGGTGATGTCGGCATCATCCCGTATAGCTCCGCGGAGCACACACCAAATCACATCTCGGGTTGGTGGACATCACATGCATTTCAGAACGTTATGGAGAATTCTTAGGCAGGTTTCCTCAGGATTTATTCATAAAGAGTTTTTTTACACTTTTTTGCTCCGATGAACATCGAACCCAGATCCATCCGCACTGGCCTTACCACTTTACCATCCAAGTCGTTAAACTTCAAACTATAAATTTCTCGAAGGTCGTTACGCCATCGTAACCCCCAGTGTGGTTGACGAGAAACCATAGGAACCATACGCCATGGGAACTGATAACCGCCGAATATTTCACAGAATCGAGATAATTACCATTGTTACTGCTTCCCACAGCAACCGGTTGCTGGTAAGGTAACCGCACACTGGCCACGCCATTTTAATTTAATTAAATTAAAGATTTTTATATCGTAGGGGACTTTAATTTTTGGTCTTTTATTTTGGCCTAAACTACATACTTTTCTCAAATGTTATCCAATTTTTATTTTAAAAGCCATCAAAGTAATTTATTGTAAACATAACGTATTATACTTATATTCCATAATGTATTATTTATGTCAAACACCTTAAACGAATAAAACAACCTCTTAGTATTCCACCAACTCATACTAAGTAGACAAGTATGGTGTGGTTACATTCTTGTCATTGTGAAAGTCTGCAGTGGTTCATTTAGGAATAATTGCAAAGAAACTCAATATTTGTAAATCATTATAACATCTTTTAATAAAGCAAATCTTAAATAAATTCTGCCAAGCAGATGCGATAAAACGCATTAAAAAGTACTTTTTAAATACCGATTGTACTTCCTTTATATGCCAGACACATACGTGCCAATTTGCAGACATAAACGGAGGATTGGCAAGTGTGCGCTCACCCTAAACTTAGCTGACTGCTTAAAGAACAATATTTTATGAGACTACTATAAGTCTCTGCTTACGATTCCGTTCTATTATTAAACTTGTTACGTGTTTGAAAGAAACCTTTCTTTTATTTGCTATTTCTTTGTTAAGTAGGTAGTTGTAAAGAAAATCATTTGTGCAAAACTATGAATGTGAAAAGGGGGCCAAGTGATAGATGCGATAGTAATCCCGAACTTACTATATAAAATACCAACCTAACGTAACTTAAGGGTGGAACTTTTCATTTGTATTTAAATAAGTGTAAAATGTTATTTGCTTCTACTCGTAAATAAGTAGAAACGGCAAGTTTAGAATGAACTTCCAAAAACAACGTAGAAAATGATTTCTATTGCATTAAACAAAAAATAATATCAAAGTTTTGAAAATTAGGCTTTTGTCCGGTAGTAAACGGTAAACGGTAAAAGTGAATTAACTTAAATTTAAACTTAAATTTAAAGGACGATGATAACTTCATATATCCAAGAAATTGGTGGGTGTTGTGTGTGGTATGTCATTGTGTTAAATGCGACGTTTTAAAAATATATTTTTCATGTGACAGATTTTTAGAAACTTGGCTGAAGCACGACCGTGTGTCCAGTTCTAATTTTAACTTCACTAAGCTGCGAAACGATGCTCATTCTATTTACTTTGTTCTACCATTCGCCCGCCATTTTCTTTTATTGCACCAGCCACGGCAATGTCGAAGAGAATAGACGTAGTTTCGTACTTTATTACATAGCAAAAAGAGTTTTCTAATAAATAATAATACTGATTGACCATTTTTGCACCACTGTTGGATGGATGCACGAGTATTTTTCTCTACGATTTATTTGAAGCATTTGTCTAACTCTACAATAACCGTGGCGACCGATTTCTAAAAAGAATAGACAAAAGAACCACTTATTTCGCAATCAAAGCACACAAATTTTATTATTTATTAAATTAGAGCTAGCCGAAAAAATAATTTAAAAAAATGTTAAGAATAAAAAAATCTTATAAAAGGTATTGTAAGTACCTAATATCTACCATTTAAAGCTTCGAAAATCTTAAAGAAAATAATATTTTCGTACTCAAATTAATTCTCAAATAAGTTCTTATTGATCTCAATAAAAGAGGTATTTTTTATCCTTTCTTCCAAACATTTCTCAATTCAACCACTTAGCGGTTCATAAAATATTCGGTGCACGGCGTTAGAGCTCTCGGCAACTAAGTTACGGATCCGCGCCCCTATTCGGATCCGAGTGCGACAATGCAATACACTCACTGTTTTATTGGTCGCGTTCTCATTATTTGTAGAAAGGACATACTTTTCACAATGAAATCAGGTACGATATAAATCGGTACGGTTTGTTTTATTAACTGTTATTTGTTCTGTTTCGTTTGGTAGTTATTCAAGACTTGTGATGACAAGAATGTGATGTAGACCAAACCGCATAAGCCAGCGTGGTGGACTAAGGCCTTCATCCCTCTCAATGTGAGAGGAGACACGACCTGATTAAAACCTAAAGTAAATTAAGTAAAGCCGCAGGAATAGCTGTCGTACAATATCATTTAAAATTGGACTCTAAATAATATCTATGTCAAACAATACGTGGCTACTACCGTATTCGGTTCACGGCTCGCCCGGCAATCCCTAACTGAGTTACGAATCCGATGGGATACAAATTTGATGCCAGGGGCGACAACGCGATAAATTCACTGTTTTATGGCTAACAATCCTATTACAACAGCGACAATATCATCTAGCAAAGTCCAATGGTTTATAATTTGAACTAACATTAATAAAATTTAAACTAGAGGTGGACGTTAAGGACTGTTTAGAAACAATGTAATTAACTTTAAATGTACATCTACACCTAACCTGTATTCTACAGTATTTGATCTCTCTCTTTTAGTTGCGCCTATAATAGTTAGATAGCATTGTTTTTTAGTTTGAGTTTACACACACAGACACGCATGCATGCATGCACGCACGCCCTAAGCATGTGCGCACGCAAGCACGCACACACACACATACACATTCATAGTTATTCGTTCCTTATTAGTGACATTATTGAATTCCTAGGAATATTGGTTTTTCAGAAATAAAATTATAGTTATAGTGTTCTCGTATACTTTCCATCAAAATTGGGCCCAAGACACCTTTGAGTACTAGAGTATTCACTAGTCCTCATAGTTTCGGATTTCGCCACGTACCTACACCTAAAAATTCCTATATAACTTATAACATAAGATTAACCGAATACATTACTGTGCTTGTATTTCAGCAAAATGCGTACGCTCCATCGCCCTTCGTTATTAATAAGGGCCGATTTTCCTCCCATATTGAAAAGGGCTGGCCGTTTCTCGAATGTTCCTTTTTAGACCTTTCTTTCATAAGCGATCGTGATGGATCCGTTCCACGTGTTGAGCGCGTATTGCTAATGTGTGTTCAGGGTAGGGTATTAATATGTAGGGGAGATTAACTAGGATTTTCTGGGAGGAGCGGTGATATCAATGTTTGATTGTTTACTAGCTTAGCTCGTAGACTTAAAACGTACTCCAGATTATAAACTATCTATGTACTAATTTCTACCGAAACCCAAATACGTTTACATAATGATGACTGAAAAGAAAACTCTTGTCATTGACTAATCTATATTCATAACTAATACAACCAATATACGCACATTTGCATAACCCAGTCGGTAATTTCTTTTTGATAAGTCGCGGGTTCGATTCCGCGTTACAAACGCTGACGGCGATGACCGCTCCACTGTCGGTTGCGAGCACGCTCGGCTTTTACTTTCAACGGACTTGGTCACACTTCCAGAGATAATATTGGCGGCTCTACATGTTCACAGTTTTTGGTGCTTCGTTTAAAAATATGTTTTGTATTTATACGGGATTCTGGAACAATGAAACGAATTTATACAACACACGAATCTTTTCTTTATTACGTCCATTACAATAGTGACTGTTCTTATTTTCTATGTCCGTTTTCTTCTTTTTCTCCCTCTGCTTGGGCAGTCCTAGCTCTTACATTGACCGTGAAGGCTTCAGCTTTAGCCATCTGCAGCAACCGCTTACGAGCTCCAAACTCCAGCTCACAGTAGGGATGTAGTCTTTTTGTAGACAAAAAAATGTTAAAAAGTTTTCTCATTATACAAATTGAGAGTTCGTATTTTAACAGTCGACGAGTTCTTTCAGGATTAGGTCTTTCACTTTTATGTAATGTAGGATTCAACGTTTTAGGGAACACTTGAACTACTAACAATAGGTTAAAATTTAGTGAAAAGCTGTTAGTTTATTTATTTCCTTTATTGTTTATAACCATGAGCGGACCTAATGCCCAATGACATTTTCTCCCAGTCAGCTCGAAGATGGTGATAATTTGGGATAATAACACGCTGTTGTTGTTTTTGATTACAAAGTTTAATTGTTTATATATATATGTAGATTGTATAGTTTAGAACTAGAGATTACAAACAGATTCTTCCTAATTTACTAACAGGACAGTGCACTGAACCTTATCTTGACTTTTAATACTTACATTAGTTTCGCCTATATAGTAACGCCTCTCTTTCGCTTCGCTTAAAGTGGATGACAAAGCAAGCATGGGTGTGAGCGACCGTGACACTGGCGATATAATTTATTGCCATTATCACTGCATTTTTATTGCATCGGTCATTTGCATTAGCTACTTTACCTACAACTTTTTTTTGTATTTTTACGTTTATTGCAATGTCATTACTAGTACTAGAAATGTGATGTTTGTGAGTGTGGATGGATGGATGAATGTTTGTTACTCTTTCACGCTAAACGGTAGTAAATTTAGTACATAGGTAGATTATAACCTGAATTAATATATTATATGATGCCTTGTATGTGAACTACATAAACGAAAGACGACGAACACTAATCTGAATTAGAAGCATCAAATAAGCGTGTCTTATTTGGTCGCTTTAGATGTTTTTGATGACCCCTCAAGGTCAAATTACCTAGAAAGCCGAAAAATATTTTAGCCGAAAATTTTAGGTACCTACCTTCTTACATTTGGGCTGACCCTTACGAGTACCTAATGGTTGGCAATCGAGATTCGTTATTTAAGGCAAAGACTTCGGTCTTTCAGATGGAGTGATATTATACCAGAAAAAAAGTAAAAGTGGGCTCAATTTGTAGAGCCACTTGATGAAAAATAACAAATACATAATTACATAATAATTTAACAAATATTTGATTTGAGCCTAGTAGAATTTGCTAAGATTATATAGCTATTAAGGACGGTTAATTGATTGCTACTAACGCATAATTATTTTACTAAAATATAATATTTAAATCTCAAAATTTTAAGTATAGAGAAAGCGTATATTCCCTTACAAAAAGAATGTTCTCCTTACGAAAAGAATGTTCCCCCTTACAAAAAAAGCTTTCTGTACAAACATAACCGTATCTTTGTAGTAACAAAACGTACCTTTTATGTGCCTAAGTAGCCCTTAGCCCGTTAATGAGCTTTTGTTTTCTCTCTTTCTTGCTGCTGTCAATGTTTTACTTCTTTCCCTGCTTTGCTAGATTATGTTTACTTGAAAGTGCGCATAGCCCCGCTGCTTGACTAGATCGATGAACCAATTGTTTTTCTCTTGTGCTCCTTATTTTGTAAATAATCTTGGCACAACATTTTTTGAAAAAAGTTTAAAATTTCTTTAAAAACAAATAGTTACTTACTAGAAATTTGTTTCAGCATCAAATATCAATTTGTTATAATTTTGTGTCTACATTATTTTTATATAAGCTCTATGATACTCTATGATACTCTATGTTGCTAATTTTCGATTGGTGTTTGGTGTAAAATGTTAGCAAATTGTACCTACAAATAAATAAATAAAATGAATAAATAATAATAATTTGCTCGCTTATCGAACAAAGCTGACGATCACAACAGACAAAACGGTTATTGTAGTGAAGTGTTACTTTGAATGTATTATTTAAGGGTTTGGAATATTCTAGAAGCTGTGATGGATCGGACCCGCCGAAGCCTCCGCAACGCTTTGCATAAACTCTTGAAACTTTAATATTGTCGCGTAGTCAGGACGGTGGGGTTCGTGAAAACACCAGTTGGTTCCGCAAGTACTTTATTGAACGTCCACACAACAAATCACCACTCTTTAAATACAGCAAAACACGTATACACACTTTCACAGAACGCACTTAATTAACTCACTCACTTAGTCGCAGTAGTATCACTTGTTATCGCCTGGATAGTTCGCTCCGATCGCTGATTAAAGACTGACTCCCTGAATGCCCGCCACGCGTCTATTTATACCCGGACTACAGATATACTGGAAATTTCTGGAACGACCCCGAACAATATAGACAAGAGTAGAAGGTAGTAGAAGGTACCAAAGTTGTAAACAACTATAAACTAACCATGCTATTTTGAACCTTAACATGTTAGGCATAAGGTTGAGATTCTATTGCAAGGCATGTCATGTTTATAACTGTCAGCGACGGGCGGTCGTGTGATTTATGGCCGGCTATGTACCTACTTATGTGTTTCCCGATTCTTCCGACTGTCTTATGTAACACTGCCCCCCTCTTAATCATGCTCGTCCCGAGCATTATTCGACCCATGAAAAGGTGCCAATCTGTCGATGTGCACAATCTTCGGTTGCCTTCTGTCTGCTTGCTTAATGCGATAGGTGACATCGTTGATCTTCGTGATCACCATATATGGGCCTTCCCATCGGGCTTGAAGCTTCGGCGATTTTCCTTTTTTCCTCAGGGGGTTGTGTAGCCAGACGTAGTCTCCTTCCTCAAAACCATGTGTCTTTGCGTTGCGGTCATAGCGGGTTTTCATCCTTGCGCTGGACGCCAGGCTGTTCTGTCGCACCAGGTCATGGGTTTCGTCCATCCGCCTTTGCAAATCGGCTACGTACTCAACCGTCGCTTTCGGGGCATCAGGTGGAGTGCCGGTCAACAAATCCACCGGCAGACGTACCTCTCTTCCGAAATTGACCTTGGCGGGGGTAAACCCAGTAGACTCATGTACCGCCGAGCGATAGGACATTAGAAACAGTGGTATGTACCGATCCCAATCTCGTTGATGAGACTCGACGACTTTGGCCAAGTGGTTTTCCAACGTTTGGTTGAATCTCTCGACCATGCCGTCAGATTGCGGGTGCGCTGGGGTGGTACGTGTCTTGTTTATTCCCAGAAGATTACACATTTCTTGGAATAAAGTCGACTCAAAGTTTCTACCCTGATCGCTGTGCAGTTCTAAAGGCACGCCAAAACGACACACAACTTCCTGAACCAGCTTCTGGGCAACAGTCTTTGCTTCTTGGTTCGGGGTAGCAAACACCTCAGGCCATTTGGTGAAATAATCCTGAACCACGATGATGAATCGGTTCCCGTCTTCGGTTTGGGGAAATGGCCCAGCCACGTCTATAGCTATTCTTTCCCAGGGAGCTCCTACATTGTACAACTGCAGCTTCCCTCTAGATCTTGTTTGAGGTCCTTTTACTGAAGCGCATGCTGTACACTTTCTACACCATTCTTCGATGTCCTCACGGCAGCGTACCCAGTAAAAACGTTCTCGCACCTTTACGAGTGTTTTCTTCACGCCCAGATGTCCACCGGATGCACCGTCATGTACCAGCTTCAGCAGTGAGGCTACCTTGCTCTTCGGGATAACCATCTGTAGAATGTGTTCCTTTCCGTGGGGTGACTCCCATTTTCTATACAGCACGCCATTTTCCACCATAAGACTGTCCCACTGGGCCCAGTATGCCTTAGTGACAGGGCTCGAAGCCGACAAGTCACTCCACTGTGGTTTTTGTCCTCTGGCTTTCCAGTCCATGATCAGGCTAAGATCCTTGTCTTGTTTCTGGTCTTGACTTATTTGTTCCTTACTCCAAGACTCGTCCAAGTCCTGTGTCCTTATAATCTTTACCACTTCTTTCGATTCATGCTTCAAGCAGTGCTTGCAGTTCTCGGGGCACGGTCGTCGTGACAGAGCATCTGCGTTTGCATGAGCTTTCCCGCTGCGATGTTCGATAGTAAAGTGGAACTCTTGAAGCTGTTCAATCCATCTCGCAACTTGTCCTTCAGGGTTCTTGAATTGGAGAAGCCACCTAAGAGCTGCATGGTCGGTGCGTATTGTAAATTCTCTGCCCAGCAAGTACTTGTTGAAGTGCTGCAAAGTCTTTACTACAGCAAGCAGCTCACGACGAGTAACGCAGTAATTTCTTTCCGGCTTCGACAAAGACTTGCTGAAGTACGCGATGACCACTTGTCGACCATCTTGCTCTTGTGACAATATCCCTCCGATCCCTGTATTACTTGCGTCGGTATCCACTACAAATCTTCCATCCTTTCTAGGGTATCCCAGAATCGGAGCTGAACAGAGAAGCTTCTTCAGCTGAGTAAACGCAATCTCGCAATCCTGGTCCCAAATAAAATTTCTCTTTTCCTCTGTGAGACGATGCAATGGCTTGGCTACCTCGGAGAAGTTCTTTACAAATCTCCGGTAATACGCGCACAGGCCTAAGAATGCACGCACATCCGTCTTATTCTTTGGTGTAGGCCATTCCTGCACCGCCTTGATCTTTTCCGGGTCAGTCTGAACGCCGTGGTCAGAAATGACGTGTCCCAAGAAGGATACTTCTTTCTTGAAAAAGTCGCATTTCTTTGGATTGAGCTTCAGGTTTGATTCGCGGAATCTCTTGAAAACCTTTTCTAAGTTCTTCAGATGTTCCTTGAAATTGCGACCCATTACAATCACGTCATCGAGATATACTAGGCAGGCATCTCCTAGCAGTCCCAGTAGTACTCTTTCCATAAGGCGTTCGAAAGTCGCTGGAGCGTTGCACAGTCCAAAAGGCATGACGCAGAACTGCCACAGACCATTTCCAGTTCCAGTTGTGAACGCAGTCTTCTCTTTATCTTCTGGTCGAAGTTCCACCTGCCAGTAGCCACTCTTCAGGTCTACAGTTGAGAACCACTTCATGCCTCCTAGCATGTCCAGTGTATCGTCAATCCGGGGTAGAGGATAGCTGTCCTTTTTGGTCACATTATTCAACATTCTGTAGTCCACACAGAATCTGGTGCTTCCATCCTTCTTTTTCACCAGTACTACAGGTGAACACCACGGGCTAGTCGAAGGTTCAATGACCTTACTTCGTCTCATCTCTTGGATCATTTCTGACACCTCTTGTTCCTTCGCGAAGGGTACGCGTCTAGGTCTCTGTTTGATCGGCGAGATGCTACCGGTGTCAATTGAGTGTGTCACCAGACTGGTTCTTCCGAGATTAGTGTCGCCTTCACTGAAAATATCCCTGTAGTCCCTTAACAACCTTGCTGCGTCTGCATATTCCTTAGGACTCAAATTCACCTTGATTGTTTCCAGCAGAGACGCGACGTTGTCGGTTGTTCGACATTGAATGTTAGATTCCTGAGTCCTCCTCAAGTGATTAACGGCATCACATCGACCGATAATCGTGTTCTTTGGTAGATATATAGGTGAGTTACTGACGTTGATGATCTTCACCTTAGCGTCTTGTTTGGTCATGACCAGTGTTCTGGCCGTAATCCAACTAGGATGATCGCCACAATTTTCCACAATAACGCAACGGTTTGGCATTATCTTTCTCGGAAACCGAACGCTCACCAACGTTTCCGACCTGGGTGCTAGTTTTACAGACCTCACACTGTAAACTGTTGACGAAGAGGATCCCTCCAGGAAAACTTCTTGTCTGGGGAAGCTTAATACCCCTCTTGCCACATCGACTACACACTGTTGCGTTCGTAAAAAGTCCAATCCGATGATGCAGTCGTCAGTTATATTAGCCACCAAGACAGACTGCATATAAGTGTCATCTCCAAGTTTTATTCGAACTTCTGTTACTCCCAGGACGGTCACTGGCTGGCCTGTTGCTGTCTGTAGGTTGTACAATGGGCGTGCATCTTTCCACATAATGGTTCGTTTTAAAAGTTCCGGTCGCACGATGGATTTCGATGCTCCTGTATCGATTGTGAAGCGACAGGGTTTGCCATTCATCTCTCCTGTGGTAACAAGGCTGTTCCCATCACAAGCCTGTGATACTTGGACTGTTGGGGCTCGACGAAGTCCAGCCAGTGCCCGCCCCGCGGCCCTGGCGCCATTTAGTTTAACGGCTCCTGATCCTGAGTGTCGACCTGGGTAGCCGTCGACACCGACCTTTGTCTTTTGTGAGCCCGGCAGTTGATTTTTATATGACCTCGTTCACCGCACCCATAGCATACGGGTCCACTACGAGGTTGTATTGCAGCAACTACTTCTCGAACTCTATGAGTTCTATAGTCATTGCGAACTGCCTCCACTTCGAGTGCATGCGCAAGAGCGGTCTTCATGGTAGTGTGGTGACCCAAACGCACCGCAGCTCTCACCTCTGGATCTCTTATCCCGTTCGTGAACGCCTCCAGAATTTTCTCTTCAACGGGTGTTGAGCTTGATGCGTAGGCACGGCGTACCAGCAGCCCTATCTCCGTAGCCCACTGTTGCAAATTTTCGTTGGGCTTCTGCACTCGGTCTTTTAGTTGCGCCCGGTATACATGCTCCAAGTGCTTGTCTCCGTAACGGGCATCAAGAGCCTCAAATAGCGATTCTAGTGTCCTCTCATTCGCTGGCACGTTTTCTAAGATGCGTGCGGCATCTCCTCGAAGAGCAAGAGTAAGCGCCATGAGGCTCTGCTCTTCTTCCCAACCATTACCTTTAGCAATCATTGCAAATTGCTCTTTGAATGCTATCCACGATGTAGAGCCGTCGAAACTGGGGACTTTCAGTTTTGGACCTCCAGCCGTAATTGTAGGTGTAACGGAGGTGCCTACAGTCATGGTCTTCCGCAGCTTCCCCTCCAGTTCCTCGAACTTCTTTTCATGATCTACGAGGATAACCTTCTGGAGCTCTTTAAACTTCCGCTCATAGGCGCTAAAGGTTGCAGCATGATCTTGCGTTTGCGTCTTTAGGATCTCGACGTCTTCCTTCACGTGCTCCAACACTCCCTGGAAACCTTCGAGCTTCGTGTTGATTGTCTCCTGTAATAAGGTGGTGGCTTTGTGCTGGCTCTCTTGCAATCTTTCTTGTAACTGGACCGTGGCTTCTTGCAACTGGACAGTGGCTTCGCGTTGGCTCTTTTGCAATTTTTCTTGCATGGCCTGCATAGCACCGAGCAAGGCCTGTATATCAAAGCCGCCTGGATTACTCATCGTACCAGCTGGTACGGGTGCGGTCGCAGCGGCCGGCGCGGTTGAAGGTGCCGCAGTCGACACGAGTGCAGGTGTAGGTGCCGCGGTCGTTACTGTTGTCAAGCGCTCTCGCTGAGGCGACTCCATCCGCGATGCATCCAGAGCCGTCTGACGTCGAGTTCGCACTCCTTCTTCACTTTGCGGTACGAGTGGCATTCCGCTTCTGTCACCAATTGTCGCGTTGTCAGGACGGTGGGGTTCGTGAAAACACCAGTTGGTTCCGCAAGTACTTTATTGAACGTCCACACAACAAATCACCACTCTTTAAATACAGCAAAATACGTATACACACTTTCACAGAACGCACTTAATTAACTCACTCACTTAGTCGCAGTAGTATCACTTGTTATCGCCTGGATAGTTCGCTCCGATCGCTGATTAAAGACTGACTCCCTGAATGCCCGCCACGCGTCTATTTATACCCGGACTACAGATATACTGGAAATTTCTGGAACGACCCCGAACAATATAGACAAGAGTAGAAGGTAGTAGAAGGTACCAAAGTTGTAAACAACTATAAACTAACCATGCTATTTTGAACCTTAACATGTTAGGCATAAGGTTGAGATTCTATTGCAAGGCATGTCATGTTTATAACTGTCAGCGACGGGCGGTCGTGTGATTTATGGCCGGCTATGTACCTACTTATGTGTTTCCCGATTCTTCCGACTGTCTTATGTAACAATATTAATAAAATCCTCCTTGTGAGACGATTTATCGTAGTAGATACCTATTAATGTTTTAACATAATAGGTAGGTATTTGACATTATAGCCTGGCGGTGTTTTTGTATAGTCCGTTTTTGTACTCTAGTCCTATTTGGTAAACAATTTTGGCACTACTTTTTGTTGAAAAAAAGTTTAGAAACTCTTTAAAACTATAAATAATAGTTACAAGAATTCTGTTTCAGTATTGAATGTCAATTTGTTTCAATTGTTTATAAGTTCATTTTTGCGTTACTTCTAAATCGCAAATTTTAATAAAAAAAACATACTAAGGTTGTTAACCAAATAGTTGACATAATCAAAGTTATAGTGCGGTAAAAATCAGTTTACCGTATGAATACTTTGACCACAGCTTTCATTCTCACGGCACTGGTAACCTGAACGTCTTTGATATTCTATTATAAATTCTACCTTAAAATATATTCTACCCTCTTCTAAACTCTAAAATAAATTCAAAGATGTCAGCTTTTATCTGCAAATTCGAATATTTCAAAGGTTCAATGCCAACGCTAGTACGTCCTTAACGAAACACTGAACGTTTAATGCTAAAAATTCCTGTACCACACCTGGGTCCAAATCTCTTTGATAAAACGTGGATCACATGTATTGTGACCTTTCAGCTTATACCCTAGGACGAAAATAGTAAACTGGAATAGAATTCTTTATTATAATGTAACACAGCATCTCTCTAATACAGTATAATAAAGCAACCTCGCCTCCCTAACTGAAACCCAAGACATGAAGAAGCCTCATATTGGAGGGATCTGGTCCAGAACCCCGGGTTCAAATCTCAATATCACACACCAATAGCTTTCTTAAAAAGTAATGTGCGCTTTATAAAAACATTAAATATCACTTTCTGTAACGTTAAAGGAAAACGTGGTGAGGAAACCTGCATGCCCGAGGGTCCCTAAAATTCTCAAAGGCATAATTACGAAGTCCACCAAACCGCATTAGGCCAGCGTGGTAGACTTAAACCTACAAACCTACCTACTTAAGCCTTCTCATGTGTGAGGAGACCCGACCCTACAGTGGGTTAATAATGGGTTGCGGAAAATACACTAATCGATATGTATTGCATACAGTCCAAATACGTAATCAAAGTGTAACGAGACTCGATACACTTGCTCGCCTCGACCCACAAGATAAGGAACTACTTAATCTCGCCTTAACTTGTTTTTATGTCACAAACCAAATACGAAAAGGATTAATGTTATACAAACTACTTTCGACCGCGACTTCACCTGCAAGATCTTTAGAATTTAATCCTAAAAGAGATAAATATTAAAAAGCCTTTATTTAATTTTTAAACTATGTACTTAGGTTCAAATCTTGTCACTCTATTTTAAAGATTTAAGAAAGAGACATTTACCGATTGAGATGAAAATTGGAATGTCGTTCAGTTTGGATGACAATGCATGGTAATTTATGTGACGTCATTGTAAACCCAATATGGCGGACGTCACAAGATAGCAGACGTGGCTGTTATTTTTTATGCGCTTCCATGATAATTATGTTATATAATAAAAGTTATATATTATATAGTTATATAATAAAAGTTATTTTTAATGTTTTTCAACATTAATTTATATAAAAGTTTTTTTGTTAAAAGAGAGTTCTTTTTTACGAAATGAAATACAATAAACTGATAAATAACGTGTCTTTTGTTTCAGGTATTTTCCGAAATGGTTAGATCAATTTTGGTTGAATTATTTGGCAGATCCTCATACATTCATTAGAAAGCTGGATAAAAAAGGAAGTTTTTTTTTTAAATAAACAGCAATTTTATTTGTGTGAAAGTGAGTAAAATATTTCAGAATTTTTTGCTTCATAGGCTATAATATCAAACCTGTCGAAGTTTTGATGCATTTTTTTATTTATTATTGAAGCTACAAATGTAAAGTAGGTACCCCAAAATAATAAAAAATCCCAATTTTATCAAATAGTTTATTTATTATTACTTTAGTTAAAATGAAAGTGACTTCTTCAAATTCAAACTCAAATATCTCGAAAACTGTTGAATTTTGGACAGAGGTTCACATGGCTTAAATGATTGCTTTTGAGCTTATCTGCATGCTCTTTGCGGGAGAACGTCAAATAACAAATCGCCCTGTATATTTTAGTCGGTCAAAACGGCAATAACAATAATTAACATCTGCATTTTGACACTAAGCACGTACGATACGTAAGTCAGTGAGTTCGCGATACAGTGTAGAAAGTATCTTAAACGAATATCCTTGTATTGAATAAATTGCACGACCAGTACGTAATAGTGGTTTTGTAAGCGTCCACTAAAGTTTCCGGGTTCGGCGCCGTCTGGCTTCATAATTTTGAAACGATGGGATTCAATGTGGGCCTTAACAAGGCAACAGAAAGGGATTTTGTGTGATTGGAAAAGTTCCTACTTCTTTGAGTGTCTTTAACTGTTGCCCCTTGTCCAATTGCGACGACAAAATCTGTCGCTCGCGTTAAGGATGTCGTACGACAGCGTCATTGTCGACATTTGACAGATGTCAGTGCATAGTATTAGTTAGGACAATTCCATTCAAAGACCTGTGTTGGAATTTTGTCGTGTTGGTCGGTCGGTCTGTTGTGTCGCTGTGTGTATGTGTTGTGTAGATCGATTACACGAGTTAGGTTAGTTACGACAATTGTTTATTTAAATTTTTATATTACCTAAAAGTTTTTTTGTCAGTAGTAGTATTGGCAAATAAACACGGTTTAGCAAATTAAATTAAAGAAAACGGTCTCCTACACTTATTTATGAGAGAAAGATCACATCATGAAAATGTAATATCGGAAACATATTGAAAAGCGTACCTACAGAGTATTCCAATGTCCCTCCAATATGATAAATAGCTGAATAATTTGACAGGCTGTCAACTCGACCGTCCTCACTCTGGTTGTATTTAAAACGATATTAAATCTTTTATCAAATCTTTTTTAGGCTTTTGAATAAAAGTCCTCGGTTTTTACCTATATAGTAGCCGTCACGATTCGTGAGCAAAGGTAATTAGTGGTAGGGATGTAGTACACTTACGGCTAATGTATAACAGTTAAAGAACACATATTAGACCAATAAACTACGTGTGAGTGACGAACCAATCGCGTGAACCAACAGCGCAGTCAACGTCAAACCAGCCAATAAAGATTGTGCTCACGAAATGTGCTGACTGCTATATTTTTTTTCATTAGCTTTTGAAAAATCTTCTAAATATCGTCTTTGCGTTGACAGCTGCCCAACCGGACTCATGGAAAATTTCAATTATTAAGAAATCAACACCAGATATTGGAAAAACTTGTTCAAAATGGCAGGTTACATAACTGCAAAATATTGTAGAAATATTTTAGTTATAAAAACTACGGTAGTAAAAAATAGCAGGGAATGCTTTTGGTACCCAAGAGACACGACCCAAAATTATACTTTCGTTATCCAGACACGTGTGATACTGATACGTCATAGGACATGTGAAGACGGTTGACAGCCAAACGGGACGTATCGGACATCAACAAATTATTATAAAATACCTGCAACATATTGGAGATATTTTTTTATATTTTGACCATAAGTGACCCAAAAAATACAATATTATACAGCGTATCCAATACCTCAAACTACTAAGCTGTTGATAAGTCCGTAAGTCGATAAATAATAACAATAGACCAGTAAAAATAAAAATACAAAATTTAACAAAAAAATTTAATTGGTTTGATACCACTTCTCTTAGTATCCACTTGATTACCACACGCTAACAAGATTTCATAGGAAGAAAAGAAAATTCTTTTCAGAGGAGTGTTCTAACAGAATTATGTCTGTACCTAATTATAAGCGAGTGGCTGGCGGGAATGGGGATCCTTTGTCACAATTCCGCTCTTAATGACATCTGCGTGATATTATATCTCTTCTTTCTTCTTGGTAACACGTACTTTCATAACGTATCTTCTTGTAGTGTTTTGGGGGCCTTCATTATACCTTTTGCTTATTCTTACTTATTCTGTAATTTTGGGCTGGACCTTTTAGGCTAGTCTATGGGACTACATTTTGCTTTAATTTACAATAAAAAATAAATGACAATTCAAAGTGAATTTTCACTAAATCCTCAATCACACTAGTCTAGTAGTTTAGTCAAGTGGCGGGTATTTTCAAATGCTATTGTCCCGATTAAAATAGAACGAACTGGATCAACTCAACTAAATTATTTGCATGTATTCGACAAAATTTTTTCGTCAGACATGTTTAGTTACTCGTCGCTTGACTAAATTACTAGCCTAGTGTGTACGGTTTTAGCAACAGAGGGTACTTGAGATCCATTGTGTCAACTCACTCGTTCACATACTGTGAGGTAATTAATTGCATTTACGAGCTCAAAAGCTAATTTACTGCCTGAAAATGAAAACGTTGTACGTTCGGATTTTGTAGTAAATTAAGCACAGATAATTATATAATATTTAAGTACACATTTATAAAAGCTATGTTGTCGCTATCCGTGTGTAATTTTTAAACATTTGATTGAAATGCTTAGTTAACGTAGCAATGCTTAAATAATTAAGATAGAAATAGTTTTCGAAATTCGGCATTCCAGTAGGAAAATTTTTGTAGTGGGATGCCGAATAAAAGGAAACTATGTAGGTACAGATATCTGATTATTATGATAATAAAAAATCTTCGTAGCGAAAATTACTTCGTAGAACGCAAGTAGGTATGTTTTCGGCTCTCTTTCCTTAATTGCCAATCTTTATCACAAATTTGGTCCAATTTGGATTCTATTGACATCTTCTATTGAGTCAATATTTCATTTGGGGATTTGATTAAAAACGGTCTCTAAGGGAATCAAAGAGGCTCGAACCTTGGCCTCGTAATAATGCCAAATAAATGACTTCAAAAACAATATTTGCAAACTTTTTAATGAGTTATTTTTTATTTTAATCAATAATAACATTTAACAACCGTTTTATATTCCTCTGAACAGATCGCCTGACTTTGCTCATTTGTTTGCAAACCATTAGTAACCCTTGACCCATTAGTAACCCACTGAGCCTTGGGTCTCCTTTTCTCTCTGGCCTGGTCCGGGTTGGTGGAGAATTCTTAGGCATGCAGGTTTCTTCACGATGATTTGCTTCACCGTTACAGCAGGTGACATGAAATTTTGTACAACGCACTTAAACTTTAGGAAATACGCACCAAGCGTGCCAATGGAATACGATTCTAGAACTCTCGAATAAAGGACTGTAGCCGCCAGTAGTACTTAGCCAATCTGAGTTACCTACCTACTTAAAAAAATTAAATACCTAGAGAATTAAAAAAAACTTTTCAATATTTTTCGTAAAGCCTCATTTAAATACCTATTTATTTCAAAGCTGATACTTACGAATCAACTTTACGAAAGTGCCGGTAATACCTCGAGGGACAGGAACACCGAAAGCTTTTCAAAATATTTCAAATCCTACTTGGTCGAATTCTTGATAGAATTCGGAAAGTTGTGAAAGTTGAATTTGTCCGAAAGTTCACAGAAATTCCTGTTTCGTTCAATTGTTTTTATTTATTTTAGGTTGTTTTTATTAAATTCGTTTGATTTATTTTAAATTGTTATAAGACAGTTGTTTTTATTTATTTTAAATTGCTATATGTCAATTGTTTTTATTTATTCTAAATTGTTATTCTTTAGTTGTTTTAAATTGTTTGAAAATTGTTATTATGTTTGTACTAACACTACAATTCGAAAATCTACACTACAAGTCGATTGTTAATATTCATTTTAAACTACACTTTGCCTGCGGCTTCATCTGTGTAGATTAACTTGGTCTGGAAAGAGATGAAAACTACGTGCATTTGGTATAAATGTCATCGAAATCTGTTCAGCAGTTTTTGTGTGAAAGAGTAGTAAACATCCATCCATAATCATCATTAAAAAACTTGCCTGAAGCCTTCGTGGAAACTAACACAGTTTTACCACCGAAAATTAGGCATATTTAGTTGTGTAGAACCTACACTGAGATAGGCTACCTACTCTAGTAATTCTCCAAGTTTAAACGACTTTTGTACATCGTTAATTAAGCGGGACCGACGGCTTAGCTTTAGCGTAGAACGCCCGCATTTTCACCACTAACGGTCCTATCCAAACTCGCCCATAGATACCCAATTTATTTGACCTTCCCTACTAGAACGCTTGCTTCTGGTACGTATGTGATTTTGTATTAATGATACTTAAAACGTGTACATAGGCTGCAGTAATCAAGTTTGAAGTTCATAATTTTTTCGATGTCTGCCCTGTTTTTATCTAATTCGACTGGACTATCAGCGCCAACATCGCAGTAGTAGTCTGATAAATAATTTAAGATTGACACTTCATTTGGGTTGACATTCCACTTTAAAAATAGTTTGACGGACATAAAATCTTCTGACCTTTACTCAACTGGCTTTCAAACTATTAAGCCAGCTTTTGACTACGGGATATAATATAATTTAAATTACATCTTGAGATATAACATATTTTCATCGTCATACATTTTGTACGTGACCGTTCACACTGTGCTATAATATATATATTACATCCCAAACTATAATTTTTTTTCGATCGATATTTGAAGGAGTATATTTTACCTCACGTCCCCGGACACCGCGCCCCTGCGTCGCCCGCAGTCGCAGTTTGAATGGTAGACAGTGACCGAAGCTAAACTGTTAAAAATATATATCTTACAATGTGAACAGCAATCGCGGGATGTAATATATAGGTATAGTTCAAGATCCTTCAAGATGTAATTTATATTACATCCCATAGTCAAAAGCCGGCTTTAATGTAAAAAACTTGATCACATCTCTGACATTCAAAAGTCTAAGTCTAGGCTTTACACTTCGCTGCTTATGTTGCTAGCAATACATAATATTTAGATCACGCAAATACAAACCTATTGATGTTTATTTCTGTATGTTTTAGGGTTTGAATGCTTTAAATGTTTGCGTTACCTACTGCCCTGAATTAGCTTTATGTTAAAATTAGCTTTATTCAGCACAATCATTTCACAGCTTACTTTGGGATCAGAAAGCCGTGTGTGAGTTGTCCCACAATATTTATAATTATTATTAATCTTCATGAGCTTTCTTTGACTTATAATGTAACATAAATCTTACATAAGAAGTTTTGTCTTTTAGTTTGTTGTATAGCCAAGAGAAGTACTCGAACCGTATATATTCGGCATCAAAACCGAATAATTAGGCCGAATACAAACAGTGAAAAAGGTGCCGAATACGCCGAATACTGAATACCAAACGAATATTCGGCGCATCTCTAAATTAAGCTGTAACTTACTTATCGGTATGGTGGACACGTTGCTATCTAAAAAGATTCAGTTAAAAGAATTTGCGTAGTCGGTCGTTCGTGTCCCGGATACAAAATGGTCGGGATAAAAAACCACTGATTGGGTAACAAAATTTTGTATGAAAGTGGAGTAATTTTCGATATGAAATGGAGAGAAAAGAGCTGTTTTCAAGGTTACAGGTTGTATGTTGAGCTTTATCGAACAGAACATTGTTAGTTTTGTAATTTCCTGATTTCATTGCCTACGTAAAAAAAATTAATCAATTACTAAGTTTTCTAGTTAGCACTCGATTTTCAAATAGTCGATTGTTTTTTTAACTTTTTTACACAACAAATAAAGCAGAGAATTTTTTTTATAACTATTCCGAGAATTTTGCGTTACGGGATGTCGAATTTGTAAATGGCGATTTTTTTTTCTTTTAATATTATTCAAGTACCTATACAAAGAGAAGTTTCAAGGTTCACCTTCAAAGTAACCGATTTTATGAAAATGTCATATAAACAATTTATAAAGATTTAGATGGTACATGTATCTATGTCCTTCGATAGGACTTCGATGAACTTCGATCCTATTGAAGCTTGAATAGTGCAACCCTTCAATAAAGCGACCATTCAATATCTTTACAAAAGTGACCTCTCAAAAAATAGTATCGCATTTACGTTTATAGTGATTTAATAATGGACGCGTCTTTGTTACCGATTAATAAAATACTAATTAAAACTTTGTAAGGCGATCGTTTAGTTAAAATCCGAAGCCTTCTAATTGACGGCAAGATTGATATTCGAAAGAGTATTGGAACGAAGTTCTTGCCAAGCTATCGAATCAAACCTTAGTACTGAAAATGTAATCCGATTAGGTAAATGAATTTCGATAAGAAAACGTTTTAAATTTCATTCAATAACCCAGTTCTTTTAGTTTTTCATAGATTTTTAATTTAACCCGATTTAAATAGAATTGTATTATAATCGTGTCAAACCATTAGTTTCATGTGAAACCATTAGTTTCATTCTGACTACATTTTGACAGATTTGGCATTTAATGGCTTCATTGTGATTTTCCGATAGGGTTCTAGACATTTTTTCACGGTTTTAAGATGTCCGATTATTGTCAAAACATACAAAATTGCATTACAATAATTTCAACTATGTTGCTAGACGTTTGTCCTCAAATAAATTGATTTTTTTTCGAGAGTGTTGTGGGGAGGGACCTATACAGAGCAAAAAATGAACGTTTTGAGCATATCAACTTTAAACACAATTCTGGCAATCCTTTAGGAATATACCTACTTTCCTTGAGACTCAGCAAGCAACAAATCACTTTTGTTATCTCTTGGGAATTCTGCCAAAAAACAATTTCCAATAAGAATACTTCAGCGCGATGGAGTTTTGGACGCCTTTGTTGAATTATACTGTGTAAACGAAATGGTACATGTGAGATATTACTAGGACGATTCAAAATTTATAAGTTAACGCAAAAACGCGAAATAAATGCTGAAGCGCGTATAGCCCCGCTGCTTGAGTAGATCTCAAACGAAAGAAAAAGTTAAGGATCGTCGGGCCTGTACCTGGATGGGTGACCGCTAGTAACGAATTACATGGGCGCTTCCGTGTTTCGGCGGGCACGTTTCGCCGTCGGTACCGGTTGTTATTGATACGATAGCAGTCGGGAAGCCTTGGTCTCCACGGGTTGGCCCTTAGCCCATTTCTCCTCCAATCCGCATTGGAGCAGCCCGGTGGAGTACCTACGCTCAAATAAGGGAGGCCTTATTTGTCGGGAGAGACCCCTGCCAAATAGTTGGCTATAAAATGGTTGCACCCAAAACCATTGAAGATTTTCTGAGTTTCTTTTCAAGTGTGTTAACGGATAGACAAAAAAGCATATTTTTTTAAAGTTCAAAGTTTTGTAAAAAGTTACATAGATAGTTTTATTGGAACTTCTGTGTGCGTGTCTGTTTGTGGCTCCCAAAAAACAGACCTATTTCGCAGTATTGTCATTTTAGAAGCTGTCATGATGGAGACGTTTCTTATAGAAAACCAAGAAAGTTAAAAAGTAATACATATAAAAATATGATTCAATTTTTTTTATTTATTTTTTGGGACACATTTGTGGAAGCTTAAACGTGACCTAAAGAAAAATGGGTTAATTTTAATAGAAAAATATTGAATAACAGAAGTCAGAACATCAATAACAATGACCTCGACCATAACGTTAATGACGACAAATATTTCGCCAACTCTCGATCAATCATCGAAATAAATACAATATAATATGACGTTTCTTTTAAGCCATTTGTTTCATTGCTAGCGTATAGCGGTGACAAGCGAGCATCGTATAGCATTCTGAGAGGTTATACAAAATACATTCTGATTCTGACTCCAGTCTTGGCAAAAACTAAAATAGTTAAGATATACAAATACCCCGTAAATGCCCCCGTACGTACCCCCATACGATATCCTGTTGTTTGTGTAGATCACAAAAGAAGTTAAACCATGACGGGTCAGTAGTATCTATTTTTATGGGCGCAATTTTCAATAACATGTGAGTTTCTGTGCTTTTCGAACGCAGATTAACTAGTAAGTTTGCCGTTATTCCGGTTATTACCGGTAGAAGCAGTTAATTGTTTTGGGTCGTATGGTCGTAAACATACGGGCTACTTCATCAAGCGACATTTAATCCCCACGAAGCAGAAATTTAAACGATGAATTCAAATTTTTGTTTATGTTTTGGGAGGTGGCATTACGACAAACGTGTTGATTAGTCGATGAAACTCAGGACACAAGAAATCCTTATGAGGGGCTTTAAATATAAAGCGATATTGTTTTAAAATCTATAGCTGTTATCTTCGCTTTATCTCTCATCGCTTTATCCTCATCGGTGGTGAAACACTCGGTCTATCAAATTATTCTGTTATGCAAGATTCGTTCAAGCATTATTGCGTGAATGATGTGTTCGTGATGAGGCTGGCACAGTGCTTGATTTCTTCCTTGTCGTCTTCCGTGTTAATTCTGTAATGATTTTGTGTTTTCAAAATTGCTAACCGCAACAGTATTTGTAGGTATTTTTGTCCCAAGAAATACACTGTTACAGCTGAGGTGTGAAGTGTATGTTTGTAAATAGAGAACGTCCAAAATCTTATACAATAGATACAACTGAATCAATATTAATGAAATGCTGAGGTCATACATACCTATTACTAGTAGTTGAGAAGAACAATGTATTAAACAATAGAAGTTCGAAACATCTTGATATGGGGCTCGGATGCACAGCTGATATCCAAACCACCATGGATACCATGAAATACCATTACGTCCCAAATTAATATATAGGATGCAACACACATTTAACATTTTACAATCTACACTCTCGGATTTCTATATTTTAAAAGAAAAATACTCATTTCGCGACACCAAGCTAAAAGAATCGAAGAGAAAATAAAATCTTTTGTTAAACTTTCGCAAAGTGAAGCGGGAGATACTGGGACTAACAAAGGGTGACGAACGAATTTAAGCTGAGTGCAGTTTTCCGACGCTTGATTGAATTTCTTTCAAGGACCGACGGGGAACTCCGACACGAAGTGTAAAAATGGAATATTGGAGATTTTTCTTATGTAAAATTAATTTAGAGCGCCATTCAAGACCTGCAAACGACCAAGACCTTAAAGAAAATATGATAATTTTGAAGTCAATAAAATGAAAGGTGCTGTAACACAGGGCCACACTAGGTCTACAAACAAAACTTATAGATTTATTTATTATTAGGTTTTTCTCTACGTTAAATTAGATTTAACAAGTTAACCAATGTAACTACCAACACTAGTAAATCTTTATAGGCTACAAGCCCATGAACAAAATTTACCTGTGAAATGATCCAACGTGAATAACGCTTAGAAGGCTGCTACTATATCAGAAAATATCTCTGAGCACTATGCGGTCATTTCTGAGCGGTACACCTGGTAGCATGATGTCAGAGATAAGGGTTGCGACCCTTGGCTTTCGATCCCTCCCTTGGAAATATGTACGGCGTTCATGGATAAAGTATCTGTATATGTATACAAAAGGAATTACACAAATGCCGTACAGTAATACATTTATTAGGTCATTACCTATAGGTCCTATAGGTCCTAATGTCCTATAGGTCCTAATGTCCTATAGATCCTATAACAGCCTTGTAGTCTATTAGTTTTCTAAAAAAATCGAATTTGTTTTTTTTGTGGTTTCCTATCTTTCTTGGAATCTAATTGGCGTTCACGAATGACATCGTGATTTTCGGATATTTCAGAGGTCCCTATATTTAAGTATGTTTAGGTACAAAGTATTGTCATTGTCTCCAAGATTTATGCCTGTAAAACAAATAGAAATGTCTTCGTGATAAAATAAGATTTCGAGACAGAAATTTGTCTTGAGATAAACGCAGCATTTATCTCAACCAGCAGCTGAAACAAACAAGATATAACTCCGCCAGTCCCGCGGGAGATACGTACTCGTTCGCCTGACGTGTGATGTATTGACATGTTACGTTCTGCGCACGTGAATTTTTTTCTTCTTTGCATTAGGCAAATTGTTCAACATTATTACTTCATTCTTTATTACTGACCTAAGTAGAAAAAAACTAAAACAGTAAAAAGCAACCTACCGATCGATGTTTAGTGATCACGGCATAGCGACCAACCTCAAATAGCCTCAAAATCTCTTAAGCTTTCGCACCCTATTGACGAAAGACAAGTGAACATCGCTCTACAAACCCACTGTGTTGTGATGGGTTCAATTTAGTAGTAATATTGGTACGTTTTTCGAAAATCTTAGAGCCTGACAGACATCTTATTCTATTGTACTGCTATTATTGTTTATGTGAAAGTTTCTGAGGATGGATGGATGAATGGATCTTTATTCATCTTTCACGCAAAAACGGCTGAACAGATTTGAATGAAATTCTCATTCACGTCCCAGACATTTTTTCCCAATTAATACTATGTCTCGACAACGCTCTGGCCTATATTTTACTTTTTTCTAGTAAAGTACCACTCCGTCTGGTCATATAAAAGTCTGTTGCAAAGTATATAAAAACTATTTACTGTACCGTACACATTACATAAGGCACTCTCACGCCAACAGTGCAGGATCCTCATCTACATAGCTGTCTTTGGCGCGAGTCGGCGGATTTTCTTTGAGAAAACAAGATTGGAAAGCGTTTGCTCCGGATTCGGAAGAAAATGTTGTGTATGAGTTGTTTACTAGATGTACCTAACATACATAGGTGTAAATAAATAAATAAAATAAATAAATAACGCTTCACACTCATAGCCCCACACTAGGATGCCCTGTGTCGTGGGTACCATGGACACACACAAGACAACAACACAACACACCCAGACCAGAAACAGAAATTCAAATTCATCATTCGAACCTCTGCTCTGCTGGGAATCGAACCCAGGACCCTCCGCGTAGCGCACCGGTGTCTTAACCACTGCGCCACTCGGGTCGTCAAAGGTAGTGTTTTTTTATACTAAGCAGCAAGCTAGTCTGGGATGGGAGGTGTAATTGCATTGTAAAGTAATGAAACATGACTGTAGATCACATAAGGCCTAGCTCAAGAAGGGACAAAAGAAGAATTACATCATCAGAGAGTCTTAAAGCACAATAGGCTCAAAACTCGTGACGTATGAATACATCTAGCGTGGAGTGTGACACTGTTTACCGAGTTTTCAAGGACTGAATATAAATGCGTGTGTGCTTACACGGTTTTGTTTCGAAGGATTTTCGGGTGGAATAATTTTGTTGAAATGTTTTGAAAGTCAATTTTTATTAATAAGCTTTTAGTTTAACTGAGTATATCAATAGGTTCTTGAGTGACTATAATTTCTGCACATATTGCCTTTTATGGCCCACTGTTGGAAACGGGTCTCTCTCCAAAATGCTTGGTTGATGATATTACTTTTTTGTCAAATTTTTTGACGACCTCAGTGGCGCAGTGGTTAAGACGCCGATGCGCTGCGCGGAAGGTCCTTGGTTCGATTCCCAGCAGAGCAGTAATTTTAATGATGAATTTGAATTTCTGTTTCTGGTCTGGGTGTGTTGTGTTCATGTCTTGTGTGTGTCCATGGCACCCACGGCACAGGGAATCCTAGTGTGGGGCTATGAGTGTGAAGCGTTATTAAAAAAAAAAAAACAAAAAAAACATTTATTGCGCTGTGTGGAAAATCATATAATTATTTTTGTTTCAGGTCTGGTTCCGGTTCTAAGAAAAATGCTTGGAAGAACTACCACCACTCCTAGTCTTCTGATGAATAGTCATCAGTAAGGTAGGTACAGTATACAGATTTCTAACATACAACTTAAAATAGTTTCGCGATTCCCCAAACTTGTTTTAAATGTCACATACTTATTTAACTCGCTTATGGCGACAAAAGTTTGAAATTATTCGGACTCATAAATGAGCGTGAATTCTCCGAAGTTCAGTTCATTCAGCCTTAAATATTTATAAATTCATAACCCGATAGAACAGCCAACAGGTTTAGTATTTCAAATATGCAGAATACTTAGGAAATTTGAATGGCAAAGTAAAATTTTTCGCACATTTTTAGAACATCATCGGGATCTCTTAGGCACTGTACAAAGGCCATAGTCTTTAGAACCCGGATCCGTTGATACCCAAATTAAAAGCCATAAGCCTCGTGTAAGCCGGCAACTTAGCTTTATAACCCGTGAGTAACTAAGATGTTCCGAGTTACAGTTGAGTTATAGTTCCTTTGTTACGGAACTAGTGCGAAGCAGCTATATAATTAACTTTTCTACGCGTGAGTTATTTACGAGCGCAAAGCTCTAACTTTATTCTCTTGTAAATAACGTACGTTGCATTAAATAAGAAAATAATTTGGCTTCTTTAAAAGGAATAAGAAAGTAATATCTGTATGAAGTCTTGTTGTCTAACCAGTCGTTCAACCAACTGTCCGGTTTTCAACTAGCCATCTAACCTCTCGTCCGATTTGTTGTCCTATCATTCGTCCAATTAGAGTCCAACATGTTATCAATCAAACTATCGTTAAACTGGTCGTAAAAATAGTTGCCTAAAAGTCGTCCAACCATTCGTTCAACTAATTTTACACAGGCTTATTCTATATTATTATTATATACTATATTATTATTATATATTACTATATTATTATTATTATATATTATAATATACTATATTATTATTATATAACTATTCTTCTTTATTTTAAAAGCAAAATTTCTTATAATAACAAACGCCATGGCAAGTAACTATGAATAAATAAATATGGCGTTATCACACTTTATTATGATTGGAGAATGTTCTCCAGTATTATTTATTGTTCTCAATAAGCTGGAGAAGGGGTTGGAGTTTCGTGCGAACATTTATCTCTCGGTTTTGACTGAAGGAAATATAGCGGTCGGAATAAATCTCTGCCGTAATTCATTCCAACGTAACTTTTATACAGATATTTTTTTAAATTTGCGAGAAGTAAAACTAAGATACATACCTGTTTACAAAGATCTTTAAATGACGAACGGATTGAGACTCAACTAAAAAAAATATGTGAGATAAACTTTTTAATTTTTAAATACAAAAATGAGGTCCAAGGAAAGTAGTAAGGAATATAATGTTAACATACTTAGCGTGTCTTTTTATTTTAATTTATGATTTAAAAATAACACAGAAACTTCATTACAAAGATTTAAAATCAATTTCTTGTCACTAAAATTATTTTTTTATTATAATTTATAGCAGTTTTGAACTTTTTTCAATAAAATGTAGTGCCAAGATTGTTTACCAAGTTGTACAAGAGAAAAAAATAATTTAAGTATAAAATAATATAATATTCTCAAACAAAGTATCTCTATACCAACCTTCCCAACCTAAATACAACGGCGGTTCAGGAGGCTGGCGGTTAGCTACCTCCCCTAGTGAGCTACTATGACTACCATCTATAAGATACATTCATTAAAATCGTGAACGAAGGCCACCATCACGGCAATATTACCGTGCAATCATTCTGTGAAGTGTATTCGAAACCCATAAACGCACTTTTACATAATATTGTACACATATTTGAATACAAATTTGATTTTAATTTAAAAGGGAAATCGGCTGTAAAACTTGCTGTCATTAACTCCACGATCGGAAACTTGTTTTTTTTAAAGCGTCATGGCACCAAATGACTATAATGGTTGTTTTAACTGGTATTTATAATAATGGACCATCCGTTGAGATATCTGCCACTGTCGTCGCAATCCGTACAGTAAATAAATAAATATTGTGGGACAACTCACACACGGCTTTCAGTTCCAAAGTAGGCTGTGTATTGGTAGGCAAAAAACTGATTAAATTCATGTATTATATATTTTTAAAAGCATACTTGTATAGATAATTTACACCCAGACGACAGAACAGCTTGTGCTCATCACACAAATGTTGTCTTGAGTAAAAGTTGGGTCGTAACCACTATACCAGTCAAATAAAAGGTTTGTTTGTTTTGTTTTGTTGTGTTTTAACCCATTAATGACCCACTACAGGGTCGGGTCTCCTCTCACAATGAGAGGGATGTAGGCCTTAGTCCATCACGCTGGCCTACTGCGGGTTGGTGGACTTCACATGCCCTTGAGAACATTTTTTTTTGTGAACTCTCAGGCACTCTTCCTCACGATGTTTTCCTTCACCGTAACAGCAGGTGATATTTAATTTTATAAATCGCACATAACTTTTTACAGTCATTGGTGCGTGCCACTGGGATTCGAACCCGGACCCCTCGATTCGAGGTCGAATTCTAAGCCACTGGGCTATCACCGCTGTCTTAAAGGTTTGTTTAGCCTTAGTTTATTTTTTATGATCGTAGTTTCATAAATGTCGAAATCGACTCCGACCTCAAATTAACGTTTATCAAAGCCACCGTCTTGAGATTGTTAGCGGGAGCGTTTAGTGGACTTCGAAGGAGTAAAGTCGCCTTAAATTTATTTCTCGGGCATCGAAAATCGAGTCAAAGAAAACAGATAAAACGGAGGAAGTGCCTAATAAGAATGTAAATTTTCTGCTAAAAGTGAATTTTTCGTCGACGTTGCGAAATACATGCTAATTTAATCTCACGGTACTCTGCTGAGATAATTATGGAATTCGTATGACAGAAGGAATGATCTTTTCTAAACAGGTTTTTAAAAAGCATTCGTAGACGCACGTAATAATAATTATAAGATTCGCGAAATTTCTACTCGTTTAATCGGCATATCTCTTATTTTACTTTTATCTTTACTTCATTTCGCACCCTTCCTTACCTTTCTTCCTTCCGCCAACATTCGTCTTTTTATATGTATTATAGGTCTTCAGCTTCAGCTCTTCTCATCCAGTTGCTTTTACGCCATTTTTAAAAAACCTCATATCATACTTTTGCGAAAATACATCGAGGAAGACCGTTCCAAAGTTTGTTTCTGATTTTGTATTTAATTTGTGAACCATTTCTCTACCTACTAATTCAAAGTATTCTTAAGGAAGTTTAACAACCAGATCCTGTCCCGGGATATTGTACCCACAGGGATTTCGACAACCTCATGTTGATATGCGGTCGGGGTCAATGCGGGCGCCGAGTTGGTCAAACTTTTGAGCTAAGTGTAGCGTAATGTAGCGTAATCCTAAAACTTTGCAATTCCTAGGGACTACGAGAGTTGCCCCTAATTTGTATTTTGTAAAGAAAGACCAAGCAAACAGGTTGCAAGCCACATAGTAAGTGTTCACCGTCGTGAATAGACACGATGATAACCAGGGGCCAGTGCGTTGTCGGCTTTGAAGAGGCGCTCTCTTAACGCCATTTTTAAATAAACTCAAATCACAGCGAAAATAATTTCTAATTTTGTATCTAATTTGTGAACCGTTTCTCTGATTACTTTAATTCAAAGTATCCTTTACGGGACCTCGTACTCACAAACATTTGAACACCCTCATGTTGATATGCGGTTGGCGTCAAACTTTTGGGCTAAGTGTAGCGTAATCCTGAAAGTTTGTTCTCGAATTTGTATCGTTAAGGAATTACTTTGGGTTCACGACTTTGAAGTAATTATGAGTTTCAATCAATGAACGACTCGTCGGTCGTATTTTATGTCTGTGTAGTTTGCAAGGCCCGACTTCTGCTTTATATTGTAAAAGCTTAATTTTAATTAAATAAATTTAAAAAGCAGACTTAGAATTGCCCTGATAAATAATGTGTCGGTCTCTTTATGATAATAGAGCACGAAAAACGTACCGATATTTACAGTTTAACGGGTTTTTTGTACACTTCTATCTGTTGTCTGTAACGTTGTCAGTTTTTTATGATCTAATTGGCTCAAAAACATGGCGGTATCATGAGTTGGCGCCAGTGAAAGAAATTAGTCCAGAATTTATTCCGCAACATTGCAAGGTATGCAAAAACATGGAATATATTTCGATGTTCAAAATAGATTTACTAGTGCTATTCTTAGTATACTTAATCAGGTAACTATGAAATTTGTTGTAACTTTTTAAACTTACGTTCTATGCTACCCGTAGTAGAATAATTTCTACAAGTAGTTATTTATACGTACTTATACTAAATTAAATCACCAAGACGTGTCGTAGAAAATCGCTTAAATACACCGAAGTAATTTACAGCAAATCCGATTTCCTCCGCGCCGCTGGTTCAGTAATTCGATACAACCAATCATACGACTTATTTCTGTTCGAATTTAATCGGATCTAGGATGGCTGGTCTTCTAGGTTAGTATTTGTTATCTTTATGTAAGAATCCATACTAAATCTACTAGGGAGCCGAATTTATTACAATTGAGTCATAATCGTATCATAATGGTTTTATTTTGACTACCAATGTAATCAATGATGTTATAACGGCAGCATTATGATTTTCAGATGGAGCGTCACTAGCGTACATGTATGAATTTGGTGCTTTTGATAGTTTTGAAATAGTGTCAGTAGTATTGAATTATAATGGTTTCACTATAGTGTCATAATGACAAAATTGTGGCCTCGCCTTCGTGTTTAACAAGACATTACTGTCGATGACTGACAGACTGACATGACGTAATAATGACTGACGTTTACTATACGAATACTTTGACGGTAGAGTTCATGCACTGTCCATTAATACGGACTTAGTTAACACTTTACCGCAGCTGGTTCAATATAATAGGCATGATGACTAATTTTCAAAAACTCTTCTATGATATTCAGAAGTTTCTATTATGTCTAAAATATATCATATTTTTGTAGAAAATAAAGGTTTTTGTGTAATAAAAGTACATTTAAATTTTAAGTTTCAAATTCATTCCAAAACGCTCGCCCGTGTCATGGCGTCTGTCATTGCGCCACGGCTCAGTAAAAAATGCCAGATCGCGTATAATATGCTTACGAAAAAAATGACGTTAACTAAGACGTGACGTAATTTGACGTAATTCGATCTGATGGGTGTTTTAGCTATCATGGCGGATTGTTGTATTTTGTAGATTTATCTTAACAAATAAATTATTAATCTCGACATTAATAAGAGAATAAATACATGTTTCAAAATCTTTGAATCCTATTTCATTAGATCGGATAAATATTTTAGCGATACTTGATTACTGTCATCATGCCTATTAATGAACAAAATTGTACCAACAAAGTTACGTCGTTTTCGCATTTCCGGGTAATTGGGACCCTCGGTCCTCGAGACCAATTAGACATTTAATTACCTGGTACGGGTTGAATCTATTCAATTAGTTATTTATTTTGAGATTCCGAAACATATTTTAGTACACGTTAAGTATGAAAGTTTAGGTGGCGGCCAAATTGGCTGTCTTAATAATAAAGCGGCCACGCAATTTCTCATATACGAGTAGGTAAACCCAGTGACGTATGAACTCTATCAAAACCAAAGTTTAATAATTTCTCCAAGTGGAATTTTATCTTGTTCATATTTTTTTCATACATTTTTTTGTTTGCATTTTTGTCGCCTAATTATATATTGGACTATATTATTATATATAGGTGTACCAACTGAAATTCAAGTCCTCGAAAAATCTTCATACTCGTAATGCTCTCGCCACCACAATATATTCGAGTAACAAGCACTCAGGCATACGTTGGTAAATATTTAATGATTCTTTTGTATGGCGAATCCATTCCACATGTAGAAGGTGCGCTGAAGGCTTTACGAGGGAATTTATATCGGAATTAAAGGAGCAGTCTCGGATTAACTGCGGAATAAAACTTCGGCGCCGTCATACATTATTGAGAGTATAAGAAATTTATTAAACAATTTATAAGAATACGTAACATTTTAATATCGTTTGATAGTAATGTTTCTTGCCTAGTTTAGGTGTATTTTTTGAATATAGAGTATCTATATGCATTGTGATTCAGTCGCAGAAGTGTGTTTTCTGAAAAACCTAACCATGAATAAAGAATCCAAAAAATCAAAATCAGTAACTTCCAGTTCTTTACAAAATTTCCATTTTTTTAGAACAGGAAGCTAGAAGTTTTCAGCCGTTCAGTAAAGAAGGTATTCTATATGCTGCTTTCAGCGTTGTTTTATGATCTCTCCCATAGAAAGAGGACGAGAATAGGAAGAGAATAGAACGGCAAAATAACATAATTTGTGCCGAATTCGCTGTGACTAGCTTGGCAAGCGGCATCCTCGCCCCAAACACGTTATATCACTCTCACTCACAGTCGCGACGAGTGTGATAGAGTGAGCTAAGTTTAACAGAATGTTGGGGCATGCTCGGTTTGGACACATGCTCGTGTAAGCACTCCCATACTATTTCTGAGGTGAGATTGTTCGTGAGTGTACGTATGTATAGTCCATTTTTATTCTCTTGTCATATTTGGTAAACAATCTTAGCACGTCTTTTTATTTTAATTTGCGATTAAAAATAATGCAGACACAAAATTATAAAAAGTTGAAAACAAATGATCGTTTAATACAGAAACAGATTTCTAGAAACTATTATTTATTTTTTTAAAGCATTTTCAATTTTTCAATGAAAAGTACTGCCAAGATTGTTTACCGAATAAGACAAGAGAATAAAAATGAACTGTATACGCATGAGTTAAACTCGTACGAAATCGCGTCTAAACTGAGCGCGGTCTAGGGGCACGCCTGCCCCGCTCACATAGCCATTCTACCTACTTCCTATATCTATGATCTCTCCAGTTTCGGGTAGCGTCGGTTTATGGGCGATTTTATAGACCAACTTGGTAGACTTGTTGACGCTAAAGTGTTACGAGGGGGGAGAGAGGGGGTCCGCCCTTTATTATTTACGCCAAGATGTTAAGTGTTTACTAAAATATGGAGAGTTTTATGTGAATCATTTATGCGTTTGTATTGTTCAAGTTTTTCGGTAGTCCACAGACTAGTAGCTGCATTTACAACCGCCGCAAATAGCAAATGCGCTGGGACCTTGCCTCATGAACTCCATTATGATATCATCAGAATAAATGGTGTATTACATAGAAATAAAACAAAATAAACACTCAAACATATAACCTTCTTTTTTTTTTGAAGCCGGTTAAAAATTGACAGCCTTGGTGACCAGACGACGAACAAGTTATCACGACTCCCGCGGACTTATCAGTACAATCACTTACGACTCTCCTTATTACCTGAAAGGCACACAGTTACTGGAATCCTTCGTTTAAATAGATTTGTACAAAATATTTCAAATTATATTTAATTCAAGCAAAAATTCTTTGGCAGGCCAAAGAATTACTTAAACATTAATTGAGCAAGCGTCGAGTCTCAAGTAATTAATGCTTAAAGATGTTAATTAAACGAACATCTTATTCCCAATCTCGTGGTCCATTGCCTTTTGAGTTGAACATTAAGAATAGGGAATTAATTTCCGACACCCAAGATGTTAGGACTGTATAATTTAACCCTTAAAATGCGGTTTACCCTTGGGGGCGTATTGTAATTTTTCCCGCAGTTTTCTACCATTTTTAGGGTTAGGGTTTAAGTAAGCAAATACGGTAAAGGAACCATTATGATTTTTGTTCGTGGGTTTGGTTTTTTTATAGACAGACCAGGCAAATAGGCAGACGGGTCAAATTAATGGTGGTGAGTGGTGACCGTCGCCTACTGACATGAGCAACACCAGAGGAGGTGCCAGTGCGATGCTGGTTTTTTTTAGTCCTGCGAAAATTGTTCTAGAGAAAAAGGAACTATAGCTAAGTTTTAAGTTTTTAGAAAACATTATAGTCACACTGTTAACCAATTTACGAGTATACGGAACCTTCGTTGAGTCCGATTCGCACTTGATAGATTTTATCTTTTGACTTTGCTTTAGGTTATCTCATCACTACGACTATTTACCAGTAAAATACTCAGTCACATTAGCTTTGTATGTTGCCTTAATATTTTTTTATAGTTGCAATTTTCAAATTTGGCAACCTAAGTTGGTTTCCAACCTTAAATACCAGTAAAATACTCAGTCACATTAGCTTTGTATGTTTCCTTAATATTTTTTATAGTTGCAATTTTCAAATTTGGCAACCTAAGTATGTTTCCAACCTTTTATGGCTCTTTTGGGTATGGGATTGGGTACTCATGACAGTACGCCTGAGACATACCTCAAACAAGACCTCAAGCACTCTAAACATACGAGTGATAAGAACCTCAAAGAGCAAATTTAATTGACTTTACCACCTTAACCTTTGTCGTTGCGAAACGAAAAATGCTCAAACGACTTATCTTATATCTCGCTTCTTATCAGACAAGTTCCCAATTTTCTTCCGTCTTTACCTTATCTTTAGAGAAAGGAAAAAGGAATTAGGTTTGCGTTCAGTAACGGCGCAATAAAGCCGTCCGCAAATAATGTTTACCTTTTGTTCAAATGACCCACTAATAGAATTCTTTGAGGGAAGCTGCTAGTGTTCCGTCTGTTGCCGTTTGTACTTTTTCAGGGGGCAATGAGGAGTTCTTTATAAGTCAAATGTACTTTAGTTTTTTAGATTTTAGACCACAAAAATCCCAATTACCGCGAAGAGTCCTCTTGGGTGCCATCGAGTATAGAAATAGATAGAATGGTTATGTGGGCATAGCAGGTGTGAATCCTAGTTTTTTTAAATTAATTGCTGAGGTGCTACTCATGAAGACTAAGATGTATTGTATACCTCAAAGAATGTAACTACATAATAGTAAATAATGTAATGAAGAACATTCTGCTTTAAGACGGGTTGAGAGGCTACGGTTACTACCACCTAAAATAAGAATTAAGATAAGATAATAAGATTCTGCGAAACTGAGTCTCATATTAACTCATATTCTATCACTCTCATCGTGACTGTGAGCGAGAGTGATAGAATGAGTTTAGAGCGTGAAAGCCGCTACGGTAGGATACAGTGGATACGGAACAAATGAATTTTATTGCCGTTCTATTCACTTCCTTTTACTACGCCGTCGAGACTACTCGAATCATTTATCACCTGGATTTGTGAATGGATTTATAATGCACTGAAAATGTGTTTTTGTGGCGATGCTTTTTATTAATGAGGAGTCGATTTTCGTTTTGTATTATTTAGCGTATTTTATTATTATTAACTTTCATAAAAAACTAATACAATACTAATTACGAGTATAGCCCCTATTTAATTAAATATTTGTTGTCATAATGAACATTGAAAAGACCCTGTTATGATTTAAAACCAAAGGGTCGACGACGTAGCCAGTTATAACGTTCCGCCCTTTGGGAACGAAGCCCAAAAAACTGGGCTCAAATATCCAACTGTCATTTTAGCCACGATTACGTCACAAAAAGACCAAATCACTGAACAAAAGACAGGTGCGCGAGACAAAACGTGAATGAACTGATGATTGCTCTGTTGAGGTTAACGCACTTTGCTCATAGCTTAAGTCAAGGGTATAGGTTTCATTTTCCGCGTCGAATTTCGCCCACAATTTAATGAAGATCGTGTCTCTTATGTCTTAAAGGTGCGTCCACATTAGGGGACTAAAGGCCTAAAGCTTTAAGCGACACGATAAACACTAATGTAGAAAAAGTTAACGTTAAAAAGAACAAAAGATTTTAGCGATTTTAATGTTTAAGTGTCTTGCTTATGTGGACGCACTCTGAGAATAGAGTTTTTGTGAGGCAATTCGGTAATATTTAATATTTGAGATAGTATCTCGTCTTTGTAGTGTTGTATTGGGTCCGTTCAGAGTACTCTGAACCTGGTTTTGTCCAAGTACAATCTGCATGATAGGCGTAATAACTAAATTTTTATAGTATATATTTTATAAATTTATAATATGTGCTCCCTTAATGCAAAAATGATGAAAACTAGTTATACAACTTCAGTGCAAAAAATAGCAAAAATAAATGAATTAAAAAAAACAAAGAACAATAAAAAGCCAAGCCTTAAAAAGCTTATTTCTTTTCCCCAATTTTTACAGGAATCCACAAATATTTAATTTGTTGAAATTAAATACGGTCGGGTTGTATTTGACTTACAATAGAAACAAAAAACGGTACAGTTTTCATATTACATTAACAAAGGAAGTGAAAAAAAAAATGTCTGGAGAAAAGTTAATTTTTCAGCCACGCTTCGGAAATGACAAATGATATTTTTTTCTTTTTGTAAAGACCTAGAGTTATGAAAATAACAGAATTCATTCTGCCCGAGAAAATGGAATTGCATTGTTTTGTTTTAAGTACCTCCTTTTAAACGTCTCTGAAAATTTCAAATCACTTTTGAAATTGAACTGACATAGATTATGTGGTCACAATATTTATCTTAATAACACGTTTTCGACGGAATAAACTGTTGGTGAACTAAAGGTGGTATGGTTCTACAGGTCTCGTGTTTCGGCTGGGGAGGTACGGTTGCCGGGGATACTTTATTAGAGGCGAATATCTTAGTTCTCATGAGTAGCAAATGACCCGTATCTGGCTTGCATGCACCTTTTCCTATTTAATTGCTATTTTATATAATTCTCTATTTCACGCTACCTATACGTATATTCGATTTCATAAATATAATTAATCCCATACACCCTTTGTAGACTTATCGTAGAAATAATTATTTCTGATGAATTGAAATTAATTACACCAATGACAAAGTGCTCGTAGCATGTCACCGCCAATATTAGTTTGTATTAAGTTTTAATTATGTTTTGTATGATGTTCAAATTACGTTAGCGAGTCATGTACCTATTTTGCTCATTCGTAACACTGTGAGGCAAACAAATTAATTAATTGCCTTTTCAATGCAGCGTTTCCATTCAATTAAATTTACTCGCGTCGTATTGATGTGAAAATCTACCTTTTTACCAATATTAATGTTACCTTATAAGACACAAAATAAAATGAAAATAAAATTTGTTTTAGTTGTTTTCGTAACTTATTTTTGTCTTATAAGATATTATTTTACACCTTGTTCTATTTCCTTCCTTCCTTTCTGCCTGTGGTAGTCCACTGCTAGACATGGGCCTCCCCTAATCGACGCCACACCGCTGGTCTTGGGCCCTCTGAATCCAACGGTTTCAGGCTGTCTTCTTCAGGTCGTCAGTTCACCTGGTAGGAGAGCGGCCCGTGCTCCTTTTGCCTACACGTGGTCGCCATTCTTCGAGGACCTTTCTTCCCCATCGGGTGTCTCCGTCGTGTCGCAACTCAGAACATTTATCAACTGTAATATCTGGAATAAACACGATTTTAGAAAAAGCTGCTGAGCAAAATTACATCTTAGAGACGCTTGATGATAAAATATAATAGACGTAACGATATTAAATAATAACTTAAATACATAGCGCAAGAACGACTACAGCTTAATAAATGAATTACGTTTTAATTACGCTTTGTTTATTAGTAGCGCAACAGACTGAACTAATTGGTTCTTAGATGCAGTGTTTGTGTTCAATTAACTTTAAACATTAGTATGAGGTTGCTAAAAAGAGTTGTGTTTTATAAAAGTTGTTTGTTTTCTATGGAATTCAGTTTCGTAGACATGAGTTTTTTCTTTTCAATTAATTGGTTTAAGTAATGTAGAAATTCAGTGTGAATGCTTTTATTTAAACGATGCATTAAAAACTGGAGTTAGACATTGAACAAGTTAATGAAGTAGTCCTTATATATAAGGATGTTTAAAAAAAATTCAGGTTTCATTGAACTATAAGTTATGAGTATGACAAAGCTGTACTCCATTTGAGCGCGATCACCGAAGCCGCACTCCATTTGAGTAGGTACGATACGAATTAAACTCGTGCGTATACGTATGTACACGCACGAAAAATTCCGCCCTTAGAAGTACTGTGAGAGCGGTCTGATTGCGCGTGAGTTAGTCGTACAAACGACACAGATTGTAATTTTTTTAATATAAAATTAAAAGAACTCCTTTGAGCCCCATAAAAATAATTTTATTAAAATGAACGTGGAAACGCGCGTCTAAATAAATAAAGTAGAACTAAAACTGTGCTGAGAGTTTTTTCCTCCGGCTTTTTCTCTCTTTACCCAGCGGTGGGTGGCACATAGGCAGCCGATGAGTTCGATTAGGTAAAATCATAACTAAATAAAATGAAAATAATTAATATACTTGGCTAAGTTGACACATAAATTGTGCAAAACATGTCAAATAAATTGTGTATTAGTAATAAGTTTTAATATTTTATAAATTAATTTATATTACTAACATTAGTTTTATTTTTTATTTTTTTATTTGCATACCTGAAAAGGTGAATATGGATTGATCAAAATGCCCTGTAAAACCAATAACTAACCCATATTCGTGCAAATAAATGATTTTGAGATTGTACGTGGATTCATCGTGCGTAAAAAAATTCGTCTATTTTATTTACTACAACTACGCCCACAGAAAGCGATCGATAATAATTACTATGATCGATCGACCGTTCAATCGACGTAATTATCCATCGATTAAAGCTAGCGATCGTATCGCATTAGGTTCGTCTGTAACTTATTGCGCAATGACGAATACAATTATTTGATTAATGGGGTTGTTGCCGTTTTTGAGCGCACAAAACGATACGCGTCGTACATTTACGTCGCTTAAGTTTTATAATACGTCATTCCACTAGTAAAACCATCGCTTTGTACTGAAAATGCTTTATTTCACCAATATATAAAATATTTATTACCCAAAAACTTATATCATTCGAAGAAATCGAACCTTAATTACTGACTACAATATCCTAATAGCCCATTGTCCTAATATGTCCCGTATTGTCCAGGGTCTCTAATAGGTTAAAGATGGCCCTGGGGCTATCACCTCTGTTGTATGTATGTATTTGTATTAGTATCGTATACGTAACTGTAAAACAGTCCTTGTGGGTTGGTCTACTAACGGTTCGTTCATTATTACATTACCGATGTAGGTCGTGAACCCCAGTGCACTCAATGATAGGATTACAGTGCTCGTGGCCTCTCACAAATCAATTCCATCTCGGGATTCAATTATCTACACACTGGCCTATAGTCTAGGGGCTAATTTAGGCTCTCATCTGGAGAACCTACGTATTCAAATGCTTTAAGGCTTATGGCTCCACCAAAACTGAGGTAAATTAATTTACAAATTCAAAACGTTCTATGATTTTGCAAGGAAATCCTCTCATTTATGAAACGTGATGCCAAAAAGGCACGAAGTCACGAACGTACAAAAAATGTCCGTTACAAGAAATGATTCTGTTCCTCTCTACAATTATAAACCTCGGCGTGGAAGGAAATATGAGGTTCTTCCTTTAATGTTATATCAAATTGAAGTCCACTGGGAAACGTTGGACCTCAAGTTATGTTTTGTTTATTTTATTCGTGCATTCAGAGTATAATAAAAGTAGAGTGGCCGAGTATGCCTCCTTGAGGAATACCGGGCATACCGACGGAATAATTTGAAGAAATAACTAGGAGGTATTGCTACTTTGCTAATAAAACTATTCCGTTAAGAAATGGAAATAAAAGAGGTTGAATAAATAATAAATTGATAATTTCAAAATCTCATAGATAGATGAAAGCTTTAGATGCCCTAAAGCTTTCATCTATCTAATTTGTGATTTCGATTAAAATTTGTTATTTTATGTAGTTAGTTCAGACATAATCAAAGTTCAAAGTCATAAAATCAAAACATATGGACATCCAATTTCTAATTAGAAAGAAATCCGAGGTTCTACATACGTGGGTGCTTTGCTGCTCCGACTCCCCAAACCGAAGACAATGCATGAAGAACATATTGCTTTACGGCGGCTTAGGAGGCTGACAGTAAGGTACCCTGGACGACCTTCTTTAGCTCTGCCATCTCAATTAATCGATACTATTTTATATTAAACACATCTTTATACATCTATACATTTGTACACCTAAACAGATGGGATAGCAAATTCGGTCTAATAAATTGGTATGATAACCAACCACTGCATGTATTAGAATTTAAATGGCACCCAAATTATGTCAGTGTTGTGATGCATATAAATGATTGAGGGTCATAACTTCACGTAGAACGATTGGACATCGATACCGAAACCGTACAAGGAATTATAGCCTCTAAATGTAACAATGGAAGGTTCATATTAGCACAGTTGGTTGATGAAAATCAGAAATTAAGTTATCGACTATTCACTGCGCCAAACAATATGACTGATAGAGGTGAAGTCACACTAGTCGCAATGATTTTATCGGTAACTAATACTACTTATTGCCAGCCTCATACCCCGCCTTGAAGGAGTATGCTCAGAAATGAAACTTGGTGTATAGTTTAGCTCAAAAACCATATTTTGGTGCATGATAGCGTCTCTCATGCAGTCGTCGCTATCACCAGACACACAGGCTCAAGTGCTTACTACTCGGATGTCAGCGAGGACGCAATCGCAATCTTCATAAAACAGGCCATAGTGGCAAACACAGCTGCCATTGAGGACTACAACCTGGCTACTGCTTTCAGTCACAGAGACGAGACAGTCATAGCTGAAACCCTTAAAGACAGAGAGAAAGAAAAATACCTACCACAAAGTACCCAAAATACTTAAACGCGTATAATTTCGTTGCAATTCGTGTACGTTGACCCTAAGAGCGATAAAATTCAAAGAGAAACGTTTGATTGGCATTATAGTATTGTTTCTATATTTCACACTCTTTGTTGTAAGCACAATAGAATATAAAGTGTAAAGGCTTTCGTTGCGCAGAAATAAGGCCTCAGCGAGTTACTTTCACTGGTCTTTACTTTCTTGCGCTGTTAAAATTACGGCTTATCAGTCCACTTTTATAACTTGTGATATCAGGCTCGTAATGTGACTGCGGACTTGCGGAGGCTTCATACAACTTAACTACAAGATTTAGATTTGATTTTGAAAAGGACAGTCTATAATTATGGTAATAGATGAATTTCGATCTATTTAGCGAGCTTGGTGAAATTAATGAAAAATCCAAGATTTAGGTATATTGTTTAACCTACCTTTATCTATGCATACCTACTTTGTCTGTAACCGATTTGACATACTTCAGGGTCGGATGCCTCCTCTCAGGCACGTATCAGTCCACCAACCGGCTAACGCCTGCAAACCTTCACATAGTGAGAAGAGATTCGACACTGTATTTGTATAGTACATACATACCCTAACAAAGATACTATTGGAGATTTCTTTGAGACGCTTTATACGTGAGCACTTAACATCAGGCAACCTGCAAACTTGATTATATTTAAAAATCAACTTTTCAATCGAATAGCGGTGATAGCCCAGTGGCCTAGGGGTCCGGGTTCTAATTCCGGTGGCACGCACCAATGACTTTGTAAAAAAGTTATGTGCGCTTTATAAAATTAAATATCACCTGCTGTTACGGTGAAGGAAAACATCGTGAGGAAACCTGCATGCCTGAGAGTTCACAAAAAAAATGTTCTCAAAGGTATGTGAAGTCCACCAACCCGCAGTAGGCCAGCGTGGTGGACTAAGGCCTACATCCCTCTCGTTACGAGAAGGAGACCCGACCCTGTAGTGGGTCATTACTGGCAATCGAATTACTAAAAGCAACTTATCACATACTTAGTAACCGATTTATTAAAAGCTACATCCAAAAAATTATAGTCACTTGCGTAAAAGCCGTTGCAGCATCTCTAGAGGATAAATAAACACGGTTTACTTTTGTAACAGTTAAATGCCGATGTGTGGGTTTTAGTTAATAGACGTTAATTGTTTCGAACTGTCTTATTACGATACACTAAGTACCTATACAAGTTTCGAAAAGTGCAGGCAATTTCTAACTAGCGTTTACGATGTTGGTTTTACGAATTGCGACACGGTAGAAGAAATTATATTAAAAGAAGTATTTAAAAAAAACTATCTTTAATAGTCCTAGATAATAAAGATATATTATAAAGATATAGCTCTGGATTTTTAATCACTTATCATCTGTTAGTCATTAATCTTAAGTGATTTTTAATCACTTAATAAAGAATAAAGTGAGTAAAACTCAGAATCACACATTATAAAATTGAAAAAATTAATTGGCACTTTACAAACTCAAAATACTCGTAAGTATACAGAGGCACTTTAGAGCTAAAATTGAAAACATACGAGTATATACTTCAAAATAATATAATTATTTTGAAGAATAAAGTCTTGTCCCAATTTCTTTATTCTATACAAAACTTGAAAGCGTAGGCTCCGAGCAAAGACAATACCGTCCCACGCTGGTCCAATCGATACAAATACAAGCTAACGATGTAACTAATTAACTAAGTTTGTCTTGAAGGCTATTATTACACATGACGTTTTTTAATGAGCGTCCGACGCGCGATCAACGCTTGAGTTTTTTTCTAAAGACACAAATAAATCCAATATAAAACATTACTTCGGTTTTTAAGAATGTAATCATCTCCATTGTTGTGTAGTGTAAATTCAATTTTTTTTAAATTATCATATTTTAAAAAGAACAGTAGAACCTACTAATGAGAAAAAGTGGAATTATATACGTAAGTTCCCTGTAAAATGGTTGATAACACACACAAACACATACATTTTATTAAAATCAAAAAGTAGATAAGAGCAGTGGACAAATCTATGGTTAGGTGATACTGTGTGCATCTACAATGTAATAAGTTTCCTCCAAATTTCTTCTCTATGTCATTATAATAATCCAAACTTGCATTTCTATTGCTTTCATATTATTACTAATCAAATTGATATCTTCTGTAAATGCGCATTAAAGACTATGAATGACACATTTAATGAGCAAAACGAGTTCAAACGAGCGGTTTTTTTATAGATTAAATAAACGTCGTTTATATAAACGTCGTGAGCGTAACCTTTGATCATAGCGTATGAGAACTATGGCCACAAGACAATATTGTACTATGGCATAGTTAATGAATAGAAAAAGAATATAATGAGGTGTTTTTCAAAACGGTTCGATTTGGGTCGTCGCGTCGCCGTGGGTTTGAAACGAGTGGGACTTTAAAATTAATGAAACTATTGATTGCGACTCATACTTTTTATTTGGGAAGAGGAATGAGGATACCATATCCAATTAGGTAATTTTGAAACGTAAATAAACGTAGATTCCCTTAAAACACCCTTTAAAAAGTTCTAAATAAACTGTCACTGCAAACGAACCTAAGTCAATGTTCTCAAAGGCATGTGAAGTCCACCAACCCGCAGTAGGCCAGCGTGGTGCACTAAGGCCTACATCCCTTTCATTGTGAGAGGAGACCCGACCTTGTAGTGGGTCATTAATGGTTTACTGACAAAAAGATGGTACTAAAAATCTTATATTACTCGTAGTATCATCTTAGTCTCTTCACAAAAGATGCAACCAAGCTCTTTAAAAACTTACCTATTTAACTGCACTTCGCTCGTACCCTTGTAACTGTGTGTTCAACACATAAACTGCGAAGTTAGTGACAAGGTTACCGTAACTTGTGGTTAACTGCAGTTAAGTTTGTTCTCAAGCTTTTATCATAAGAGGCTTTTGCTACAAGGTTACGGCTTGAACGTCCTAACTTTTTATAGGGCAATATTTTGCAACGCAAACGCAATAGGGTTTTTTCGGTATTTATATTGTGCGTCCTACACACAAACACAAACACATACACACACACACACACACGCGCACTGACACATACTAATTCGTCTTTCTGTCTCTCTCTCTCTCACACACCCACAAACGCACACACGCCCGTTATGTTCTACAAAAATCTTTAGGAAAGGAATCTAATGTTCAGTGTGTAGTATATGACTAGCCTTCTTTCTAGTTCTATTTTGGTAATGTATGGAAATGTACAGTAGGCTCGCAACCGACGCTTGAATAGCTACGGAGCTTGTTCGGTTAAAGCCCAACAATTAGCCTTTGTGCTTTGAATAGTCTGTCGGGCTCGAAACGAGGGCTTAGTGTCGCTATTACTCTATGGACGGTGATTATATCTAGTAGCCTGTTTGTCTCATGGTTATCACTTTAGTACCTACTTTAATTTCTTATACTTTAATTTTTTTAAATAAGTCCATGCAAACGGGCACATTGAGTCGCTAGTGCGTTGCCGGTTTTGAAGGATGGCTTTTTTACACCCTCTTTGAAGAACCATTTGTCATAATCCTGCGAAAATAAATCAGTCGCTTAAACTACACAAAGATACGTACTTTTAAAATGTATAGCCAAAGCAAGAAAGATTTTGAGGATTTAATTGCTAACCAGCAAGCTTTAAACAATTTGAAATTGTCAGTAACCCATTAATGACCCACTACAGGGTCGGGTCTCCTCTCGCAATGAGAGGGATGTAGGCCTTAGTCCACCACGCTGGCCCACTGCGGGTTGGTGGACTTCACATGCCTTTGGGAACATTTTTTTGTGAACTCAGGCATGCAGGTTTCCTCACGATGTTTACCTTCACCGTAACAGCAGGTGATATTTTTTAATTTTATAAAGCGCACACAACTTTTTCACAAAGTCATTGGCGTGCCACTGGGATTCGAACCCGGACCCCTCGATTCGAGGTCGAATTCTAAGCCACTGGGCTATGACCGCTTCAAACAATTTGAAATACTATGATCAAAATATATTGTCGCCTCAAATTTTTGCTTAAAAACGATGCACATAAAACACAAAAATGCACACACTGTTACTTAATGCAGGCAAAGGCTACTTTATTCTGAATGTGCAGTAGACTTGAAAGCGACATTTGAATAGCAAAGCCGAGGCTTATTCGGTTTAATCCAACAATTAGCCTTTGTGCTTTGAATCGGCTGGCTGGTAACTAGAGCTTACTGTGGCGATAATTTTGTTAATGGTCGCAACTTTTGGTTATTTGGTTCACATTGTACTTCGTTTGGATTAACCACAGATTAACCTATCCAGTCTCAAAAGTTTTAGCTGTGAATTTATTTCACCAAATTTTGAGGACCTTTCTTCCCCATCGGTAATCGATCTTTCAAAAAATGTTGCTAACTACGAGGAAATTAAAGTGTTTGCTAACTTAGAGAAAATTAAAGTAAAGCGCATGCAAGCTATGAGGAAATTAAAGTGCTTGCTAGTTCTGATGAAATTAAAGTGCTTGCTAAGTTTAAGAAAAATTAAGTGCTTGCTAACTTTGAGCAAATCAAAGTGACATACGAGTACAAGTAGTATGAATAGCAGTGATCTAAATTCCACAGCAAAGATAGCACAGTTAATTCTTACATGCTCATAGGTACTCGTATATCACAAACGATCGTTATGAAAGCAGTGAACACGGAACTCAATGAATTTAATTTGCAACAAAGCCGCCAAAACCACAAAGCCCCACTATTTTCCAAATCGATACTGGTGTGGTTTCCCGAAATTTGATACTTCCCTTTGTGGAAAATACTAACAATGTTGTAATAAATGGATGAAAATAAGCAAAAAATGGCTCGCGAGAGATGTTTAAAGCTGGGGGAAATGTATTTTGCAGGCTTTCACCCTTCAAATCTAATAAAATACTAAAATAAATAAAAAATCACTTATTTGGATGACAAATAAATTCATCAAAATAATTTGTTACATCTTTATTTATCAACCTATATTCCTATGTTATAATAAACTTTCCTTTATCATCGGACCAGTCATTGTGCATTTGAGATTTAGATTTTCGTAGATTCATTTCCAAAATTTATCAGCCATGTGAAGATAAAAACTGACCGAAAATAGCTTAGCTTAGCCGTTACATCTTCCCATTGAAAACTTCAAAAATCCTGTCAAAATTGCAAAATTTAATATTTCACGACGTTAAAGCATGTAAACAAAGCCAGAAGCAATAGTTACTTAATCCCGGAACGGTACAGTTTCAGTATCGGTACACGATATTCGACATGACCCTTTGTTATCGGACCGCTAGGAGCCGCTCTCTGCCACGGAACATCGGGTATTATCTAGACACCCCGGTCCAAGTGATAAACAAGCAGCGGCTTTCTTTATCCGATATAAAGAAAACGGCTTAAGAGATTTATGAAAGAACTTAACCGATAAATGGGCAATGTTTAACGGTGCAACTCAAAAGACAGGGTCGAAAGGGTGAAAGAAATTTTTTTGTTTAAATTTATTGTTTAATTTTATGCTTTGGTTATGTATGGTCGGGGTAAGTTTAAATACAGGTTCAGGGGGGTTACTACAAACTCCTAAAAGCATCATAAAGCAATGAATTTTGCTTTATGATGGTTTTAGGAGTTTGTATAAACCCCCAGGTCTAAATGGTATGCGCAACATCGGCAAAACAATTGCTTAATGAACAGCAATGATGTTTTGTCCCCCAGTCCGGATAATTGAAATAACTGCCAAATTAACGCAAATTTGCTGGCGACAGGGCGTGATGTGTGAGCAATTTTCATTTTTTTCTAAGTTATGTATATTGTATAATTTCCAACTGGTCCAGATTTTTTTATTAATAATACTCATTCATATGATTTTACTTTGAAATTTTTCGTGAGTATCGCTTAACATTTTAGTGAATTTACGGCTAGCCCGATGAGTTCTGGATCTTTCATGAGCTCCCATTACAGCTAGGTCGAGGCGGAGATTGAAAAGCTCTATATGGCTTCAGTCTTGTTTGAGGGCCTATAAAAATTTGTTACCGAGCAAAAGACAATCGCTTGTAGCTTAGGACATAGGGCAAAGTCGCGGTCGTGACTCGCTCCACGGAGCAGCAGCGGGTTCGGTTCCCGGCGGAAGTGGTCTCACTGGACGGGATCCAGTTTATGGGATCGGTAACCGAACGTTGAAAATGCATTTAATACTCGGGTATTGTATGAATTTTCTATTGTTTCCATATTCGGTTTTGCGTTGGACTTAGTTTCTGTTTCGCTTGAAGATTCTGTTTTGGAGGTTAACACTCATAAAAGTATATTTGTCTCAGATGAGTAGTACAAATATTGTGTAAATTAATTTAGCAGTCTTCGAGAATACCTAGTACCTTGTGTTTGGGGCCAGTGTCCAGTGCCCAGTGCTTAAGTTTGAGTTTGTTTGTCATTCTGTAGTGCTGTCTTGTTCCAATTTCATCTCAAATTATATCAATACAATGTATTGTTGCGTTTCCTGGTTTTCTACTTGTAACCATTCCTTGTTTGATTAATCTTTTCTTTCTTTGATTAACGAGCTTGACATACTTTGCTAAAATCGATACTCGTATATCGTGAAATCGATTTAATTCGTCACAGCGATATGAATTTATAATCGTGTAAAGTAGACCACCTGAAAGTAATAACAATGCAATAAATATAGGTCTATTACGCCTTCGATAGGTGTGTTTGATTCAAATTTAACTTTATGTGTGAAGGCATGAAGTCTCAATTGGATTGTAGTAAATTAGTATCAACAGATAATACCATGAGAACTAAGTTGGTTTCTAAAGCAGCAAGAAGCGTGGATGCAATCGAAACTAATAAAAAACAATGAGAATTTGCTTCGAGAAATAGATACGGGACCCAAGGTAGAGGGATAGTTTTTAAATAGACAGTATTTTTCTCGATTTTATTCAAATTTTTCATTATAGGTACGCCACGGAATAATAGGTATACCTACACTAGTAAAAGTGGTAGGATAGAAGAAAATTCGCCGCATTGCTGTTCCAAAGGTTCTAGGTTTCGATTCCTAGGGTAAAGAACTCTGAAAGACGAATTAAAATTACTCTTTCTAGTGTAAATGTGTATGCGTGCATGTGTGTGTACGTTCGTGTGCGCGCGTATGTGTTTTATGTGTGTATGTATGTGCATGTTTTATGTGTATGTGTGTTCTAAGATGGACCGTACCTGACGAGACTTAACGCTTCTTCTCTGCCTGCCTGCGCCTGTTATTTTTCTTTTATAATAATAAATTAATAATAATTCATTCCTTTCCAAATAATGTCAGCGCTCGAAGTTTGACAATCATTTGCGAGCTACTCAATCAACGTAGCTTTTAGTATTTCTATCATTCATCCAATAATTCTCAGAAATGCTACATTATTAGCTAAATATTAGAATCATTTCAATTACTCAACGTTGTACCATTTGTATTACATTCTCGCGGGAAAATCAATCAAACGAACGATAGTAGGACCATCAATCATTCTTCGGATGACCGACACAGCCGGTCCTTTGTACTACATGGCATTTAGTTCAATCCATTCGTTCCTATTGAAATCTGGTTAAATGATTCCTACATTCATCCGTTATTTGTATCTATTTTTATTTTTTAATCTGTGTTGTGTAGATTGAATGATTGAATTGAAGAAATAATGTCCGTCTGTGGATTCATATGAGTTTTCTTAAAAATAAATCTTATAATTCATTGTAAATATGTGTTATTATTCTGATTTGGTTTATTGTTTAGGTTTTTTGAGTCTTAATACTAAAAATACTGAAGGTCAGGTCATCCTAATAATAGGTAGCTATTATAAATGCGAAAGTTTCTGAGGATGGATGTTTGTTACTCTTTCACGCAAAAACGGCTGCACAGATTTGGTACACAGGTAGAATATAATGTAATTATGATATTCTGGATTAAGGTATGTACCTATATAATACTTTTTCTTTAAATAATACTTAAATTCTTAGGTCACACATGGGACATGGACAACATGTCAAGTCGCGAGCGTAAGCTAGTTTTTACATAATGTACGATTTAAGAAGAGAATAAAATAAAGTTTGTGTGAAGTTTCAAAGGTAGCTAGCAAGTAAGTGGACACTAAATTCAAGTCTTGTGGGCACGATAAAGTGTCCAAAAGTGTTTATCGATAAACAGTATTCGTTAAACCTCGTCGAAGGCCTGTGGACGGTTAAAACGGCTCTTGTTAAAATTCCGATACGGAACTACCGTAGTATGCTTTTGGGGAGAGACCAAAGCCCAGGAAAGGAATTTTAAAGGATTTTGTAATGAATTTTCAATCGTATTATCGTCTACTTGCTTTTGGAGAGAGACTAAAGCATTACAAAGCTCAACAAGGGAATTTTATAGGATTTTGTAATGAAACATAGCAAATTTACGAGAGAAAAGTCTCATCATAAATACCAATGACTCGGCATTTCCTAAGGGCGATCTGTGTATTAGTAAAACGGCTAACGATGTCAAGGTTCCAACTAAATAAGAGCTATGCGGTCTGTGAAGAATTCAGGCCTTGGCAACTTTATATTTCATCTAGACATCTCTGTGGAACACAATGGACCAGTCAGTCAGGCCATAGAAAGTTCCCGACTCGTTTAGGCAGTGACGTTGAAATTTTAGTGATTACGCTGAGAAATTTTGTTTTTAATTTTTAGAATATGTTTTGTGGTGAAACTCAAATATTTACTCTAAAGTAAGGTAAGGAAGCAGTAGAATTGTTGGTTCTCTTTAAGAAAGGGAGATCTCTCTCCAGGCGAGGTGATGCTTGAGGAGCGATGACGCTCGTAGTCCAGTCATTATAGGGGTTCACTTCGGAAAATCGACATACCCAGTATATTACCACGTAAACACTTGTATTTCGGCATCCTAAAACTGTAAAATTCACATATTGGATGGTTGATGATGATGACTAGTAACCTCCTTTTTCTAAGTCTGTAAAAAAATTGGAAGAAAATCCGTGATCACGATAGATATACACTTACTTCTGTCTTTATCTGAGTTTAACACTTTATAAAAGCAGTTTAGTTCCTGGTGAAGCATAATTGCAGTTCAAAACTCCTTTTGTTACAGAATTGCGGCCTCGGAGGCGAGTTCGAACAAATATAGTTATATCTAGACCGTTAAGTTGTGATTTTGTTGCATCGTTAAAACGTTATTTTATAATGGCTTGTAGTTTGTACCTAGATATTATCAATGTTTGAGTAGGTACCTACTTATTTTTTTAACTTGATAGGTTTGATATACCCGTAATGCTTGGATCTAATAGTATGTACTCGTATGTGTATGCGACATTTATTAGGTAAAATAATGAATTAATAGGTGTAGTCTATCGAAATGACATTTTGGTGTTAGCGTGCATTTGTCAGTTACAATTTCAAAAATCAAATAAAAATTCACGTACATTTTTTACTCGAAAAGGTCAAGTACTGCACGTGTGAATACAAAATGCAATGATTCGTTCAATACAGAGTTCTCGACATTGCCCGAAAGAAATAACTCTGGGTTGAATGTACCGGCAGTTTTACGCCTGCAAAATATTTTTTGATGAAGCTACAAAATCAATGAAAAGAACTTTCCGTTTTACTTGTTTAGGTACTTACCGTTCTGATCATCAAACCTCAAACTATAGGTAGGTAGGTAACCTACCATAAATTAGTCAAAGTCATACCTGTTGCATCTTAAGACAAATAAATGTTGCATTTCATTTATTCATCATTAGGTTCATTTTTGACCAAATAGTAAAGTTCACGCGACACTTAGATACCAGTCGCGTACACAAGTCAGCAGAAGGTAATGAATCGATGGAGTGAAGTAAACATTCTCTCTCTCTCTCTCTACTTCAAAATAATTTTACCCCCAAACCATCACAAACGACAAACAATGAAACTTGAACGGCGCGAAATTAAATGTAATATTTCGCGGCTCGTAAAATATCGTTGATAGATCGTCTGAGGTAAACTGCTCTTGTTTGGAATATTGATGATAGAAACACAAAATACTCAAATAAAATATTTGTAACTAACGATAAAGTAACAATTTTAAGGAAATAGCAGTGGAAGAACGTTGTGAACGTCTAAGTATTTCTGTCTTGACTTCTTTTCATACTAATGGCAGCTCGATACAATTACTATACGAAACTGTGTAAGATTATGCTAAGTGAACGCCAGTCATTAGTATGACGCACACATTATAAATGTCAGTCTATCTTGACATCTTCCCGTACAAATGGCAGCTCGATACAATTACTATACGAAACTGGGTAAGTTCATGCTCGTAGCACTATGCCGTATGAATACTTTGACGATATTTTTAATTTAGTGGTTACCATGGAAACAGATTATAACAGTTGCTATTTAAACACAGAATAATTCTAGGTAAAGTATTCTGAATTTGGCAACCGAAACGTATGGCATAAAGAACATGCTTCTCGAGGATCTGAAAAGTGAATGGCAGCAAAGTGGTGGAACATGCTACAGAGTGGAGTATGCTTTCTCTCTAACTGAAAAAAGCGAAACGTTTGTTTCGAAAAACATTTTCAAGCAAAGAAAAACAAACGGGTGTACACTGTACAAATCATGATGCTTCCATTGTGGCAGTGAAACAACGGGCAATCGACGGCGCAATTCCCTCGGGATTGCGGTGCAACAAAACGATGGACGTCCAGTGAAAAATTGCTTCTGAAAAACAAAATAGTTTCGAGTTGTAGTTTAGAAGAAATAGAAAGAAGAAACAAAATTGCTACGAAACTTAGGTAACGTAACGTATTATAAAAAATGTGTTTGAAAATTCGTATTCTGTAAAATTCATATTCTCAACAATTATAATATTTAAAAAAAAGTGAATGCGTCGCAAACCTACATACACACCAGTTTATCCATTTTCTGGCTCATTCTATAGTATGGCGTCGCAGTTTTGTTAACGTCTAGTCTAAAAATTATTTCTTCCTATTTGTCAAACTGTTTAATGTCATATTTTCTGACAAATATTTTCTCTTTTTGTTACAGAAGGCAGATTGCAACAGACTCAAAGCTGGATCCCCAATAACCGGTCGCCATGGACTCGGAGAGGTAAGGATCCCTCATCCTTTCATTAGGAAATAAATCTAAATATTATGCAAATCCCTTCAGAATACTTATTCCTCTTCTTGAGAATTCTTCGTGCCTATCTTAATCATCGGCCATCAGAGTAAAATTGAACGACTGACGTTATCCGGTAATGTTATAAAACTCTAAAATTCAAGACATGTGTCTATGAAATGTAATGTCTACTCAATAGATTTTCACGATATTTGACTTTTAAGCCTTTTTTGACTTTTTATCACGGGTAAGACAAGACAATGCCGCGATACGAGTGTGAATGGTCAATTGGTCATACAGAATCATACAGGCCCCTTCTCGGGTCTGGAATATTTCTGCCACGTACAAATGTCAACCCAGCATTGACATTTGAGAGTAGGTCGCGCACTATTTCCAGATGTACCTGGCACAATTGGACCAACCCTGACCTGATTCCCTCGTCTGGGCTGGACGCTTTTAGAATCTGAATACGATGGGCTGATAACTGAAAGCAGAATTTTATCATTTTTCTCTGAATGTGTGCTTGACACTTTGCCTGTCCAGTAAGTGGATACAATAGTTGAACAAAACATAGGTACCTATGCTTATATTATTATGTGACTCACGGGACAGCGAAGTATTTAAATTGAATTCAGTAACCGCAAATCTTGGAATAAGTACGAGTAAGAGCATGAACTTATGCACTTGTATCGAGCTGCTATTAGTGTGGGAAGATGTCAACACAGACTGACAGTAGTATGGGAAGATGTATTATGTCATTCTAATGACGTTTACTGGGCTGAACATGAACACAATCGTCAAAGTATTCGCATGTTCTTTGAGGCATCTTATACCACATGAGTAGCAAAGCACCTGCATCCGACCTCAGGTAGAATTTCTTTCTCTATTTGAAGTTGAATGCTGGCGTCCATGGGCTGCAGTGACCATTTAACATCAGATATATCACCTACCGCGTAAGATAAGGTCACATTTGGAATATTCAGGATATTACTGATGCAATGACCACCCAAGTGGCGCAGTGGCTAAGACACCGGGGCGCTGCACGGAAGGTCCTGGGTTCGATTCCCAGCAGAGCAGTGATTTGAATGATGAATTTGAATTTCTGTTTCTGGTCTGGGTGTGTTGTGTTCTTGTCTTGTGTGTGTCCATGGCACCCGACAGAGGGAATCCTAGTGTGGGGCTATGAGTGTGAAGCATTGTTTAGTTATTTATATTTATTTAATGCCAGGGTGGAAATGTAGACCTCACTTCTCGAACACTCTCGGGACTTTGGCTCCCAAGTTCTAATCTTTCATGAGAAATAACATTACTTATTCGTTACACGTTCGAATAAAGAAACCGTTTCACTCGAAAGCTGACGATTACAAGTTATTTCCATCACAATGGAAGTAATTGGACTTCGATTTGTAGTAATTCAGAGATTCGGGTACCGAATTGTTTTCCATTATCAAAATTTGGCACAAATAATACGAGTGCCTTCGTTTTTATTCAATTTTCTTTCTTTTTATTACAATAATAATTTACAGTCACGAAACACTTAAAAGTATTGAATGTTGTTATGCCAAAACCTAGGAAACGCTGAAACCTATTTCCAAGTCTTGTTTTTTCGAAAATATTTTTAAATAATTTCTTTAAAATGAATAATAAATTGAAACTGAGCCGAGAAGGTATATAATCCGCAGTCTGAAAAGCGAAATTCAATGGCGGCTGACATGAAGTAATTTTCGTGCATCGAAATTTCGAAAAAATATGGAAGCTTCCAGGGAAATTAATTTCCGATTTACGTTTGTTTTATACTCACAGACAATTTTGCTGGGAATAAATGTAAACACTGAAAAACATAAGTATGGTTAGGAAATCTCTAAATTCTAGTTGAACTTTTCCAAAGAAAATTCCAAATCCTTCCGAGATTTGGAACTACACAAAATATAGTAACTAAGTATTTGAAGCAGGTTAAAATGATAATTATTTATTTGGTGGTAGTTTTTTTTATATAAACTGACCTAGGCTACTTTTTAGTAACATTAGTAACATTAAATTATTATATTTGTCTGTGGTCTTGTTAAAATTTTTCATTTAAACGAAACGGTTGCTTCTTAAAAGCTTTTCCTTTCCTTGCCTTAGCTTATCGTATTTCGATGTCAATAACCCATGCATGAATATAAAATATATATCTAAATTTTTACAAATCGCATCACAATTATTTGAAAACTTGAACTTGGAACTCAAATATTTTCAATTCTACTCAAATCTTTTGGAAAGTTTTCGTATGTTAATGAACACAAATGCCTAACCGTTGTAAGCCGCTGTGTATTAAAGCAACTGAATTGAAGCAAATTTTATGCATCAAATTTCTTACAAAGTTAAGAAAGCTTCCAAAAAAATTAATTTCCGTTTCATGCCTGTTTATTCGCTGGCATTACGAAAGGAGCAATTTTGTTTGGGAATAAAAATGTAAACAGTTGAGGAAAGATGAGATAGCCGTCACCGTCTTTTTCTATCAAGATTTGAATTGGAATTAATATTTTAAAAATATTTCCTATAAAACAGTAATAAGTTTAGAAAGTTTATAAAAGTAAAATCAGAATTATTTTACTTTAAAGAAAATGTAAAGTGAAATCAAAATTAATTTACCTATGTGGGTACACAACCCATTGATAAACGAGAATCACATCGAATCACATCAAAATATACCTAAGGAAAAGTGAACGTGAATTCTTAGAATTAAATAAATTATTTTTCTCTATTTTCACTATTACCGCTTATTCTTCTTCTTCCACGAACAAAAACGAACGCAGCAGTAAAAATGCAAATTTCTTACCTAATTGCTTTTTTCTTTTATCCTTAAGGGGTTTTTGTATGCAGTAGATTTTTCCAGAAAATTCTCCAAGCGTACAGAGCGACTTAATTTCGTCCTCCAATTAACTTTGTTTGAACACTCCTGTTGTTTGGGAAAAAACTTTAGTCATTCTGAAGAAAAACCAAGGTGCCCAATTAAACGCCAAAAAGCAAGTAAGTACCTACTTGTTTCAGAGGGATAATAGGGATATAGTTGCAGGCTAGTTGCTGGACAAAGAACTTAAAGAGGCGACATCCTTCGTTATTTTCTTTCCGCCCTCAGTAGTATACTACTGGATATGCCTCCTCTGATTGATACAATCCGCCCGGTCTAGGGCCCTTCGAATCCAACGGTTTCCCGCTGTATTTTTCAGGTCGTCAGTCCACTAGTCGGAGGGCGGCTTGCAAACGATGTGTAATATGCAAACTTGCCCATGAACGACTGTGACAACTTCACGCTTTTGTACAGTTATAAAATTTCAAATTAAACGCACTGATAGAGTTTCTATCATCATCTCTAGCTACGTAAACTGTTCGTTCTTCAAACTTGGCAACGTTACGTAATATTAATCTTGACGTTCAAATCGTGACATTGAAATTTCCATCCCGTGCGAATCCAAAGATTTTCCATAAAAATGTGCTAGATTTTTCCAGCAAATTCTACAAGCGTACAGAACGAACGAACGAACGAATTTTATTCCTGAATTAATTTTCGAGCATTCATCTCTCAGTTACATGAGCAAAAACTCTACATCGCATCAAATGGGATTGCACGTATAATTTTCCAAAAAATTGAAATCTTTTAGTCGAATCAAGTTGCGCTCTGTTCTGTCTCGAGGGAGAAGTCAAAAAATACAAAGAGGAAAGCTTCAAAAACATTTGGGAGAAATTTCTAGAAACGTCAGAAATGCTGGCAGCAATTTTATTATTGCATTTGTGTATCTTTTACATTGAAGTTTAATTATGGATTTATATTCATATTGAGCAGTGTGCAGCAGTTTACACATTTAGTTTTCAACAAGGAAAACTTTTTAAAAATTAGTTTGATTGGCTAGAGAGAGTCACAAGACCAGTCAAGAAAAACATGCGAACGACCCAAAAACAAACACATTTTCCGGGGTAAATTATTATTATCGTTAAAATTGGAAAAGTAATAGGCAATGCTTGTACACTGTAAGCTTTACCTCACAGTGTAAATCTAACCCGCATTTCTGTTTCGTCGAAATACCGAATGTGAAATGTCGAATGTATTTTCGTCACACTTCGTCGTATTTGAGCATTTGCTGAGTTCCCGGTAGCGAGGCGATCCGCAAACAGCTTTTGACTGAAATGTCGAGTGCAATCGGCTTTTGTAAATATATGTAAATATACGGCGATGCATTTATTGTATTTATTTATTTGTATCACACAACGGCCTTTGAAGATGATTTCGGATTGCAATTTGTATTTTTGTAAATTTCAATGTACAAGTTGCCAAATTGTTACAAGTGTCAAAGATTTATTATTATAAAGTACTGTTATTACTATCTATTATATGTATTATATCCACAATATTTTACAATTAGCAAATTTATGCAGGAAAGCAATATTTGCGATATTTTTCTTTTGATATTCAAACCTGCAGCTAACAAATAAAGCCTGAAAAACTTTGTCGTTTCGTCGAAATCTGCGAATGTGAATTGCTGAAAGCATTTCGTCGTAATCATTAGAATGTTGGATGTAGTTTTGTCGAATCTGAATTCTGATCACTTTTCGTCGAAATCCTGGACCAAGGCAGGTATTTGCTGACATGGTGAGGCGATCCAGAAATAGCCTTTGAAGGCGAATGTCGATTGCAAATAGTATCTTTGATTATGAGTACCTATGTCATGTCAGCACCCATTAATGACCCACTACAGGGTCGGGTCTCCTCTCACAATGAGAGGGATGTAGGCCTTAGTCCACCACGCTGGCCTACTGCGGGTTGGTGGACTTCACATGTCTTTGAGAACATTTTTTTGTGAACTCTCAGGCATGCAGGTTTCCTCACGATGTTTTCCTTCACCGTAACAGCAGGTGATATTTAATTTTATAAATCGCACATAACTTTTATTACAAAGTCATTGGTGCGTGCCACTGGGATTCGAACCCGGACCCCTCGATTCGAGGTCGAATTCTAAGCCACTGGGCTATCACCGAGTACCTATACAATGTAGTATTCGTTAGTCGGTATGAAAACTAGTAGGTATATCGTATGGCCGCTTCTCGTCTTTCTTCTATTCAGCCATTTTTAATTCACTACTGTTCTATTCAGCCATTTTTAATTCACTCCAGTAGTTTTCGTGATATGGACTTAAAACTAAAAATTACGAAATATCAAAATTTTACAATAGAAATAAAATACTTGATACTAAACTCACCAACCTCAATAAATAGTAGGCCCAAACTATGTAAGAAATTTTATTTTATATATTTTGAAGTCGGTTTAATTATTTTTATAATTTAGGAAATCTAATATTAATGTTTTTTTCCAAGGCTTTTATAAGTCTCTTTTATGGATCTCTAGATTAAAAAAATAAATAAAACAGCCTATATGTTGCCTAGGATTTTTCTCTACACAACATTGATAATAAGCAATCAAATTGATACAGCCTTTCCTGAGATCAGCGTGCACAAACGAATTACGATTACGATTGAAAGCTTAAGAATTTTGTGTCGACAAAGTAGATTGTGGAGTAACTAGTGTGAGTGACAGTTTTCATTATAAAATATGACGTCAATTTACATCGACGTAATAACACGAGAACAATACTAGATGAAAGTTGATTTTGACGATAAATTAATAATAATTGTTCACACAGTGGAATCAAAAGTAAGTTTATGCAACTTTGTGAAATTATAGCACTTGCTACAAAGTCTAATTCTATTATTCTGAGACGGTATTGTTATGGCCATGATTTTTGCTTTTTTATTGAGACAATAATTTTTAAACGAAAATTGCTCTACATAAATTAGTCTGCTCTCTTTGAAAAGAATAGTAAATTATTATAGTTTCTGCAGGTAAGTATGTAATTATTAATTTTTATCATAAGTAAAAAATATGTAGACAGACATCTTTATCCGAATTTTAGGCACAACTTCATTATAAAAAATGTGATTCAAGTATTCTCTCATAAAACAGAGTAACAAAACCGTTTTTTTCCACTTGTTTGATCAAAATAATCGTCTTAAAAACTATACTTTAATATTATAATATGTATATTGTATTTATAGTATGTTCTGTTAACGATAAGGGTCTAAAAGGGATAAGTAAGTTAACCCTGAATAAGTATGCTGAAAACTCGAGATTATGCTTCACTTTCTATTATTCACAAAATTATGTAGATTAAAGCGATTTTGTCATGTTACGACATCACAATTGCTGACGGCACAAAGCTCAACATTCATATAAAATGATATCAAACGGGATAGAAGTTTTCAAGAATAATGGCTAACAGGCATGCTCATTGCTCAATGCCTTTTAGTCTAAATGCATGCCATCTCCGTTTCGTCGTGGGTAACCGTGCGTGAACAAAAAATATTAGACAGGAGATACTACTCTCAAACTTTTAACAGTAATTCCTTTGTGTCGCGTATGTAATCATGCTAAAATTTATAAGTTTTTACTACTTGAATTTGCTTCTATGAATGTCAAACCATTGTGCCTTGCCAGTCGCAAGAGATGAAAAAGTTTAAGCATGTACTGCTTCTGTGTCAGTTTTCAGTCAATCATACAGACTTACCGACTAGACCAAAGAATCGGTAACTAGATATTACTTTAACTCGATACATTTCTAGTTCAGAGATATAAAATTTTATCAGGGAAGCTTGCTGTAAGTTAGAAAACATCGAACCGTGACAGCTGATACAAGCAGAGACCCTTGTTACATTATACATTCCGTACAATACAAGATCTAGATGTTTAGAAAGATGTCGTGATTTGTCAAGGCTGAATTATGCGAATAGAAGTAATCGATTCACCTTTTATACATCGACAACTTTTATGTCGAGATGCGTACCAATCTAACTAGCTTTCTGTGTTTATTCTGCTTTAACTGCCAAAAGGTATATTTTATTTCTTACTAACATTATAAATTCGAAACTTTATCACATTAATAGAAAATAGAATAAGTAATAGTTTATAAGCTAAATAGCTTATAAACTGAAGTTTATAAGTAACTGATTGTTTATAAGCTGAATTAAAGCGTTATCTTATTCTATGTCTATTAGTTTCTCACTTTCATTCTAAGCCAAACTCTAAAGTTCTATAGAAATGAAGTATCAGGCAAGAGATGGCAAATGATATTACAAATAATGATAGAACGTTTTCTTTTTAGTTCAAAAATGTTTATTTCTCGACATAAAAACAGCAAAATATTATTGCTTGCGAGTAAGAAGGGTTGAATTGCATTTTGTAAAGGAAACTCGTTCTACACGTTCTACAAGTTGATAGAAGTCCATTAATGCACTAAACTTATTTATTAGTTGCCCGTTAACGGTCACATAACTTTTATGTACAGTATGACTAGTTTCCCCATTTTGTCGTCCATAAACTCTTGATCATTGGACAAGTTGGTTGACAGCTCAAACGTGAGTTGCATTTACAGTTGTCTTGACTTCAGTAGGGAGATATCTCAAAGTTTGAGGTGATTTTTTAACGCTTCACATTCATAGCCCCACCCTAGGATTCCCTATGACGTGGGTGCCATGGATATACAAAAGACAAGAACACACCACACCCTGACCAGAAACAGAAATTCAATTTCATCTTTGCTGAGAATCGAATCCACGTCATTCCGCGCAGTGCAGCAGTGCAAGTGTCTTAACCACTGCGCCACTCACAATCGTTGTCATAATTGTTGCAAATTTTGTATTTTTTCAGGAAACTTTGTTTACTTATTACTCACATTGTTTTGCCGTTCATAAACTTTTTTTGATTTCGTTTCATTTATTAGTGGCAGGAACCATTTCTTTAATTTTTATCGATGGGAGATTACTTCTGGGAAGGCTTAAAACAAGGCTTTTAATGAACATGTCGGATGTTAGAAAATTAGCATAATCCAAGATACCGGTGTGGTCATTCCTTGACGAACTGTTGAAAGCTACCACAATTACTTTCGTAATTTGCTATCCTTAAACCTATCATTGACCAAGTTGGCTGACAGCTTAATCGCGTGTTGCACCAACGGTTTTGATATGCAACTAATGAAACGCGTTCCTAACGTAACGCTAATTGTGGCTTGTACCTACATAGATCCTTCATTAGCTAAACTCCAGTCCTTTTCACTAGTTAGAAAGTTGGCTCTAGTCTTATAGCTCCGAGGGTTATATATGGCTTTTACTTGCTTCGTTATACTGGACTTACTTATTATTTGTGAGATTTTTGGAAGTGTACCTTATATGACATGGTCAGATAAAATAAGTATAATATGTATAGAAACTTTCAACATTTTTTTTACTATTTTTATGCATCATTTATGCTTTTTCTAAAAAAAATGTCATAGTGATAAAAAACATACATAAATTAAAGGTTTTACTTCTATATTTAACATTATTATTTAGCTTTTGTCTATTTCGTTTTCACACATCATGAGAAATTTGTCAACCGAAAATTAATACATACAATCTATTCATTTAATTGAAAAAAAAATAGTTTTAAAACTAGTTATATTTGAAACCATATTATACCTAATGGTTGTTCGGTTAAAAGGTCTCATTTTAAATTGGCTTCTGTTTGAGCAATCAGTTCCATAAATAAAATTCAATTTCTGCAATTCACTCGGAGTGGGTAAATATGCCAATTTCCTGTGTCATTATATTATTGAACGAAATATTAAACCTGATTGCATTGAAGGTCAGGTTGGATTTATTTCTTATTATAAGTTTAAATTGGACGGAGTTTTTGAATTGCTTTTAAAACGGTTCGACTTCGTCATGTTAATCTATACATCTATACAAATATTATAAAGAGGAAAGGTTTGATTTTTTGTTTGTTTGTTTGTTTGTATGAATTGAATAGGCTCCGAAACTACTTGGCAGATTTGAAAAATTCTTTCACTGTTGGAAAGCTACATCATTTCTGAGTGACATAGGCTATATTTCATTTTCAAAAAAAATAGGCATCCTTACTAAAATTACGATAACGTAATCCAAGGTGTGAAAAAAATATCAAAAAACTACCTTACATCGCGTGCGCTGCGAAAACTATTGATGATAGAACAAAATGATATACTACATTTTTTTAGAACACACCATTATCTACAAAAAATCAGCGGCAGCATATCTCTAACTATTACAGTCATGTCACAATAAGCGTTTTTTTATTGAAAAAAAGAAATTAAAATACCACCGCTACAAAAAGCTCTTTATTTGTACCTTGGTATTAACCCTTATCAAAATAAATGATGTATTATTTAAGACTGCTTCAATATCTTTATATTACTTTTTGAATTATTCGATTCTGACAATCCATTCAAAAGATATCACGAGTTAAAAAAAAATTAAAAAATAAACTGTATTCTGAAGTCTTAGTGTACGTATAACTGTATTTGGGTATCAAATGAAAGGGCTTGATTGGTAGAATAGAGCTCACTATGAAAAAATGAAAATCCAAGATGGCCGCCGTAACAAAGTGCCGTATTAAATATTTTCCACAACTGCCTCAATATGGGTATCAAATGAAAGGGCTTGATTCGTAGAATAGAGCTCACTATAAAAATGAAAATCCGAGATGGCCGCCGCCACAAAATGGCGGATTACATGTTTTTTTCCGCAACTACCTCAATATGGGTATCAAATGAAAGGGCTTGATTGGTGAAATAGAGCTCACTATGAAAAAATGAAAATCCAAGATGGCCGCCGCCACTAAATGGCGGATTACATATTTTTTTCCGCAACTACCTCAATATGGGTATCAAATGAAAGGGCTTGATTGGTAGAATAGAGCTCACTATGAAAAAATTAAAATCCAAGATGGCCGCCGTAACAAAGTGCCGTATTAAATATTTTCCACAACTGCCTCAATATGGGTATCAAATGAAAGGGCTTGATTAGTAGAATAGAGCTCACAATAAAAAAATGAAAATCCAAGATGGCCGCCGCCACAAAATCTTGGGTTACATATTTTTTCCGCGCCTACCTCAATATGGGTATCAAATGAAATGGCTTGATTGGTAGAATAGAGTTCACTATGAAAAAAACGAAAATCCGAGATGGCCGATGGGTATCAAATGAAAGGGCTTGATTAGTTGAATAGAGCTCACAATAAAAAAAATTAAAATCCAAGGACCCTTACTAAAACTTAAGTAACGTAATCCAACCCAAGGTGTAAAAAAAGTGCCCTAAAACGTCTTTCGTCGCAAGCGCTGCGGAAACTATTGATGATAGAACAAAAGTATGCGGTACAATATTAAAGAAATATTCACAAAAAACTTCGCGGTACCATAATTATGTCCAACTATTATCATTATGTCACAATAACTACTTTTTACAGTTTAAAAGTTAATAGAAATACCGACCAAAATTAGACCATGTTATTCATGTCAGTAACCCATTAATGACCCACTTAGGACGTAGGTCTCAGTCCACTACGCTGGCCTACTGCGGGTTGGTGGACTTCATATACCTTTGAGAACATTTGTTTTTGTGAAATCTCAGGCATGCAGGTTTCCTCACAATGGTTTCTTTCACCGTAACAGCAGGTGATATTTAATTTTTTATAAAGCGCACATAACTTTTTTTGCAAAGTCATTTGTGTCTGCCACTGGGATTCGAACCCGGATCCCTCGATTCGAGGTCGAATTCTAAGCCACTGGGCTATCTGTTACTTCTGTTATTCATACTTTTGCTTAAATCCTTATCCAAATATTTTTCGTTGTAACTAACGTGTTAAAGTTGTTTGGTTTTCGCAATGGACTTGGTGGTGGAAAGTTGACTGTGTTTCAAAAAAGCTTTTGATATTAGTCAAATTAATTGGCAGAGCGAAGCCTGCCGGGTCAGCTAGTTGTACAATAAATATACAGCTTGTTCCTGTATATTTTTCTGTTTAATTTACGAATACCTTAACGGAGGAAAGTAAATAACAAAAAAGAAAATTAATAGATCAAAGATGCACATACTAGTTTACAAAATAGGACACAAAAACACACACACACACACACACATATTTTTCCGGACTGCGCCAGTATGCCTTTTGGTTTGTGTGCTTATATTTTTCTTGGCTTGGTGAAGATTAGCTTGGGACGTGTCGTGAGATTGTTCCTATTAGGTATGTTTATAAATTTAAAAAAATCACAATAATTGTGCAGTCAGATTAATTCATGTTTCGTCAATAAATTAAATATTAATTTAACAGAACTTTGTTTGACACAAAATACTATAAAGTTAATTTTTAAATTAATTTGTCATGGTCACCTCACGATATGCGTAAGAGCAGTGGCGACGCACCGCGCACGCGACACCGGTGTATCGCGCTCGCTTACGCAACCGTCTGCCTGCTGCCGGAATTACGCGTTCGATATTCAAAACGATGTTCTCTTTTTGAAAACGATGACTGAATATATTAAAAATTAATAGTTTAATTTTTGTGTAAGAATTTTTATCAAAAGAATTGTTTTATACCTGCATTTTGACACAAAATTAAAAAGATTTGTGTGTTGTAGATCGATTTTAATCTGGGATTGGCTTTTTGTTTCTCTTTTTAAAAATAAATTGGATTGGGTAACTTTGAACCACCTTTAAAACGTTTGCGAACCGTTATCATTGACTTGAGTATTGGGTTTTTGGCGTAATTTTACTGTCGTGACTGCAACCTTTTTAATAACGAAAATTTAACGAAGGTTTAACTATTGATTTTATCTGTGGCTGACCCTATTTATTTAGAATTGTTTTTAAAAATTAACGTAAGTAACTTTGTTCTGTATCTGACTGTACCTAACTTATTAAATAGGTAGGTACCTATCCATAAAGACGCAATACGTTTATTATTAGTGGTTGCCATTATAAGGACTTACCATCTAGTTTACTAGCCAATAACTTAACAAGTTGTCCCACATTCTTACAACGTATTTTTTCTTAATAAAACACGGTCTCGGCCGACCGTGTTTTCGCGGGGATTTATGAAATTTAAATTGAAAAGTCTTTTTTTACATAGGTAATATTTGTTTGCAAAAACTTTTTTTCCAATTTTTTATGGGTTTTTATTCATATGAAAAGCTTTTTGACATAGGCCGTAATACCCTATTCATAGGACTGAACACGCGTCCAAACTGAGCGCGGCCTAATGGTCACCACATGACGTGTGTGTGTAAGAGCAGTGAGGTGTATTATTGGTTGCGCAACGCGGCTGCCGGAATTACACGTGCGTGTGCGATCTTTTTATTACATTGTTATGACTGTAGTTGAATTCGAAATTGGAATCTTTGTAACGGTCAAATTGATTAATGCGTTACTTGTTAAAAAAGTTTGAAATAGCCCTATAGCTTTTATAGTTCCTTAAAGTCCAGCGTTTGGTGGCTTTAGACGACGTGACGAGCGACGCTCCACCAATCCGCATTGGAGCAGCGTGGTGTATGCTCCAGGCCTCCCCTGTTGTGGAGATCTGTGCCCAACCACAGGTGGTCTAAAAGTCGTATCAATATTAATTCTAAATTACTCATAAGCTTCGTAAATGCGACGGCGTTCATAAATGGGAATGGGAATAAAAACAATTCCTAAAATAGCACTGCACATAAACGCCTACACGGATAGCCTCACAGCCTCATATTACTGGTTTTACTGGGAATATATGAGAGTTGGTGCCTATAAGTACGGCAGTTATTAATAGATTAATAGGGACTCAGTGTGTCGTTTTGTTGAACTATTTGTGCAGCAGAATTAATTGTGAGATGTTTGTTTGTTTAATCAGTCGGTAAAGTTCTATTCTCGGTAGTACCTAGATGCCTCGCCATGTTGCGGAACAATTGTGAACAAATTTTTTTTTAATTAAATTTTTTTTTCTAGGAAATAATGCGAACAACAAATTCAGAAAGTCATTTTTTTAAGCCAATGTAAATACTTAACATCGACTACGTGATAGAAGACAGATCGTCGCCATTCAAGGATTTTTATTCTTCTAGTCTATGGTACGGTTACAAACACACAACACCGCACGCCAAGATGTGTTAATGACTCTTTCTTATGTTAACTCACGAAAACCCATGTTCGGGTCTCCTCTCACAATGATGTAGGCCTTTGAGAATATTTTTTTGTCTCTCAGACATGTAGGTTTCCTCACATTGTTATCCTTCACCATTTCAGCAAGTGTTTTTAATTTTTACTTTACTTTACCTATATCAATTTTGTTGGCAAATCAAGACGGCTCATTATCCAGACGCTTTACCTAAATTGATTTTGTAAAGTATAAATTGATGCAATTAACAATAAAACTATGTACATGATTAAAGATATCCAGCATAATATCTACTCCTACATCTCTTCCTATTCACATGGAGGGTGGGGCAATGTTATACTGTTCGTACCGTGCATGTTCAACTTTATCTAGAGCTTCAGAACTACGCGAGTTTGTATGCGATAATGATGTGTTCAAGCATTACTATGTAACGCTGGAAATTGGAATAGACGGAACTACAGGGAATAGAAGAAATGGGAATAAGGATTCATCTGGAAATATTATGTGAGATCGTTATTGTTTATGATTTCTTGTTAGTTCGTTCTATACTCGTCTATCTTTTATAGTATCTCATTATAACCATTTCTTCGAAAACGGACGACATAATTACGATCCAAAAGGTATGCGGTGATAGCCTAGGCTTAGAATTCGACCTCTTTAGCGAGTGGTCCGGGTTCAAATTTCAGTGGCACGCACGCACCAATGACTTTGTAAAAAAGTTATGTGCGCTTTATTAAATTAAATATCAACTGTTACGGAAGGAAAACATCGTGAGGAAACCTGCATGCCTGCACAAAAAAACAAAAAAATGTTCTCAAAGGCATGTGAAGTCCAGTAACCCGCAGCAGGCCAGCGTGGTGGATTACTCACTGACAAGTAAGGTGTGAGTAAATATTTTTAGATATCCGTATGCCTTATAATAATATTTTTAATTAGGTGGATGGCAGGCATATTCTAACGACGGGTGGCGAAAGTGACTTTGTTTTATACTATTTAGAGAAGATTCAAGATATAAGTATAATAAATGGCATTGCTCAACCAAATATAGAAATAAAAACCCTGGTTTCTTGTGGCAAAATAAGGCAACTGCCAAACAAGGCTGTTCCGATTACGATCTTACGATTGAATACCAGTGACAAAATCCAAAAATAGAGTTTGCCAATGATATAATTTTGGTCATGTTTCGTCATTTGCTAAATATATCTGACATTGCATGTCGTATGTCAGGGTTTCTCAATCTTATTTTTTACTTTTAAATACCACGGCATACTTTACAAAACACAGATTAATCACGCTTTATTAAAGAAACACGGAACAACAGCTACCTCATAATAATTATAATTTTTAGAATTAGATCAAAAAAGATATTCTAAAGAAAAAATAGAGCTCGAGATAAAATAAGAATGTATCTCTTGCTTTTTTATTTCTTTTTCAATAAAATATATAATTTATAACATGAAAAAAATAACAAAAGTTGGTACTTAAACAAATGTAACGGGTGACCATGTTTACTGCCGCAAATGAGTCAATTATTTTTCTGTTTTCTACGGAATCAATATTTCATTTTTAACCGACTACAAAAAAGGAGAAGGTTATTTAATTTATTTTTAGCTTATCACATGAATTAGTTGCGTAAACCATCGCCATTACGATTTTATTGGGTTTTATGACACATTGGCGTACCCTAAGTGGTACGCGTACCCCACTTTGAGAAACCCTGTCGTATGCTTACTCTACTTCAAAGCATAATTCAAGGGGTAAGGGTAGAATTGGGGTGTTATCTCTCCCGGACACGCGAGAAAAGTCCTCCTTTTTATTTTTTAATAACGCCGGGTTAAATTACAAGGACGAAGCCAGTTTTAGCAGACTTCAAAAAGAGGTTCTTATTTCGTTTGTGTAAATGCGATATAGTCTGTGACAGCAAAATAATTATAATTTTCCCGCGGCATAACTTATGGCATTATTGCGTAAGTTTCTTGAAGTTCAGTTTTTTCTTTTTGAAGATTTATAACTAATAAATAAATGCAATAAAATAAAAATAAAAGATTCATAATTAGTTCTGACTTAATTTCTGGACAGAAAGAATAGTACCTAATTACTTCCTACGGATATGACTGATCCGTGTTTAATGATACCTAGGTACTGTCAATTGAAATATTTTCAATTTTCCTTGTCCTTGATTATCTTTAAGTATGACGTATGCCTTGAAGGTAAAAAAGTAAAAATAACAACTCCTCAAATCTTAAATAAAAAAACTCAATTTAATTTTAGTACCACTTACGTTAGGGCACAGCAAACAATTTGGATCGTTGTCAGAATTAAGATAGGCAATAATTGGTTGAATGTGATCTTGATTTGCTTGTCATTTTATGAGTAAAATAAAAAATATTTACGTACATTGATGAGTTTGTATAATTATCTGTATATTTTTAACCGACTTCAAAAAAAGAGGGGGTTATATTTTTATTTCCCGATCGTTGAAAATCACCATCTGCTTTAACGGAATCGGCACACTGACCACCTGTTGCGCGCACGCCTGTCGTGTGCGGTCATCCGAAACTGCGCCCTATCTCTTTCTGCCTTTTGAATTAGAACGAGATATACGATCAAAATCCCCATTTTCATTTCACTTACACCTCCTATCCCTTTCTTTATTTTGTGGTAGAGCGAGGCAGGTAGATGAAAGTACGGACCCCTCATTACAGGATAGTGACTGCACTTCCTTTTGTTGAATCGATTTTTCTTTGTTTTCTGGATCGTAGCGGTTTCGGAAGTGTTGCTTATGGTGCCTTTACGTTCCACTTTTGAAAATAGACGTTTCTAATTTGATAAGCGATATTTTAATTTATAATTCGATTCCCGAATTAAAATTATTGTGGTTATTGTAAAATTGTTTTTTGTGTGTGAATTTTAATTTGAGAAGTAGTTAAATGTTTTTATGTTGTTGTTCAATGGAGTCATTTATTGAGTTGATTGAAAGCTTAAGCCGGTAAGTAATCCAACAAAAATCCTTAAATGTTTATAACTGTATAATCTTTGTATTATTATTACGTTTTTATACATAGATCTGCAGACCGAATCTATCACCAAGCGACAGGTATTACGTAGTTACGTAGTCTTATAAAATAAATACTAATTACGGCAATTTTGAATGATTTTTGTTTCGAAACATCATTCGCTCCTATCTATAAGTTCTATGATGTCGATTGTCGCTTCTTATTTCTTATAGAAAAAATTATGTGATATTTGTCCCAAGATATCTTCCCCTCCCTCACGTGACTTTTGCTAAGGTTTCACTTGAAAAAAAACTGACGCAATTATTGGACGCCCCCTTATCATCAAGCTTAATAACACGTAAAACAAAAAAAAACAATAAAAGATGGTTCACGTGGGAATGCACGAATTATAATATTTTTTAAATAAAATGCATCATAAACAAGTCACATGTCAAATTCAAATTTCGATAAATTTTAATCGAATTTAGATGCCTTGGCGATGTCTAGTTTTCCTGAATACATCCAAAATTGTATATGCAAAATGAAGTCTTTCCTACAAAATGGCGGTCTTCGCACCGTAATAGGATTATGCATATGGCGCTCAGAAGATGCCAGAAGCCTCTCAGTGATAGTTGTTAAGCCTTTGCCTCGAGACGCAAGTAAAGGCTTTGCCCGAGTAGACGTGCAAAGCTGTACTTACCATGCATCGCTTGATAGATAGTTTAGAATCTTATCTGTAATCCATTAATGACCCACTACAGGGTCGGGTCTCCTCTCACAATGAGAAGGATGTCGGCCTTCGTCCACCACGTGCGGGTACTTCACATGCCTTTGAGAACATTTTTTTTGTGAACTCTCAGGCAAGCTTCCTCACAATGTTGCCCTGCATCGTTACAGCGAGTGATATGTAATTTTATAAAGCGCACATAACTGTACCTAACTAACCTAACCTAAAAAAATCCGTACTCAAACATAGCGCCGCATATTCGTTAACATCATGATAATATTTACGTTGCAATTTTCAGGAATTTTAAAATGCACTTAAAACAGATGCTGGGTAGAGATTTTTTTAAGATTTAAAGTTTAATATTTTAAGGATCCAGTTATGTATCGCGTTTTAACGCCAACCTTTAAAGCTAGCGTTACGTTGCTAGCACAGCGTAAAATTATGAAGAAAACTACTACTGCTACGTTGCTTGCGTATGGCTCAAGGTGTAAGCGGACGCGTGAGAATATTAAGCACTTTGCTGTCGTGAGTCACATGTGATACATTGTCGGGTGGTTTTTACTATTGTGTCTACTTTGGACAGGCAAAGTGTTAAATTTGAATTAAATACTGCTAGTCGCACCAATACTTATCGTTTTTTTAAGTAAATGAGTAGCATACGCGCTTATACCTACGCACTTGCGGTTTCCCGGGTATTGCTTGTATCATGACATAGGCAACGGTGGCTGTTTTATATCAGTTGACACATATGAATAGCTGTGTATTAAGTTGTCATTCCCACCCATGGACATACTCGTCCGACCGCAAAAATAGTAACGAAGTCACGCGTAAAATTTTATTAATATAAATCTGCACGTACCTGTAAACCTCAAGAAAAAAGCACAGGCAGAAAAAATCCTAGCATTTAAAACTTAAATGGCAACCTTGTACAAAACGCTAAAGCTTATTACTTAGTCTTGCATGGACGGTTCCGTTAGTTCAGTATGAATACATGATGCGTACGCCGTTTTTCATTTTTGCCATAGCTTACCGTACGATGCGATTGAAATATTAATTAGTAAATGGCAAACAGACATGCAGGCCACCACCTACCCTTAGTCTGAGTTAGTAGAGTAGACTATTAAAGTGTGTTATAAAGTTAAAAATACCAAATTTTATGACTAAAATTTAACTTCCAACGTTATTTTCCAAAAAATTAAAACAGTTACACACATTTTTACTACACATTCATTGAAATAGTCTTTGAAGAATATTATAATATCGAAAACCAAACGGATGTTATTAATTTGTAGCTGTGGTATACAGAAACACACAGTAGTATGAAAAATGTCGAACTTTTATAAAAAGTTACGTAACTTTGGTACTACCTGGAAAATATTTTTTTTTAATTCCGTATTCTGGGTCCTATAAGAGATTTCAGGATTATCCATTTTTCTGAGACACCCGTATAGGTATACAAAACTCAGAGTTGATTTCATCAGGGCACGACCGCTCCCCAGGCATGATAAATTGATGACCAATTCAGCGGGAGACCTCCCTTTGCTAAAAACATCATACAAAATGCCAAAAACTCCTATTTCCTGACTGGGAAATGACGAGAAATACAATATTATGAAGCTGCGGAATTAAATTACGGAGCGAGACGCGCGTTTGAGAGCTGAAGCGAATAAACTAATTAAGGTACTAAGAGTGTACGAGGTGTTTCGCTATGAGATTAAGTCGCTTATTTGTGTGCAATACAACCTTTGAATACGAGTACGTGAGAACAGTGTTTATGAGACTAATTTTTGCTTTTTTATCATCTTTACTCAACAATGCTTGTTGTTTTTAACCCATTAATGACCCACTACAGGTCGGGTCTCCTCTCACAATGAGTGGGATGTAGGCCTAAGTCCACCACGCTGGCCTATTGCGGGTTGGTGGACTTCACATGCCTTTGAGAACATTTTTTTTTGTGAACTCTCAGGCATGCAGGTTTCCTCACGATGTTTTCCTTCACCGTAACAGCAGGTGATATTTAATTTTATAAAGCGCACATAACTTTTTCACGAAGTCATTGGTGCGTGCCACTGGCATTCGAACCCGGACCCCTCGATTCGAGGTCGAACTCGCTCCTTATTTACGACTACAATATTACTTAAGATCATATTATTTCGAACTATTAAATACTTATATAATAATATGTTAAGTTCTTTAAAGCCAAAATGTTGTCAGATTTGTAGGTTAACTCTTTATTTTCCTTTGGCATGTCAACCCCATCAAAGTTTTATTTAGTTTCCAACCTTACCATCTTATCCTTACTATCAGGTGGCCCGTCTCCCAGCTTGCTTTGTCTATGTAGTAAAATGTTTAAAATTTGTTGTTCTTTGTCCACAGTCGAAGTGAGTCGGCTCTGAACAGCCCCACCGAGCCCGACGTCTCCCTGGCGGCGTCCCTCACCGACCCCCTCGAGGCCCACACTCTGGATGAAGCGAGGAGGTCCATCAGGTAAAGAATTTTGAAACTGGAGTAGTTTAGTAAACTATATTAAGGATTTATAGGTGGTAGATATCGAAGCTTGCCCGGGGACGTACCTTATACCGTCATACCTACCGTTAATCTGCAGCCTGCTGAAACAAATTACAAGAAGTCTTGTATTTCGGTTGGAGAGGCGTTGGTTGCCGGAAATATTCCATAGTTCATTTCTACCAAGTACAAAGCATGTTAAATATGAGCTCTCCTTTGAAGCAGGCAGCGCTCTCATGATTGCCTTGGGGTTGCATACATGTGACAAGTAAATAACTTGCAATGTGGTGCAAAGGTTGCACGTGCCTGCTTACTGTGGTGATCCTATAAATTCTATATTTTTATTTCCAAATTAATCCCATAACAAAATTTGCTGTGCATTTTTCAAATGTGCTGTATGACTTGAGTTACAATTCTTATTCATCCACTTGCCATACCCGGAAACTTTTTAAAACATTATTATTTGTAGAAGTAAAATGAGGGAATAAAAAAATTGTCATTACTTCTTTCCTCATTACAGGGATCTTCGGATGAAATACCGTGCGCAGGCGCATCAGTTGCTGACATGGCGTCGAGCGCATCGAACGCAAGAGGAACTGGTGTCCCGGCTGCAGCGCGAAAAAGCCGAGCAACTGAAGTCCCTCTCCAGCCAACTCCTCTTATTCGAATCGCGCTTAGTTCGCAAGCAAAAGGAGATCACCAACATGCTTGCCCTCAGAGAAACCATCATCATGAAACAGCAAAAAGTTATCGAAAGCCTCCAAGCCAAGCTGCTCGACAACGGCATCGATACGTCTCAAACGATTCCTGACTTCAGAGACATGCTGCAAGACACTCACCTCGTCGGCGACTTCGACTCTCTAAACGATTCCGACTCAGCTGTCATTATGGAGGACGTCGACTCCGATTGCAGCAACTTGCCCAACATTCCGCGGTTCAGGTCAGCGAACCCTGACAGTGTCACTATCGTTCGGTCTATTTCTGATGCCATCGATCCTAATGTGAAGTACAGCGTTGTCAGGCGATCCAACGGCTTCCTACGGAGGCCAGAAATATTGGAAACGGTTTATAGTGTCGAAGAAGAAGCAGACGCCGAATCTACTAAGGGTTTGAGCGCGCAGAACAGCACGGAGAAGGAACTAAAGGACAACAATAAGACAGACGAGCAGAAGTACAAAGAGACCAGCCTCCTCGCGCAGAGACGAGACAACTTCCGTATGAGGAGTGTTGTTCTCACCGGTGAAGTCAAGAGCATTGAAGACAAAGAAGCGAAGCCCACCAAGACCAAGGAAGTATGGTCTTACACTTATGTGCCAAAAAGGATGACTCCTGCCAACGACTCTGACGAGGAAGTCACGTCCAACCCCGAAAGCGACGAAGGAGATCCGGAACCGAAATCCAACCAAGTGGTAACGTACAACAGAGTGATGTCGAACCATCGGAACGTGACGAAACCGAAGGACGTTAAGTACAAGAGGATAAACAAGGCGAAGTCCAAGAGCTTGGAGGAGCTCAGAGGGCGGCTAAAGAACTGGGTCGATAAGGGCAAGCTATCGAACATGCCCTTAGAGCACGCGCAGAGTTATGCCTGAACAACCTTGGTGAAGTTCCTTTAATTAAGTTTACGTGTGGAATGCGAGTTGAGGCCTAAAGTCGTCACGGGGAATGTTCTGGAGGCTGTAAAGTTCATTCGAGCTGTTTTATTCCGGAATGAAACGTCTACGTATACAAATTAAATTTTACTCACACTACGATTTGAGCACCATCGTTTGTCAAATTGCGGCGTTGATTCAATTTGAGGATTAAAAAAATAATCGCAGTTTAACAGTATTTGCTTTGAATCCTTCGCATAGAAATTTTGAATGGAAATAGTTTTTTGAAATATTAAAAAAAATACAGTTAAATGGTCGCTTGATTTAAGTATTTTCGTGTAATTTTACATAGAACTATTGCCTAAAAATGCAAATTTTATCAATAACTATTCTTGATACTGAATCTTTTGTAAATAATGTTTCTATGTACAATGCGTTTAAATATTAACTGTAAACGACGTATTTCTCAGATATCTATAAATGTACCTATAAATAAATATTGCCTACGGTTGTTATCTAAAGGTATCAAAAATATATCCACAGATGTCTAAATAATTGTTGTTTTATAAAACATCATCACAATTTGAAAGTTTTAATTTTATTGACGATTTTAAGGGTGTTTTCCACCACATACGACACGGCGTGATTTGCTTGATTGTAAAGAACGGTGCCTGTGTTGCTTTTTCTATATTTCAATAAAAAATTAAAACTGTTAGTGAAACAAATTGCCTTTTACTACAAATAATCGGAAAATCAGTAAGTAAATTAAATAATATAACACGAGAGTTAATCTGGTTATTTAAGAGTGACATAGTAGGTCGTGTCGAATGAAGTGGAAAAAGTCGAAAAATATGTTTTGCGCGACTGATTCTATGTTTTGTTGTAGAATTTTGCCGATTTTGTTTTTATATTTTGAATTGAAGAAAATTTCTGTGATGTTGATTTTGTAAGTCATTTTCTTGTAGATTCCAAATGATTTAGAAATTTAGGTTGTAATATATTAGTCAAATATTTTTATGTATCTAATTAAGGATTTTCAAAAATTAATATAATATATATATTGATATTTATAAAGATCACGTTTCGGTGCCAATTATATTAGAAGATATTCTCATATTACTGTTTGTAGATTTTGATGTAAAAATGTGTCAAGCTTTGGTAGTGAAATAACGTCCGATTTCATAAATTCACCGCATTTTTTTAAATAAATAAAAATAAAAATTTGAAGTGTAACTCTTCAAATCAACATGGAGACTACTATTGAATTAATAAAGACATTCTTGTTTGCAGAGCTTTGTGCACTATGACACTTTAACAAAGTCAGTGACTATTAGTTGTCGAATATCTAACAATATTCGACGTATTAATTTATTTACACTTATTTAGTTCCATGCATGTGTTCATAGAATTTGTATGAAAATGGGTATACTTTCCAATAACTTTCGTGCAACTTTCGTGTTATCGTATGCTTTGAATTTTGGGGGCAAATAGAAATAATGAATTAAAGGCTAGGGAATTTTCATTTCATCACTTTGTAACCATTTAATACAGTTATATTGGCCATTCTGTAAAATATGTGAAAAAGAACAGGTAAAAACATATTTTCATAGCTATTGTATCTAAACGATTATCAAAAACATCTAATAGAAATATTTTTGTAAAAAAGTCCTTTGTGTTCACCCCCAGCCTTTAAATGATACTATCCAAAGCTTAGGTATTTAAAAATATATGAGTTGTATATTAAAAATATATATTATTATTATGATATTATAATTATTTATATTGAATTCCCACATATCACAGCTGATGCTTGAAATATTTTATTATTAGTACGTGTATTATGTGTCTATCTTAGTTAATGTTCAAAACGCTGGTAATAAATGAAAAAATATCTACTTAGAATTACATGTATTTTATTTACTTCTCCTAATAAATCTAATAAGATACAATTATATGTTGGAATCATTTAGTGATTCAATATATCATTGGGTATATTCACACAATCAGAAGGAAGAAAGGTCTAAGTCCACCACGCTGGCCTAACGAAGGTTGGTGGACTACACATACCTTTGACAATTATGGAGCACTCTCAATCATGCAAGTTTTCTCACGATAATCTTTGATGTGTGCGTGCCGTGCCTGCAAAATAACAAACAATATACGTATAATACAGGTCTTTGAGCCGGGAAACCACTCTTCTTTGAATTTTCTTTTTGACTTGACCTAATTTATTTTAACACAGACATTTTACACTTCAGCGGTTCGTAAAAGGTAGGTAAATGTCGCAAAAATTTTATAAAAGTATTTATGTAGCTTCTCCTCTAAGGCATTATGGTCTATAATAGCTTGTGTAATGCCCGTATAGCTGTAAGCCACTTCTCACATCGCTCGAGAGAAAACTGCGCTTCCAGTTTTCTCGGACAGTTTTAAAAGTGTCGGACTAAAGCCAGAATTTTTGTAAAGGCCTATTTAGACTAAGAGATTGCTAATGACACACACGGTTGAGTCACTTTGTGTTTATGTGTAAACGCGAGTAGCACACTTTTTCAAGTGTGGCACATTCTGGTGGTGTACCACTTGCGTGCACACAAAAACACTAGGTGTCTCTCAACTGAGTATCATAATAGTTTACCTGAAAATTTCGGCCGTGGGAAAAGGGTCACGACCCCACTTAATTGAATATACCTAATCTTCCACTAACGCCTTTTTACATACTCCACAAAATAAATTTGTGTCCCCTAACAAAGACACACAAAGCCCAAAAAATTAAAATTTCAATGGACGAAGTTTTTTTTAAATATCGTACTTAGTCGTGGATAAAACAAGTGTCTAAGGACATTATATTTCTTTACCGCAAAAGTCAGTAAATTTATTATAAACATAAGTTTTTATAGGCTCTTAAGGTTTTAATATCCGACACGTTTCTATGGTGTTACGAACACTGCGATATTACTACGCTTCGGATCTTTATGACATGATACCTTTATTACAATAAATATCGCACCTGGACTGGTATTCTATATTATGGATCAACATTCGTATTGTCACTGTTACTTTTTTGCAAAACACTAAAAACAACTGTGAACCATTGCTGTTCGCCTTCTTATTCGCATTGAAAGAAAATTAAGAATTAGGTAATCAAAAGTCTTATAGAAATGCCATCATACGGTTAGAAATGTTTTGAAATCCACATTTGGTACAGCTGGAGCGAACTGAACAAATCTCAGTATCGAAAACCAAATTGTATGAGATAAATTGAAGATGGATCGCCCATCCAAACGTCACCGTAATTTAAATGTATCACTGTAATACAGTAGCTTCACTTTTTTCTGTGAGATAAATGCGAAGATGTCTGAAATTCACTGAGATTGTCTTACGAAGTACCTACCTGTTACTATTATAAGATATTTATTCTGTGCCTAAAGTAAGTGCCCCCTACGTCATCACGAAAAAGGGAATCCAAGTGTCCGCTATATCGGTATGTTAGGTTTAATTAGATGCGAAGATATTATCTGAAATTTACTGAGATTATTATCTAAGAATATGTAGGTTGGTATACTATGGCTAATCTAAGCTATCTAAGCTATGCTTTAGACTCTACAAATGGAACTGATCTGAAGAGTAAGCCACCACGACGCTCCAACTTGAAGTGGTTAGAGACAGGTTTTTAAAATTCCTTAATACGGAAATGGGTCGCGCAATCTCACTAGAATAAATCTCACTTAAATGTTGTTGCGTGAAATATTTTCATCATTCACTATAATCGGCTATGTATGTATCGGAATTCTCAAATGTACGTGATTTTCGCCCTGTTTGCTATCTTAAACATACCTAAACTAAACTAAATACTTTGGTTTCGAAATACTCTTTCAAAACCTGCTTTGACAAAATGTTATCTCCCCAATCCTATAAATATGACCGTATATAAATTAAGAGGGAAGTCAAGTACAGAATTTCTTTTAAATTCGTGCTTTGATGTGTAATAAGAATAATAAGATAAACATTTCAAAAAATTGCGCCTATTCAAACATTTTAGCAAAAATGCAAAAGAGAGTAATTGTGATTTTCTTTTTCTGCCTTTTTGGGGTAAGATAAATAATTATTATTTTGCTGAAATTAAATACAAAGTTATATGAGTGTTTGGTCCTAGTTAAGTTTAAAGTTAAATGTATAATATTTTCCCTTTTTATTTCTAGGCGATTACCTTCAGTGCGGCAAGATGCGCCGATCCACTAACCTTGGCATTGGAACAGATTCTATCTGACATTACCTTTGAAATAGTCCCGTATCCAACATACCCTGAACTGGTGTATGAACCGACCTGCCAATGTGGGGGCTGCCCTTACTCAAACCAATGTGGAATGAACGTTCCGCCCTGTTACTTAGATGCGCCTACCTGCCAATGTGGAATGCCGGTTCAATGTTATTCCGACGCCCCTGTCTGCCAATGTGGAATCCCGGCTCCACCGTGTTACTTCGACATCCCAAGCTGCAAATGTGGAATGCCCAATTGCCCAACGTCCTCGGCGAGTCCTTGTGGACAGTGTGGCGATATGTGCCCAGGCTGCAACTGTTATCGGGACGTTCGTAACCCGTGTGGCGTTTGTGAAGAACCGCCAATGTATAATTATTTTGACAGCTGTGGGTGCGGTAGTTCAGCACCTCCTCCGTATATCTACTTCCCTGAAGTGGAGTATCCCACGACAGCTATGGATGTACGACCGTATTTCTATGGGTCGTGCTGGTGTTCTTAGTTTTATTTAAGTGATGTCGGCACCTGAATAGTCAAAAGTTTTAGTCTTCTAAAAAGCCTTCTATTTCTATGGATTTACTTTGGTTCGTACTACTTTTAGTGTACATTTAATTTAATGTAAGCGAATATTAAATAAAGTTCTTGTAATCTTGCAGTGGCTTTTCATGAGATCCACCTAGTAGATAAATTTGTGGCGACTCTGTCGCAACTCGATTGAAATATGGCAACCCTAAATTTAGTACATTGTCAACTTGAGATTTGTTATGTTGGCAGCCTTTTTTCTTCTCTTTGACGCCATGCTTTGAAAAGTTAAAAACTGCTCTGCGTCCAATTTTGTGTATCACGATTGTAATATTATATAGAACTAGATTGTTGTGTGAACTGAGTATAAGTGCAGTATTTGAACACGAGAAAATATTTACGGTGTGAAGTTGTTTTTCTTTTAACCCTTACACACTAAAGTGGTGACCGCCTTCGTTAGTCAAGCCTGCGTTTTTCCTGTGCTGGTGCTCATCTGTGCCTAGCTCCTGGCTCAACGACCACACGACGCTGCCATTCGGACTTCGGGAAGAAGGATTACACCTGCCCGCTACATTCCGTAACTGCGTTTGCTGCAAAACGCGCCGGCGAATCCTTTATTTGACCGCCACAATCAGGATCAACAAGGAATTCGACACAGGACACTCTTTTTCTGCAACTTTCTACGTTCTCCTAGCTGAAACACATCAAACCCGGTCATTCCCAGCAGGATTTGGGAGAAATTCTGTGAAGAAATTTTCATTCAAGAGGTTTCTGACTGGACGCCTACGCCATCTTTCGGCAATTATTGGAATTTTCTCTGCAATCAATTTCCGTGTGAATAGTGCTGTGCCGTATTGCGATCTTGAATTGTCTATTCCGTGATTCTCGGATACGCAGTGAATCGATTCGGAGACTCCGATTTTTCATTCAACGATATATCCCTACCTGTCAAAACTTGAAAACGTAAACAAACACTCGTGAAACAGTGCGAAAGTGGTTTTCGACTCTTATTTTGACTTTTAATTAGATTTAATCGGGAAATTACAGTAAGTTGTTTGGTTTTGAGTTACAACAACATCATTTCGGTAAGTTTTTATTGATATTTTGCTTATTTTAACTGTTACCTGTCGGAGTTGTTCTAACTTAAACCAACCATTGTTTCTTAGTTTTATGCTGAATATTTCTATTATAATTTGCTGTATATAACGTGGTTCTAACTGCATATGGTATCTTTTGTGTGTTTTTATGTTGTTTTTTGCCTAATCTGCCTTGTGTTTTGGTTTTCGAAATTTTTATAAACAATAACTTTGTTTTAACGTTATTTCGCTTTAATTATAACATTCCGTTTTATTAACTTGCTAGCTATAACAACAGGCACGTTTCCTATTGGTTTTGATTATTAATTTCTTAAAACTTTACAAAATTATGTAAATATAATTATAAAACTTAATTTTAATTTTTAATCTTTAATTGTTACTCTTTTATTAGAAATTGTTTACTGGTGTTGTACATAGGTACTTATACTTACCTAATAACTGCATCTTGTTACTAGTGTTGCCACACCTGGTTTTTTTTTTTTTTTTTACAATTTTTGGTTTGTTTTGTTTTTCCGCACTGCACGTCTGTGATCTTTGGTTGTAGTTATTAATCACTAACAATGGCTGAAACTCCCGAACAGACTATTCTTCGATTGGAAGCTGAGAAAGCAGCATTACAGCAAAGACTGGAACGGGAAAATAAACCAGAAATATGCAAAGTTTCTGTGAAGCTCCCACCGTTCTGGATGAACAAGCCAAAAGTTTGGTTCGCACAAGTAGAGGCTCAGTTTGAGCTCTCCGGGATCAAGTCTGATACTACAATGTTTAATTACATCATTTCACAGCTTGATCAAAAATTAGCTGGAGAGGTGGACGACATTATAACTGCCCCTCCAACCGATGGTACCAAGTACACCAAACTGAAGGAGGAATTAATCCGTCGACTTTCCATGTCCGAAGAGCAAAGAGTACGGCAGCTTGTTGGTGACGAGGAACTGGGTGACAGAAAACCTTCCCAGTTTCTCCGGCACCTCCGCTCGCTGTCGAACAATGCCCTGACAGACGAAAGCATCCTAAGACAATTGTGGATGCGCCGTCTACCCCAGCAAGTACAGGCTATTTTGGTCTCACAAACTGACCTAACCCTGGAGAAACTGGCAGACCTGGCCGACAAGGTCATTGAGATTGCCGGACCAAGCAAAGTTTTTACTTGCTCTGCCCCAACCACATCTTCGTCATCTACTGTCTTCGACACTCTTCTGGCAAGGGTCGACGAACTGAGCAAACAAGTTGCGTCTTTGACTCACCAAAGACCTGGACGTTCGCGCAGCCGCAACGCATCTGCTGGTCGACGCTCCCGTACTTCAACACCTGGCGCCCCCGGGAAAATGTGTTGGTACCACAAGAAGTTCAACACCAAGGCAACTAAATGCATTCAACCTTGCAGCTGGTCAGCGCCGCAGGAAAACGCCAACAACAGTCAGTAGAGGCGGCCGCTGATTGTTACCAACCCAGCCGCCAGACTAGACTCTTTGTCACTGATCAGAAGTCTAAGCACCAGTATCTCATCGACACTGGCTCAGACCTCTGCTGTTTCCCTCGGCGGCTCCTCAAAGGTCGGTTTACTGACAACGAATACAACCTTAGCGCTGCGAACGGTAGCTCCATCACGACGTATGGAAGTATTTCCATGCATCTCAACTTGGGCCTTCGTCGCGACTTCCATTGGAATTTCGTCATCGCTGATGTTAACACTCCTATCATTGGTTCAGACTTCCTTAGTTATTATAACCTTTGGCCAGATTGCCGACTGAAGCGTCTTGTCGACGGTAATTCAAACTTATTTGTGTCTGCTGTTACAGCTCAAATTTCACAGGACAGCGTCAAGGCCGTAGCCTGTAACAACTCGACTCTTGCACAGGTGCTTGCCGAGTTCCCTGACATCACACATCCTCCTGGTTTACCCCGAGTTGTGAAGCATAACACTGTCCACTATATCCAGACAACTGATGGCCCTCCTGTTTCCTATCGTCCTCGCCGTTTGGCACCACAAAAGCTTGTTTCAGCCAAGAAGGAGTTTGAGGACATGATGAAATGCGGAATAGCCAGACCATCAAAAAGTGACTGGGCCGCTCCTTTACAGATGGTGCTCAAGAAGGACGGCATGTGGCGACCTTGTGGCGACTACCGGGGCTTGAATGCCAGGACTGTTCCGGACAAGTATCCGGTTCGTCACATTAACGATTTTACGCATAACCTTTCTGGTGCCAAAATCTTCAGTACCCTCGATCTGGTGAAGGCCTATCATCAGATCCCCGTTTTCAAGGACGATATTCCGAAGACTGCCATCGTGACTCCGTTTGGCCTCTTCGAATTTCCATATATGACCTTCGGTCTACGCAACGCTGGTCAGACCTTTCAAAGATTTATCGATGAGGTCACACGGGGTCTCGATTTTTGTTTTCCCTATATCGATGACATTTTGATCTTTTCACCAGACGAGGATACTCACCAGAAACACCTACGCACTCTCTTTGGACGCCTCCAAGAATATGGTGTGGTCTTAAACCCGTCCAAGTGCATTCTTGGTGCCAGCGAGGTTGTGTTCCTCGGCTATTCCATTTGCGCCGATGGTACGCGCCCACCCCAGGACCGTATCCAAGCCCTGTTAGATTTTAAACCACCTGAGGATGTTCAAGGTATGCGCAGGTTCCTTGGCATGCTCAATTATTACAGGCGTTTTATTCCTCAAGCTGCAAAATTTCAGGCTCCACTTATCGAGACTTTGGCCGCTACAAAGAGTAAAGGTTCCAAACCATACCCTTGGACGCCTGAACTGCTGCAGAATTTCGAGGACTGTAAGAAAAGCCTTTCCGATGCGACTATCCTTCACCATCCTGTAGCAGATGCACCCCTTGGTTTGTTTACCGATGCATCCAGCCTTCATATTGGTGCTTGCCTCCAACAGTTGGTTGACGGAAATTGGGTCCCACTTGCCTTTTTCAGCAAGAAGTTGACGCCTAAGCAGTGTGAGTGGCCGGCTTATTACCGCGAACTTTTGGCCGTGTACGAAAGTGTACAGCATTTTCGACACGTTGTGGAAGTCCAACACGTGACAATATTTACTGACCACAAGCCATTGCTGTACGCTTTCGTACAACGCCGCGAGAAGCTTCCCCCACCACAGCTTAATCAACTGTCTTTTATTAGCCAGTTCACGACGGACATCAAATATATAAGAGGTGAGGACAATATCGTCGCTGACGCAATGTCTCGGGTTGAAGCCATTTCCTTAGAGCAGGAGTATGAAGCCCTTGCCGCGTCCCAGGGAGCAGACAGGGAGTTGGACCAATTACTTGACGACAATTCTAGTCTCAAGTTGGTAAAATTACCCGTACCCGGTACAAGTTTCTCCCTGTATTGCGACCTTGCGACCGGCAAGCCTCGACCTTACGTACCCCGTGACTTACGTCGTTCAATTTTTAACAAGCTGCATAACCTGAGCCATCCTAGTATTAGGGGCTCGGCTCGTCTCGTAGCTGACCGTTACGTATGGCCCTCCATCAACAAAGATTGTAGAGAGTGGGCCCGCACTTGCGAAGCTTGTCAGCGTTGTAAGGTCACGAGACATGTTTCTGCTCCCTTAGGCACCTTCGACACTCCATCCGGCCGGTTCTCTCACATCCACATGGATATTATTGGACCGTTACCGATTTGCTCCGAGTATCGTTATTGCCTTACAGCAATTGATCGAGTCACTAGATGGCCTGAAGTCTGGCCCATGCGTTCCATCACAGCTGAAGAAGTTGCTGACACTTTTACGAGAGAGTGGATACCTCGTTTCGGCGTTCCGTCTATTATAACCACGGATCGTGGTACTCAATTTGAGTCCGACCTGTTCCGCCGTCTCTTGCAAAATTTCGCTACGAAACGCATTCGTACGACGGCATTCCATCCGAGCGCTAATGGAATGATAGAGCGCGTCCACCGGCAATTAAAGGCATCCCTAATGTGCCATGGTGATTCCTGGATCAAGGCTCTCCCTCTCGTCTTGCTTGGCATACGCTCAGCTTTTAAGGAAGATTTGAAGGCCACAGCTGCTGAAATGGTTTACGGTGAAACCCTACGTCTCCCTGGAGAAATTCTGGTTCCAGTGACTGACTCGAACAAGTTCGAGGACCCTACCGACCTTGTGTCGAAACTTCGTACCCACATGGCATCCATTCGACCTGTTCCAGCTTCACGACACTCCGTACCATCCACTTTTGTGTTTAAAGACCTGGCTACATCCTCGCATGTATTTTTGCGAGACGATACTGTCCGCCGCCCCTTACAACCTCCTTACAATGGTCCGTATCAAGTCATCGAACGGGCCACTGACAACAAAACCATCACCATCAATGTCAAGGGCAAGGCCGTTGTTGTCAGCGTCGACAGACTGAAACCAGCCTACGTCGAAAATACCTCATCTTCTCCACCTCAGCAACCGCCTGACTCATCCACAGCAGCTACTTTTCCCACATCTACTCCATTTCCATCTTCACCCACAAATCAGCCCAAACAGCCATATACCACAAGGTCTGGCAGACGTGTACACTTCAAAGTCTTTGATTATTAAGTTATTATTGGGTTATCTTTATATTTATGTTGGGTTATCTTTCTCCGTGGGGGGGTGGTGTGGCGACTCTGTCGCAACTCGATTGAAATATGGCAACCCTAAATTTAGTACATTGTCAACTTGAGATTTGTTATGTTGGCAGCCTTTTTTCTTCTCTTTGACGCCATGCTTTGAAAAGTTAAAAACTGCTCTGCGTCCAATTTTGTGTATCACGATTATAATATTATATAGAACTAGATTGTTGTGTGAACTGAGTATAAGTGCAGTATTTGAACACGAGAAAATATTTACGGTGTGAAGTTGTTTTTCTTTTAACCCTTACACACTAAAAATTAAAAAAACGTGTAAGTATGTGTACGATTTGACAATGAAACTTGGATTATATTTTCATTAAATATAATTACAACTTTGTAACATAAAGGAAACTTTGACATATAACTTTAAACTTAGTAATAGATAAAACGTAAAATAACTTTGTAAGTATAAATGTCTCAGATCATTGAACATTTAATATATATTTGAACATTGAAAACATTGAATATCTAGTTACATTGAAGAGAATTGAAGATAGAATGAAAAAATAACAAAAGAGCATCATATAAATAGAAAACGAAACAGAAAATCTATGCGGCCACGACCACGCGCGGCGCAAGGAGGCTGCACGCCCGCGCCTCGTCCGGCAGCATTTGTTTTGTTCCCCGAACAGTATGCAATAAGCTTATGACGTGAATGTTAGGTTCTTAGTAAGTATCTTCATTCGATTTGAGGACTGCTATCAGATCGAAAGTATCCTAGAACAGTATCAAACAGAAATGGAAATAGATTAAAACTAATTCTAAATTTCCAATCCTAACCAAGAAAGCAGTAGGTAACTCACATAAAATATTAAGGCCATGCTTGCTTGAATATTCATAAGACAACCCGGTCACAAATTATTAATGTCAAATGTATGCAGATGGCTCTGTTATGGGCCTACTATGATTAATTTCTTGCACCTTAGTTGTTTGGGAACTTTGGTAATTTCAACCCTAAATAAGTTTAATGTTTTGTTGGAATTTGGGCGTACAAACTTGGTAATTTTAACGATCATTGCAGTTTGTAACTTACGAGGTAGTCTTGTAAGAAAAACAGAGAGGAAAAAAGTGCAAATAGGGATACCGTCGACCGTGAGAAGAACCGGTGATCATTATCTAAATACTGGTTCTTTTGCCTTTTTGCAGAGTTGATTTGCTTAAATAACTAAGACAAACAGACATACATACAAAGAGATAAATAAACTAACAGACGAGAGCTTTTTTCTAGTTTCCTTAGGTACTTTCGGATTCAGGTGGTTTTCAAATTCAGAGACGCTGCTCCTAATTGGCTGACAGAAACAAACCAACCAACCAACACGACAAAATTTGAACATAGGGCTTTTTATGGAGCTTTGAAATACCTACGTAGGTACCAAATTTTGCGTGCGGCATGGCAATTAAGACACGGATTAATTATAACGGCTTAATATCTAATTAGGTACAACGGCGATTAGTTATGTTTTTGATGCATAAACATATTTTATATTATACAAGTAAATTCACTCATGTCGCGTGATTTTTAGTGTAACGAAACACGTAGCGTAGCACCTACACAACTATTAATAAAGACATACTCTTTTTTATTGGCGTAGAAAATTTAATAAAGTTGGTATGAAATACCTGAGGTACTTACTACTTATATAGTACTCATATAAACTTTATACTGTGCCTGAGGTATTTGTGCAACGTGGCTTCACCGCTTCATACAGCCTTCAAGTAACAGGGCAATATTGTAGGAAAATTGTAGGCAGGTAATATAAGGGAATCTTTTTCGATGTTCTAAAAGCTTTATAGTTAGATAGGTAGCTTTAGTTTAGTAGTCACCTAATGTCAATAGGTTACTGCAGTCAATGAAAACCCACATCCAATCTGAGTTTGTATGCGGATGTTATGCGGATGTATGTGGAGGATCATGATGTTTGCCTCGTAATAAAGTCTGGAGTGAGGAATGTCCGTCTTCGAGGGGTGGTGCGGTGAAGGAAAGACGACACGACGACGACTATCAAATTGAATAGTTTCGCAAATTGAATAGTTTCGTTTAAATAACTTAATATGGATACACAATAATAATTATATTTTCGGTCAAAAATATTAAATTCTTTTCATGTTTTCAAAGTTACGTCCACTTTCCGGCAAAATTCAATCACATGTCGTGCGGCGTGACCGCCATATTGGAACAATATTTCAAATTTCGAATGCGTTGCGAACAATGTATGACCTTATTGTAAAACTCAATTGCACATTGTATTGTGCTTCATTTTATCATTTTGTCGTATTGTGAGTAGAGTGTACTACTATCTCTTGAAATGGCTTTTGGATTTTGTTTCGCTCTATTTGGAAATCGCATTTTGGACACGAAAAGTTAAGCAAAGACGGGCGCGGTCAACACCTAGATGGGTGATCGCTAATGGCGAATTACACGCGCGCTTCAATGCTTCGGAGGGCACGTCGGTTGTTATCGAAAAATGGGACATTACAATTCGCAACCATTCTTATTCCCATCGCAAACACCTTATAAGTTTAGCGCGTGTCTGTACTCTGTAGGTATGTAAATTTGTGGCATTTTTGTGGCATGCGGTGCTTTCTGTTCTGTGACACTTACAACCCTAGACGATCCACGAAGTCATGAACAGCTGTGATTAGTCAACATCAGATAGCCTGCATTATATCATCAAAAGTAGGCCTTCGATGGAATTGCCTTGTAGCTAAACGATAATATTGCCAGGATAGAAAAAGCTACTGTTAAAGTTATGTTTAATAAACATTTATTATTTTCCTAAAAGTGGAATTTTTATTCCATATCCAACCCGCTGAAAACTCTGAGCGAATACATTATGTTTCAAAAAGCAAAATCACGTATAACATTTTGTTGGACAATAAATCAAAAAGCAATTACTTAACTGATATCTAAGCGGTTTTGTGGCAGTCGGGTAATGTGATGGACCAACCAGGCTCGGCGTGGGGTTTGTTTACACAGCCGGATAGACCAAGAGCCGGGGGTAAGGGCTGCAACCCTTTTACGGCCCACTGTGGGCATGCCTCCCCCACAACAGGGAGAGGCCTGGAGCATACTCCACCACGCTGCTCCAATGCGGATTGGTGACTAGTGGCCAACCCGAGTCGGATATTTTCAAACAGCCCAGAGGGCTTCCGACAAAGTATAACGACTGTTGTCTTATCGATAACCACCGGGACCGACGGCTTAACGTGCCCTCCGAAGCACTGAAGCCCGCATTTTAAATTTGCCATCAGCGGTCAACGTTATTAGCATTTTCAAACAAAACTTAAAACTTATAGAAAATTTCATCGCCTCCTAGACTATACCTCGTTGTTTGACAACGGCACAATGAAAATGTACCTGGCTCGCAAAAACTTCCACCTATAATGTACCATGAATATTTGTTTTACTCTGCTTTAATTACGAAACTAGGCAAGTCATTTAAAATTGATTGATGAAACTGCGATTTCAATTTTAAGCGTTTTAAATACCTAATGTTATTTTAAAGTGTGACATAAGAAAAGATTTGAAGTACTTACTTGAGTTACAAAAGTTTCAAAGTATCAGAGCAACTTTTAATTGGAAATTCGCTTTGCTTGGAATATTCGATAAAGCGTATCACTTACGCACAATATTAATTGCATGAAATTTGTAAGACGCTTAAACATAATTTTCGGAGAAATGTTCAAGAAAAAAAATTATAATTAAGTTAAGTATCTGTAGGTGAGATGGAAATTTAGGCTTAATTCGATTACCTATAAGTATAATTTGTAAATTTTAAACATCCTTGGCGTACTAACGATCCATCCACCTTTGAAATGGATTTGATTTTAGTGTAACTTCAAACGATCAAGATTTTTCTCAGCATGGCTACCTTCGTTAAAGCCAATATTGCTCCAATTCCGATTTTGCTTATTGATATGACAGATGTGAAGGCATAAAGGCAACCGAAGACATATTATTTTACGTATGCCATGCAAAATAGCGATTGAATTTGTGTCAACATAATTCTAATTATATTCATTCCTAAATCAACATATTTGAAGTTGGATTGGAAAAGTATTCACGTTGTTGATATAATTTTTATCCAAACATCAGCTATTTTTATGCCCTTTTGATAGATACCTACTAATCGTTTTTAAATGGCGATTCCTTTTGCCAGTCACCCGTTGGTGTTGGGATCGTCATTAGGTGGTGTAAAGAAGTTGTTAATAACTTCTCTATTACATAGTCTATATTATTTTATGTATATGTATACCCGAGATTTCGTTTTAGAATGATATTTTTTAGGTTTTTCGAAGTTACAGTAAGTACCTAGTCTGCTTATTGCTACTGGAAACTGAAAATTTGCATGACCTTAGGGATACAATGGCATCTTTCTATACATACCTACAATGGTTCTTATTATAATGATAATAATAAACTTGAGAAAAGTCCTCATCGATCTTGTGTACAAAAAAAGTTCGAGGTTTCGAGTTTCGAGGAATCGAAAAAATGGGTTTTCGAATATTTTTGACGAAATGTATACGATGGTGTGCGATATAAATATCTAGGAAAAAATATAGATCACGCAATTACAAAAATTGTAGGTATTTACACTTTTCCCCTAAATTCACCATTTCTGAGAAACCTTACCTTAGGTACTTTTCTGACTGATTTGACCGCGCCCATATATCTACCTTATTACGTAAGTCCTTATTTACATCCACCATTTTCCACTTTCAATTCAAAATACACGCAAAATACGAGCGTACGAACTTTTAAAATATTTCAACAACTTCTCTGAAAGCTTTTAAGCTTTTGTTCGTAAATTCGTCCGTTTGAATAATTAATTCTCTGTCTTGCTGAACCATGTAAAATAAGTACCTACTATATTCTATATTCTAAACGGTGTCTGGTATTATTTCATTGATAATACCTATCTGCTCACCGAATAGTGTTTATTTCAATAAACTGTTCAGTATTTAGTTAGGTATTTCATAAATTACCTTCTGGCCAAAATTTACTCTCTGCAGGGTCGAACACCTATACACATTAAAATTCTAGGATAACAGGAAAGTGATCAAGTCACAAAATAACAAATTTACTAAAAAACGCGTTAATTTTTTTGTAGTAATAGAGTAGCAAACTTAATTGGTTACCGCGGCCCATGGACACCTACATCCATCCTCAAATACAGAAGAAATCCCATCTGAGGTTTTATGCGGATGCTTGGCTACTCATGGACTACGATGTTCATCTCAAATAAAGGATCTCACCAATTATACCTCGAAACCACCGATTTACCACCTCAAACTTAACTACAATTGGTATGTGCATTAATTAATTATCAGAACCTACGGTCATCTCCAAAAAAACTTTCACTTCATTAATAAGCTTCATGACTAAATCTTCATCGTGTGACGAAATTTCTTTTGAAATATCCGTCATGACTGCGCGTATCTCCTTAACGATTTGAACATCTGACGCCAACCAATCGTAGAAACGGTTCAAGAACATTATAAATGGATCCGTGCGATTGCTGAACATGTGATCGAGATCCGATAGAATCACATGAGCTATAAGTATATCATGAGCTACTTCTATAGCTTTGTTCGTTTTCAATATCTCCAACCTCGCAGCTATAGTCTTTTCAACCGAAAGTAATAAGTCTTTCGTCGGGATATCGTTTGCGTACGCCATATCGTTCAGAATTATTTGAAATTTATGTGCGTTTGATTCGCTCAGGTGGTTATAAAAGGAGCTATCATAAAGAGAGTCGTATAAATTTTTCACGAACATACGTATTTTGTGTTCGGGTACAGAGGTGAACTGCGTAAAAATCTTGTTTAAAGCTGTTGTACATTCATGCGATTTTGAACAAATATTGTGATCAGAACACAGTTTGATCTCGTATTTTCTTTCAATGAAAGTGTTTGCGATTGTGATTTTGCGTCTTAGATCCTTCTTAACTTTGCTTTCACTCCTGGCATTTGAATAAAGATCTTCAGTTACAAAAATGTCTACCATTTCTTGAAATTTAGCATTGATTTTCTTGATCGTTTGTATCCAATAATACTCATTATTGTCGTTGGCTTTAGCGTTCGCATCTTCTAAAGTCTTTCTTACATATTCGAGACTATGTTTGAGTTGTTCTCTATATTTCTCACTGCTAATGTTGAGCAGGGAACTCTTCAGAATACTTTCAACAGCTTTTGCTAATATGATAACATACTCATCAACAAAATGTGGTAGTTCGTCTTTGCAGAAATCAAGTCCTTTGCAAAGGACGGCCACTCGGACGTCAAGAGTTGTTGGGTCTTCTACAGGAGTGGGTACCAGGGATCGTCTGCCACTCAGTACATTTTTCTCCAAATAAAAGGATAAACTATCCACCACCTCCTTACCGAGAACTAGACTACCTTGCATGTTTACTTTCACAGCAGCCACGACGCTAAATGTTGCTGAAATTAATTTAAAAATAACTTAACTGTGGACGATTATAAAAATTAAACTTAAATTTTACTAGCCTATTTTGCTCTACTTAAAAAAATATACAATAATTCAAATGGAAACTCAGGCAAATAATACAGAAATAAAATTTGTTTTTATTTGCCCTGGAAATATAAATAGCAAATTTTTGGTAATAAAACGGACAAAAAATAACAGTAAAAACAGCGTAAATAGCTCTCACCTTCTATACACACAAAAAGTATTACATAATTCATAATGAAATAAAATATTTTATGCTGTCGACTCTGTTTTTATTTTGTCGAAGCAATATAATTTTATTGCTTCTAGTGCTTAGTGTTATAGGAAAAGAATGTAAGGTATCAGGAACTCGATTTATTTTTTATAGTCTATTTTATGAGATAATAAATGTGAGCCTTTTTTGGAGTGCCTTACACCTACCGTGTCCAATCGTGCCATCTATGTAAATTATTTTTAAAAAGACTAGTTTGTGATAGCAACAAAACAAACAATTGAAATTTAACAACATTTTCGCAATCTACATTCGAAAATAACTCGAAAAAGATATCTGGCTACAACCCTTTTATGGCCCACTATTGGGCACGAGTCGCGCGAGACGCGTAGACGCGGAAAGCGACTTTGTTTTTTACTATCCAGTGATAAATGAAGTGAATTAAGGTGGAAACATACTACTTACACGCGAGTGCGCTATGCCATGTCGCTGTCGTCTAAACGTGGCAGTACCTACTAACAAATTCCATTATTTAATATGGTCAGTTGCGCATAAAAATGGGTTGCATCGGGTGTCGACACGTCTCGTGTTATTATGGCACTAAAAACTAAAGGTATAGCCTAACTAAAGTTTTTGCGCACCTCACCATTTTACGGAAAACTGAATTGATTTTTTGTAATAAATATAGTGTGCGTTAATGCTATATAAATTAATATCTAGTTTTTCAATCTAAACTAAATATACCTATCTATGAGCCGCAAAAAAATTTGAAAACTTTATGGTACCTATCGTACCATAATGGTACAATAGTATTTGTTATCTGTACTTATTTACATTATCTGTGACTTAGGTTGACATTGACGTTTGTTTCCCTCTCTTTCACTTATCAATCATACATACATACATCTGTCATGATCTGTCTGTCTTTCTTTTTGTCATCGGCCATTTTTGCCGAAGGACTTGTGTTCTGTTTAGGTCGCGTATCCTTGCGTGGCCTTTAGATCACAGATTTAAAAGTTAATCAAGATGGTGCAGAAGAAGGTAAAAGCCATGTGCGTTTAGTTAATTACTATATTTTAGTGAAAATTTCTTAAATATGTGAAATTATTGTGATCTAGTCAACTCTATGTGCGCGGAAAGTTCGTTGTTGTTTTTCGCGTTAAAATGTAAATACTGCATTATATTGCTATATAAATCTGTTATATAGCAGTTACTAGGTTTGTTAATTAAACTATTTCATTATTTGAGCTGAAAAAGAGTTATTTGTTGTGATTTGCAAAAATATAACCTAAAAGTAATAACCATGATGTTAACTTCTCAATGATTGCCATGATTACGACCTCATTATCACCAAGATCTCTGATGCTCGATCAAAAAATCACTAGTTCTTAAATCCATGGCGTTGTGTCTAATAACTTGGTACTTTTTAGCCTAAGAAGAAGGTAGGGAAAAAGGTAGCGGCCGCCCCTCTGGTCGTCAAGAAAGTTGAACCCAAGAAGATTGTGAACCCTCTCTTCGAAAAGAGGACAAAAAACTTCGCAATTGGTGAGTAACCAGTTGTATTATTATAATATTGTGGTTTGTTTTCAATACAAGCTTGGACCAACATGATGTAAAATCTTTAGCCTGAAACTCCATGTGGGTAAATTTATCGAGCTTTTTAACACTGATTTGGTCCAAAGTATAATATAATTATACTTGTAATTAAAGTTTTATTTCAAGCAAGGTTATGGTTTGCTGTAAATTGTTTACCTGTTGATTTTAGGTTATACTTTAGCAATACTGAAACACTGGTTTTTCTGTAATTTCCGTAGATATCATTTGTTTTTGAAATAAATAGGTTAGAGTAGCTTAATGTGTGTGTAAATTTCCTAAACAATTTCAGCATCAACCTAGACCCATACTTGGTGCCCATTCAATCTGGACACAATGTAAACAAACCATAATTTCATGTCTCTAATTTCACGAACTTTTACACAAACACGTTTTATTACACCAAACAACTCATTAAATTTTACAAGTTTATTAAAAATAGAAGTATGGATTAAGAGAAAAGTACAAACTGCAACTAAATATGTCCAGATCGAATTTGCGCCAAGTATAAACATCAAATTTACTCAATTAATTGAATTAAACCTATCAAAAGCAGCAGCTCCTGCTTCAAAGTTCAAATACTCTTCCAGGCCAAGATATCCAGCCGACCCGTGACCTGTCTCGGTTTGTGCGATGGCCCAAGTACATCAGGATCCAGCGTCAGAAGGCGGTGCTGCAGCGAAGGCTGAAGGTGCCCCCGCCTATCAACCAGTTCACCCAAACCCTGGACAAGACTACTGGTGTGTATATGTTCTAGAAATAAAAATGTATCCATCATCTACATTCTATCATGTATGACGTTCATGAAGTACACAACTCGTACCTGACAATGAAAAAAAAATAGTTATAAGTGAATATTAGGTTAAATTTACATTACAATTACATGGAATGGAATGGAAGCGATTTTGCCTCATTGTGCCAGGTTATGGGAATAGGGTTGTGACCTGAGTCAATAATAGTTATAAATATATGGGGTAGATTTCCAGATAGTTACAGAATTCCATTTTGAAATAATTGTGAATGGTTGGAAACATTCCCACTATCACAAAGTAACTCCTTTACCTTTGTTGTCAGCATTTATGATGCTAGCCATAAATGCCAGTTAGTTAGTGCAATTCTCGAGAATGTGCAAGGATTCAATTTGTATGCTGAAAAAAGACCACAATGCATGAAATATTGTATTCAATTTGCAAAAATTTCCTTCCATTCCATTACTTCATTGTCATGAAAATTCCGACAAAGAATAAACTTTTACATGAATATAAAACTTTTCTGTCTCAACATGATGATTTCCAAATGCAACTATGAATCACTATGATTATTAAAAAAAATATACGAGCTTTTTAACTCTGATGAACTGTAATAAATCCAATCTTATAAGGTTTTAAAGAACTGTTTGTAATAAATGTGTCTTAAATTCATTCCAGCGAAGGGCCTTTTCAAGATCCTTGAGAAATACAGGCCGGAGACTGAGGCCGTAAGGAAAGAACGCCTAAGGAAAGCTGCTGAAGCTAAGGTACTATTTACCTACTACTATTTACTACTACCAATTAGAAGTGAAATTGTGTAAATGTACTCATATCAAAATCTTATATGGTAAGAAAAGTTATTCCGGGGCTCATTCTGATTTCCATCACTGGCTGACTTGTTGTCACTGTCTGGTAACAAAAAGTAACAATGAATCTATAGTCCGAGGCCACGTTTAAAAGTGTGTTCACATGCACATACAAGCTTAGAAATACTACGCAGTGCTTACACTGCGTGCGACCTAGTTGATGTACGACTAAGCGCGATCACTTTGTGAAAAAGTTATGTGCGCTTTATAAAATTAAATATCACCTGCTGTTACGGTGAAGGAAAACATCGTGAGGAAACCTGCATGCGTGAGAGTTCACAAAAAAAAATGTTCTCAAAGGCATGTGAAGTCCACCAACCCGCAGTAGGCCAGCGTGGTGGACGGCGGCCTACATCCCTCTCAATACGAGAAGGAGACCCGACCCTGTAGTGGGTCATTAATGGGTTACTGACAAGCGCAATCTAAGACTGTCTGTCTTACAGGTAAAAGTGATGACTTCAGTATTTGTTAAATGTCCCTTGGCGACGACTGGCTTATAACAAAGTGGTTTTCTTTTAGGTTTTGCAATTTTTTCCCTATGTAAAGTGATGCATAACATTCCTGTCAGATGGCTATGAAGACCTCTAACCACCAAGATCTCTGATTGCTCCACAGTCAAAGCCCATGACTACATAAATTACCATCAAACGGTTCACCAACATTTTCCTATCACCAGGTGGCCAAGAAAGACGAGCCCCCATCCAAGAGGCCGAACACGATCCGCGCCGGCACCAACACAGTCACCAAGCTGGTGGAGAAGAAGAAGGCACAGCTGGTCGTCATCGCCCATGACGTTGACCCTATTGAGGTAATTGGTCAGTTATTCCCTTGGTTGCCATAGAGAAATTTGTATTTAGTCAATGAAAAGGATGTCAACTTTGCAACTCTGTTGATTTCTCCAGATAATAACCTCCTTTTCAAGTAAAAAAATGTGCAGACTTGATCCATTATGTTACACTACACTCAGAAAAAGCATCAAATGACTATTTTGTATGTTGTATTGTTATGCCTGTAGTGACCTCTTGTAATGGACGTTATGTCCATTTTGAAGAAATATTAAAAAAAATATTTGCAATGTTCACTTTATTTATTAACAAGTAGCACAGATTATTTTTCAAGATATTGCACTCACCAAACATAATAATATGAATAAATTTGTTTTTGTGGCTGATGGCGGTGATGTAAGAATTTCTTCACCTGAGGCTGTGGATTGTAATATAAAATATTCACATGCTGCATGAAGCAAATTGACTCTGAGCCATCATGAACAAAATAACACAGTTGAGTTTGAGTATCTGCATTGCCTTTTATAAAACACCAATTCCCCTAAAGAAAGCAATATTCTTACATGCTCACAAAGGTTTTGTCGTGTTTGAGGTTACTTGTGGGTTCCTTGAATTGTTTAGTATAAGATGGTGTGGATGATCATAACTGAATTCTAATAAACTTTATACCTAAACAATATTTATATGTTGACAGCAGTTTCTGTAATGATTTTTCTCTTTAATGTAGCTGGTGCTCTTCCTGCCCGCCCTCTGCCGTAAGATGGGCGTGCCCTACTGCATCGTGAAGGGCAAGTCCCGCCTCGGAGCCCTGGTACACCGCAAGACGTGCACGTGCTTGGCTCTCACACATGTAAGTACAATATTACAATATTTTTAGGGCCATTTTTTACACATTACTAGTGGCACATCGCATTTTTAAACCTAAAATGTAGGCCACATTGTCAAAAGTATTTTCAACCTAAGTGAGTCCTGTGAATACTGAGGTGTGCATATAATGATGATTTATTTGCTATCTGAATGCCATGAGGATAGCTTCTCTACCACCAATACAGAGCTTTCTGAGTATGCCACCTTCAGAACTATTGATTGCATAGAATTTTTATAAAGAGAATTTCATTTAGACTGGGCTGAGCGAGAACACTGGAACTTATTGTATGATAGCACAGTGTGCCTGTGCTGGTTTAAAAAAAATTAAGATAGAGGAACTTCCTTATACCTTTTGCTAGTATTAAGAATTGTAAATTGTAATGTATTGATTGAATGTGTGAACACTGGGCTGCATAGTCCACCTAATTTGATCGCCCAATTTTTTGTAACCCATTAATGACCCACTATAGGGTCGGGTCTCCTGTTAAAATGAGAAGGATGTAGGCTTTAGTCCACCCCATTAAGATAATGCGGGTTGGTGAACTTCGCATGCCTTTGAAAATTTTTTTTAAGAACTTTCAGCATGTTGTTTCACAATGTTATCCTTCACAAATACAGCCAGCTATCACCAATTTTGTCTGTTTTGCCGATGGCCTAAAACTGAAACCACACTATTTTCGATTTCTCCCTAAATAATATTACTAACCCTAAAGACAATTTAAAGACAATTTATTTACAAGTGTAACAGTATCAATTCGATTCACAAACACTGAACATTTTCGTCTCCCCATCCAGGTTGAGTCTGGCGACCGCGCCTCGTTCTCGAAGGTGGTGGAAGCCATCCGCACGAACTTCAACGAGCGGTACGAGGAGCTGCGCCGGCACTGGGGCGGCGGCACGCTGGGCAACAAGTCCAACGCGCGCATCGCCAAGCTCGAGAAGGCTAAGGCACGCGAGATCGCGCAGAAACAAGGCTGAGCCAATAAACTGTAATACCTAAGCAAGAGTTTTATTTACTTTGGGTCCTATTCTATACTTCAGAAACAAGCGTGAGCCATACTAGGTACAAAACCTTTGTTGTACCTATTCAGTTTCTAGCCATTTTAACTAAACCCATTTATTTCACTACTGACCAATTTATAAAGGTAAGATTTACTTGGCATAAATATAATCTTTGTTGAACAACTTCATTCTATTAAGTTTTTGTTTCATTACTCGCGTAGAAATAAGGCTGCGCCAAAAAATAGTAACATCAAAGTGATGTATTCACCCCATAGTCCTATTAGACAGTTTTAGGTCAAGTTTCTATAACCACGCACATATTTTGTTGCTTATGACAAAATTAATTTTATCGATATAGTTATCTGTAATTTTTATTTTCATCACAACCCGAAATCCATGTATTTTAGCGATGTTCAGTCAGTTATGTTTAACTGAAGAATGATTATTAGTTGAGTTCTAGCGCCATCTATGGGCAGGAAAAGGATGTATTTAATAATTTATTTATGACTAGCTGACCCAGCAGGCTTCGCTCTGCCAATTAATTTTTTTTTTATTTTTTTTTATTTTTATTTAATAGCCTATGTTACTCAGGCTGAATGTAGCTTTCCAATGGTGAAAGAATTTTTGAAATCGGCCCAGTGGTTTTTGAGTTTATTCGTTACAAACATACAAAAATACAAATGTTTCCTCTTTATAATATTAGTATCTAAGATTATGAGTTTAGCGCCATCTATGTCAAGCCCTAAACAATCTCGTCCCCATACGTAGGTCTGGTGTACAGATGTCGCTAGTAGCTCACATTTTTCACAGATCCATCCTTACAAACTTTCGAATTAAAATACCATAGGTTTAGAAGGATAAAAACTTGCAGTTGCTTATTCCAAAATTGAGATTAATTTGAGACTAGGCATACAAATCTCAAATACTACAAAGGCAGCAAACCAAATAGTACGCTAGATATTTTTGATAGTAACTTTTCTATAGGTACTGCTATCAGTAAGTTTAAAATATTAAGTCTTTAGATGACAGGTTAGTGTTAAACTATTTAACACTAACCTGTCATCTAAAGACTTAATATTTTTAGTTTTTATTACCTACTTGCTAAGCTTTGGCGGTCTCAGTTGAGCTTTTAATGAGTTCCTTTAACGCGCCGTCGCGTCTGTCGGCATCAGACTGCGTGTTTTATTAGGATGTGGAATATGGATGTGGTATGGAGAGTAACGAGTTTTTATATTAAAGAATCCTTTGCTATAGTGGAGAAAAAAATCATCTGTAAACTACTGTATAAAACGTTTTTAAAGCACTAGATAGACTTGATTATAAAGTTTTAATGCAGTTCAGCAATTACAGGTGATAGATAGCGTTTTGAATGAATTTTAACCAAAAAATATGAAGTACCTAGTGCCTTATCTTACCTTAACTTTTTCTATGGCGAGAACGATTAATTTAAACGAAGCCCCTTATGAGGTGTCTGCTACCCGTTTTATGTCCAACGGGTGGACACGGGTCTCCCACGCCATGCTCCACCACGCTGCTCCAATGCAGATTGGTTGACATACACCCGTCGACAGGGATTATCGACTGTTATCTTTTCGATCACAACCGTGACCGACGGCTTAATTTGCCCTCTGAAGCATATGTAGTTCGCTACTACTAGCGATCATTCACCCACAGGTACTTGTCAGTAACCCATTAATGACCCACTACAGGGTCGGGTCTCCTCTCACAATGAGAAGGATTTACACTACTGCGGGTTGGTGAACATTTTTTTTTCCGAACTCTCAGGCATGCAGGTTTCCTCACGATGTTTTCCTTCACTGTAACAGCAGGTGATATTTAATTTTATAAAGCGCACATAACTTTTTTACAAAGTCATTGGTGCGTGCCACTGGGATTCGAACCCGGATCCCTCGATTCGAGGTCGAATTCTAAGCCACTGGGCTATCACCGCTACTATGGGTATGTACTACTAGTATGTAAATACTACCTCGCCTGATGTTGCTTAATTTATTTTATAAAATTGAATAGTCTATTTTTATGTATTTTTTAGTTTTAAAGGTATAAAACTTAAAAAGTTTTAATATGCGTGCTTTGCCGGCTTACAGTTGAGCAGCCTCGTTCTAGCGTTAATGAGTTCCTTCACACGCGTCACTGTCGGCGACAGACTACAATAATGTGGATGGATAGGTAGGTACATACCTACAGATAAATGTAAGGAGTTTTAATTGTGAAAGAACGAATTTGCTTAGACTTTGCCCGCGGTTTGTTCCGCGTTAGTTTAGAACCAGAGAGGGTAAAAAAGTATCGTATTTACTACGTGTGTACCAAATTTCATCCAAATATTTTTTTACGCGAAAACATCCATCCATTCACACAAACGTTTGCATTTATAATACTTAGTATAGTTAGTAGGACTTAATTTTATTGCGGGCGGGTAGGTAAGTATCTATATTTTAACCCACACCCTTTTAGAAAGGGCTTATAAACCCTTACACCTACTTTTTCTGGTAATGGTCGGGACCCTGTTTTATTTTGTAATTCCCTTTATTACTTAAAACACAACAAAGGAATTGTTTTGCCGGCTATAACCAAAGCGGAAACTTTTAAACTTTATAATTGGATTTTAATTTTTTCTTTTCTCTTGCATTCCGCCTTAATTTAAACGACAAGGGTCCCAATTATAATTTCCATTTCAAAATGATTAAATTCAGTGGACAAACAACAAAATATAATTCTCATTTAACGTCTTATAGAGGAATTAGAAATAATGAAACAAATTTATACTGATGAATACTTTCTATATTACGTCATTTTCAAAAATAACTCTTATTTCGTCCGTGTTTTTCTTTTTCTTCATCTGCGTGGCGACTAATAGCTCTTAAATTAACCGCGAAGGCCGTAGCTTCGGCTATCTGCATCTGCAGCAACCAACCGCTTACGTGCTCCAAACTGTCTTTCACTACCTACATTCAATTTAGCAAAAGCACGTTCTTATCATTGTAAATATGCGCTCAGTAAAAGAAAGGTTCAATACAAAAGTACAATAAAAAGAGGAAGAAAGATCCTCGAATGGCGACCACGTTTAAGCAAAAGGCGCGCAGGCCGCCCTAACAGGTGGACTTACGACGAAGAAGACATCGTGAAACCGTTGGATTCAAAGGGTCCAGGTCCAGGACCGGGAAGCGTGGCGTCGATTATGGGAGGACTATATCCAGCGGTATACTACGTACTAGCTATTAGATATGTAGGTATTCTGTGGTACCATCAAGGACTGAAAAGAAGGTAGGTACCTAGTAATACCTACTTAACAAAGGTATTCGACATCTTCCGTGATTTGGTGATATTGAAGGATTTTTTCAAAATATTACCTACTGCACGTGGTTACGTTCTTATTAGGTACATCTATTCGTAGATATGAATTTATTCAAAATATCAAATAGAAATTATTGTTTAACATAACGGATTTAGAACTGTAATTTCCAAACTTCAAACACGACCGGCTAGCAATGTTTAGAATCAAAGTAGGTAAATGTAATAAATTTGATTTTAGCTTCAGTACAGTTACGTAATGATATTTGAAGTCAATTTGTATAGTTTTGGCACAGGAAGATTTCGTGTCAGGCTTGGGTTGCAGTCGAGCCCTGATTTTGTAAACTCAGAGATTTGTAAATATCAGACTAGATTTAGCCCACGGCTTCAACCGCGTAGATTTTAGAACTTTAGAGCGAAAGCAGTATGTTATGTATGTTACCTAAAGTTACCTTACCTGCATACCAAATTTCATTCAAATTCGTTCACTCGTTTTTTTTTGAAATAGTAACAAACATCCATCCATCCAGCCTCACAAACTTTGACATTTACTTGTAATTTAAAAGCACTCGGATGTTTAGGAAATTTAGTGTCGAAATATATAAACAGTTCAGTCCCACCCCACTGTCATTGCACTGACTCCATGTTTTTTTGCGAAGAGCCCTTCAAGAGAACCTACCGACTTAAGGGCTAGGCAGTCATAGCTAATGCCTGCCTGATTGTGTGAAACCGGTAGGTATACAGGCTGTTAATAGATAATAAAAAAAATATTTTCTTAAATAGATATTAAATCTCATTACCATCACACCTACAAACATTTGTCCTGGACGGAAATCGAACCCACGACTTCTGGTGCAATAGATAGTTAAGTTAACTCATAACTATTTCACCAGCCCTACTCTAAAAAAAATCAATCACCACGATCCAACAATAACTCTCTTTGTTGTCTATGAATAACGATCAAAAGCAACAAAACTCGACATCTGAATAATATAAACTGTTAAAAATAACCGTTTAAGTTTATCTTTTAATAGTTTCGCGAGTAGATTACCGCCCGTTTAAATTCAATTCGCCGCGGATGATGAAAAATAACTTTGTGTAGCGGTCGCAACGACAGCCACAAGCTATGAACTATTGAAAACGTTAAGAACGTTATTTTTTTAATTTTGTACATGAAAAGATCATAGATGAATAAGTTAATCATATTATATGTTTATCCAGGTCATAAACAAAACAACTAACATACCATAATTTTATACAAAGTTCAGCCGTTTTTGCATCCTCAGTGTAGTTGTAACATTAAAAAACTTTATTTAATTATCGTGATTAAAGAACATAATTATGATCATCTAATTATCTAAGTATCGTTTCGTATTCTTGTATCATTTTACAATAATTATAACTTATTATACGAGAAATACATGTTTTGAAGTTCAATCTGCCCTTTTTTAATCTGATGAATTAGCAGCAATCTTGTACTTTTATATCGATTGAGTGTGTAGGTAAGTATTTATGTCGCGAAAAAAATGTTTTTCTGTTTCTGAATTACGTATGTCTATCTTAGTGTTTACAAACATAGTATTGCGTCATTTTTGAGAGAGTAACGATCTTTCGCTGATCGCCTACACTAGGACCCTGTCGCGCCCATTCGTTACGCTCCAGATCTTTCAGAAAAACTTCAGACTTCGGGGAATAAGCTACGTTGTAACTGGAACCAATTATTCATAATGTAAGCTCAATTTTATACTAATTAATTGGTTTACGGTGTACGTAATTAGGACTAAATTGTTTGAAACTCCACATTATAGAGTAAACACGTTTAACGAACTTTAAAGCAATTATTTGTGCTTAACATTTTTCAGAGTACAGTACGTTCAATGTCATTATGAGGATAAGGCTGAATGACTGTACCGTTGAAAGAACTGATAATATTACTGATGAAGAGGAAGGGTCCTCTCAAAGCCAGATTACTAGTTAATTAATCTTATTCTAATGATCTGACTTTTGAATAAAGATTAGATGTACCTACAGCTGATGATCTGAAGAAGATAAGGTTCCGTTGATAAGGGAAGAGGAGTTACAGATAATAATATTCAGCAGTGAAATTCAAAAGAATAACTTGTAGGTAAGTCATGCCTGCAACCATTTAATATTATATTTATTTATTATTTATATTTAAAAGAGCACCCCTTGTTTACTCTTGACTTGACCACGTTGGCCCAATGAGGATATGTGGCCAAATTTCTTACCTTGCCAACTAATATTTGACACAGAAAAACACCAAAAAATTAAGGCTTTTAAGTCTTCCAGTTACTAATTCCCGAGGGATGGAAGAGTCGGCTATGATAGCATAAAAATGGGGTTAAGTGTCTCTGGTAATCGCCTTCAATTGCTTTTAATTACGTTATACGTAACTAGCCTGCCTGTAATTATTCAAATTTAATAACAAACCAGGGGGGATCGCACGCCGGTCTACGCACGCGCGGTCCCTCGAAAAATATCAGGTACAATTCAGTTTATACGCTCACTCAGTGCTCGAAAGCGCAGAGCGCGCGGGTGTATTGGCCGAACGCATTAAAACCATTGCTTTAGAAAAGAAAATAATAATGAACCGTCATAAAATCCCGCCAATTGTTACGTCTGAATTCAAATATGGCCCCTAAAGTTCCCGTTCGCGGTACGAAGAATTTAAGATGGCCGAATAAAATTACATCGCAGTGTAATTTCACCAGTGGCGTGTATTGACGTTTCGTGTTTTGTTTAGTGATAATTGGTGATAGCGTGTGATGCGAAGTGCTTATGGTGTGATAATGACAACTGTTTGTGGAATTGGATTGTTCACTCCAGAAGACTCTATGGTAAATTGATTTTTTTAAAATATTTTTTTCAGCGACCACGAATTTACATTCAGATTTTTTTCCATTTCCATTAACAACAAAATTTAGTCTCAAAATTGCAGTGTAATATTATTTATGTATGTATTTATATCATAACTATTATAAATTTTTATTTGTTATTATCAATACACTCGCATAAAATTGTAGATTGTCTAAACTTCTAAAGTAAAGTATTTTTTTTCTAATAGGCTAGATACATTAAGATGAGGTTAGTAAATAAAATAAATAAAGTAACCAATTTAAGTATGTTTGAATTAGTTATACTTATAAATTATTTCATAGTGTCGAAATTTCCGCAGCTGTTCAATTCTAATTTCTTGTAATTAATATTAATTACAAAATTAATAATTAATAATTACAATTAAAAGCATTTCTACTAATTAATATTAATTACATAATTAATAATTACAAGCTTAATTAACAACTCTGTTAAATTAAGAATGAAATTTCCCTTTGAACTCGATATTTTAACGAAATTCTAACGTTTTTTGTATCTACAAATTATGTTTCGTTACGAAATTTTACGAAAACATTTTCAGTTCTCATGAAATTGATTGAATTTGACGTGTTGATTGAAACATAACGAGAGGAATAGCACGAAACAGATTAGTGGTAACTATAAATTAAACTGGCTGTCTATGAGTAATGGTCCGTGAGCCAACGACAGGTTTTCCTGACCAATTTCCTCCCGGCCAATCATTATTGGAATGGTTAGGAGAGTAGAACTAAGAAGAACGAACGAAGAAAGAACTAAGCCTGGTGATCGCCAGCTCGCTCCATGTTGGGTTGAGCAGCCAACAGCAGCAGCATAAAAAATCGTCAGCTGATTATAAATTTTTTTCAGTGATTTTCTCCCAATTAAAAATTTGTAAGAAGATAGTTTATATGCTACTGTAAATAAATATAAAAATTTCTACATGCCTTGGACGCTGCCGCTGCTCTATCCACCCGTGGAGTCGATGCTGTCTTCTACTTTCTTAGGCATTTTACGAGGTATCATCCGGGAGGAAATGATTGACGAAATTTGCGCTCGGCTCACGGACCATAATGATCTGACAAAAAATGCAATCTGCTATCAATCATCAGCGGAATTTATGATGCAACCGAAAATAGAGTCGACTCTACAATAACAAAAAATGTCTCAAAATTGTATCTTCATTTTTCAACGTTGATTTTAATTTGTTTTGTTGGTTATCTTTTTCTTTTTTGTATGAATTCTTTGTGGTGACCTTTTTACGATATTTGTGCATTGACGTAGTTTTGAAAATTTTACTGACTTTAAAGTTACAGGACTTTTAAAGTGTTAGTCTAGATCTAGTGTGTCTTCAAAATTCACTTCGTTACGATTTTCCAGAAGGGTGACTATAATTGACTAGTCTTTTGAATATTTATCAATACTACTTACATAAAAAAATATTTATTATATTTTACCTAGTTACCTAGTTAATTTTGCACTAATTATCTTTTTAAAATGGCTTAAATCTGCTCAATCTAATCAAAATCTTCTCAATCTAGCTGTGTGCAGTGACAACATTATATTAGGTCCTGTGGCAATCGTAAACAAATAAAAAACCTTTCTATGCCCTTATAAGTCTTTTCTAGTTATAACTGAGTACTGTGCCCGCGAACAAGACAATTCCGGTGGTCATTTCCGAGTAATCGGACTCTATCTATTATAGACCGAGAGCTGGCAGTTATTTTTCGACAAGTGCTTGAGGCCTCATAAAATAATTTTGAGCTGATTATTTGTAATTTCCAAATACTATTTCCAAACACTAAACAAAAATGCAGAACTGTCTAATGCACTAATAAATAAATAAAATTTCGTTAACAAAAAGTTTATTTCGTTAACAAAAATTATAAACATTGACAAGTGGCGTTATACCTTCGCTCTTTCACAAGTTAGGCCAGGTTACCACCAAAGCGGAGAGGAGATCTTCTCATCTCCTCTACTTCCTCTCGTTTCCAATATGTGGGAATAACGAAATCCAATTGCTTAATTAAAACACATCTCCTCTCGTCTACTCTCCTCTCCGCTTTGGTGGAAACCGGGCCTTAAAATGATAATGAACTATGCAGAATCACTGCAAACCAATTTACCCCTAAATTTCGACGTTAGAAATAGAACTGGGCAAAACGGTAATAAGTTCTGTATTTTTTCAGTGGCGACAATATTTGAGCGAACCGGCTATAAATTATTACTCTATTTCTGAGGGCGAAAGAGATTATTCATGTTTAGTTACGAGTGTCTTCTTGAAACGTGATATGATTTACACGTTATTTTGTTACAGATGGGCGTAAATCATATAAGAAAACATCGTTTTGTTTAACACTAGCTAATATTGCAAAGAATGAGAGGATTTTGTAGATATGTTTAAGCTTTTATAGTTAAGTACCAATATTATCATTTTATTTTACAAATATACTAAACATAATCATGTCATGGTGTCTCTTTGTCTGTAACCCATGAATGACCCACCGTAGGGTCAGGTCACCTCTCACATTGAGAATGTAGGATTTAGTCCACCACGCTGGTCTAATTCAGGTTGGTGGACTTCACATGCTTTTAAGAGCTTTTTTATGAAATCTCAGGCAAGTGGGTTTTCTCACAATGTTCTCCTTCACCTATACAGCAGGTGATATTAAATGTTATAAAGCGCACATAACTTTTAAGAAAGTCATTAGTGCTAGCTACTGGAATTCGAACCTGGACCACTCGAATAAGCCACGAATTCAAAGCCACTGCACGCCATATCACCGCTAGCAAAAGATTACGTATTCAAAAAAAAGAGATTACAAATTCTTGCTTGAGCTTGCGTGATGCCTTCGTGGGATGAAACAAATATAACAATATCTACTTATTCATCAGCTACATTGTTGCATTTTATATTACTGTATACTTCCCTGGCGCAGTATCCCCGAATACATTATGGTAGTCCTTAATGACCTAAACAACGGTCGCGATTGCGGCAGTGAATAGTGATTGTGAACGTATAGGCAACAAAATTCAACAAACATTCATTAATGTCTTAATTTCAGCGCGCACACCCATAAAGTGAAGCCTCTTTACTACGAGCTTAAAGGGAGTGCTCGTGCTCAAATATAGTAGTCGACATAAGTCGTGAGCACAAACTTTATTGGTCGGCGTGACATTGACTACGCTGCGGGTCATGTGATTGGTTTGTCAGTCGACAGTTTGCTTACGTACGTCGCCTATTGGTCCAGCGCGGTTTGTCGGCTGTTGTACATTGGCTGAAAGTTAACAATATCTCTACCACTGATATCTGTGCTTACGACTCATGACGCTTACTATACTATATTGTATTTCTAGCTTAGCGCAGTGATCCCCGAATACATTATGGCAGTCCTTAATGACCTAAACAATGGTCGCGATTGCGCCAGTAATTGTGAACGTAGGCAACAAACATTCATTAATATCTTCATTTCAGCGAGTATGCATGACATAAAGTGAATTCTCTTACGACTTAAAGGCTCTTACACCAATACCTATATGGATCTTTCATTCCTTTGTAGTCCACTGCTGGACATGGGCCTCGTCGACATCTCAAAGTCTAGTAAATAACGTACAAATATAATGTCATTTGTCTCTGTCTGACATCTTCCCGTACTAAGGCAGGTGGATACGATTACTACACGAAACTGTGTAAGTTCATGTTCGAGCACTGAACTTCGCTCCAATTTCAAAAATTCAAACGATCTTCCCCAAAATAAATGCCACTCATGTCAGCCAGGCCCTGCAAAATGGCAGCCTGTAAAAAACATTGCGTTGAACCCACCCAGGTAGCTTTCATAGCTTTAAGCTTGTATACGCAATTCCTTCTCTACAAATCGTTTTCAAAGTAATTCCTGTTTTCTACTAGCACTGAATCACTTTGTCTTGTTCTATACAATTGCCTAGCTCTAAGGTGCGGTGATAGCCCAGTGGCTTAGAGTTCGACCTCGAATCGAGGGGTCCGGGTTCGAATCCCAGTAGCACGCACCAATGACTTTGTAAAAAGTTATGTGCGCTTTATAAAATTAAATATCACCTGCTGTTACGGTGAAGGAAAACATCGTGAGGAAACCTGCATGCCTGAGTGTTCACAAAAAATGTTCTCAAAGGTATGTGAAGTCCACCAACCCGCAGTAGGCTAGCGTGGTGGACTAAGGCCTACATCCCGCTCATTACGAGGAGACCCGACCCTATAGTGGGTCATTAATGGGTTACTGGCAGCTCTAAGGGTAGATGCAGACTTGCTGCTTCACTCACTAGTGTAGGCCTAGGCAGCCTAGCCTAGCCTAGGTAGGCTTCACGCCCTAGGTAGTCCAATGCCTGACATTGGCCTCACCTAATCGACGCTACTCTACCCGGTCCTGGGCCCTCTGAATCAAACGGTTTCCTGATGTCTTCTTCAGGGCGTTAGTCCACCTGGTAGGAGGGTGGCCTGTGCTCCTTTTGCCTAAACGTGGTCGCCATTCGAGGACCTCTTTTCCCCATCGGTTGTCAGTCCTCCGAACCTGAGGCCAGCCCATTGCCACTTTAATTTGCAAATTAATGGGTTAAGTAAGAGTCTAAAAGTAGCAAATCTGATTCCTATCATATATTTCATAAAGCAGCAAATGAACGTGTTAAGCAAATTGTTGCAGATTTATGCTAACGTTGCACTATGTCGGTATTATGTAGGACAAAGTATCATGAGAATTTATGCTCTCTTTGTCAACCGGGGCGTTTTGTATTTTGTACAGGAAATAACGTAATTCGTTGCGGGCTCCCCTATGTTAGGTTTGAGTGTCATGAAAATATTTTTTTGTGGCACTTTTAAGGAGTGCCGTGTATCATATTAATATTTTTTATTTTAATCGTTTTTGTGGAGATATTTTTTGTTTACTTGGAAACCATATTAGGTATTTACCTACTAAAATATTTTTCTGTGCTTCGTTTACGAATTTTGTGAGGTGAGTATTCTATGGATATTAAAAATATTTCAACTCAGAAATATTTCCAACTCCCAATCAACTATGCCGATCTATAAACAAAATTGTTTTCAAATTGCTTTCAGCTCGAATTTATACGTATATTAAGGTCAAGCATAAATAAAATATAACGTAAAACAAACGAGCTGTGAGACGTAGCACCTGTGACAACAGTAGAATATACCTACGCGTGTTTTCAGAAACTATATTGCCCCACGTATTTACAAAAAACATTGCCAGAGTTTATCGAAAAGGAGATAAAGAACGATAAAGACCTACGTTTGGTTTTTTGAATTCGTTTAAAAATTAGGAAGTAGGTACTGTAAACATTTTCGTATAGTAATCCTATAGAGCTGCCATTAGAGTACCTATGGGAAGATGTCAGTCAGCCTGATATATGACATACTAATGAATGAGGTTTACCGTACGAATACATTGATGATAGTGATCATGCTCACAGCCGAAATCTACCTACTTGCTTAATCTTCAATAAATTTCTATTTCAAATCAGTCTGTCTGACATCCTCCATACTAATGTAATGACACACGATAACAATACGAATATTTACTCGGGACACTGACTGTAAAAATCACCGTAGCCTATTGACACTAGGACACCCCCAGTGCGTTAGATAAGAGATATTTTTATTCACCGACTTCAAAAAGGATGTTATTTTAATATTTATTTTAGTAATAAAAAAAATAAAAATTCTCGTTTTAATACTCGTGTTCGTAAACTCTTCGTAATTCAACATTTTCGTAATAACAATTAACACCATAGAAACTGGATAAATCTCGAATACAGTCATTTTTATTAATAGCTTCTGGTTCTGACGTTGAAATTATATAAGTAGGTGAGCTTCATTACTGTCATTGCCAGAGCTAAGCTAGCCAGTATTCGTTTAGAATATTGATCTTCAGGCAGAATTAATCAAAAAAGCTGGCTCTCTGAAATGAGAAAATTATTGCCGCCCCAAAGTTTCTTATATTAATTTTCCGTAGTACAAATTGAAATTGAGAAAAGCTGGTGATTAGGGTGCTTTGTTGAAAACAGAAACATTTATTCAATAAATATTAATCTAAATTTCTGCTGATTAATTTAAAGTATTACATAAAACACTGTTAAATTTAAAATAAAAAAAACAATAAAAAATAACTGTACTTGTACCGATTTTAACTCACGTTCAAAATTCATTTATTCGCAATTTTCTCATAAATAAACGTAAACGTGTACATAACCAAGCAAGCATTTCTTCTGACAATGAGTTCCACTATGCATAAAACACGCTCATTGTTATGTCCATCGTTTAGTCACTAGTGGAACATCGTGAAGTTTTTGAAGCTAGCATTAAAAAGTTCCCTTTTTAAAATGTCCCATTTTTAAACCGTTTAGAAGTAGTGATCATTTTCCACATAAGAACTGGAGCAGAGCACTCAAAATTTTGAGAGGTACATTTATATTTTAGTAAAACTTAATAGTAGACAAGTCTTTTTTCTATTTCAAACCATGATTAAATAGCCTAGATCACAAGACCTTTAAACGGCCTGGAGTTTCGACGAGTCTACAGGCCCACCAATGTTATGGCTATAATGTTTATAATCTTTTACTTTAGAGATTCAAAAAAATATCAAAAGTAATATCTACCACACAAATGGTTTTCCAAAGACAATAGGTTTTCATAACAAATCTCGTGTGTATTCAGACGTCCAAGATAAACCTCTAAATGCAAAACAGGCTGTCTAGAATAAGAGCCATCTGTAACAACACGGCACATGGATACTCGGATTTTCATATTTTTACAATATCTTGGTATTCCGCTGAATAACTTATTCCACTGTATATGTATGAATAGATTAATTTTTTTGGTATTTATAGTAGGTACCTGTTTGAATATACACCGTGTTTTTTTATTTATACGATAAGTTTTATTGAAAAGTTAGCACAGTCGATCGAGGGGAGGTTCGAAACCTATGACTTTCTTAAAAGTTATGTGCGCTTTATAAAATTAAATATCACTCATCCTATATAATATCCCTCTTATAATGAGAGGAGACCCGACCCTGCAGTGGGTCATTAATGAGTTATAGATAATGTAAGCTTTTAATTTTTTTCCAAGTTTAAATATGAATCGCATAATCCTGGTATTCGAAAAAAATCTACCAAAATGAATAAATCTACCAATCGTTTCAAATCAGATAGGATTCCAAACAAAATTGCGTATTGGCGAGCGCAATTCTAAATTCAAATCGCATTTCAAATCAACAACAAACAATTCGAGGTTCGAATTTTAAAATCGGTGTAAGTATTGTTGTGTGTTGGCAAGCACTTTTTTCTATTTTCGTTTAAGTTCAATCTATTTGATTCTGATAAATACAAGTCAATTACATGAGTAGGTACGTATTAAAACCTGCTAGCTAATTTGGTGGAAATAAATTCTTTTATTAGCCATCGGAAAAATATCTTGGGCAAGTAAAATTTTTAAAGGCAATTAAAGTACAGTTTAATTTTATCGAATTTAAAAGGGAGTTTTATGCTGCAAAATCTTTTGCGATCTACAACAAGCATTAAACCTATAGTTTCTTAAGAGGCAAGCTAATTTCTTCTGTATTACCTCATAGTTTAAGGAATGTTTGGCATCCTTCAAGCTGATCAATCAATTCAAGAAAATCATACGTGGAGAGCGCTTGTGGTCAAATTTTTCTCAAACTGTGTATACAAATTCCCGATCTTTTAAAAAACTTTTAACATCGCGATTTAGGGTACCAGTGGTGCCATCTGTTGACGAGTAGCGGAATTTTATTCTCCTGTCTTATTTGGTAAACAATCTTGGCACTACTTATTATTGAAAAAAAGTTTAAAATTGATTTAAAAAATAAATTATAGTTTCTATAAATCTATTTCTGTATTAAATGACAATTTGTTTTTAAATTTTTATAATGTTATGTCTGCATTATTTTTTAATCGTAAATTAATATAAAAAGACATGCTAAGATTGTTTTCCAAATAAGACAAGATAATAAAAATGGACTATAGTTTGAAGCCATAAACCTGGGCTATTTTAGGACCCGTCCATTTCTCAATTAGCGAGTTCGTTATGAGCCTAATTAACAACGCAACTGTTTATTTACGACCAGTACAAAGAGTTTCTTTAATGCCTGCTTTATGTTGCTTCGAAATTGGGTAGGTAATAACTTTGACCCGCCATTTTGGCGAAGACAGAAATTCTAAATTCAACAGTCAATTGTTTGAGTTCGAACTTCAAATTTGCTTCTGGAATTGGAGTAGTACCTACCTACTCGTATAATTGTCTATCTCGGTTTTCAAGAGGACTGTACATTTTCAGATATCTCAGAGATTGTTACCATAAATTGTACCTTAATCAGCATACGACGCAGGTAAACCCATATTCACGCAGTCACTTTAATATCATAAGTCTTGTGTGAAAGTGTGTTAGTTTTTGTCCTTGCATCACGTCGAAATAGAGCGACAGATTGACTGTGCTGTGTACACGCGTGTCAATTATTGACATAAGTATTTTGTGTGGAGATAGACCGAGGTCCAAGGAAAAACATAGGCTACTCTTTCCCTCGCAAGTTTTTTGTTTGTTTGTTCTTCTTTCATGTTAAAAGTGATAAACTTATTGATGTGATTTTTTCGGTGGAGACTACTAGAGGGCTGGAGAGTGTCATATACTACATTTCAATGCGAGAAATAATATAACTCGATCATTTTGGATCGTTTTATTATCTTGATCTTATAATTATATTATAATCTCTTTCTTCACGCGGACGAAGTACGGACAGAAGCCAGTCTTATATTAGGTCTTTACCTATGAAATTGCCGTTTTGTATGGAATAAGTGAAAGTACTTATTTTTTTAAATAAGTCCGCGTTCTTTATACCGCGTACAGTTCTCTCCGTAAACGTTTTTGATGTTACGTGCCGTTTGTGTCGCGTTGGTGCCACGACGGAACTCATATTCCATAATCATAATTACACGAATTTTTAAAGTATCCGTTATGACGAAAAATGTTCAAATGTTATGAAAATACAACGCTTGTCAATAAACAAAAGACTGAGTTTGTAAAAAGAATGTCATGTTTTTAAAACAAAATTAATTTGAATTAAGAATACAAATGAAATTTGAATATTTGAAATGACCAGTACAGATGAACGGCAATTTCATAGGTAAACCTATTATTATAGTTCTGCCATTTCCAACATAAGTAGATTTAGTAGTTCCTTAAGTAGGTTTCTGGTAAAGTCGATGAACCAACTATGTCTTGATGTAGCGCCTGGTTTTTGGTCGTAATCCAATAAGAAGCCGCAAATATCCGGTCGATCAAGCTAGCCAGCCGGTCGACTAATTTTATTAACCAATTCTCCACGGTTTAGCCCAAATAAATTTTGTTAAGTTTGTTAATGTAAGTGCTTTTCTTGATCGTTAAAGTACCTAGAAGTTACCTACCCAATATATAGGGAGTGGGTAGACATCTTTCGGACGTGTTTGAGGCTTCATAAAGCATTATCGACATTGCTAGCGGTAGTGAAAATTTATCCAAATTCAACAGTTCTTGGGTAAGTAGGTAGTAACTTACTCCAAATAATATAGCATCTCTGGCAATCACTGAACCGACCGAAACACGACACATAAAGAACATCCGGCATCACGGCGGGTTACAAGGCCGGCGTAAAGGCACCCTGGACGAGCTACAATGGCTAGCGTTGAAACAGACATAAACACTCTTCGTTATCCTTGAAACGCTCGGGATAAAGCCTCTAAATAATTTCACGTCGTAAACTCACTAGTTGATAGTTTAATGAAATATCCCCGGGGTCTCGAAAAGAGGTTTTTCGCATTAGAGTAAGCTATTAGCTACGATAATAATTATAATACAGGTGGGGTACTTGCTTTACGAGTATAAAACAGCGGGTAAGCGATATTAAGCTTTAGGGAAAGTTCGATAGTAGAGATATTTTTAAAAGTGGTAAAGCTCAGTGACTAGAAAATCTAACCTAAAGGGTGTTCGAGGGGTCTGGGTTCGAATCACCAATGAATTTCTTAAAAAGTTATGTCAAATATATAAAATTATCACCTGCTGTTCACGGTGAAGAAAAACATCGCGAGAATACCTTTGAGCATTCCGAGAGAAGACCTTTCAGTGGGTCATTAATAGTTTAAATCGGTGTTGATACAAAACTCAAAAGGGCATGCCTGCCAGGATGTTAAGCGTCACTGAAGCCCACGGACGCCCGCATCCAACTTCAAAAAGACTCGAAATTCTATCTGAGGATATAATTATGTGGGTGTTTTGCTACTCGTGAGAGATGTAGTCAAATAAAGTAACCTCGGCAATCATGTCTTCCTAGCCGAATCACAACACATGAAAAACGTGCCGCTTTACGACTAATTAAGAGACTGGTAGCGAGGTACATACCCGGACTAACGTCTGTGGTGAAAGAAAAACAAACAAACAAAAAACTTGCGAGGGAAAGAGTAGCCTATGTTTTTCCTTGGACCTCGGTCTATCTCCACACAATAGCCATGTTAAATCGCTTGCAGTCGAACGAGTGCAGAAAGGGTAGTTTTATTCCAACCCACTTTGTTAGCATACCCTTTAACTCGGAAATTAGTTCCCGGGCAGGGTATTTTGACAGGATAGGCTAAATAATAGTGTGATTTATGCATTACTGTAGTTTACAGAATGGTGGACGGACGGAATTACTCTCTCACGTAATGGCTCACCGGATTTGGATATACACATAATATATTTATTTACATATTTATGTCAACAATGCACTTACAGTATTACATAAAACGCTTATTTGTGTAGCGATACACTGTAGTGAGCGCGCCTCCCATGAAATGCTGACCACGCATGGCCGACGCGAACAGCGAATGTAGTAAACAATAGAACACGTCACACGCGTCATACCGAACTGGCCAATCGAAAGACGAATCCTCAAACGCGCTATCAAAATTCCATAGAATCTTTGCATATATAGGTACACATGGTTCAAAGTTAACATTCGGACCGCGGTCCCCAGGCCAGTGACATCGGATCTCCCCTTTTCCTCCAAATTTGGTACACAGACATCACATACAATGAATTTGGACATAATAACTTCCTATAATCCTCTTGATCAAATTCTAAAGTATTCGCAGGCAGAACGTAGTTAAGTTAAGGCAGAAAAAAACCGTTCCATCAGTAAAGTGAAATCCATTCCCTTAACCACTTCCTACGGCATTGTTCTACGATCTTATCCTCAACAAAGTGAATCAATCAACTGTCCCTTAACTAAGCCCTTGATACGACTGAGATAACCATCCAATCAGAAAGGCCTCTGTTCGTCTGATTTAATCCAGGTACTTGCTATTTGTACAAATAAACCGGCTGATTCGGCTACGTACTTCCAAATACTCGTAAAATAGTTTTAAAGAAGAACAAACAAACACTGGAATATCAGGTACCTAGCACTCCAATCGGTCCAGTATTTCTACTTAATATAATCAAATATACCTTTTTTACCTGATGATGGCGTCGGTGAAGCAAAAAGGAGGGTTATGATTTTGACCGGAATGTACGACTGGCACTGGGTAGATTACTACGAATACCTACTACGATGATCGCTTCGAATTGATGTCTATTTTATTACGTTTAAGCGCCTGATAGCCGTGTCTAGTAATCCAATAAGGAGGCTCCACCGCTGATTTAGTTTATCCAGCTGGAAGCCGCTCCAGTCTTGGCTAATCGTATTAACGTATCCACTTTACGTGTCGGCGGATCTGATGCCAACCTTTTACTGACACTTTTAAAGTTATCAAGATCAGAGAAAACTGTAAATAGCCGTCACAAAATCAAAGTGAAAAATATAAGCTATTATCAAATATCAAATATAAGTATTAATCAAATAACAATAAATGAATAAATAAGTCTACCAGAGTTCGTTGTGGCCATGTCCATATACGTCCTAAAATAGCTTTTTATCCTAATTTTGGTCGTAGAAAATGTTGTAGCGACCAATTTGGTATCCACGAGGAATATAAAAAAACAATCTTTAATTAATTCTGACCTCATATTCCCAAAACTGGATCGCATCATTCCCGAACACAATATGTAGCGTGCAATATGAAATTCATATTTTATTGTAATCTTGCTGAGAGCATGACGGGCATATTTCATGTACAAGAGACGGATTATCACGGAGCAACGACTCTTGTCGACTGCTAGAACAAACTATGTAAGTTTGTTCGACGATGAAGTGACATGAACTCGTAACTGACATTTTGGCGGTTTTTTTTTAGGTAAGTAGATAGACTTTAAATAATTGTTTGCGTGAGCTGGCTTCGTTTCCTGTAAAATTATGTTTTGGTAGATAAAGGTTCATGATCTATCTGTGTACCACAAATCTGTTCAGCCATTTTTGCGTGAAAGAGTAACAAACATCCATCCATACTCACAAACATTCGCATTTATAATAGTAGGTAATATATCTCTTATTTCTTTGTTGCTATTTCTTGTTGCTAATGAGCACGGCGGATCTCGAGAGCGGCGGTAGTGTGTTCCTAGTCATAAAGTAAAGTTCATCAACCTATCCTATACAGCCTCGTTGACTAATGGAAGCGTGACGCTAAGCCGTCTGCACTAAAAGCCCTCCATTTGCCGCCGACGTGACACTGACGACTTTACAACAGATACCCTTTGACTTTAACACCCACTTTGGCTTTACCCACTTGTCGAGGCAGTATATTATGTAACAGCATTTGTCGACTTTATTTGATGTCTACCATCTAAAACCATGTTGTGATATAACGATATTGATTTAAACGTAAAAGGGGTAAACCGCTGTTTTCTTATCCTTAACATAAAATAACAAGAAGATAATAGAAATGAAAATACCGTTGAGAACACCACATGTGTGAGCTTTCTCACAGAAAAGTAACATGTGTTGCTGTTTGAAAGAATTCTTATTACAATGTGACGGTTCCACTATTATAGGTATTGTTATTAGGTTAGTAAAATATTCATATTGACGGAAGTATGTAATTTGATAATTTTGGCTTTCCTTTTGTTTGTTCTTTATGTTTGTATAACATAGATATCAGGTTGTATATTTGTCGCTTTCTTCAAAGTTTTTTGTCCAAAATATGCTTTTATTGTATGAAATCCATGGTGTACAAGTCCACACTGTTGTTTTTTCACATCTGCACTAGAATCCTTAGAATAGAACAGAATAGAAGAAGGTTACCGGCATAGGTCTCAAAGTACAAATTAAAGTGGCAATGGGCTGGTCACATCGTTTGGACTGACAACCGATGGGGAAGAAAGGTCCTCGAATGGCGACCACGTTTAGGCAAAAGGAGCACAGGCCGCCCTCCGATCAGGTGGACTGACGATCTGAAGAAGACAGCGGGAAACCGTTTAATTCAAAGGGCCTAGGACCGGGCGGAGTGGCATCGATTAGGCGAGGCCCATGTCCAGCAGTGGACTACGAAGGGATGTAAGGAAGGAAGTAATCTGCAATAAAGTCATAGGTTTGTATACCTATATCAGAATCTGTTTCTGTCATGTTGTTGATTCGTGAATACGAATGCGACATGTTATAACGGAACGGAAATTTACAATCAGTCGTCGCTTTCCCGAAGACGAAGCTTTAGCGATAACGTGCTTGATGTGTTTTTGATCGAGCCTTTAGTTACATTTGTATCATTTGTGACTCATATGGCGCAGTTGCGGTGAATAATAGTTTATGAATTATGTAATAGCAGGGTAATTGAAATTCAATTCAATTTACCTGAATAATTCAAATAACTGTAACTAACTGATATAATAATGTCTATTATATCTAGATAGGTATAAGTAGATACTTATACCGATAGATAGATATCTAGCTATCAGCCTTTGGAAATTCATCTAATCGACGCCACTCTATTACAGTCCTGGGCCCTTGCACCCAATGGGAGTCGCTTTCCTAGGTCGCAGAGGTATAAAAAGTATCTATATGTTTATACAGGTTATAAACTACGTGCACACCAAATTTCATTCAAATCTGTTCAGTCGTTTGTGCCTGTAAGAGCAGACCCCTCTTTCCCAATGGGCACTTTGGGTGCCCGGAAATTGATAGGGGCCCCCTCAAATCAAATACGAAGTCCCTAGTTCCTGTCTGATCACCAAACTATAACTAATGTTTATTACTAAAAAACTTATATAATTCGAAGAAATCGAACCTTAATTACTGACTACAATAGGGGCCGCATTATCCTAGTATGCGCAGTATTGCCCAGGGCCCCCAAAAGGTGAAAGACGGCCCTGTGTAACAAACATTCATCCATCCTCGCAAACTTTCACATTATCGTAGAAACATAGTCGGATTTTAACTTACCTATTTCAGTTGTAGTACGCGCCGTCCTCTATGAAGCCAAGTCAAGCTGGACTAAAAATAAAGGGAATATGTCGAGGCAAAACTTTTCGAAATCCGTACAGGGAATGCAACAGTGCCGTCTGAAAAGTTTTGCTCGCGGATTTTTATATAAAAAGCTTCTAAGGAGAGCTTGAAAGAGCTTTCATGCCGTGTATGCGTGTACCTACCTTGTTCTCGAAGTTCTAACATGGTACAGAAGGTACTAACTACTTGACATATGTATTAATACTTTCACAATTTTATTTTAATATACTCAGTGTTTTGTATAGTAATTGAGCAACAAACGGGCATGCAATTGCAGACTAACTGATGTTAAGTGCAGCCTATCCTATCTGAGGTTGTATACGATGCGTTGCTACTTGCTACTCTTGAGGACTAAAATTTTTGCCTCAAATAAATTTTGTCCAGCAATCAAATTTTTTTAGTCTCTCTGGGATTCTCTGTAAGATTATTGCCTCTTTTGTAGTGTACCTAACTATCTACGCAAAATTGCTCAATATTTTGAACAAATCATCAAATTCACAAAATTAGCTTTCACCGTAAAAACGTAGCAAAAAGATAATCGTTCAGTAAATTAAGTGTCGATCCACTAATTTTTTTGATATTCCTCATAATTTTTTTAGACCTTATTTTTTAACAATTTAGCAGGCCTAAGTCCATCAAAAACTTGGAAACTCTTTCAGGTAAGTGTCGGACGAGGAATATTACTTCCATTTGGGTCAACAACTTTGAGACATTTTATCGGAAAACGCGAACTTGAGGTTGTTTTAGCAAGAATATAAAAGTTTGTGACACTCAAAGTATTGGATAAACTTATTATGACCAAGAAATAAGGACGGTTGTATACTAATGGCCTGTGCCTTGAATACTATTGTCAAAGTATTCGTAAAGTTAACGTGTGTTATTAGCATGGGAAGATGTCAGACAGACTGACATGTGACATAGGTATTAATGACTGACGTTTACCGTACGAATAATTCGATAATAGTGTTGCTCACGGCACTGATCAAAGTTGAGCTGAAATCCACATCCAGCACTAAAACATAATAGGATTGCAGCCTATTATGTTTGTATAATAGTACAGTAGACTGTACAATAAATTTATTTATTATAATAAAATTTGATCTGCTTAAGTTTTCCAACCATCCAACTAAGGGTAAGAACAGCTGATCCTATTTTAACGAGATTGCCGGCAAAACAGTCGATTAAGGCGTAAACAAATTAAAGTGTAATTCACGCCATCTGCCGGACGGAACTGGTAGTTAAGTTTAAACGAGAAAGTTCTATTTGCGTTTACGATAAATGGCTAAAAGATAAATAAGTATGAATAGTTCTATTAAAGTTTCAGCTGTTAAAGGTTTAAGTAGTTCCTTCGCGTTTGTAGGGCAACTTGTTGTATGATTCCAATCTTTAAAAGTAGATAGAACCCGTGTCGATGTCTGAACCCGTAACCCATTAATGAATATCTGCAGAATTGTGTCACCTTCCACAATGAGAAGAATGTACGTAGTCCACCACGCTGGCCTAATTCGGGTTCGTAAACTACACTTGCCTTTGGGAGCGTCACGGAGAATTCTCAGGTATGCGGGCCCTTACGACTTTTTCCTTCACCGTTACAGCAGGTAATATTTAATTTTATAAAGCGCACAAAATTTTTAAAAACTTTATTGGTTTGTTTCACTGAGATTGGAACCCTTCGAATAAGAAAAAATAAATAGAGCTGTGATAGCCCAGTGGCTTAGAATTCGACCTCGAATCGAGGGGTCCGGGTTCGAATCCCAGTAGCACGCACCAATGACTTTGTGAAAAGTTATGTGCGCTTTATAAAATTAAATATCACCTGCTGTTACGGTGAAGGAAAACATCGTGAGGAAACCTGCATGCCTGAGAGTTCACAAAAAAAAAATCTCATAGGTATGTGAAGTCCACCAACCCGCAGTGGGCCAGCGTGGTGGACGGCGGCCTACATCCCTCTCATTACGAGAAGGAGACCCGACCCAGTAGTGGGTCATTAATGGGTTACTAACATTATTTAGCCTGTATTCTAGTCCCAAGCTACAAAGTTAAACCCTGCTGCAGTACGAAGTAAAAACAAGCGTTAATGCTTAGAAATCGCGAATTCATGCAGACTACCGGTTGGCAAGGTGCCAAGCCATGAGAACATAATATACCTACGTCCGTAGTACGTGTGATATTCCGGTTCGTATGATGTATTGTATACGCTTTTAGGAATTCCGTGTGCTAAATTAATTGATAATTTTGATACTAATTTTTATATTACTGAAATAAAGAAACGGTAGAGGTAGCGTTTCTAACGGGTTACTTGTTACTGACTTTGGATATTACCTATTGGTTCTTTGATAGAATTATTTATTTATTCTTTATTGGGTAAATTGGGTTGTTTGTGCTATGTATGTACTCGTAATTTTGCGCTGGGAGATTTGAAGCTGAGTGATCATAGTTGAGGAGCGCTCGTACTCTAACTATGTTTAAAAAAACTTCGATAGCGTGATTCAGGATAATGGTAGTACCATCTCTAGACAGGCGACGTAAGTTTAACTACATTTATTTATGGTTTAATTTCGAACTATATCACTCAAAGGGCGTGCTTGTTGTACTATTTCTGGCAATGTACATACCGAACCGAACCGAACCGAACATACATACTGAACACATACCGAAATTCGGTATTAACACATTACATTGCAAGCAAATTGGAGGATTAATTAGCCGTTGTAATATTCATAAGTTTCCACGCCTCAGTTGGAATTATGTCGTCAAATCGTCGGCTTAAGGTGGCATATTGCCAAACTTTGAACAAGAATTTTGGCTAATGTACGCTTAACACTAGCTTGGTAAACGTTTAAGTTGTAATTTCAGTATTGGTTAATGTACCAACAGGTGATGTGCTTTGTTACATTTAATTATATTATCTGCAATGGTTACCTTCTGATTACAGTGGTTCCTCAAGTTACAAGAGGAAAACTGAATCAAAATCACGAGTTAAAATTACGAATTTTACTACTAATTCTATGTATTTATGTTAGTTACTAGGTTATTTATTACTATTGTATTTATTTACTTAGTTTATGTTTTGTTTTAGTGTTATATGCAATAAAGATTACTCTATCCTATCCTATCCTATCTTATCCTATCCTGTCCTCTTCTCTTCTATTCCACTCACATACGACCTCAAATACCTCGTTGAAGAGAATGTTTCGACGGGTTGACAACACACGTGGAGATTGTCAATTACTCCGGCATAATAATAACACTCCAGTTTATCCAGTTTGAGGCTGACCCGGGTCATTCAATATGGAATTCTGGCATAATCTCTGGAATATCTTCCATAATCTGAGCATCAATATTCGCATTCTGCAGAGCTGACATACCATGCTGTGTTCAGCGCCGTATTCCGAATACTAGTTTACAAAATTATAAGTTACAAATTCTGGTTATGGATTAATGATGAAAAATATTTTAAAGGGAGGGTTTTTTGACCTAGCAGTGTCTTCCTCTGGAGACTCTACTAAAGGATCTGACTGTCGTCCTTCAAATCTTTCCTTAGAAAATGCCCATCGCTAGGCACGGGTATGCGGGCCAGCTGATGTTAAGGTCAATGCAGCTTATAAACACCCACATCCAAGCTCAAATAGAGAAGAAATACTATCTGAGGTTGTACGCGGGTGCTTTGGTGTTCTACGACTAAATCGAGGACGAGGACCAAAATCTTCGCCTCAAATAAAGTATCTTCGGCAACTAAATGAAGAACATGCTTTAGGCTGCGTTTCCACCAGAGATGTGCGAGGATGCGTAGCGAGAGATGCGTTTTTCGAAGAACCAATAGAATTGCTTCATTTACCTAGCCTCGCTTAGCACAGCTCTGGTGGAAACGGCTTAGCGGAGCGAGGCTAGGTGGAAAAGCAGCCTCACGACGGGCCAAGAGGCTGGCGGCAAGGTGCCTCTCCAACCGAACTACTATGGCTGTGCCTTCATTTTCTCCTCTTCATCAAAACTGCTGTTGCCTCGTAAAATTCCATGTAGGTCAACAATTTATCCAATACAGTAATTCAAATCCAAACCGTCACATTCATCTTTCAATTCAATATTTTTTGCAAGTTTGTATCCTGTTTTAGTAAATCCATCCTCTTATCTGCGTTCTACAAAGAAAATCACTATATTCTAACAGAACAAATATTTTCCGATAATGTCCCACAGTTTACTTACTGAGATCGACAAAAAAACTCATGGACCAATTTGAACCTTATAGCAAAGCCATAAGATCTATTATAATAAGTCATACTCACGGCTTTGTCTCTTGAAGAAGGCTCTTCGTGATAAGAATATAGTGTGTCGCTTCATCGTAAGAAATCTTGAGGAATTTATCGGGTAGTCTTGTCCTTATCAGTCAGGGCAATCTCTTATACGTGTGAGCAGGACAGAAATAACCGCATTTTATATTTCAGACTTTAGTACTTACATTCTTAATGAGCCGTCGTAGGCGTCAAATAACTCAAAATTGTAGTTCTACGTTATCTTGTAGGTTAGTTAGATTTACGAAAATTGATTGCTAATTGAAATTTCATTTTTATATTATTTTAAGGACTGAAAGAAAAAGCGGGACGCCTTTGGATGTTGGCAAAATGAGATCTCCTGCCAAACTAATTGATCATGCGAAGCGTTCGTGCTCCATTTACGTCATATCAGAGATACAGAAAACTTCGATAGCGTGATTCAGCATACCTGTGGCGCCATCTCGTATCGAGTTGGGGAAGTCACCGCAGATTAAGAGGATCAAGTGCTACAGCTGGAAGCATAAAAAGGGACAATACATGTGTCCTGCAAATCTATTGAAATAAAAGGCTTATGAAAATACTAAAGGAAGGCGCGGGTCGTCCGCGCGGATTTTAGAATTTGGTAATGTTAATATGATAATGTTAATCCAGATTAATCCATCCATCCATCTATGTATCCATCCTTACAAACTTTCACATTTATTATAGCAGTAGGATGAAGGATTTTCCCCATGTTAATAACCTGAATACTTGTTCACTTTGTTCAGTAAGCTAGTCTACCTTAGCGTGACTAAGCCCCATTTGTCCGTCTTATCGTTGTTATTCTTGATAGCTGGGTTGTACTTCACGAAGGTGTGACTGAAGTGATTGGGCGATAATTAAATAACTTGTTTGCGTAGCTATATTATCCTTGTTGCTACAAGAATATTATTATAAAGACAAAGTGGGTGGTGAATTTATTGTATCTAACTAACGATATATGAAGATTTGATGTTGTAACGTTTATTTTTGAAATTATTTGGTTGGTGGAATAAATATACAGTAGGCTTATAACAGTCTTTTAAATCACACATTTATATATTCTTGAAGAAAAGAGATATTTATCGGTTACTTTTCTAAGACCCTGATCGACGGACGACGGCGATTTTATGGCTTATCGGTAAAGCTCGCCGGAATATCATTGCAATATCGCGGTTTATATACCGACGAGTTTGGTCTGTGGCTTTCATATTTGTTATATTTTGCCACAATTCTCCTGCTTGTCGAGGTCGAGATCTGTGCCCATTGTATGATGAAATGTGTGCGCAGTATTTACAATAGATACATTGAAAAGTGAAGTTGTATCCAGTCAGTATTAATCATTTGACGGAATAGTGTCTGTCATCATCAAAATCCAAATTTTAGCCATTCGTAGTCCACAGCTGGACTCGAGCCTCACCTAATCCACGCCACTCCGCCCCGACCTGGGCTTTTTTCAGTATAACGATCTCCTGCTATCTTCAATTGATCAATATATCATTCAAATATTCCAAAAGTTGTAGAGAATATAGACGAAAATTATAGACGAATTATAGAATAATTATAGAGCAATATATTCAGAGGGATAAAGAGTTATTGTTGTTTGAAAGAATAATTAAAACTGAAGAAATGGGGTTCATTTCTCTCAGCGGACGTAACTTCAAAAGATAAAGTATGCTGTCCGTAATATTTAAAAGGTTCGTCTATTTGTATTTTACTTGGAAATACTCGGACATAGACTATCTTTTTTGTGTCCCACTCGAGCACTAAAAGAAGACTCAATCCACTCTTTTGTACCGCAAGTTGCGACCTTAATATACACGATTGATCCTACAAAGAAATCACTATATTTTAACTGAACACACATTTTCTGATAATAGACAACATCGCTTCGTAGGGGACCTTATTCCTTCGAAATGTGATAATATCGCCGTTGGAAATTGAGCTCTATTATCTGAAAATTAAGGTTTGATATCGTCTGCGATGAAGATAATATTGTCTCGACCCAACCAGCTAGGCTGTTCGTGATGGGAATATCGTATGACGCATTGTTCTTAGATATTTGACCGAAGTATTTTTGTCTTTATCTCTTAATGCCTTTTATGTTTGTTGGAGAAGGACTGTAATTAGATAATTACAGTCTAATGATCAACTAAGTCTTCATGATTCCGTATTTTGATCCCCTACAAAACTTATTTAAAATTGCTGATTTGAATGGATAACTAACACTCGTATAGAACATACCTAAACATGAATTGGAACTCAAGACTCATTTTACGAATATCCTAATACAAAACATTATACATAAGAGTAAGAGCGTGCTCAAAATTGAGATTGGATTGAAACATCAAAATTTAAATGCTATTTCAATCCAATTTCTTTTAAACAAATATGGAAAGATTTATTTATTATTACAGTTACATTCAAAATATCCTTAAGCGCAATGTTAAAGTTTCATTAAGTATTACTAAATAATTATGGGACAAACTTTAAGAAATGAGGGTTAATTAATCTGCCCTTACCAGAGGGCCTATAATTTCCACTCGCGAATTATCGCGCTTGTTGTTTTCAACTTTTTTATGTTTTCATTTTGTTCCGACAATTTTTAAGTCAAATTTTTGGGCCGTAAGATCTTTTACCAACTTGGATGATTTTTTTTATTTTTTCAGATAAGATCACGTTTTTGGATGATCATATTTGTAGAAGCAGTAGATGTAGTGTTGATAAACAATACAGAGTAAAGTAAGAGAACAGCAAAAATACTCCACGAATCTAGGTTATGGTTTTCAAAATTTGATTTTGAAGAATGGATGATACTCGTACCTGAATGGATGATTAAAGACGGTCGCCTCAATATTAAACTTTGAATGAACTTATTTATAGCATCACGCGGGCTTCGTGTACACGTGAAATCTATTTTTGTACTCGAGTGCTTCTATTTCGGATTGTAACGGTTTATTCTTGAAACCGTCTCGAAACTGGATCAAAGAGATCGAAAGGTTCCCGCTTTGCGATTTGTTTGATGTGATCAAGGGATTAAGATTTCGGCAAATCCTTCAGAACAGTTCCGGATGTCTGAGGTTTAAATTTTAGGTACAACCGTAATTTTAGGTACCGTTTGTGGTTTATTTTATAGTGTATTGTAATTGCAATATCTTTTAATTATTTTTTTGTAAAATAGTAAAAGAGAATGCAGGCCACACGATGTTGCTTAAATGGTCAATGTAACCTAAAATAGGATAGAAATCCTTTACGAGAAAAGTGTTGTTTTATCCAAGTAGCAAGGGTAGATCTAGGTTCCAGCGTGTGGTGTAATGATGAAAAGATGATGTAGTAATTATTTTTTTTAGTTCCGTGCAGCACTCATCAAGGTCAGTGTAGAAGTAGAACGCGCTCAAGGGTTTTAATCTGACCTATCGGTGAACCTTGGGTTATTGACGGATCGGATTGCGCGTTTTTGAACATTAAAATGTAAAAAAGGTATTTTTCTCCTTTTAATTTCAATTCAACCAAACCGGATCATCTCCACCATTAAAATAGGTCACTCGAATACAATATTTAAATAGGTTGCAGTAGCATTTGACCTTTTATTCATCAAAATTAATCTCATCCTGAACTGTTCAGCGTCGAAGAGCAGCGTAAAAATAGAAGGCTCTGGAAAAAACGGGAAAGCTCGCTCGCCGTAATTTTCCACTTGATTTTGTTAAGTCTAGCAAGGGACGTTAATTACACCGGACTGGGTTCGGCCTTGGCCCACACTACTGAAGCTGTTACAGTAATAGATCACAATTTTTCTTTTTATTTCAGGCAGTGTTCAGCTTAGTACAGAAGCGCGCATAGATGCGATTGGAAAATTTAAGCAACGTCGGGCGCGGTCAATACCTGGATTGGTGATGACTAGTACCGAACATGCGCGCTTTCATGATGCTTTCATGCTTCGGAGGGCAAGTTAAGCCGTTAGTCCCGTTTGTTGTCGAAAAGATATGACGTTAAACCTTGTCGGAGGCTCTTTTGGCGATTCGAATACATCCGAATATACATATAGAACAGTTACCTGAGACTTTTTTTTACGGTTGACATTGAAAATTTTCATGTTTTTATTTTCTTCTTAGATACAAACATGATTGGAAGATTTTCCCTCCAATTTTCTATTTTCTGAAACGCCGCACCAATTTAAATTTAAATTTAAATTTTAAATTTATTTTAAATTTATCGTTTAAATTTAAGAATTGACTTCCATTAAATATTTAAGCCATGGCGGCCATGCGAAATATGAATCACCTTTGTTCCTATTTCTGTGGGAATTTCAGAAAATCCATCTTCATTATTTTATAATACCTAAATACTATTTATGTTGTACAAAATTTCAACGTTTTAGATCTCTTGGAATTCTGAATAAAATCTCTGTTATCCTAATAATAACAGAATTTTTACATTCCTTCGAAAACCCAATCACCCAAATAGATTGGTAGAGCATTAATTTATATGCAAATGAGAATAATTAAAAAAGCCCCATGACGGTAATGAGGTGTTGAACTTCACACAAATGGCATATTAATTACGACCCGAAAAAATGATTAATCTTTGTGGGACAAATGAATATGAATTACTTTGTACTTTTATTTGAGTCCTGCTATTAACATATGTGAATGTAATCTTTTTAATAGACTTTTTATTTCAATACCTTTTAAGCATAATTAGGTTGGGTGCTGCGTTCTTTTAATACTTTTAATACAAAAACGAGGGTTAAGGTTTTGATTCGAACGCTATGTGGTTCTATGAAATATTATTAAGACTCCAAGGTCTGGAGCACAATGCACTGGTGTCCTTCAGGGATGATTATAATAAGACAGCAAATTTTAGATGATTCGCCCAGGCGATACCACATACCTTAGTTGCTAGAGTATCTCTGGTAACCAAAGTAGACTTCGAAATGCATTCACTTACAATAGCCAAGTAATTACATTCGTCAGCGTTCTTTTCCTGTTTGAGGTTCAATGGATGTGATTTTTGACATTTCCACACCATTTACGGAAAAAGAATCTTATTTCACTCGAATCCCACCATGTAGATGCAATATATACTACGTATATTTAATACGTGTTAAGCAGAGCTGGAAAATAAAATGAAAGCAAAAAGAAGATACGTGTCGCCAAGCCAACCAGCCGTGGACAAACATTGTACCTCATACGTGAACACTTTATAAATAGGATATTAAACATTTGTTTTCTCTCCTCCAACCTCATAGAGAGAAAATAAATCCTATCTGAGGTTGCATGCGGGTGCTTTGCTGCTCAAGAGGACTAAAATGTTCGCCTCGAATTAGTATACCATACCTCCCCAGCCGAAACACAAGACATGAAGAACATTAAAAGGCTGACGGTTAAAAGGCTGGCGGTAAGGTTCTTCCCCTGACGAGGACATAGTATCTATTTATTAGTTAGTTTTTTAGTTATTCTTTGCTGTCTATGGGATGCAGTACTTATAATAACCATCTATCATCAGATAGATTCTTTTGCCATCACTATTTTACTAAATATTATTTTTCCTACAATTTTTTTTATAAAATATTTTTTTACCCTAAGCTCTTAAAGGGATGTTACGATCTTAAAAGCAACTCGTAGGTTAATAAACTAATGATTTTTTTACTATCTGAAAAATGCGTGAAAGGCTGTAAACTTGGGTTAATAACCCCAGGATTTATTAAGAAAATTAAGAACTTTCAAGACTCGGGAACGTAAATCATATCGAATTTATGTGCCGTTGGACGAAATTTATATTTTCATTTGTATAATTTCCAGTGACTGACTTTTCTCTTACCGAGAATATTTACAAGTTTCCTAGCTATAGTTCTTTATAAACATGTCTCAAGTAATTAGAAAAAATCTTCAATGAATTTATCATCGTTCACAATCGATTGAAACTATTCAAACACCATAAAAGGCCATTAACAAAGTTATTCGAATCTTCACACAAAAATCCCGTGTAATGTTCACTCAACTTCTTATCGTCTTTTAACTTCCAAAGTTTCTGTTTGCTGACATTGGATTATTGAGCTTCGTTTGTAAGTTGCGATTGTCCAAGAGAGTATTTAAAAGTTCTGTGGCTGTCAGCAAAAATATTAAAAACTTTCACATCGACGTCTTTACGCACATTATGATACGATTAGATAAAAGGATATAAATACGTTTAGATAACTATAGGTAGGTATCCGCAATTTCTAATGCGCTGAAACTTTGTTACATTAACGTCATTAATATGGTATAGTTGTCATTAATGATACGACAGATTATATTTCATTATTTCTGCAACAATAGTAGAAAAAGAAAAATGTATTGTACACTGTTTTGTATCGGAAATAAATGAAATATGTTTTTTTTATAAGCGACATAAATCTTTAATTTATTTTGCATTAGTAAAAAAATCACACAAATATCACTATAGTACGATGGTGAAAGGAATAAAATTTCTTTTCTCATTCAAAGCGTTAAATGTATCCGTTGCACACTATGTTATTTTATTTAACACCTTCGTAGCATCTCGTAGACTCTACGTAGCTCTACGACCCACGTAACAAGCTCGTAGCACCAGCTGCTACGTCATTGCCTATTCATTCCAACTTTCAGCGCTTGTTGCCTCATTATCGCTTTCGTAACTCCATTTATAATCGTTATGACGGCTTCACTTCCAACTAGCCTTCCATCTGAGACTATTCCATGAATTATTACAGTAGTACCTAACTCCATTTGTACTCGTTAAATAAGCAACGCTTTGGAAATGATTTTCTACAATTCCATAAGTTGCGGCAGTAATAACTCCGTTTATAAATTGTTATAACGGCAACAACTTGAACTAGTATTAAAATGAATACGAATCAAAGGGACCAACCAGCACTACACCTACGCTAGTATTAATACTATTCCAAGAATGATTCCAATAATAGAAGCAGCATATTTAATAAATGGCAGAGTTATTATACTTAATTATCGTAAGTGACTTGTGTCTTTTGTTTCATTTGGAAAGGTGTGGTCACAATCTTAGCCCTCATTAGCGGTAAACGCTTAGATAATTATGACCTGACCTATGTGTTAGGCGTGGGCTACAGTGATCACTTTACATCAGGTAGCCAGCATACACCTTCAGTATAGATAATATTTTTTTTTATGTCAATACGTGAAGCGAAAATTTTGGGTACGGTTTACATTTCACTACGCGAACGGAAAATGAAATACATGAAATTCATGAAAAAACACGCCACGCATAGTACCTACTATAAGTTGGAGTACTTTGACATGCAAACATATTGAATTGACAAACTATTGAATTTTGACTAGTGAACGATCTCTACTATCAATAAATGAAGCAAGTCTTTGTATTTCGGTTGGAAAGTAATAATTTCTCCTAAAAATTAAAGGAGATCCTGTAAATAACAAACAAAATAAATCAAAACGAAAAAAACAAACCTGACTTAAACCGATCCCATCAATTTTTAAAAGAAGAAGCAACATTGTCAGAATATCCATACAACGAAATCCTGAGATATTTCATCTCGGACTTACAAATCTCTTGAACTGTTTGCCTAAACAGACGCATGTCTAGTCTCCCTACATCCGCGACCAATCTGCTTACCCTACAGCCGTATAGTTCGTACCCTTCAGTGGGCCCTTAGTACTTCACGACACGACATTTGGATTTATCTGTCTTTATAGAGCAGCGAATTTTCAAAATGTGTGTGTGCACAAGCAGGCTGTAGCAATTTAACCACAAAAAAGAATAGAATAGAAAAACATTTATGGCAATATTTAAACGTTAACATGAAATACAGAATAGTTAATACAAATAACAAAAGTAGCAGTAGTAGGCAGCTCAGCTTGTGCTAACTCAGGACCGAAGTCGAGAGTAGCGCTGATTTTCAGCAGATCCCGTGATCCCGTGGTTGTTAACATTAATATTTAAAAAAATTTAGAAAAGGAAAAACACAAAAAATACGAGTTTAAGCCTTTTCTAGGGTTCCTCGTGCGTAATTTACTTTTAAAGTTTAGGAAACTTTAAAAGTAAATTACGCACGAAAGAGTTCCGTTGCCAAAAATACTGGCGATTCTGAAACTCTTAATTTACATTTAAAAGATTTAATTACTACGATAAATCGTGATCGTAGGGTGTAACCGTTAAAAGGGCGGAGGGGTGTCTCGGTCGATACCGCATCGTAGCGTCTGGAGTCTTATAATTCGCTTTGCTCGCAATGTTACAAGGAACATTTCTTTGTGGATTCGTTTTTACAAGTAACGTAAATAAGTAAATTAAAGGAAATTCGTTCGTGGATCCGATTGTACAGATCTTATAACATTATTATTTTATTATCTGAGTTTTTTCTCTTCATGTTTTTTCAAAGAAATGGGATTTCTTCGCACTTTTTTCTTAATTGAGAATGTACACAGGTTTTCTTGGAAAGGAAATGTATGTACCTACTCACAATAATCACAAGTAATATAGCCCGCTGCAAATGATTTCAGTAAAATATATATTATGATAATATAAAAAAGGTAACATTTGCACTTAAAAAAAACTAAATAAGTCATTTTACTATAGTAAAGCACTTACTACCTTCTTTTACATTTTCACAAATATATTCATTAAAATGTATTATTTAAAAAGGAATAACCAACGCAATTTTGTAATGAACCTAAATTAATAGTTTAATGGAATTGGAACGCGAATACAATTATTTTAATTGCTTCAAAGAATGTCTGTAATCGCTTACTATGAATTAACAAATAATTAATTAAATTTTATATAAAGTGGAAAAGTAGGAATCGTTTCATTTTTAATACGCTTTTATTAGTTTTTATACCAATTTTGTAATTATGGAAAATTTAATCGACATACGAGGTTTTCAATTGACACAGTTTTGAGAAGCTTTTACTTATTTTGAATTTTTAATCATTATACGCGGATTTAAATTGACACAGTTTTTCTTTTAATACATTAGGACCAAGTGCTACGCCCAGGGCAAATGTAGGCATTACCTGCCATTCAATCCTACTGTTACTAGGTGAAAGTTTGTGAGAATGGATGGATGGATGATACTTTTTTACGCAAAACGGCTGAACAGATTTGCATGGCATTTGGTATGCACCTGGATTAACATATATTATAGGATACTTTTTATTACTCTTTGGAGCAAGTTCTACAATCCGCGGACGAAGCCACAAGTAGTCTAGTCCGTAATAAATCAATACAGAAAATTAAGATATTCGGCTGTCTAATTAAATGGCATCTGTAAATATATATTTTTTTTTATTATAAAATATTTATTTCCATTTTCGTTTTCAATTTGCTTGCACTTTCTGGTTTACCGTGAAACAGTCCACCTGCTTATGAGGACGGCGGTAAGTACCTAGACAAATTCCACGCTTCTTAAATCTAATTAACGTGCCTACTTTTCATTTATTTCATTTAATAGGAATAGCAAAACCGTAATGCGACTGAGCAAAACTAGAGCGTAATCCTTCAAAGTTAGTTCATAAAATGTTACAAATTATTTCGTATAAAATGTTGTTAGTGAATGTCGGGTGCTGATTAGCGAATATGTTTAATACTCTAATTCAGTTCCGTTAAAGCATAACTTTGAGCTCGTTGCCTCGTTAACAAGCCGGAGTAAATCATGTTCTCGAAAATTATACTGCAGCTATACGTTTCAGTGTACTGGGATATGTCCCGATTTTAATTTTATATGCAATATAAAAAATAGATAGTAAAAACTAATGTAATATAAGGTTCACCGAGTAAACTTTTCTCCATATTTTAATTGCCAATTCTCGAAAATTCTTAGTATACTGGAATATGTCCCGATTTCCACCATACATTGCCAGTAAAGTAAATAATAAAAATTATGGAATGAAATTTTATCGTGTTGATTGATCGGTCGGTTATTTCAGTCAATTATGACAAGGCCGCGTACTCGATATGTTCAAAACCTAGAATTTTTGACTAATGACTTTTTTTAGGTATTTGCGTTACAATACGCTTTGATGATCTGACTTGACGATCTGCGTCGCGCTGTGGTTAAGATGGTGGTGCGCTGGGCGGGGTTCGATTCGAGTGGATGTGGGGATGTGTATGTTCTTGTCTTGTCCAGCTGGGCTTCCATGACACATTAAATCCTAGTGTGTGGATAGCCACACACTAAAACTTTTTTAGTTATGTATGATAAATGTCCCAGTCCATTTAGTATTAATGGACGCCCTAGTTACCCTAAGCTTAAGGGAAATAAAATTCGACCTAAAAGTATTTAGTATAAAATTTTATAAGCAACATTTACTTAAGGTTAATACTACACACTGAGTTGCCATTAGAGAAAAGTGTCTAAAAATCTACAAAAAAAATATTTGAGAGAGAAGAAGAAGAAAGAAGAGAAGTTAAGTAAATTCAGTATACCTTCAAGTTCAATCTTTTCATTTATAAAAAAAACCTTAGCTGTAAATAGCTTGCAGTACATAATGAAATTTGATGGTAGACGTTGCAATCTCCAGCTGAATTGAATTAGCCGTAGTCGAGTTGGGAATATTGTGTTATCTGCGGAAATAAACCCCAAGCAACCCTCAGTAATCTTAACTTAAAACGTAGTTTGCGGTGGAAATAGTACCTACAATTGATCTCGATAGCATTGCTCCTATAAGGAGATATGATCATTTCAGTCTTCAGCCGCGACGCATTTAATAAAAAACTTATAGCATTTCGGTGATGTTTGGGAAAATGGCTGTTTTAAGCGATAGCGAATATAAGAAGACTACAATGAGCAAATTGCATTCAATAATGTTCAAACTCATTTTATTCTTCAATAATAAAAAATAGCTTTAAATCACTGCCTAGTATTTAATGGAGTTAGATGAGTGAAAGACGTCAGTACTTTGGATAGACCATAAGAATACACACGTATAGTAAAATAATGATAAAATAGATTATACATACACAAATAAATAGCCTTCTATTTAAAAATAAAATCCAAAATATTTTAAAGACTAAAAACAATTCTAGTTCTAGGTACATTACCTAGAACTAAAATCTAGACGAACTTCAATTATTAAAACACGATTTCATATCAATAACAAGATCGTGAGTCAAAATCGGATGTCTAAAAATACTTAAGTGAATTCGGTCATTGTTTACTTTCAATTTACTCCTATTTATGTTTCGGAGCGACGAAATGATGGTTTGAATATGTTAAATGTTGGGTTAAAACATAGCAATGACAGCATAATGAAAGGTGGCGAGAGATATGTAACACCTGCGTCGGCGATTATTATTAAAATTATGCAGAGTTATCAAAGATTATAAATATATTTTGTCTTTAGTATAAGGCCGCGCAGTTTGGACGTGATTTCGTACGAATTCGTACGAACTCAACATTAGCGTCAACTTCGTCGCGCGCAGTGTGAGGGCTGCCATCTCCCATAGTATTTCAAGGGATTATTCGTCCGTGAACGTACGTAACAGTATACAGTACACACGAGTTAAAGTCGTACGATGTCATGTCCAAACTGTACCCTTAGTCTGAGTTTTAGCAGTTCCGAAACGAAACGCACACACACACAGCTTACCAGACGAAAATGCACAGTGTAATAACCAACAGAGGAAAAAGATTTTTAGAAGAGTTAAAAATTAATACAGCATTAGATAAATCATCACAAAAATTGCTTCATTTTTAATTAACACTCTCAATGTTTAATAATATTAATGAAACATAATAACCGTGAATTGGCCGTAATGCACTGTAAAATTTCGAACTAATATTATCCCGTAGGCATTAAATATTTGTTAGTATTATAATGTCTAACGATAAGTATTCATAATATCTTTCACTCCATACAAAAATTTGATTTTAATTTTTTTAACTCCTCTAAAAATCTTTTACCTCTATTTGTTATTACACTGTAGACTCCTGTGTAGTAAGCTGTGTATGATTTACATATCTATCCGAAACGAAACCCACAAACGTTTCGTTTTGGTATCGCTAAAACTCAGACTAAGGGTCCTGAGCGTGGCCCAGCTATTATACTATAGTTACCATACGTTATTATATTTTGTTTATAGTATAACTAAGGTCATCACATGTTCAGTTTTGAACAGGACAGTCCTGCTTTCTGCACTAGCGTGCCCTCCGAAGCACAGAAGCGCGCATTTAACTTTTTCGATCGTTTGTGATCTACTCAAGCAGCGGGGTAATGCGCGCTTAGTGACTATTGCTTTCAACTAATTACAGGGTAAGTTGCAACTGACATTTTAATTGGAAGCGGAATTTTACAAGAGGGAAAAGAAAGAAAATCTTGTTAAGAAATCCGCTTCTGTTTAATCTAATGTAAGGGACTCGTTTCATTATTAAGAGAGAAGGTAAAAGATTGTTATATTTTTAAAAGATTATGTATCTATTTAATTACGTAAGAAAATCACATTAAAGGTTATTTGATGTTATATGGTTTTTACAAATTAATTATGAAAAAATGTGTTAAAGATTTTTGAACACGAAACAATAAATTTTTTTTTCCACCGACGTTAAATAAAATTTATAACAATTTAGCGAAGCGTTGTTCATATAGTGGTATAGAGATAACCTTATAAATAAAGATATTTTTTATGAAGTTTGGTTTTTTCCGTTGTTTATGATACCGCATTTTTGTTTTTCTGTACTTCCTAAAGATAATTTGGGAGAAAATGTTATGTCGCTTCTGTACCGCGATTTTTGGGAATAAACTGTAAATAAATAAAATGAATTAAAAAATAATATTTGAAAGTAATAATGCCACAGCCAAATTAAAGTACACGGGGTTCGTCTATTTCGAATAATATTTATAACTTATAAATACCTTAGCCAAACTAACGTAGGTACATCAATTTCGTTTATCTCGCATAGTTCTTAGTTTATATCTGGATGTATGACCTATAATATCGCCTACGAGCTGTAGCGTGCGCTCTATATATTTGAATATGGCTGTCTGTATGCAAATCTTATCTCGGAAAATCGCTATGAATACAAAGATTGCATGTAATTCTGCGTTGAGCTGAAGAGTTATTTCGTTGTCGGCAGCAATAAATGAAAATAAATCAGACAAATACTACTAGGAGTCACAAAGGGTTAGTATTTTTTACAGAGACCAGTCAAAAAGTCAAGTGCGTTACATAATTATTGTTAGTCTACGTCGCCTATTGACACGACATGTTTTATGCTATATATTATTATTTTGTACTTATTCATTACTAGCTGACCCAGCAGGTTTCGCTCTGCCAATGAATTTTTTTTTAATTTTTTTTATTTTTATTTAATAGCCTATGTTATTCAGGCTGAACGTAGCTTTCCAATGGTGAAAGAATTTTTGAAATCGGCCTAGTAGTTTTTTAGTTTATTCGTTACAAAGATACAAAAATACAAATGTTTCCTGTTTATAATATTAGTATAGATATAAAAGTATAGATATAGATAAATATTGTAGAGGTTAGATTAATTTCTCTACAATTTTTGTATCAACATTTTTGTTATATATCGAACCATTTTTGGATAAAGAGGGCAGAGTCGCAGTGTCAATACGTCGCATATCGCACGTGTGTGTATTCCAATTAGGACAGTTCCATACAGAGCCCCGTATTTCAAGTGAATTGTGATTAGGGAACAAGAATTTCCAGTTCAACGGAGCTCAATTAGCCCCGAGCCTATCAGGCAGCTACATCGTAATTGTGCTATGTTGCCGCACTTTGCAACTTCTAAACATCTTTGTACCGAATGAGTTTAACTAAGAACAGTGATTTGAATATTGATCTAAAGTCCGTTTTACACCCAGATAAATGGTGCAACGATTTCCGCAACTTATCAAGAGATGTCGCTGTGTGTATCCTGACGTGTATCCTGAATCACGCTATCAAAGTTTTATAAAAAATTTACTCATTAAAAATGCGAGTCGATAAAATCGCAGCCAATCACCTGGCCTGACACGTCATGATGGAATGTTACTTCACGTTGGATTATGAAGACGGCGGCAGAGTCCCAAGCTGACAGTAATTGTTCTGGCTTTACATGAAAATTACTTAATTACGTGCCTATCTTAAGTAATTTACAAGTTAAGTAAAGGTCGTGAGTAAGTTAAGTGTATGTAGTTATCCCGCAGTGAAACTTGGTATTCAAGGGTAGCTGTCCCTAACAATTGAGGGTCTACGTAACTACATTATAGTGACGCAGAAATATGTAAACTTATTAAAACTTTGGACATTGTTTTCTAAAGAGCTCTTTATTAATAGCTCTTTTTAAATTAAAAGGAAAATTGAAAAAATAAGATTTAAAATGTATGTATGATTAGACCACCATGTTCAATGTTTTCCAGATTATATATCTGGAAGACAATGTCCAATTGTCAAATTTTATTTTATTTTTATAAAAACAATGTAACATTTTTTAAAACACTTTGACAACATAATCACTCTGATCTCGCTACTAACAAGCAGTTTCCTGGGTGTCTCGGTACTACCGGGTGTCGCCTTACAACATTATCCGGTTTAGGGTGGCAAGATTTATTGCCTCGTTTGTACCACTTTGCACCATATGTGAGATCAGGGTAAGATCTGCGCAAGTGTGCGCACATAGCCGCCCTTTATGTAGTGAAGTTCTTAAGTATTTTTGTAGATAATTTGGCAAACATTGTGCTCCAAAGTGTTTTCACTATTTTACAGTTGTATCATAGTGTAGCAAATCTATTTGCTACTCTGTGATGAGGACCGATGACTGGTGTGGTAGAAAGATTCTCGAATGAGGACCACGTCTAGGCAAGAGGAGTACAGGCCGCACTCCGACTAGGTGGACTGATGACCTGAAGAAGACAGTTAGACAGCAGGACCTGTTTAATTCAAAGGGCCCAGGATCGGGCGGAGTGGCGTCGATTAAGGAAGGCCCATGTCCAGCAGTTAATAGCGAGCACAATAATAGGCTAAATTGACATATGCCTTTGAGCCTTTGACCTCAGTGCCCTTTCCATTCGATAAATTAACAATCAAGCGGAAAACCTTTCGCTGTAACCTTTCGGCTATAATTGTTTCACAACAAAATTTAAAAATACTCACCAAATTTTCGGTAACCGCTAAGCTTAAAATAACATAAAATTCTGCTTCTGCTGATATTCTAAATTAAATTTTAAATCTTTAATTATATATTTTAAAATGTTTTCAAAATATTAAGAATAAAGTATTCTTCCTTCTACGTCCCTTAAAAATACATATGTACCAACCCCAAAGTATCAAACACTGTTACAAATTCTCCATTCGATTCGATTCTCGGCGATACTTAGTTGATTTCCATTTCTATTTCATCCCTTTCCACTTATCCTACGCCTCCTGAGAAATATCGATGACGTCATAAGATCCCATCCCATCCATCCGATTGATTGGAATTCTGTCAAACGAGTCCTCATCTGTCATGCAGACGATGCTCGGGCTCTTATGTAGAGTGACGTATGCTATTTGTGTGAAGTCTACGTGACTGGTGTAAAGTGATACAAGGAATCGTTACATTTCACTATAGCGCGAGATTATTCTTTACTTGACGAATACGTAGTAGAAGCGTGGAAGCGCGTATAGCCCCGCTGCTTGAGAAGATCGCAAGCGACCGAAGAAGTTGAGCAACGTCGGGCGAGGTCAATACCTGGATGGGTGATCGCTAGTGGCGAGTTAAGCAACGTCGGGCGCGGACCTAGGTTAAGACATAAAGACAAGACATTTATTTGTTCTCACAAGCATAAGGTACTTAACTTAAACATTTTACATAAACTTACGTGTGAGAACCCGGTGCCTGAGTTAGGTTAAATAAAAACCTGTGGTTCAGGTAATTTTTGTGGTTCAGTAATTGGTGACCGCTAGTGGCGTTAGCGCAAATTTAGCTTCCGTGCAGGTTAGGGCACGTTAAGCCGTCGGTCCCGGTTGTTATCGATGAGATAGAATCGTTAAAATTTCTCGGAGGCCGTAGGTTTGAAAACATCCGACACGGGTTGGCCACTGGCCCTTTTCTCCGCCTATCCGCATTGGAGCAGCGTGGTGGAGTATGCTTCATGTTCCCTTGCTTGAGAGACCGTGCCGAACATTGGGCCATATTTGGACGCGATTGCGCGACTGTGTGCGAGCAAGTCAGTCGCGCGCAGTGTGAGCGCTCCCATAGTATTTCTAAGGTCGGCATTGTTCGTGCGTGAACTGTGTACGCCCGAGTTGAATTCGTACGAAATCGCGTCCACTGAGCTCACTCCACGGCCTTACTCTTCGAGATACAGAACACAAATGTTTTGACGAAGTGCCCACTTTAAAACGTAAACGGTGTTAAATACGATGTTTTACGAGCCGTTTATTTATACCGCTGTTACTCCTCTCCGCCGTTAATCATTTCAAGCCGCGCTTCAACCATTTATGACAAAACATAACACATCAAGTGGATTTTACTGATCGCAAATCAATGTAAAATTACCGTTGTTATAATTTCTGTCCGTCATTGGGTACGTATTTTATTTGAAGACTTTATGACTTTTACAGGTTCTTCACAAGTCCGTCAAAACATTGTGTTCTGGTCTGTTGAGGTGTTGACAACATTGAAGTTCTATCGTATAATAACACTTTTTTGCCGTGAGCATAAACACTATCATTAAAGTATTCGTACGGTAAACGTCCGTCATTAGTACGTCATACGTTAGTCCCTCTGACATCTACCCATACTAATGGTACACGTTAACTATACGACTACTTTGACGATAGCGTTCATACTCGGAGCACAGTTCTCGTGTTTCAGTTAGAACGTGTGGGTTGCTGGAATGACAGATTTGTGGTCTTGGTTCCTTCCTTCCTTCCTTCCTTTCAGCCCTTAGTAGTCCACTGCTGGACATGGGCCTCCCCTAATCGACGCCACTCCGCCCGGTCCTGGGCCCTCTGAATCCAACGGTTTCCCGCTGTCTTCTGCAGGTCATCAGTCCACCTGGTCGGAGGGCGGCCTGTGCTCCTTTTGCCTTAACGTGGTCGCCATTCGAGAACCTTTTTTTCCCCATCGGTTGTCAGTCCTGCGAACGATGTGGCCAGCCCAGGTCTTGGTTATTCACCCTGAAATGGGTATTTGACAGAAAAGTAAAAAGGTTTCATTGTTTGTTACACGGACTATCCACCACGGTTTTAAAAACCAACCTGGCATGGGCCAAGCTCATACTTTGCGTTTTAAATATTTGTTGAAACTTAAAGGATAGGATACCTACATTAAATCTTCTATTCCGTTTAATCGCAAAGGTACCTTTTCTTTATCATCGAAAGAGCTTTGTGAGTTGAGTGGAAGGTAATCATTATCCTTTACTGCTAACCAAATTTCAGTGTCAAAATCAACGTAAAATCGACTCGATTGGGTAACCAAAGCTCAGTTTTACATGAAATCCATCTTATTCGCGATAGAAAACGTAATAAATCTACGTTTTTACGGACCGTAAATCAATTAAGCGACAACGTACCAAAACAACCCGAGCTCAAAACAATCACAATAAAAAGACCAAAAATATTCCAGCGCTTATAAAAGCGTCAGCTACTGCGACAACGCATTATGGACCTCATTACCAGGTAATAAAGTTCAAATTGAATGTAGGTGAATCAGTAAAGGCTTATAATAATCCCGCTTGGAAACTTGCTCCGCAAATAATAAGGGATTTCGTATTGTATGTGTGTACGTGGATTGGTTTGTATATTTCAAATCAGGGTCCGTTGAACTTGGCTTACATTCTTTGATAATTTAACAATAAACGTTCCCTGGGGAAAGTAATATTTTAGGTCAAACATGTCTTCAGCATCGTCAAAGTATTCGTTTGGTAAACGTGCGTCATTAGTATTTCATATGTCAGTCGGCCTTGACATCTTCCCTACTTATCGCAGCTCGATACGATTATTATACGAAACTCCGTAAGTAAAACGCAGGTCACAAATCTTTCATAACACGAAAGTAAAAGTCAAATAACTTCTCACTAATCAGATAGGGCTGTACATATAAGTACCTAAAATTCAGTCGCATAATGGTTAGTTTCAATAACATACCTTATAGAGTATTACTAGCTCTACTATAGCTTGTTACTAGGCAACATCAGTTATTTCAAAGCAATAAATAAGGATATCTTGGCAACCAAACTGTAGCAGGGCTATCCATTCATACTTGTCTGTATGATAAGGAAACAGGCGTTAAATAGATTCTAGGTTTTTCCTACTTGGCTGACATACGGACAGACCAACCGACACGGCAAAATTTAAACACAGGGCTATTTATGGAGCTGTGCTCATTGAAATACGCACTGACTAGCAAAACAAAGACAAATGCAATGGCGTTGTACATCTTTTGCGTGCGAAATGCCAATCAGGACACAGGGTTAGTTAGGGAAATTCTAGCAAAGAAGAAAGATAATTTGTAAGTCCAATCTCAACTAATACGAGGTTTAACCGATTCAGGTATAGGTACTGACCGCGCCCGACTTTGGCTTTTTCGATCGCTTGCGATACTCAAGCAAGGCTAAGCGCCCTTCCCTCGTGTATTAGTAAGGCAACTTTTGTAGCCGGTTCAAAAGCTTTCAACTGGTCTGTCAAAGGGTCGCGGCGCATAATCCTTACGCATGTAAGTGGCTCAAGAGTGACTCAATGACACGAGGGAGCCGCCCTTAGACATACCATAGTGCCGCAGCTACATACTCGTACATACGTGCATATCTGTGCGTCACTCAATTGTTTGCAGAAGACCGTCATAGTGTGTTGTCATGCTTCATGGTGTGTGTCTTCGGTTTTATAGACTCAAATATTATAATAATATGGAACTGTATAGGGTACTTCTAGGGTACAAAATGGTCGACAAGATAGTAGTCGGTAGAAGTTGTCACTGGGTGGCTACTAACTCGTTTTTTTAAAGTTATTGAGTGGCAGAAGGACATGCATGTTAAGCGGTAATTGCAGCCCATACATCCAACCTCAAATAGAGAAAAAATTCATACGTGAGGGTGGATGCGTGTGCTTTGCTACTCACGAGTTCGCCTCAAATACAACGCCCCCGGGCCCGGTAACTATACCTCCTCAGCCGAAACACAAGACATGAAGAACACCCTGCTTCACGACGCGATAAAGGGCTAGCTACGAGTACTATGACCCACCACATAATAAAACGTTTGTCCACCATCCGTCAATCCACATTGAAGCAGCGTGGTGGAGCACCTTTCAGACCCCTCCCTGCTGTGGGAAAAGACCTGTACCCAACGATGGGCCATAAAAGGGTTACAGTTACTAGCATTTATCTTAAGCCATCTATTCAATAGTGTTGGAAACATACACTCCAACATTCAACCTATTTTTTATATCAGCTATAATTAAAAAGTAATAATTTAAATTCGAATGTCATGGAATAGTGTTTTGTGCGTTCTATTGTTTCTTTTCATCGCCATTGTTCTTTCATCCTTCTTCTCATACCTAATGTCTTTAATAATATTTTATAATAAAAAGTTGTTAAAAGTGCATTTCCTAGTGTATTTCATTGAACCCACACACAACCAGCAACACAACAGTCCACTCGGGCCACCAACATCGGTCCCAACAAATAGATTGGCAAATAATGGTCCCGTTCGCCATAGAAAAGCAGTAAAGCATTAAAGTATCGGTAACTGGCAAATGAAAAGCCCCCGGTTGGCAGTAGTTGTGTAATGAGCCACCTGTTCGAATGACCTTGGCCGTTGTTTGGGCACAAGAGATTTATGTTTCGTGTATGAAATGTGTTAAAAACGCACATTACGATCTGTTCTAGGGAATACACGCGACGTTTTTTAAACGTGCGTTTATTAGAATAAAAAATCACCCGCCGACCTGCCGATAGGCAATCGCATCAAAATTTAAGCTACACTGAAGAATAAAGAAGTTATCTAAGAAGTAAACTCCACCGCAAATCGATAAATGATAAAATATTTGTTGCGTTTTCTTGGCCGTCTTAATCGCTTAAGCTTTTTAAACACGTTGTGTGTATACCGCTTAAGAATGTCGATTCCTGACGATAATGAATGGGACGATATATTTGAATGAGGAATTTCAATTTTCCGATATTTGCGATCGCTCTTCCGGTATTTTGTTATGACGTGGGGAGTTATTGATGGATATTAGTGGGGAAAAATTGCAAATGCAAGGTATTCCGTGTGCAACGTTGTTATGTAACTATGGAAATATACTTATAAATATTTTAAGCCAGATTGTAAACCATTTTTATACCAAATTTCATTTAAACCCGTTTAGCCGTCTTAGCGTGAAAAAGTAACATACATCTATGAATTCCTGACGACCTGAGTGGGCAGTGATCAAGGCATTGGTGCGTCGCGCGAGGGTCCTGGGTTCGATTGCTAGCAGAGCGATTCTGTTTCTAGCCTTGGTGTGTTGTGTTCATGGCTTTTACGTGTAAATGGCAACCACGACGCAGGGATTCCTTGTGTCAGGCTATGAGTGTGAATCGTTACTTACTTACTTAATCCTTACACAAAAACTTTCGCATTTTTACGAGTACAAGGTCTAACTCTTTACCATACACCGGCGCCACACTACACTTTCCTCTACATCTTATAAAAATAACAAAAAGTAACAATCCTTAAGCAACCACCGTAGATAACAATGGGAAGACGTGTTAACACTCCGCATGTAGGTAGCATATGCTGAAGTTCATTGTTGAAAGGGTACCTAGTTAATTGCGTCTTCTGGGGGCAATGAACCGGAAACATTCCCGTGCGTCACGGTAACGTCTGCTAACATGTCTGACTATACATGTCTGATATTGTGCTTTATAATAATATGTGTTAATAGCTTTAGGCATGGTAATAATATAAATTTTCCACGGTATGGTATGCATGGTAAAGATTATCACACTGTTTCCGCGTTACACAAACGCAAAGTCGACGAGTTACACTAGGATAGTAGGTACTGGGAATCTGAAATAATAAATCGAAATTATACAACTTATGAATCTTTTCTCTATTACGGCCATTACAATAATGACAGTTCTTATTTTCAAAATCCGTGTTCTTTTTCTTCCTCTGCGCCAGCTGCAGCCATCTGCAGCAACCGCGTACGACCTCCAATCTTCATCTTACAGTACATAATATTATGTACTACATAACTACCGATTTACATATGTCCGAAATTAATAACCCATCTTCGGATATGGATTGCGATATATCGTTGCTGTTTGGTTGCTAAGATAGTCTATATAATTTCTTTGAAATATCTGTGAAACGACGGCAACTAAAATTGAACGGAACCACATAACGACGATAGCGGTGATAGCCCAGTGGCTTAGAATTCGACCTTGAATCGAGGGGTCCGGGTTCGAATCCCAGTGGCACGCACAAATATAAAATTAAATATCACCTGCTGTTACGGTGAAGGAAAACATAGTAAGGAATCCTGCATGCCTGAGAGTTCACAAAAAAAAATTTCTCAAAGGCATGTGAAGTCCACCAACCCGCAGTAGGCCAGCGTGGTGGACTAAGGCCTACATCCCTCTCAATGTGAGAAGGACACCCGACCCTGTAGTGGGTCATTAATGGGTTACTGGCTGGACATAACGATCATGCAGCTTCAAGGCGGATTAAAAGGGTGGCGTTAAGGGCCTCTCCAGGCGAGAAACTGGCTCTACACTCTAGCCTGAAAAAATCATTATTGTTGCCACAAACTTGCCAAAAACATTTAAGAGTTTTAAAACTTTACAAGCCAAATAAACTTTATTTAATCAATTTTGTAGTTGCGTCACTATTATGTATTCTGTGGTTGCGTCCAAAATTATTATAAGCTTAGCCACAGGCTCAAACCAACGAAACAGATTAACAAATACACGGTACAAAGGCTGTATTATTTTGGATAACATTCAACTCGAATAAGTTTTAACCAGTCACAAACAGAACACATTACAATGGAACTGACTAAACTGTAAATTTCAACAAAACTTCACTTGTAAGGGATTGGCTACATTTATTCATTACTATTCGCGACGCGATTTTGGTCGTAATAAGAATCAACTTTATTATAAAAATAATATGTAAGGATTTTTTGAGTGAAGACGGAAATCGCTTAACTCTTATTTGTGTTAAACGTTCTTAATGTTAAAGAGGTCTACACAACTGTAAAAGAATAAGACAAAACTTATTTCACATTTCATTGAAATACAAAAAGCAGCTTTCTTTACGACATATGAAGAGAGCGTTAAAGGTCCCTCTCTGGGTATACCTCGGAGACGTTATGGTGAACTCTGCAAATAGAAATAAAATAATGATTAATTCATAATTAAATGAAATTAAGGCGTAAGTTATTGACTAAACTACTATCTTAAGGGCAGTCCTTTCTCCTTGACCCTTTAACAAGGACTAAAATGTGTCCTTTCCTTCGCATGGAAACGTTTATGTGATTCGCTACTAAATCTCCAAATATTGACCCCGGGATATTATATCATATAACTCTTATTTACATCGCTTTAATATACATTGATATCGCTTTCTGTGGATAGAGACGGATCGAGTCGATAAATGTAGTTAATCCCCGCGGCAGTTAACTTCACCGGTCGTTATTTAGTGTATTTTGGTTCAGACAAGTCTGGATTCGGTCAGGCGGAACCAAACGCATATTTTCAGTTGTTTTAGCTCACAACTATGGTGACCAGATATCCGGATCTACCCGGATTTTATTTGCCCAACTACTGGCTCCGTAATCCAATTTTATTTTGAAGGTAAATTTTACTAAGATACTTTTAATCATCTTACCGTGCCTTAAGATTTATTAGTTTATTGTTTTGTAAAAGTACACTGATTCTATAATGATTTTTTTTAAACGGACTAAAAAAACACTAATCACTTTAATTTTTTAATCACTTTGTTAATCACTTTAATTGATTTTTGAAATTAATCCGTACTTTCTTCTATTTTTTATAGAACTTACTATGTATATTATTAAGCACTCTATTTATAAAATTAAGTTGTACAATTTATTGTAAAAAGTACATTATTATAATTATCATTCCAATAATACTAACCTTATTCCACTGGTCTGTCCCTGAATGAAATAGGTAACAGGTATTCTATTTTTTGTGGTCGCCCTACTCCCAAAGGCAATAAATACGAATGCTAATGTTCACAGGAATTCGGAAGGGACGTTATATATTCTGTACATTAACTACCTAGCGCGTGATATGGATACAAACGACAAGTAGCGTAAAGCTATACGCGATGAATTATTTAGTAAATCCCGTAATAAACAATAGGAATCCAAAGCCCTGCATGTAATTTTCAGCCTGCAAACCTAATATTTTATAGAATTGCGTTCTATTGTTAAGGTAATGTTGACATTAAAACATGGACGTGTACCTAATTTATGAAGCGTTTTTAATGTAGTAGCAGCCAAAATAGCTCCTCGTTTTAAATTCCTCCAAGCGCTCTACATTCATTGAGAAAATCAAGCGTTTATATTGAAATTTTAAAAACCCTTCTTATCTTATATCTTACTGGCTTCTGCCCGGGACTTCGTATCTTGCCTTGGGTTTTATTATTTAGACCAGAGAGGGTTAAAAACTGCCATATACATATTATTATTATTATGTCATTCCAGTTGGATTCAGAGGGCCCAGGACTGGGCGGAGTGGTGTCGATTACGGGAGGCCCATGTCCAGCAGTGGACTACCAAGGGCTGAAAGGAACGATCATTCCGACTTATAAATAACCGGTATAATAAAATTGATCCAAATCTATTTTTGCCGTTTATGTGTGAAAGAGTAACAGTCATCCATCCATCCATCCTCACAAACTTTCATATTTGTAATGGTGGTAAGATATCTCCTCGCTGGAGATATAACAAGTGGCTAAACGAGAAAGGCCATTACGTTCAGTGTGCCAGTGGACTGGCGGGTTCAGTCAGGAATCAAACGGATGTTTCCAGCTGTTTCAGTTTATAGCAACGATTCTGGCGCTGTTTGTATTGGTGTCTCTGTGATGCAATTACGTCTTGCTTTTTATCGACTTGAAAAAAGGAGGTTATCAATTAGACACGTTTGTATGTAATATTCTCAGAACTGCACAATTTTTACATAATTATGTTGGTCTATTACGGCATCCAAACAAGAATACCAAATTTCATGGGTCAATTTCAAGAATACCAAGTGTCATGTATGTAGATAATTAATATGTTTGTCCTCGCATATCTCCGAAACTAATTGACGGATCGTGTTCGTTCTTTTTGTTTGTTTGCATTTTGTCCAACTTAGGGAATGGTAAAAGTTTCATCAAAATCGGTCCAGTAGTTTCAGTGATATGGACTTAAAACTAAAAATTAAAAATCTTGATACTAAAGACCAACCTCAAAAAATAGTAGGCCCAAAGTATGTAACAAATTTTATTTCATACTTTTTTGATGTCTGTTTAATTCAAATTTGTTTTTTAGTGTTTTTATGCCTTTTTCGTTGCCGGAGATATTATTTTGAGGCGACCATTTTAGTTTTAATATGTAGTAATGCTTCCAAATTCGATTGCTATCCTATGAGTGTGTGAGTGTCAATGGGCTGCTGCGACCATCTAATATCAGGCGGCCTGCATGCCTCTTTGCTACACACCAACTAAAAATACGAGGTTCATTTTATATACGTACTAAAATCATCACTTAGAAAATTAGATAAAGATACTTATTTGCATTAAAATATAATAACCGCCAGGTTTACGTTTATATTCACGTCCAAACTTTCGCGCTCCAAATTTCCAAGATAAAATAAGTCACAGTAATCTGCTTCAGCATGCAAATTTCATACAAATGAGATCATAACAACAGCTTAACAAAGAAAATTCAAAAAGGTTTTTCGACTTTGCCACTGTTTCGAATCGCCAAAATCCTCTGAAAGGAAAGATTTGGATTTTTACCTAGGCTGTGACCGTGCCTTAGTCCTTGACTTTAATTTTTTTGTAGGCTACCAACGGCATGTTAAAATCTATTGTCGTTTTCAACACCATATTAATATAGCAATCCGTCGCTTATCTCGTGTGCTCTGGACACAGCCATAATAGATTTAAAAGAATATTATTTAAAAATATGTAACAATAATATTTAAAAAAATAACAACGTATTTTTTTCTTTACAGATAACAAAACATGGATCGAAGTGAGCAGCGTTCGAAAACAATAAAAGAACCAATCAAAATCAAATGGAAGTGTTCCAGTGTTCATTTCTTCCTAGACTAATTACAAAAAATAACAGTTAAAACAAAAAATGTCTTAGATCCAATAGTTGAGATGTGCGCGTGTGTTAAGAAATAAGTGTTTTCGGTGTATTTCGGTGATATGGGTGAATAGCGATGGGGTGCGGTCAGAGCAAGATAAACCTCTACCCGCGGCGGAACAAGAATGGGGGGAAAGGAAACAGTGCCAAAAAGTCAGGTGAGATAGCAATAAGTTTTTTTTTACTAAAAATAGGCTAGCGTTTGGTCGTTATTTAGATACGGACTACGCTTGCCTGGTCTGCAACAACTTGCTGGGTTTCAAAATCCTCGTGTACCTAAATTTTTATTGGCAATAAAGTGTCAAATTGAGTCGACCTCGAGGGAAAATTGAGGCAACAATGTAGAACGTATTTTCTTGATTCGAAACCCTTACAAGTAAAGAGCAACATATTACACAGAGTGTTTCAGATACGGCTAAGGGGTTTCACTTTGACGGTATAAAAGATTATATTTTAAAGGTTTCTTCCGTACTTTTTTTTTTTAATTGATTAATGTAGGCACACAAAATTTAGAGGAATCTGCTTATCTCATTAGGGGGTCTCTTACAACAGACTCACAAAAAGGACAGTTGAAAGATTAATTTAAAGTAACCTACTCGTATTACAGTCATTACAGATACAATGTACCTATATTTTATGAAATCGTTTAGAACAAAGTTATGTTTTCAGGCGAAAGAACCACAGTTTACCCAACGTTTGGACCCGCTTGACTTGGAGTGTTCAATACAATTCAATTTTTATGTTTTGAGGCGCACTTTAACCCTCTGAAGCATCCATTTAAAATCTCAATTAGTTTTTTATCCCGTTAAGGTCGTTACCAACTTTTCTCACTGAAAACCAAACTAACTTAGGTGGAACAAAATAATTTGTTCACGGCGTGTTATGAAGGTAACAGCCGAACATCTCTCTCTATCTCTCAAATTTCTCCTCTCTCTCTCTGCAAACTTAAGTATAAAATCTTTAACATAAAAACATGAATCCTCGCTTTTCGCTTATCGCCATTACTGGAACACGTGTCTTAATCGAGGAGTAAACCTCGCAAGAAAGTTGCGCACAAATTAGGTTTAGCAGATCTGCGGGATCCGATGCGGATCCGTATTAGCATAATAATATCTAATTTATCTCCACCGCCGCGGTTTCATTTTATTTAGGAAACCGATTTTCCACCAGGGAAACGACACTTTCGCAGTAGTTACTCAAACTCAAGTTCGAGTTTTCTGCGTTTAAATTTAATCGTTTTTATACCTAATGTAAGTGAGTAGCTAACAGCAGGCCAGCTGATGTTATGTTAGGAACACCGCCCCAGGATACAACCGGATACCTTTTTTTCCGTTGGAAAATCCATGATGGATGCCCTGTATCAGGTCGGGCCCGCCAGAGGGTTATACCGGACTCCTTCCAGCTAAAACCCACGGTGTTCCACTCTCCACCTGTAGTCGGGGCCACGGGTAGGTACATTTTCGTATGATTCCGCGACCCCGAAAACCGGATACCTCCAACCCCAAACTGAAATAGTCTTATCCTGTAAGATCCAGAACAACACACGTATTCTTGCATTGCTAATGGGGAATATAGTACTTACCTCAAATTAACTATCACAAATAAAGCACCTCCCCAACCAAAGCTCATGAAGATAATTTACTTTGAAAACCAATAAATACCTTAAAATCCAACAAAAACCTCCACTACTCCCATTTTGCAGTAAATTACGATAAAACAGAAATTCCGCCCGCGTAATATCCTAATTTTACAATCCTTTAAAATTGTACGATTCCACTTACAGAGCTATGCGTATTTGATAAGACGAGCTGCGGACATGGTTTCAAATATTCAAGAGGCGGCCTTAAACGACCTGATACTAAGATTCCTCTTGGAAATGCCTCTGAAAGAAATTCCTTTGGGTGGGCGCTAATAACCCCACTTTTAGTAAAAATACGGGATATAGATAATAATGTTCATTGAACACTGTTCAACTTTGAAATAATGCGTCTATTAATTATTCATATCAGTAAATAAATATATCTCAAACACCTTCAAAACTCTCCCAAAATTCAACCGAGTTGTGCATAAATTCCTTTTCGCGAATTCCAGTAAAGAAATTTTACACTTTATACCCTCATTTTCCGCACTTTTAAAATTGTACAATTCCACTTACAAAGCTATGTGTATTTGATATGGCGAGCTGCCGAGGCGCTTTCAAATATTCACGCGGCGGCCTTCAACGACCTGACACTAAGATTCCTCTCGGAAATGCCTCCAAAAGGAATTCCTTTGGGAGGGCGCTAATGGCTCCATGTGTAGTGTAAATTATAGGATATGGATTTTTATTTTATTTTATTTAAGAAAAGGACTTTGTCGCATAGCGATCACATCGTCCCGTAAATCCTCATACTAATACTACACATAGTGCTATGGGTTATGTGTGTGTTTATATTAGCAGGATATGGATGTGATAAACTAAGGAATTAAATTTTGCTTATAAATAATACTAATTATTTTACGAGGATAAATGTATAGACGTCTCATTGCTTTATTAGTACTGACAATCTTTTGATCATGAAACGGCTATTGAACATAATATTAGGATTAAAATTTTGTGCGGTTAAATTCTATTTAAAATGTGATAATATATCGGAAAACGTTATTTTAAGGCTAAAGTCTGATAATAACTTTAGTATCTAGAATCCTACATCTATTATCAACAGCAGGTAATCCTTAGTCAGGAGTCTTTGTAAATATTGTAGATATACGAGTAAGTCAATCCCAACGTCTCTCGGGAATGCCAATTCTCTTAAAAGGAACGGTTTGACTTGCGGATATTATTTTTTAAGATTTTGACAATATTTACTACTAACAACTACTACTAACTGTAATAAATATTTAAATTTCTAAGAATGACAAGATATTTTTTATTGAAATTAAAAATAGCCTTAAAAAATGCACGACTTCAATAAAGCTGAAATTAATAACTGACATTTGAGAGCGAGCGAGAGTAAGAATTTCATTTAGGTAGTTAAGAGTTAATAATGGCAACTTAAAATAGTGACAATGAAAAAAAAAACCAATGCCAAGGCTATGATCGTAGCAGACGAAGGTAAATAAAGAAACCTCGAGAGCTATAGCCGATAGCCGAGTGCCCTATTGACCTTCTAGATGCTTCGACTGATATTTCTATGACGTCATTGATGCTACAACTATTGCGTTTCAGTCTACACATATCAATGAAATCTTGTTTGGGCGCTCCATGAGATGAATAAAGGATTTGCGTTATGATTTTTTGTAAGTGTATTTGCAAAGTGACGGCAAAGAGAAATCGAGGTTGTATTGTAGGAACATAAAACTACAATACAAAATTAAAATGGGTGGCTGTTTTAAAATAACAATCTCGCAGTAAAAAAAGATTAATTGTATACAATTGTATTTTGAAACTTGTAAACGCCAAAACAATTACATAATTGATTGATTGTCAGGGTTCGGCGTTCGCGGCTTCGCGCGCATTTGTTCTTTTTTTGAATTCAGGTTTGCGAGTGCCCGCGCTTTCAATCTTATTCAGCCAGACATAATTTACAATGATATAATAACAAAAAACGAGAACATTTATTAAAAATACTTTTAAAAAATTAATTACTTATTTTTACGCATTGGGGCATTACACTGCCAATTCAACAAGACAATTTGTCGATTAAATGAAGCCTATTTTACTCCCTTAAATTATCGTTACTTTATGACCGGACACACTGTATAAGCACATAAGTATCCAAACATTTTGTAAGCAAACATCCTATTCCAGATTTACTTCCGCCATTTTGAATAACTAACAAAACATTTACTTGAGTTGCTGTAACAATGGCACCCTTTGTGCTCCAAACTCAAGAATTCTTTATAAATTATTAATAGTCCATCCAAGGCCCAAACAAAGCTTATAATAAGGGGACCTAAGGGCGTCGTGTATTTTTTTTAATTTATTTGCAAGCTAGTCCTTGAAAGTGCATTGAGTGAGCTACTGGATCACTGTTAAAAAATAAGTAGCTACCTACTCTTTCTATAATAAAACAGTTTTTACACTGTTGATAGTTCTAGCACAGTTACGAAAAAATAACCCTTAGTTGTTAAAAGTGAAGGAAAACATCGTGAAAAACTATGCATGACTGATAGTTCCCATAATGTTCTCAGCCTGATGAGCTGAGTCTTACACCCTTCTCATTGAGATGAGTTACCGACAAACCTTGTCGGAGATCGGCGGTTTGTAAATAAAGCTGTAGCAAACCGTATGTATTCGGTACTGAGTAACGGGTGCGCCATAAAGTACCGAGTAACGAAACGTTACTCATGAATGTATTTCGTTACGCGCATTTTTCGTATTTTCGTATATTGTACTGCAATTGTTTTAGTTCGCACAAATACCGTTGATGCATATGTTGAAAAAGTTACCTGATTGTGAATTTTACGCATTTTAATTTTAATTTTTAATATTTAAATTGTTAAATTTCAAATTCAGTAGATTCCGTCTACAGTTTACTTGTAGTTCTAACCTTAACCTATTCAATAAAACTTTAGATTAACTTATACGCGAGTCTGGTTCAAAATGCGGTTAAGTAAAAAAAGCACCTTACGTAGCTAAATAAGTAGCGTATGTTTTTAATGACGTATCATAAGTAACGAGTAACGTAATGGTACCATAGTAACGAGTACTAATTGTAAAAGTAACGAATACATACGGGTTCGCTTTTTTTCGTTACTTTTACACCTCTATTTGTAAACATCCGCGTTAGACTAACCTATCACCCAAACAGAGCAAAAATCCCAACAGTGGGGCAACCGTAGTACAAATCTTTGTTACTGTCTACTAGATGGCCAGCCATGGCTAGATATTTAGAGCAATAAATCAATACTACTTTACGACAGACATATATTATACTTTTATAGCTCAGTAATAAACATAAAACGAAAAAACGAATAACAAACATTTTTTATTTAGTCGTTTTGTATTCGCTATCTGATCTATAGCAAAAAGCCTTAACATAAATAATTTTTACTATCACGGCGACAACTAGGGCACGAGTCACGTCGTCCTTTTTATATTTAGGGCTATTCCATTTGGATATCTTCTATTCCAACACCACGTTTGGAATATGTAATTTTATTGCAAAAATAAATTGTAGGTAATAACTTTACTGTTATTTACACGTCATCTCAGAATTTTATATATTTATATAAGCCAGTGATGTAGAAAGTAGTGTAGTGCGATTCAGGATATCCGTGTCGTCATCTCTTGACGAGTGGCGGAAGTTACCACATCAGAAGTTCAGACCCTTTGAAGAACTTGAAAATAACAAAATATTTAATATAGTATCAGGCGTTACTTTGCGGAAATCCATTGTTACATGACACGTGTCGTGTACTATTGGAATAAGTTGTTATGGTATACGCCTACTCAGAGAGATAAGGGAGGGTAGTGGGTCCATACCAAAACATGTTCCACGTGTGCGGATTGTTGCAAACAAATATAAATACAACTTAAATAAAATATTTATTGGCATTAGACATTTATCATTGTTTCGCTATGATGAAATAGGAATTTTTAAGTTATAAAAGTCGTAGTTCCATACGATACGATATTTCAAAGTGATACATCGAAGTATCGAAACGTATCGTATGGTCAAAATAGTGTATTAAATATCGATATATCGTATTTTACTCTATCGATGTTATAATGGGCACCCCTATTTGACAGTATTGAGGAGTGGAACGTGATTCTGCATTAAATCCGTAGTCCGTCCGAAGGTCCGCCATTCTCATGACAATTTTATTAAGCTGATCCGTCGGGACGAAGGGTGAATTGCGTAGCTTGCATCTGTCGAGGTAACTATTCGAATTTGCTTTGAAACACAATAGGTACCCTTTGAAACGCAATAGGTGCCCTTGAAGAAAGACATAATAATTAATCATATAAGAATAAGACAGCCGGAAACCGTTTATTTCAAAAGGCACAGGATCGGGCGAAGTGGCATCGATTAGGGGAGCCCCTAATGGGGCTAAAACAAAGGGTTAAAAACAAAGAAATAAATTATTTTTCTGAGCTATCACATTTAGTTTCATTTGACAAGTATATACATAGAAAAATAATGCGTTATTTTTAAAAATCTTGTAAAATATAACGTAAAATATGTATATAAAGGTCTTTTTAACATTAAAGATTTAAAATGTACTTAAATTTAAAACCATTTGAAATGGCTGGCTGCGTGTCAGAGAAATCCGCCCGCCTTAAGCCCGCCCAAAGCTCACACAATCCCATTTGTTCTGAGGTTGGTTACAGGTTACATTTTATCGTCCGGTACATCGTTTTACGGAATTTAATTTACTCGTTTTATCTTTAAATTAATTTACCTTCAAAAATTTAAGTAAATTATTAAATTAACTTTTTTACTTACCTATTACTTTTTTACTTAAATTACCTTTTTTCTTTAATTTAATTTACATTCAAATCTTTAACGTTTTCAGATAAAATTTACAATATTTTTTTAAAGGCTTTTTATATTTTAAAATTACTTGCGAATCTAATAAATATATACAGATAAATATGTCCCGTGAACTGAGTAGCGCAGTGGCTTAGACGCCGGTGTGCTGCGCGGAAGGACTTGGGTTTGATTTCCAGCGGAATAGAGATTTGAATTATGAGTTTCATTTTTTTGTTTCTGGTGTGGATGTGTGTTGTATTTTGTTTGTCCAACATACTCAGTTCATACTCAGTTCTACCATCTTTCCGTTCATCGTTAGATGTCAAGACAAACAGAATTACTTACTAATGACTAAAATTTACCGTACGAATACTTTGACGATAGTGTTCATGTTCACAGCACATTATACGTCGTAAATTCATAATGTTTCTGATGTGTTATGTGTATTGCTAACTACTGTAACGTAAGCACAAAACAGAACAAAAAAGTTTAATATTTTCATACCGACATCATAACTAGCTTACCCTTCGTTCCATGATACAATTGAATCCAATCATTCAGTGACGAGGGCACTCCGGAACAAAGACTCCTTTGTTTTACTCAAAGTATACTCAATCAAAGCGACTTCAAGTTGAGATTGAATACTTGAAGGATTAGCGTTTTATCTATATTACAAAACCGGGGTGCGTTTATCAGTTCATCCTGTAGTAGTAGAATCAAATATTCAGTCATTAATGTAACGGTGTAAATATCTCATTTTCAAAAACCTGTGAAATCCAACAACCTCTCTCTATAACATTCTCACTGTAGGTAAGTCACTACCTAATGGGTGACAGACAGCAAGATTCAAAGTAGTTTTTCATACACATAATATAATTTTGTTTACAACATGTTTACCTTCAAGAAGGTAGCTTAAGAATGTTGTAAAACCTAGATAACATTGTTATACCATCAAATTATTCTATTAATTACAAACATAAAAATATCTTAATTTATGTAACTTGCTAACCATTATTGGTAACATGTAGAGTCCCTAGAAATTCAAAATACGCTTTGGGCACCACTGGATCTGTCAAGAATTCATTCAACAAATTTTGAAATACAAAAGCATTTCTCCAGCCAAAGGCTCCAGAGGAATTTACAAACAAAACTTCATTCATTCCCATTCGTTGGACGAAAATCAGTACTAAAAGCGCTGCGTTCCATAATTTACTAATGAAAAATCTCGCTATTTACGAAACTTTTCACAAAAGCTGTGAATTTTTTCACGGATCGAGTTGTAAAAGGGAATTAATAAAACACTCGTGTCTGAAAACCAACTGTAAAGTCTGAAACACACCAAGCTCCAAGCTGAATGGGTCCACAGTATAAAAAATCTGTAGTAGTAACATTAAAGTTAGGCTGAAAGAAACTAGCCGTTTGCTTCATGTACTTGCGTCTTTCAGTAGTCCTTCCTGGTATTTATTATCTAATTGATTTTTATAAGAGAGAGATTAGATTAGATTAGATTCTAAGGTCGCTTAAACTGCTAAATAGTTGTTTTTATCGAAGGAAGCATCCATTGACTGAATGCACTTCATAATTCTAATGCACATTCACGTGCTTTATAAAGTAAATCATTTATTCGTCAAACTATCGCTGCATCTCATAGGACCTCCATTTTGCATTTTAAAATATCTGTCACTAGCGCCTATTTCCATCTATCAGGAGTCGGAATCGCAATGGAGCAGCATGGTAAAGTATCCTCCAGGTCTCCCCGAATTCTTGCCCAGTCGTAGACCGTAAAAAACTGTAGTCAAACTAATTTCCGCCGAGTAACACCACATATCAACCAACCCATTGTGCCTCAGCCCTACGAGTTGCGACTCTCAAAACGGTTCAGGAGTTTTTTCAGAAAAAGGACAAAGAAAAATCTTTCCGCGCAAGGGGAAAAGGGTTTTGGACATTGAGTTGTTGGAACGAATATCTGTTTGATCGTAATGACATGTTAAGGTGGAACCGGTGAGTAAAATTAGAAAAAATAGACAAGAGTATTTATTAACTGTGGTTTCATATGCATTTCGGATTGTAAAGCTCGGCTGGGAAGGTACGGTTGCCGGGGATACTCCATTTGAGGGGCACATGTTAGTCCTTATGATTAGCAAAGCACTCAGACACGATATTTTTCTCTATTTGAGGTTGGATGGCGTCCATGGGCTGCAGTGACCACTTAACGTCAGTTAATTCTTTTGTTACTCAATTACTATATAAAAAGAATGTTCTGATACCCTCAAAAAGAGGAGAGATCAGATATAATTATGCATTCTTTCTATAGCTTTGATCCTTTTTCAAATTCCAACGTCTAAATCTAGTTGCTGTTATGTCGATGTTAAAGAAAACTTTAAAGAACAACTCTTAAATGAAAAGAAATCCCCTACCCATTTAGGACATAAATAATACGCTTCACAGATCCGATTTCCATTATCTATTTGTATTATACTCTGCTACAAACTCCAGACAGAATGGCTTATACAAGTTTGAGGGGCCGATGAAATGCAAAGCGACCGAATCAATAGCAGGGATTATTTAGACGGAGGATTCGAATGGATTCACAAATGTATTGATACGCTTTTGAATTTGAAACTGATAACTACTAATGAGCGAAATGAATAACCGAACTTCAGATTATGGATTGCGATTGATAGTGTTTGGTTGCCAAGATTTTATTGTTTTTGAAATTATTTCTGTGTTATAGTGTTGTATAATATGTATTGGGATAGTAGCCTTTTTATTTATACTTTTTGTAACCTAATGTTTACACATAGCAAATAAGCCGACGGTAAAAGTAATAATAAAATTACCGCATGCAAGCTTTGAACGGAAACAATCTACCATAATATGTAGGATTCAATTTTCGCCAAATCTGTGCGTATGGAATAAAAAAAATTGCATTATTTCGTTGAACTTAGTTTTTAAAAAAATATAAAATTTAAGAAATTTATCCTTTAAAATTTAAATTACCTACTAACAGAAAAAAGATTAAAACACTGACGCAGTATATTTTGATACCCTGGATAACTTGGAAGTTTGTAACCCAATTTCAACTAAGCCATTGGGCGCTTTTATAATTTGCCGTAGGATGGCACGGCACAATTCCCGTGGAAGTCTCGGGTTATTTTTGTAGCCGTCGACGGCATGCCGTGCCGTAGGTCGCTTTTATAATTCGCCGTATTACGCTTTGTGCCTCCAAGTGTGCCGCCCGCGCCGCCGACCTGGCTACGCACACACACACAGCTACATTTCTTGTACGTACATAATACACTCTCAAATGCCGCGACGGTTTAATGGGGAGCGCAGTGTGCTACGGCGACGGCACGGCAGACGTTTGCCGTCGCCGGCATGCCGTTGCCGTGGCCGATAACTTACAAGCGTCTGCATACAATTTCATACATTTTGCTCTCCTATTTTACCGAGACGGCAAAACCGTGCCGTGCCGTGCCGTCCTACGGCAAATTTAAATAAAAGTGCCCATTATATTTTGCTAAAAAATTAATAAAATATGTGACCCAATTAAAATTATTACAGACTTCAAGAGTCTAACCCAGATTGCAGTAATAGAGTCACGCGAGCATTGTTCATTGCATCACGGGTCGGATAATACGCCGCCGTGCGTACTGCGTAGTATTCATGCCATGCACAAAGTAGGAATTCGCTCCATGCATAATATGCGAATTCTAGTGCGACCCCGTTGACCCGTTTATATAATTGTGTTAGTAAAATTATTTATAAAGAACTTACGGTACCGGCTTATTTAAATAACAAAACAAAACAAACTAAAATGCGTCGCTGTTATGATAATTTATGTTGCTAATAAATATTATTATTTTATTTCTAAATTTGAAAACGGATATTACACTTTAAAGTCCAGTTTTTTATAATTGTCCAATTCTGTAAACAATCGAATCATTTCTTTTTATTTTAATTTGAGATTTAAAAATAACGGAGACCCAAGATTATATTAAAAACCAAATTGTTATTTAATGCTGAAACAAATGTCTAGTAGGTAACTATAATTTGTTTTTTAAAGCAATTTTAAACTTTTGTCAAACAGGGCAAGTGTAAAAAAACGGACTATACGCACGGACAGCCGGTTTATGTAACAAAATGCTATAAAATATCGAATAAAACCCTTAGTATCTAATATAAAGAGATCCAAAGATAAAAGACAATGTAACTCTTTATAGTTTTCATAGTCAGCTCTTCGCTGAGAGGCGCTGAGACGTGACTCCCCATGCGGTGGCCTTTTTGTTTTCACCATAAATGTTGTGTTTTTTCTTATAACACTGCATTGATCAGACGCTAATAGCCATTCTATGCGAACAGATTTTGTGTGATGAAAAACGTTTTAATATAACCTTATACCAAATGAATGTAATGGCTTTAAGTTATTTTACCTTCTAAGTTTACTTTATTTGAAGGCATCTTATTCCTTATGAGTTACAACATAGTCATATATACGACATGAAGTAGAATTATTATTTTATTTAAGGTTGGCAATGTGTGGGATTTTTTAAAATTAAACGTACGCAAAGGCTGATCTGAAATGCGCTCTTTAGCACTTTATTCAGTTCTTTGACTCTTTGAGAGCGCATAGGTGTCGGAACGTGACTTATGCAGCGCTACGTCGAGTCGGTTTCTTTTTAAATATAACCCATATCGTATTGAAATTTGTTTAGATTAGGTACAATTCGGTGTAAGCGGTGATAGCCCAGTGGCTTAGAATTCGACCTCGAATCGAGGGGTCCGGGTTCGAATCCCAGTGGCACGCACCAATGACTTTGTAAAAAAAAGTTATGTGCGCTTTATAAAAATTAAATATCACCTGCTGTTACGGTGAAGGAAAACATCGTGAGGAAACCTGCATTCCTGAGAGTTCAGAAAGAAAATATCTCAAAGGCATGTGAAGTCCACCAACCCGCACTAGACCAGCGTGGTGGACTATGGCCTACATCCTTCTCATTGTGAGAGGAGACCCGACCCTAAAGTGGGTCATTAATGGGTTACTGACAGACCAGGTACATTTCTTGACTGATCTCAAAAATCAGTGGAAAAAAATATGAGAAAGATGTCGAGTCATGGCGAATTCGGACGGTGGCCATAACCCACTAATTGCCACGAAAAAATCGATCACTCGACTCATGTTTGTTACAAATTTTGTCGCATGTCAGTGCGTAGTGTCAGTTAGGACAGCTCAATTCCAGATCGTGTTTGAATTTCGTCGCGTTGGTTGGTCGGTCGGTTGTGTCGTCATGCAACAGCCAAATAGGGCGAGGTCCGAGATAGCTATTAGCAAACAAAATAACTCACCAATAAGTAGAATAAACGCCTCAGTTTCTTACTCCACAACCATAAAAGTCCCATAAATCATAGCTACTAAGTACACAACCATAATCATGAAACAGATACTATGCTTTCACGTTAGTAAATTGAAAAGCCTCAACAATCAGTAATGACTGGCGTTTACGACAGGGTGACCATAAAGCTCGATTTATATAGCATCGAGACATTCCTCGTTACGTATCTATGTATTTTTCTTAAAATATTATTTTTACTCTTCGCGTTTTTGCTTACTTACAAAGGAAAACCAATTAAACTTCTTTCATCTTCCTAAAATGAAAAGCCACATCAATAAGGAATGACTGGTGTTTACGACCACCATAAAGACCCAATGGCATGTTATCAGGACATAATTTTTCGTTATGGATCGTAATTATAGCAACGATGGTAGAAAGTAACCATGAAGGTGATTGAAAAGTATAAATTGGTTTTGAATTTTTGTAGGAAAATTTACATATTTGACTGTCATGAGACAACAAGAAATACTGCGTGCAGGAAATCTGGTGGCAGTCACAGAAGCATATGAACATTGTTCTTCTGCTTTCTCCATTTCCACTGTTAATATTGGTCGCCCTACACAATATCCAGAGACGTTCCATCAAGCTTATTAAAGCGTAGCGTATCGGTTTATGTGCGGTGTCCTGTGTTTTTATAACGAGACTGTATCACACATTATGCCCTATTAATATACTTACATACTTACACGACATCATTATATTAACGAGTGGCTGGTTGCAAACTTTATTGTGCTAGTAGGGCACCGGTCCCTTGTCACAACTGGAGGAGGCCTGGAGCATACACCACCACGGTAACGACCGTTTGTTGTCTATAACCCACTGCAGGGTCGGGTCTCCTCTCACAATGAAAAGGATGGAGGCCTTAGTCCACCACTCAGACCTAATGCGGGTTAATGAACTTCACATGCCTTTGAGAACATTTTTTATGAAATTTCAGGTAGTTTTCGTCACGATGTTTTCTTTCACCGTCACAGCAAGTGATATTCAATTTTATAAAACGCACATAACTATGCTGCTATTTCAGAGAAGCGAAGGGATGGTGCGTGAGTCACGTGGATAGGCGCAGATGGATTAAATAACACACCGAAGAGAAGAGATAAAATATGAGCATCCTGGCGAAAACGAATTTGGAGCCACTTGAGATTAGAGGGAAATTCCGAAATTCGGATATTTTGTAATCCTAAAATAAAACGTACACCTATTCAATATTTAAGATTGTTGATTTTATATATCTACTTAGCCCGGTAGCACACCTCCGCCGCGAAATCGCGAAATGCTTGAATGTTTCGCCCGTATTACAACGGACTGCGGTGGCAAAAGTTCAGCGGTTTCGCTATTTCGCGGTGTCGCGGCGGAGGTGAGCTAACGCGGTAAATCTAGCAATCTCAAACATGGGTACAGTATTGGTAGTGATTAGCAGTGTCTATTCACTTGAGAAACACCAAGGGAATCGTTGGGTACAGTACATCAGTGTACCAATCTGAGTAAAGTCAGTAGAACATACAGTTAAAACCAATTTCTCGACGAATTAAGTGGTCCTAACCAATTGATTAATCTTGGGTCATTGAAGATTCGGATTGCGCATTTCTGAACAAAGTCAAATGGCCAATCCAAAGCTTTGGATCAAATGGATTAGACGCTTTGGCTGAGATGAATTTTCTGAAAATTTTCTTCAATGTACGTGGTACCGCTTCGGCATATTTTTTTTGTTACGTTACGTGTTGTTTTTTTGCAGTCGATGAGTAGCAAATGAGCAATAATAGCTATGCAGGCGACTAGGATTCAAACCCGAATTTCTCGTTTTTCATGTCTAAAATTCTTAGCCCGTGATCTATAGCCGGTGTAATCTAGCTCAGTAAATTTTTTCATTAACCACCTCTGTGTACACCTTTTGTCCGTCGTTTTCCCTATTATGGCTTGCAGTTCCAGTATCCGTATACACCTTTCGTCTTCATTTTCATACGTTTTCCCCACTCTCAGGCCCAGACCTCAAACTGTTAGTTACAGGTGTGCCATTAACCGCAGACCCGCCTCCCGCATTAACGCTCCATCGTAACTCCCAAATCTGTTTTGTCTGCTTTTAGACTGTAATCTGTATTATATACTAGAGACTTTCGCATGTCGTGCGGGGCGCGGGAGGGGTACGAAACGGACCAATCAGCTAGCCTTCTGCCAGCCGCTGACACAGAGTTTGAAATAAGAACTCGCGCGTTTTGTTTTGTTCTGAGTTGGTGACCTGCAGGGGACTAGCTTATTGGTCAGTTTCGTTCCCCTTCCGCGCCCCGCATACATGGGAGAGTCGCGCTTATGGCTGCTAGACCAGTGTTATTTTAGAGGTTTTAACGTTCAGATCAGAAACAGAATCGAAGGGCTTCTAAGTGGATGCGTTTACATGAGGACTAAACACGATCAAATTTAAATACAGGGTTGTGTATTGAGCTGTCCTAATTGAACATGACACTGACATGTTACAAAACGTATGCAATGACGTTGTCGTACGAGCAACTTTTGCGTGCGACATGGCAATTGGGACACGGGGCAGCAGACATAATGCAACCATATTTTTTGATATTATGGAGTCCCATACCTATCGGAAAGTATCTATTTTTTAACTAGGCCTTATGCCTACCAAAACCTGCTTATCAACATAATTAATTTACCAATATTTTATTATAATAAGTATAAGAAACAGCCAGACGGGCCACGTTAGTAAGTGAATACTCGTAGGTTTAAAATCCAATTAAAACTAGAATCGAACATGGAACTTTCGAAGGCGCGGCGGTTCCGGAGCCAAGTAATGCGCAAGAAGTTCAGTCAGTTAACTTCTAGCCGTTTTAATCTTTGCTTTGTTTTAAAAATTTACAACGTGTAAGAACCACGCCTCTTGCATTATATCACGCAGACGACTCTCAGGCACATAAACACGACGTCATACAATATGTATGCGTTGTCTCACTGCCGGCGGCAACAGAACACATTGTAACACCTGTTCTAGGAGTCGCACAATGACGTTTCACAGTTACAGCTCCATACTTACTCTCTGTGGCATGGAACGATAACTACTCCTACATACAGACTCTAAAGAAAAAGTCATCATTCGAATGGTTTCGTTTGAGAGAACAATATACGACCACATATGTACAAAAGCTACAGCCTCATTTAATAATAATTTAATAACGACTCTACAAATACAAATAGGCAGACTGATTACCTGATGATAAGTGGTCACCGTCGCCTATTAAACGAGTAATACGGGCAATCACCAGTGCTACGGTCTTTTATTGCTCTTAAAACTTCTTTTTTTAAAAGGACTATGATTGTGACCTATGCTCTCCTTGCGAGCTCTATGTCTCAAACAAATATTAAAGATTAATTTTGTCATAATTTATTTTGGTTGAAAATATTAACTATTTTTATAACTTTATCGCTAGCAGTGGAACACATGTAAGCACGGTCATTACAGTTAACTTTACTGGGTGTTGAACTACGTTTGTTAATGTGTCGCGTTGAATAAGTAAACCAGTATTTACTAACCGTGGTAAATGTACTCAGTATTTAAAATAACATTCGAGGACTAATTTACATGTTTGCTACATAATTTAACAATGTTTAACGTCGACCATGTATTCTATAATTGCTCTGTATTTACTGTAGAAAAATATTTTAAAGGATTAATCATACTCTAAACTAACTTGGTGAGCAAAGCTGCATTACGACAGGTTAAGACTAGCAGTAAGGTTCACCATGGATTTGGGTTTTACCGCCTAAAATATCCTATATTAAAAAGCATCTGTCAATAGATAACCCTAATTCTGACGTAAAGCGTGTACGAATCGCGCTCAATTGAGGCAGCTCTAGTGTCTGACCTGGTTTAACCAAATGCCTGTGACGTCACGGGACATCGCTCGAAGGCTTTGCCTCCGTCCCCAGAGAACGTGTGAAAGGAAACTCCCCTTTCTTCATATTTCTTTATACATTGCAGGCGAATGAGGACGCTTGAATAAATTTTTGAATGAAGTAAAGTTCTACTTGGCTTAGCTTTTCTTACTTAAACATCAACCCTAAAGTCCATTTTTTACATTTAATTTTGTCCTATTACGTAAGCGATCTTAGCGTGTCTTTTTATTTTAAATTGTGATTTAAATATAATGGAGACACAAAACTGTAAAGACTTAAAAAAATTGTCATTTAATGTTGAAGCATTTTTAGTAACTATAATTTATTGTTTCTCTTTCACGCAAAAAAGTTGGAAATTGAATGAAATTTGGTCTTTAGAGTTTATAATTTGGATTATCATAATATATAAGGACGGTACTTTCATCTCTTCATTTATTCTGAACCAAATTTGAATGATGAATTTGAATTTCTGGGTCTGGGTTTCTTTATCTTGTGTTTTTCCATGACACCTACGACACGGACTTCTGGGCTACAAGTGGGAAGCGTTATTTAATTATAGTAAGAGAGCTGAAAGAGATTTTGAGTAAGTATTTGAGGCCCGTTGAAACTGAAAACCAATTTTTTCACCAATTTTCAGCAGTTCCAAAATTAATATGAAAATGAAAACATTTATTTTCATTTGGTTAGTCTATGGTTAATGGTTTCAAAGAATGTAATTGATCGAAAATTAATCTTCTTAGCTCACGTGACGTCATTAATCTTGCGCCGTCTCGCCTAACCCAATATTTATTCTCTGCAGACGAGTTATGGGAATTTTTCTCCAACAACGGCATCGAAGGCTTTCGGTCTGCGCATAACGGAAAGTAATGGGAATTCGAACAAATGGCGTGTGATAGAGAATTAAATGCAGTTTGTGGAAAAATATTTGAGTTAGTATAAATAACTTTTTTTTGTGGAATGAATTCCCGAGTTTATTTCAAAAATTAAAGTTAGTGCGCTGTTTTTGTTTAGCAAAAAATGTGATGCTTTCGGCTCTCAAATTTTAATAACGCATATTGGTAAATATTTCGTGACGTGAAAATAAAAAATAAATTATAGGCATGATCACCCTTCAGCCTATTGGGAGGTCCCCATTTGCCAAACGTCTACTCTAAAACTAAATGTGTTCAGCAGTCTCCTTCAAAATTTCTATATTTCCAAAAAACAAACCATTTATGTATACTTTTAGGATAATCTGAATAAATAAAACGAAATAACACAACTTACGAATCTTTTCTATAGTGCATCCATTACAATAATGACTGTTCTTATTTTCTATGTCCGTGTTCTTCTTTTTTACGCTTACGATCCGAACTCCGTCGAAGACCCCTTTCAGGCAGTCCAGTTTTCTGCAGGATCCCGTTTGGTGGCGAATGTGTTTATATGCTAGCGTTCACACGAGTATCCCGCATACGGGATCCTGTAAAAAACCGATCCAGTCGAAATGTGCCATTCGGTTTTGTCACCAGAAACTGGATCTGTCGTCCAGTAAAAAGCGGGATCCCGTTTAATAACACATATATGTCAATAGCAGTGTCCACACGGCTTCCTGCGTGCGATTTTTTGCTGGACACTGTTTTTTGCGGGATAGTAGAGTGGTAGCAGATAGATAGATAAACCGGCCTAGTAATGGTCAAAAAACAGGATGCAACCGTGTTCATACGACAGTTCAGTTTTGCGGGACCAGCTTTTTACTGGATCCTGCAAAACTGAAGTGCCATGTAAACACAAGTTTTGCAGGATACAGTAAAAAGCCGTTCCTGCAAAACTGGCCTGCCGCGTGAAAGAAGCGTAACAGTACACTTGTTACAGGCGCAGCAGACAAGGAGGCTGACGAGGAAGAGGGCAGCGCGGGAGCCGCCACCACCGACGAGACCGAAGAAGACGACCACGGGAAGCACATCCTGCCGCTCGCCGCTCATCCACCGGTCATGTAAGTAGGAACTGTCTGGAACCCATTAATGACTACAGGGTCGTGTCTCCTCTCACAGTGAGAAGGATATAGGCTTTGGTCCACCACCATGGCAACCTAATGCACAACGGTGAACCATAACATTGTGAGGGAACCTGCATAGGCTACATCTTTTCTTTCACCGTTACAGCAGGAGATATTTACTTTTTAAAGCGCATATACCTTTAAGAAAGTCATTGGTATAGTATAGTGCGTGCTACTGGAAATCGAAACCGGACCCCATCATATTATATCCGTTATTAGTTATTATAAGTTAAAGAAAAACAACGTACAATAGTAATATGTGGATAAAACAAGAAGTGGCAATTTACGATTATTAACAAAAAACTGCAGTTGTTTTAATAAATTAAAATTGAATCCTACTCGTATTTCGAATGGATTAATTTCACCTGAAATAAATGATTACTTCCTTTCATCGTGAAAGCTGAATTTTCATTTCCGATGATATAACTGCTTAAATTCTATTAACCCTAATTGAATTGGAACTAGCACGTAGCGTGCAATTTTAAAATGTGCCATTTTATTAGTAAAATTTCTCTCTTTCAGTGAGGTGTCAGCCAGCCAGCAGGACTTTTTTAAAATGCTGGATGAAAAAATCGAAAAGGTAAGACGGTAAGGTTTCAACATCACAAAAAAATTGTTCTTGTATATTACGAATGTCATATGAAAAAAAAAACACTTAGAATTATGTTTTACAAAGTGGATAACTAAAAAAATTCTCACTCAATTCTCTCTATTGAAAAGAATAAACGCGCAAATGGCGGTTGTACGAGTATAAGTAGCAATACTTGTCCAAATGTCCAGTAATGTAATCTCCTTTTATTTTTTCTCAGGGCAAAGATTACGACTCCTCCAGTGAGACTGAAGTCCGCATAGAGCAAGAGAGGCGAAAACGGCTAATAGACCAATGGCGCTCAGCATCAATCTCCACGCAATCATCCCAATCGCAGCCAAGTCCCCCGACACCAGCGAGGAGACGCATGGCCAGGCCGCCTCAGCCCCCTGAGCGGCAGAACAGTCCAGGAACAGTCAGGAGGTGTTACAGACAGCAACACGTTCCTGACGGCATGTCCCCTCCTCCCAGAAGAGCGCACAGTGCTCAGTCTCAGCCTCCCGAACGGCCAGTCAACGGCGACAACTGGCACGACCCCACGAAGTCTCCAGTCAAACGACCACAAAGTGCCGGTGCGAACTGGAAGAACAATCCCAAGGTCGCACCTTATAACCAGAAGCCCAAAAAGAACGAGGCGAACGAGAACCAAAGATGTATCCAAAAAGACCTCGAACTGTCCGAAACCCAAGACACCTCGCAAGTCACCTTCAACCCGACATTCCAGACACACAGCCCGGCGCATTCGGCGAAGCACCAGCCGTACATAACGCAGATCATAAACTATCCTACGTCGCAGCAGGTGACGCCGCCGTCGCCGCCGAAGTACATAGCTCCGCCTGAGGAATACCAAGATCCTCAGAACAACGTCGTCGACAACAAATACGTGAACACGCAGAGGCAAAGTCCAGTAACACAAACGAACCCTCAGTCCCACATCTACTACATCCACGGCAACGCAGCGACGAGCGTCACGCCGGACATAGTTCACCAGCGACAGCAAACTGCGATCCATCTCCAGCAGTACGTCGCCATGAAACAAGCGCAACAACAGATGTTTTCTTACCTACAAAGAGGTCCGCACACGGTATTCCCAAATGTAGATTTTACGCAGAATCCGACCCAAAGATTGTACGAGAACGAGGAATTTGTGGCTCAATACGGGCATCCTGCCATGCGACCTCATAGTGCTCCGGCGCCAGTCGGGGTTGTTAGACCGATGCCGGTGGCGCCAGGGTACATGTCGGACGGCTCCCACATGGTCCAGATGCCGATGTGGCCGCCTCATATGCCGCCAGTCGTGTCCACGATGGGTCCGTGGATCCCTGGACAGACGCCGCCGGAGCTGCAGTACTACCCACAGTCGCAATTCATGCCGATGTATCGAGCGACCTCGGCGGGATCCGCGGGGACGCTGACGAGGTATCACAAGAAGGAAGCGAGCGACGGCGATGTGAAGAATGTGTGCCAAAGTATAAACCTAGTGAGGCAGAAGCAGATCGCTCAGATCGTGTCGATGCCGGGACAGGAGCTGACGGTCTGCAACAATCCTAGCGAAAGTCCGAGTCCGGCCTCCGTTAGTACCGACAGCGGGGTGTCTCCTGGGAACAGCGCGCCCAACTCCAAGAGCTCAGTCTTCAGCAACCCCTCCATCAGCGCCGACACCTTCAACAACACGATAGATAATAAAACCAAAAAAATGAAAGCGGCCCCCTTCACGAGATCTCTGAAAAGTTCTAAAAGTCTAGATTCATAGTTAAATGTTTGTAATTATGTAGATTTTCTAAGTGTACGTAGCGTCTAGTCGACGGATATGTAAAGTATAGTGAAACTAGATTCCAAAGTGCTTATCATTGTATAATTATGTGACTTTATCGAGTAATTTTTTATCGATCGGTGTTATAAGATTGGTCTTGTCGATGTAGATTAATTATTCTAATTAATAAATGTAATATCATCGCTACCACTGTGACTGTTTCGCTGTGATGAGTCTTCGATGTATTTCGTTTCAAAATTACGTTACTTTCCGATTAGATTAGGCATTGTATTATACTTATAGTTTTGTAAATTATTTTCTGATGTTTGAAAATGTCGTACGAATTTCTTTTAGAAACGGGTAATTTTAACTTATTGTAATTTATTTATAAACGAACGAACGTTATCGAATCTGTCTAAATGATTTAGATAAAGACACGTAAATGGTACTTAAGAGTATTTAAGTGCCGAATGATGCATTTTAAACTATTCAATAATACCTAATGATAAAGAAATTTTGTAATTTTATTTACTTTCTCAGTAATTTGTTAGATGGTCTTAAAAGATTCATGGAAAAACAAAAACCTACTAAAAATTTATCCCGCAAAGCTACATGAGAAGAATACTAAATTTTACAGCGAAATACTCGTATTTATACTTACTCACAATGAAGTCCGGAAACGGGATTTAAAATAAAGATAAACAAGTTTAAAATATCAGTTGTACTAAAGCAACTGTAAGAGTTCGAGGTGAAAATTTGGTAAAAAGTTCTGTAAATTATTTACACAAAAATATATGATTGCTTCAAAACAAAAGCATCAAAATTGTAGCCCAAGAGCTGGCTGATATTTTTCGAGTAATGTTTCGAGGCATAAAAATCATGTTGAATCGATTTGTAATATCCGAATACCAAAAATGCTGAATTTTGTGACGCCTCAAACACTTCTCGAAAAACGTCTACCAGCTCTTGGACTATCATAATATTGATAGGCACTAAAGCAAAAGTTTTCACATCCAAAAATACTCGAGCGCTTAAAAAATTCACACATTGCACCATCCATCTGTATATCGATTTGGCGCACAAAAAGCTGTAGTTTCGCTTTAAATTATTCAGCATTATGCCCCAAAAGCCTCTGACACGCTATTTATCCCGACAACGCTGAATTTCAGTTGAAAGCTACACATTTCAGCAGTTTTTACACGTTTGATACAAGCTGACTTTGATCAAAGGTATTGACAGTTTAACTTAAAGGTCCTAATTATATTTAAATGTTCCGTTTTATAACAAGCAATGCAGTGTGTCTTGAAGCCAATCCATGTTGAATATTTTGGCATTATGTTTTGTTGATAGGAATAATTTATTGCTCTGCTAATCGCATTATTTTTCTGAACACAGTGGACAAACATTAATTCTCAACGCTCCGGCATGCAGGTTTCCTCGCGATGCTTTATTCACACCGGGCGAATTTTATTATTTAAAAGTTACATACATAGGTACTTATAAATAATATTTAATGCGTGCTGATGGCATGCCTCTAGATTGAGGGAATAATCGAGAGTTGATACTATAAATTCGCTTCAAACACAGTCATTTCACGATTATTCAAACTATGAACGTAACCCAACCTTAGTCTAATGCGAAATAACAATATAGGTACAGTAACAATTAACCTTCGCACCCAAAGGCTTCCTTACCCTTAGGGTATCTTAAAGGAAACGGAAACCATCTGGTAACCCTTAAACATGCCTCACTTCACACGACTTTACGCATAACTTGTCAATTACAATAATGAACGGGAAATGAAAACAGCCATCTGCTTCTGGTAAAGAATGGGGTTGTGTCCTACGAGTCAATTGAGATACTTTTAATGAACTGTCATAAACACTACCCCCTCATACATTTTGTATGGCGAACGCACGGGATGACGTCACAGTTTTTTCGAGTCAACTGACTATTTTTAATATTGGAAGGTGGCCTAGATTACATCTACAACCCCTGTATTGTTAAGAGACTAGAAACTTTCCGTATTAACATTATTATAAGGAATAAAAAAAATAAGGCTGTTTAACAAAATATTTTATTCCATTTCTTTGATATGCGATTAGGTACAAATTCATTGATATTAGATATTGATAGGGTGTGTTAAAATTAACAGTCCAAGTTACTGAAGCAAATTGCTAATACGACTGACACAAGCAATTTCACACGCATTTACTCCGGGATTATAAAACGACATCACGCATTGCGACGCCATAGCACAGCTCTCTCTCTTTCGCACGCTGCGGAAATAAAATCACCCGCAATATCCTTACAAAGGGCGATGCAGGCTGCTGCAGCCTGCACTTGTAGGATTCACCTATGCAGTGCAGTGCGTTTTAACACGACAACCACAAAATGGGTGCATAATGTCATATAATGTACCTACTGCTACTCTTATGTGACATGTTTACGGTAGGCGCTAGTTTATCAGCTTTCATACAGAATATGTCTTTATATGATGGTAAAGAAAAATCGTGCCCATAGGGCCTCCAACAATGTTTAACGATTGCTATCGTATCGATAACAACCTGCCTGGACCACGACCAGACGCACGGGAGCGCGCATTTAACCCGCCACTAGCGGTCACCCATACCCTCAGTCTGAGTTTTACAGTTCCGAAACGAAACGCACACATACACAGCTTACCAGACGAAAATGCACAGTGTAATAACCAACAGAGGAAAAAGATTTTTAGAAGAGTTAAAAAATTAATAAAGCGTTAGATAATCATCACAAAAATTGCTTTATTTTTAATTAACACTCTTTCAATGTTTAATAATATTAACGAAACATAATAATAGTGAATTGGCCGTAATGCACTGTAAAATTTCGAACTAATATTATCCCGTAGGTATTAAATATTTGTTAGTATTATAATGTCTAATGATAAGTAAGTATTCATGTCTTTCACTCCATACAAAAGTTTGATTTTAAATTTTTTAACTCCTCTAAAAATCTTTTACCTCTATTTGTTATTACACTGTGGACTCCTGTGTAGTAATCCGAAACGAAACGCACAAACGTTTCGTTTCTGTATCGCTAAAACTCGACTAAGGGTAGGTACTGACCGCGCCCGACGTTGCCTAAGTTTTTCGATCGCTTGCGATCTACTCAAGCAACAGGACTACATACACGCTATATAATTTTGTTTTTTGTATTCTAGTAATTTTATTACTGATACTGTTATGCTCACGAGACAAGTCCTTATCCGGATAAATTTACACCCGTATCCATCCAGAAGAGCCGAGGATTTGTATGTTCCCTTAATAAAAAATGCATTGATTTAAAAAAAAACATCTATGTTTCATATTCTCTTTTTTCTAAAAGCAAAGTCGCCCACATCGAAAAAGTGTAAACACCTAATTGGCTGCCATGCATCCCTTCGGTTAATTAAAACAATTTCCGTAGTGTCGGCGACTCAGAATTGGAGCAAGAACTCTCGAACGCCACTGAGACCTCTCAGCGAGGGAGCTCCGCGCGTATCGAAAAAACTATTTTTATTCATACAGTGTCATGTCATACAATCTCACAAAGCCTGTGACGAACCAAAAAATATATTTGTGTATCTTTTTTTGTGGTTGTTTGTATCGCTTTGGCAAAGGATTTTTTTTGTTAGGTCTTGTTAAATTTCAGAAATTGGAAACCGTGATTTCTTCGAGTCCATTTCCTTAATACTTCTTCTAAATAAATTTGTAATGTGATATATCGATTGATGACCAACAGTATCAATTTTTACCTACTAACGCTGAATGTTGAATAAGTAATAGTATCTACAGTTAAATGACCTAAAACAAGCCAATCAACTTATTTTCTATCATTTTCCCCATACTAACAATGTTTCTGGATCTCATTAGGCGTGTAAGACACATTTCCAAATGAGCAGTTCTTTCCCTCCAATACATTATATAGGTTCACTTCATGTTTTATTCATCTTATTTTATCCATACATTAAGAAAATTGGAATTCGCCTTTGCCTCAGCTCCTTTGCCTCAATTGCTCAATGCGCTGCCTTTGAAAAGATTTGAAATGTATATACTTTAGAAATTCGAGTGATTGTTGATTCTATAGAATCAGCTAAGACGCGTTCCTGACTAAGACTTGACGTCTTGAATATACCACAGTGCCTGAAGTCGAAAGTTTTTGAACAATGTGTGTCGCCAGTGATGACCTACGGTGCCGAGACGTCTGCCTTTACTGTCAGTCTAAACCACTAACTCAGAGTCACTCGACAGGCAATGGAGAGAGCTATGCTCGGTACCCATCGTAAGATGAGGCTGTGCGATTCAGACCGTAAAGACTATGAAAGAGTAAGTTTGCTTGTTACTTGACAAGACTTACTTTATTTCCGTAGTTCGTTCAAAGTGTCAGACACAAAGCAGGAACAGACTAGCGAGTTGTTATTGTTAACCCCGGAGCGAGTTGACTAAGTTGCTGCGACCTACATCCGGGCTGCAAGCTCAGATCTTTATAGTTCTATCGTTTTGCCTAAAATCAACTCATTTCTATTCGCTATTTGGGTCTGTTTAAAATCTAAAAAACTTACTAATTTCTAACATATTTACATTCCTTAAGTAATTAGCAAATTAATAACTTGGTTTGCTTAAAATCTTTTCCAAGTTTTTGGTTGCATAATCCAAATAATTATTTATATTAGTAGATAAGGCAAATATCAGCTTGTTCTTATGAGGACTTTCTGCAATTCTCCCTCCATCCTCGCCACTCTGCCCGGTCTTGCTTCCTCTGAATCCAACGGTGCCCGCTGCCTTTATCGTCAGTCCCCCGTCTCGGATCATTAAATGGTTTTTTTCTTTAAATTTATACTGGTGCCAAAACCAATTAGGTATTAAAAGGGATTACTTGTATTAATCACACCGGTAGCGCGCTCCGGCTAATTAGATCTCGGAACAAAGAACAGCAATAATAGATAAAAACAAAATAAAGGCCAGAAGGGAAATAAAATAAAATTATAGGGAATAAGTACGCAATATACGAGTAGAAAGTTGCTAGGCAACCGTCGCGATTAGCAAAATAAGGTAAAGATAAAAAATATTTATTGCCACGAATACAGGTAACATAAGATACGACCTTGTCCTAATTGGCTGACATAACCGACCAACCACCCAATAGGTACGTCAAAAAATGTTAGGAATCTATTATCTAATGTCCCACTACTGGGTCGGATCTCCTCTCACAATGAGAGGGATGGTAGGCCTTAGTAGGCCACCTTTGAGAACATTGTTTTTTTGACTCTCAGGCGTGCGTACGATGATTTCCTTCACCGTAACAGCAAGTGATATTTAATTTTATAAAGCGCACATAACTTTTTTTACAAAGTCATTGGTGCGTGCCACTGGGATCCGAACCCGGACCCCTCGATTCGAGGTCGAATTCTAAGCTACTGGGCTATCACCGCCCATGATTAGGTATCAGTGAACCCTTAGTATCTTGGCCTACACGCACGTTTGTCTGAAGTACTGACTTACTTACTGACCAACTGCAGTCGGCTCTCCTCTCGGAAGTAAAGGAAACTGATTACAAAATATTAGGACTTGTGTAAGTAGCCTGCGGCTTTAAGATACTTGTTCGTATATAAAATGTTTACATTTCTTTATGCTTCCATTTGTTACTTCACTCTACAGTTCAAGTATAGAAAAATATTGCAATATTCTCAGAATCTTCGTTCCCAGAATAGAAACCCATTTTCTTGATATCGTCTCTACAATTCTGCACTTTCTTTAAAGTAAATAGTTTGTTCGCCTTCGAACAAGTATTTTCTAGACTTCCTTCTGTTGCAGCGTAGGTAGCATCTACCGTAATGATCAAAATATTTTTTTTATGGAAGTACCTAGCTGCCTAATTCCTAGTTACCTAAATTAAAGAACGCTTAATAACCCTAATTATCGTAAACTATCTTTAATAAAGAATTTTGTTACGAGTATAATATAATAATATAATATCCTTGTTAGACTAGTGGACCCGTGTAGCAGTGACTACACGTCTAGAAAGAAATACTCATTGAAATAACAAAAAACTCAACGGTCCAGTTTTATATCTACACAATAAAGTCTTGGTGGAAAACAAATGTTTCATGGCCTGTTACAGGAGAAAAGTTTTACAAATGAGATTGAATTTATTTCCCGCGTCGGTGGAGGCGGTGGGCTTCATACTTCGCTCCTTCTTTTAATTTCCAACGTCTATACGCCCCTTTAATTCTAAACGTTAATTTGAAATGCGGAAATTGCGAAGTTTCGTGTATTTTGTGACTTATAAGGCCGCGCTAAATTTGGATGTGTTTTTGTAGGAATTCCACTCGTGCCAGTATAATTAAGTACTTACCTACGTTCTGAATACATATATTCATGGTAAGTAGTACAAACCTTTTTCCAATTACGAACAAATCAAAAGGAATTCTTCAGACTGAAAACCTACAATTTCTTATTAATTCAAGCACCGTGCACGTAAAAATCTGTATTGATGAGAATAATAAAGTTTTACGGAGTACGTGGGTTTGAAGTTGAAGCTCATTAAAAGAAATAATCTTATTATCTAAGAACTAACTAACTCAGCTTTCTTCACAGAATTGCAGTGGTAGAACTAAAGATAAATTAGTAATAGAATGAGAACTAAATAAATAGTACCTAGATAACAAAATGACTTCCCCAGTAGACTATTGAGAAAACGTAGGTTGTACTTGAAGCTCTTGAAAAGCAAATTATTATGAAATATAACATCTTTTGGGAAGGAAGATCAAGAAGTAGGTAAGATGACTCGGTTAAGGTAAAATGTACGTAATGCCCCACATTTGTAGTTTATTTTAGATTGGCAACGACATTCGTATCAATTTAATAGTTCAGCACATGACCTGTGCTGCGTTTGCATAACTCAGCAAATGTCAGTAGTACCTACAATACGACAAAATTTAATCGCAGGGCTCTATTATGAGATTATCTACTTGAACACGACACTGCGATTTGACAATGCGGTAACTGTGTGTTAAATGAAAAGGTGTTTAATTTTTATGTACCAAACATCAATCGACTAACACCAACAATGATGTTAATTCAATTTGTTTTATTACCTTTATTATATTTATCGAATATTTACACAGAAAATATTTAACTATGAATGACATATAATAATGAGTAACTAAAAAGTTGTACGTATGAGGTATTTAATAAAATACCTAACGTAACCTACCTAAATATGCGCTACAAAATGGAATGTTTCTTCAAGTAACTTTATAGTACACCTACACAAGATGCCTCTTCCAGTTATCAGACGTTTATTGAGTACTACTCAATACCTTACTTTTTCTTTCTCCACACATCTCCGATCCTCCAGTTAAGTGGGTGGAGGCCAGTAGAGTACACGAGTACGACAGAAGAGTGCACAATAGATAATGCAAACGCGGCACGCGGGTAAGTGCAGGGGGAGAGGTCGACGACCTCGCGCTACCCTCGGGCAGCGAATGAATTTCAGAAATTCAGTCGAAATGGAACTCGATAAGAATTAAGTATTTATGGACTTATCATTCTTATCGGTGTTGTTCTATGAAGCTATTCGAAATGATACTAATAAGAGAATGGAATATGAAGTAGTAAATTTTTGTATCCCGGTGTAAAAAGAGCTCTCCTTCAAAGCAGGCAACGCACTGGCGACTCCTCTGTTGTTCGTATCAGTAGGGTTCGATTCCTGGCAAGGCATATTGATTTTTCTAAAATCTAATAATGCAGTTTTAGTTGTCATGAAAATCGGGCCTCAGTCTCCTTTCAGCCAAATTCGCTATTCCTCATAGTTACGGATGTCCCCATCCACACACACTTGAAAAATTCACCTACCTTAGATACTTCAATAAAAAGTTATAGAGAACCGTGGTGTAGTTAGGTAAGCTGTGAAGGTTATAAAGGAATATTGATTTTGGCTTGTCGAAGTGCACTTTATGGAAAACCGTATTGTACTAACTTAAACTTCGGACGAGTTGAGGTGAACTCAGGTAAATATTAGGTAGAACTTGGAAACTAAAGGTATGACCTACGAAAGTTCAACGTATTTGACGCATCAACATTTATCGTAATAGAAAAAATAATTTACAATAATACCTAAAACCTCAATAGGTTATTTTCATATTTTTATGGTTTTTCATAAACAAATTAAAAAAATCGGGTCGGCCCTCCTCTCACCATGAGGATGAGGTCTTAGACCACCACGCGGGCCTAATGCGGGTTGGTGGACTTCACCGTCCCATTACTTAGAGAACGTAATAGAAAACTCTCAGGGACGCAGGTTGCCACACAATGTTTTCCTTCGCTGTTAAAACTGGTAATATTTTATAAATCGCACATAACTTTCCAGAAAATAGGCTGCATGTCACTGGCATTCGTATCCGGACCCTTTGGTAAGAAGCCGATATCAAAGCCGCTAAGCTATTTTAACTATATACTGCCAGCTAAATTGATCGCATTTCGTCTCCATTATGACAGCTGTTGAGCCAAATGATTACCAATGCGTATTTTAAATTTAGAATCGTAGTAATTCTACGCCTATAATCGTAGACGTAGTACCTATTCTATTAACGCCGCCGCAACCTAGCTGCGACGGGAGCCCATTAACCTCAGATAGGTCCGAAGGCGGGCTATCCCGAAACATATGCGTAAGAAATACCAGCATTCCTAAAACAGGTACAAGGCAAACACGCCGTCAATCCCAAAAAATATGAAAAACAGAACGGTGAGGCTTACGAGCGAGTATTGTCAAACACAGTATGACACGGTTTGATTGCTCTGGCACCGCGCCAACACACACCGGATGCGGAATTGAAAATTTCCGTGAAAACATGATAAAAGGGAACTCTAGCTGGATATTTTGATACTTAAGCAAATATATCTACCAAACTCAGGGTATGACGATTTGAAGGTAATAACAGCATGTGTTTATTTAATCTCTTTATCGCTGAAAGGCTAATATTATAAATGCGAAAGTTTGTGAGGAAAAATGGATGTTTTTTAATCTTTCACGCTTTAAAAGAAAGCAAGATCGAAGCTTATTCTTCAATATGTAACTTATTATGATAGCAGGTATGAAAATAAAACCATAGTAATATAGATCACACTTTTATTTTATTTCTACTTTAACATATGAACATTTGACATAACTATATCAGTCTATCTTTACATAGGTGCATTCAATATATTATTTTTCTCTATGTATAAATAAATCTTTCGTAATTTATTACCATTACATGATTACAATAAGGACCCAACGCTTTGAGTATATACGTGCTTTACTATACTAGTTACAGTATAGTACTTGTTATATTATGTTAATCTAACAAAATTAAGATAACGAGGGGACAGTAAGTACTTTTTAAATCTGCTATAGGTACAATAGTGTGAGACTGCGAAAGGTCCTTTACAAATGAATCTTAATTTCTACATCTAAATCCTAGGTGTATGTGACTTGCGTCGAACAATATGTGCACAGAAGAGTGCACGAATTTATTAGACATTATTATTATGTTCTATTATTTCAAAAAGGTTTATAAACATATGGACAAGCAAGAAAAGAAAAAACCGTGTTGCAGTCAAGGAAAAAAACAGTTACAGCAATCAATGGCAGAAGTATGATCACTATCATGATAAGAGAACTGATATTGATCAACACAAGGCAGATGCTACCTACGATATCATTTAAATTAATAGAAAAATGACTTTTTAGTAGTGTTGGACACTTAAACACCGAAAGAAAGCAAACCACGCAAAACACACAATTTTTAATTTAGCTATACGAAAGTTAAGAGCCGTTAATATTTGGTGTCATACGAAAAATGCAGGCCTACACACTAGAGCGCGGTTCCCGTGTCTGTCCAAAGGTGAAAGCAACATAGGATAATGTTTTTTATTCTAAAATTCCGGAAAAATATCGGCGGTTACCAAATAATACTAAAAACAATCAATTTTGTTTTAAACTAATAAACAGCTACAAGAAGGTAGCTGTTTATTAAGTTTCAAAAAACAATAAAATAAGCCAAGAAAGAAAACCTGAATTTAATATACTTTTTGACACTGAAAACAAAGAAAAGCAGTCACAATCGCAGAAAAATATATCACCAATAACGGACAGACTCAAAACCGCTTAATTCATATATACATAATCTAAATTGCACAAGTCCAATTAAATGTTACTAATCTAGTAGGAATTATTATATATAATACAGGGGTGTTTTTAATATAGGGTATAAGAATAGAAGTACCTCTGAAGTAGTCGAAACTTGTAAACAGTACGGAATCTTTGGATTTTGATGTTTGGGCCAGACAACATCTGTTATATCAAAGCAACCAAAAAGAGTATCATGGCAACCAAACAGTATATATCTCAATCCCAATCCAACGATAGGTTATTAAAACCCACCGTTAGTGTTCAGAAAGAAGCCAAGTTTTGGCGGATCTGAGACAATCTGTTTAGCAGAGAAAGATGCAAAATAATTGAACTCTTCTCCGCCGAAAATCAGCTACTCTCTACACACACTATATGATACGTACTATAAGTGAATCTACGGTGTACAGTAATTACTGTGTTATTTGAAAAGATATACTGTGATAATAATTAAAAGATACAATGTAAACAATAATAATAAACTAAACTAAATCCGAATAAACAAATGTATACAGTCACTTCAGTTACTTCTAGTTTCAAAGTAATGAGATCAAAAGCGGCACTCTAATGTATGATATGAGCGAGATAATTTAGTAGTTTTTAATAATTTAGCTCTAAACCTAATTGAAAACTTTTCACGACTTATAAACACACTTAAAATTTTATCGTACAGTTAATGTTTTTAAGATATTTATTAAATGCAAGCAAATTAGAAATTAAGTGACATAATATATAATAAATACAATCTAAGATGGACATGCTATGGTATTAATAACTAAGAACAAAGAACATGAAATTCATAATTTTAAATGTATTGTTTCAATTTTATAATAGATTTTTATTTTAATTTGTATTTATCCACAAGTTTTAACGGTGGGAATAAAATTGAATATTTTTTTACTAAGTTAATTTATGAATCCTGCAGTAAGAGTTATATTCCTGGAAACAACGTCCACTTTCAATAGTTACAACATTTAATAAATCTGAATATTTGACAATGTAGCGAATTTGAACCGCTCAGCAAGTTTTTTCATAAAAAAACACATAATTCCGTTTACAATACCATGTCTATCTCTGATTCTGAGACCCTTTTTCACACGAAGTATTGAAATCGACAACTTTTAGGATATATTAGGCATAAAGATGTAACCAACTACGTGTCGTAATAGATCCTATGGCTGTCTACACAATTATGAATGTGTGGTAAGGGTAAATATCACCACCCCAATACACAAATATACAAACCTTATTATAATAAAATAGATAATTCTGTCCCTACACCTCCCCTGTATACACACTGCATTACCATTTATAATTTTACTATATCTATTGACATCTGGAACCTCCTACTTGGTGTTGCCATCATGCAAGAAAGAGACAGATAGTACCATAGTACGGCTATCCCGTTCGAACAAGCGACATACCACCGATACATTGATAGCTGAAACAGAAGAAGCAATTACCATAATTAGTACACTACGAAAGAAAGTAAAAAAAAAACTCAAAACAGACAAAATAATTTAGAAATTGATACAAGTTTTTCTAACGTTTGTCTCGAAAATAAATAATTTAATCTACAAACCATAAGGACATCAAAACAATGTTTTTTTTTTAATAATTCATACAAGCAAAATTGGTCAAAGTAATCAATAAATATGTACAGCAGCTCAAATATACGAATGACTCTCACTCGGGATGGGACCACACAAAAGTTACGCTTCTTTATACTGTGATTAATTTCTATTTTTCTTAAGAGAATGTAGCTGAAGGACGTGCAGGCAACCTGACATCTAAGCCACATCTAACCGCACATAGGATACAAGTCATATCTGTAATTGTAGCACGTAATTATATAATTATGTATATATAGGCAGACCCCTCTTTCCCAGTGGGCGCTTTGGGCAAGTGCCCAGGGAACCGCGATAAATAGGGGCCCCCTCAGATCAAATACAAAGTCCCTAGTTCCTATCAGATCACCAAACAATAACCAATATTTATTACAAAAAAACGTTTATAATTCGAAGAAATCGAACCTTAATTACTGACTACAATAGGGGCCCATTACCCTAATATGCCCAGTATTGCCCAGGGCCTCCAATAGGACGGCCCTGTATGTAGGCGGTAAGATGGTATTCCCAATTAACCATAGTGATCCACGTTAGCTCATTTTGGGTCATCTAAATGAGCAAGAGACAAAACAAGATAAGAATAATGCATGCATAAAAAATTAAAAATTATGGCCCATGAATCCTTACTTATTATTTTATAAAAAAAAATAACACCCATACTAATCAACAAAATAAAGTCAATGAGTGTATTCCATTCCGTGTGAAAGTCATCCAATCTCCATAGACATTGCTTTGAAGACACTGACTGAAGTAATTCATGAGTAATCTGTTGAAATAATTTATTGGTGGTGAATCGATATAATTCTATTTAACGTTTAGTTATTAAAAAGTACCTACTATGTTTTTATACTCGATTTTTCTGTTCTTTCCAAACCCACAGTCAATTACTGAAAAAAACTTTTTACTGTTCTCCAAACGAATAATTTCAGCCAGTGCACTCAAAACAACTATAAACAAGTTTTATTATACATTTTCAAAATGTATATTAAGTATATAATGTACAGCAAACAATATTTCATAAACATCCCTCTTTATATAAGTTCTAAATAATATACAAATCGTACAGGAATATACAAACCAATGTACATCTCTATCAAAGACTATACTTTAACAAGTGTTAGGATGTATTTGCACCCAACATTTACCGCAGATATATGTTTCATTGTTTTTAAGTAAAAAATGCGTTTTGGAATATTGAAGCGTCAAATAACTTATAAATTTAGTGTGAGAAATATTGCCTTGGCCAGGCTCACACTACATATAGAAAGTTATTTGTCACACGACTGTGTTTAGAGCGTTAGTGTATATTTGTATGTCGGTAAGATAATTTATAAAACTGTTTATCTGCCAAATAGTAGGTAATGGATTTGCAAGGATAATGTTGAATATGAAGATCTTTTTATAAGTTAAGCAAAAAATATGATGTAGGTATGTTTCAACATGGCTTCTTTAATGCAAATGTAAAGATATCATGAAATATTTAAATTGAATTCGAAAATATTGAAAAGATATACCTATCAACCAGCATGAGTCTGTATGAAATTAAAATTACGCTTTCTAACATCATTAAATCATTATGTTTTTGTGCCTCTATTACTAATAAAATAAATAACTTAAATTAAATCATTCTGCTACACAAACTATTCTACAAGAGGAAACTAAATAATAGTATATTTTTTTATGATCCTTCAACATTTTTACGTCAAAAACCCACTATCAACGGATATTGGCAGATCAACGATTTTATAAATATCACAATATTATATTACATTTCTTCAATCCAATTGATTGATTTTTCTCTATAACAGCATTTTATTTATCATCAAACGGCTGAAATGGAGTTCCCGATCCATACATAATTTTACTAAAATACACATTCACTCATCACATCATAATTATATGTGTATTTACTTCTCTCTACGATACATTGAATAATGTTTGACGAGGTTTAAATCTGTGCTTTATACGGCATAGCATCTAAGACCCGTCGAAATTATCCAAAAACATAATTTTTCGCAATCACAGAATATCGTGCTATACAAATAAATTGGTTAAATAAAAAAATAATGTATAACATATACAACCAAGGAGTTCTCCCGTTAAAGTACTCATTATACAAACTAAACTTAATATAGCAAAACAGCAATAACAACTCAAAACCGATTTGGTTACCAATAAATACACCTGGCAATGAGTCTTATAAGACATAATATAACTACACTGACAGTCGATATGTGAGTCCAAGCTAGCTGGCGACGTAGTTGACACCGTAGCAAACTTTTTCGCACTTTTTCGCACTCGCAACACTATAGTATCTGGCAACACCGAGTGTAACACTGTCATCACTTCACACAGCTTATCTGAGGGCAGTGTACAGGCTGAGAACGCTCTTGTTCTCCTTGTGGGAGGGCGTTTTGGAGAACACGTTCCAAAACCGCAGCGTTTCGTCGCCGGCGCCCGTGACTATAGCCTCGCCGTCGGGTGAAAGAGCCAGATATAGCACTCTGTACGAGTGTCCTGTAAGTTTTGCCACCTGGAAAAAAAAAGAGTAAATTAATGACTACATCATGAGAAATAATATCTCTTTTAATATATTGAGAATTGGAACTCAATATTAAGTTTCACCGTATATGCCCACACACACAAATCAACACGCACACACAAATCAACAACAAACAATATTTAAGTACCCACCATATGAGGGCAACAGATCAACTTGCAACGTACCTGCGTTAGAGATGGATATTTCCATACTAGGATCTGATTCTGTGAGTATCCGTGCGTAGACACCAACTCGCTCGAGTGCTTTGACCAGGCTAAGTTGCATACTTGTGATCCTGCAAAAGAGAATAAATGGGTTTGGTAAAAGAGGAAAACATCGTGAGGAAACTTGCATGGCTGAGAGTTCACAGAAAAATGTCCTCAAAGGCATGTGAAGTCCACCAACCCGCAGTAGTGGTGCGTGGTGGACGGCGGCATACATCCCTCTCATTGTGAGAGGAGACCCGACCCTGTAGTGGGTCATTAATGGGTTACTGACATGACGGGAATCTACGACACGTCTTGACGTCCGATATACCACAGTGCCTGAAGTCGAAAGTTTTCGAGCAATGTGTGTTGCCAGTGATGACCTACGGTGCCGAGACGTGGTCCTTTACTGTGAGCCTAATGCACAAGCTCAGAGTCGCTCAGAGGGCAATGGAGAGAGCTATGCTTGGTATTTCTCTACGAGACAGAATCAGAAATGATGAAATCCGTAGAAGAACGAAGGTGACCGACATAGCTCTCAAAATTTGCAAATTAAATTGGCAATGGGCTGGCCACATCGTTCGCAGGACTGACCACCGATGGGGAAGAAAGGTCCTCGAATGGCGACCACGTTTAGGCAAAAGGAGCACAGGCCGCCCTCCGACCAGGTGGACTGACGACCTGAAGAAGACAGCGGGAAACCGTTGGATTCAGAGGGCCCAGGACCGGGCGGAGTGGCGTCGATTAGGGGATGCCCATGTCCAGCAGTGGACTGCTACGGGCTGAAAGGAAGGAAGGAAGGACATGACACCGGGGGCGTTGGCTTCTCTATGTAGTACACGACACTCACCGGTGTCGACGCACTGCATGGGCTGCGAGGTGAGCGTGTTCCAGAAGCGCACGCATCTGTCGGCGGTGCCGCCGCCCGACGCCAGCAGCCCGTGCTGGTGCGGCGACCACGCGATCGCCTTCACGGCCGCCACGTGCGCCGAGTACGTCTGCGACGGAGACGTGGAGTGCTGGGGATTAAGATGAAAAGAATAAATAAATGAAGCTCATAGCATACACTGCAGCGACTGATCAAGGGTTCTGACCGCCCTGCGCAAATTGTCAGGACGCGCCCCCGCCAGGTGTGTTACGGTCGGCCTAAAAAGTAGTATATATGTAAGTATATTAAGTAGTTTTGACTTTGTTTAGGTAATAATAAAAACTGAATTGAATTGAGGCAAATCTCTCAGAAGATTGCAACAATTTATCTGACTTTAGCTCTTTTGTATAAAGTGCTAGAAATAAGTGTGAATTCTCACAGCAAGGAAAATAACAAAATGAAAATCCTAGAGGAAGTGACAAGTTATCTTTTGGCCGCAATGTCGACCGCAATCGTTTATCGAAGATTTCAGACTCCGCGCGCTCCACCGCGAACCCGCGCTCTCACGGTGCGATAAAGCCGTTTCCCTTGTTAATTTTTAGGGAATAAATAAATTGGAATTTCTGAAGCGCGCATAGCCCCGCAGCTCGAGTAGATCGCAAGCTATTTAAAAAGTTAGAAACGTCGGGCGCGGTCACTACCTGGATGGGTGACCGCCAGTGGCGGGTTAAATGCGCGCTCCCGTGCTTCGGCGGGCACGTTAAGCCATGGGTCCCGGTTGGTTATCGATACGAGTCGTTAAACCTTGTCGGAGGCCAATGGGCGGTTTCAAAACATCGGGAACGCGTTGGCCACTAGCCCGTTTTTCCACCAACACCACATACTCTACTAGTATGCTCAGTTGTGCTCCCGTGCTCAGCAGCGCTATGACATAAGAATGTTGACCCCTCACCAGTGACCACACGAAGAGTTTGTTGTCGTTGCCACCGGAGGCGAGCGACTGACCGTCGGGCGACCACTTCAAGCCGCACACCTCCTGCCTGTGCCCTTGCAGTACCCGCGACGATTGTATTGCTGCAACAATAACAGAGTAGATTGATTACAAATATTCATTACAATATAATTATGAGGCACACAATTATATAACATCGTTACAATGCACTTCATTCACAAATGACGTGAAAGGTTAATGTGAAAGGTGTCCCGTTTAAGGCTGCGTACCAGAGATGTGCGAGCTTGCGTAGCGAGGGATGCGTTTTCGAAGCACTATTAGAATTGCTTCATTTACCTAGCCTCGCTTGGCACAGCTCTGGTGGAAACGGCTTAGCGGAGCGAGGCTAGGTGAATGAAGCAATTCTATTTGAAGGGTTCACACGGCATTGTCCTGCACGTTTTTTTTGCAGTATAGGTATGTCTTAACGAAAATCAAAAATCAAAATCAAAAATCATTTATTTGCACGAATATGGGTTAATTAATGGTTTTACAGGGCATTTTGATCAATCCATATTCACCTTTTCAGGTATGCAAATAAAAAAATTAAAAAATAAAACTTATGTTAGTAATACAAATTAACTTATAAAATATTGAAACTTATTACTAATACACAATTTGTTTGCCATGTTTTGCACAATTTGTCAATTTAGCCAAGTATATTAATTATTTTCATTACGAATAAATAATGGCACATGTATTGTATAATAATAGACCCATTCACGTGGCGTTTTTTGACAAAAAGACGTGCAGGACAATACCGTGTGAACTATGCCTAAACTGGTCTTTTGCCGTTGAATTAGCGTTAACTGATCAGAGTTTAGTAACTGGCTATGTACCCACCAGGTGTCCTAGTGTCCCTCTGTCGGATGTGCCTGTCCCGTGAGCCGGAGCTTAGTATGTCGCCGTTCCAAGCCAGAGCGCCCACACGAGCTATGTGACCTTGTAGCTTCGTCACCTGGGGACAGCAATCATATGAAATCAGTACAGCTTAAATAGTATGTTATTTAAGCTAATTATTTCTTTGGGTCTTTCGAAGCTGAGAAGCTCACCATAACATCGGAAAATTAGTATATGAGTCAGTATAGGGGTAACTGAGCCAGCTAGTGAAAGCAGTCAATGCCAGAATACTGAAATACAAATCCAATCATCAATAACAATCCTGAGTCGATACAATTTCATCAATAAAACTCTTTTGTATGAAAAACCCGATTTATGACGTCATTTTTCGTTTTCCACACTTCAGCAAAAGTATCTCCATTGAATCCACATCCCAATTGCGAGTTGGTAAGTTGATAGGCGGCGCGACGGTGATAGCCCAGTGGCTTAGAATTCGACCTCGAATCGAGGGGTCCGGGTTCGAATCCCAGTGGCACGCATCAACGACTTTTAAAAAAAACTATGTGCGCTTTATAAAATTAAATATCACCTGCTGTTACGGTGAAGGAAAACATCGTGAGGAAACATGCCTGAGAGTTAACAAAAAAATGTTCTCAAAGCTATATATGTGAAGTCCACCAACCCGCAGTAGGCCAGCGCGGTGGACGGCGGCCTACATCCCTCTCACTGTGGGAGGAGACCCGACCCCGTAGTGGGCCACATGTGACTCATACCCGTTGTTTAACTATTGTGTCTATCTACTGGACACGCAAAGTGTTAATGGGTTACTGACAAGTTGACAGGTGTTACAAGTACCTCCTTATTGACAGCCACGTCCCAGACGCTGATGTGTCCTTTCTGGGTGCCCACAGCCACGAGGTGGCCGCGTTCGCTCCACGCGACCGACGTCACTGCGTTGCCCTCCGACGACAGGTCGCATAGTCGCGTCACCTGAACAGATATAACATATAGTAGGTAAAACGTGAGAATAATTATAATTATAACCAATAGTGTTGCTGCCAATCCGATTGCATAAATCAATAAATAACGCTTCACAATCATAGCCCCACACTAGTATTCCCTGTGTCATGGGTGCCATGGATACACACAAGACAAGAACACACACACCCAGACCCGAAACCGAAATTTAAACTCATCATTCAAATCTCTGCACCGCTGGGAATCGAACCCAGATATACAGGCAGTTTTACTTTGCAATCAGGGGACTTCTCCTGTTTGGTAAACAATATTGATTGATAGGCGCTACTTTTTATTGAAAGAAGTTAAAAATTGCTTATACTTTTAGTTACTAGAAATCTGTTTCAGAATTAAATGACTATTTGTTTTTGAATTTTTATAATTTTATATTTATTAATACAAAAAGACTAGCTAAAATTGTTTGACAATTATAAAAGCTAAGATACATAGTTGGACAAATATAAAAAATTGGACTATAGAAAAGTCGAGGAATGTTTCTATTGAAATTGTTGACAACTTCTGTTGAAAATACAAGAGTTGCTAATTTTTCTTTGGTGGATGACTTTATATAACCAGCTGTCAAGCAGTTCTTTTGTTAATACTTCATAAGAATAAAATTTATTTTTAAATCATGTGGTATCTCCGAGACGTCTTTCAATTCAATTGAAATGTTATAAAAATTTCATGAATTAAGATGTATTTCATATAAAAAAAATTTGGACTTAGAATAGGGAGTACGAAAATAAATTACATGTAGTACATAGATAATTATTATACTGCTACTATTTTATTATTACCACGAAGCTTATTTATCATTGCCACGAAGTTCGATTACATACGAAATCGACTCTATCCATACACATTTTTTCGCTATTAACAGCAACGGCCCATTAGCTCAGTTGGTTAGAGCGTCGTGCTAATAACGCGAAGGTCGCGGGTTCGATCCCCTCATGGGCCAATTGTTACACCGCGTTTTTTATTTTTGTTGTTATATAATTCATTAAATATTGTCGAGAAAGAAATGTCAAATTTAATTAAGTTACCAAATAATATTATTTTTTAATTTAACGCTCTGAAAATTAGAATATTTTTAAAAGCAGTGAAATTGAGAGGAAATTTAAGTGAGCTTAGCAAGAATTTACCTTTTATAATTTAATTTTCAGTTTTTAATTCGAGTACAAATTGATTAAAGATAAATAGTGAATAAAATGGCTGAGCTGATAAATAGTTTCTGATTGTTATAATATAAATCAAATAATGACTGGTTTTTTTATACCAATGTTATTTCCTAAACTCCTCCACTAAATCTGAGAAACATCCTCAGATTATCACACAAAAAATAAGAACGTATCAACTTTTAAATGTCGAAGGAAAGCGCCACCTACATTTTGCCCGTGGAACAACTTTCTGGACGTGAATGTAGAGTAGTTACACTGTACATTAAAAGATGACGCTAGGCAGTAGACTTTGGCGGAATGAAAAGGAGATAGGGAGCTCACCTCAAATATTTTATTGTAAAAAAAAAACTATTATTGTAAAAGAGCTAAATAAAAATGACTGCAACTTACATGCATACTAATAATTTCTTTCGTAAAAGATTCTAATAAGGTAGGTACCTTGTTTTCAAAACAATCAGTTATTAGCGTCAGAAATTTACGTCTTTCAGCATACACATTTCACCAATCAAATTCACCTGTAGAAGGCAGATCACGACGAAGGCGGCAAAAATTTTCCTTATAAGCAATAGATCAAGATGCATGAACTCTACGTAACATTGAACATTATGAATTACGATGATGGGCAGATAGCAGACGCAATGGATTTTAGTCAAAACATTGAACAGTATGATAAAGGGAAAATAGCAGACGCAATGGATTTTGGTCACTCTAGAACATCAGCTTGCCAAATTAGAATTCCCTATTGTTCCCCTTTTTCCAGCATCCTCATTTCTGCAATCAAATTCACTTGTTGCATGACGGATTATGAGGAAGATCCTCCTTTTATGAGCTGCATTAGACCCAAATGTATGACCCACCTGGCTGGTGCACGCGCTCCAGAGGTAGACGCAGCAGCCGAGGCCGACACTGAGGACGTTCTGCGCGGACCAGTCCACCAGGTTCAGGTAGAAGTCGTCCTGCAGCTCCGGCGCGTCCAGCACCTTGAACGGGATCCGGGAGATCTTGCGCGTCGCCTTCCTCGGGGAGCGGAGGAGCTTCTGGGACTTCGCTGACACGGGAGAGAGACTGTACGGCGATGGGTCGATGTTCTCCTGCAACAAAAGGAGATCCATGGTGAATAAATTTACAAAGAACCCTGCTCAATGAAATGCGTCGTTAGTACATCTACGCAGGCGACTTTTGTCGGCGCAGACATTAGAAAATTTGTCCCGATAAAAATAAATGGTAACCCACATGTTAGTATATGTCGCAAACTATGTGTCTTCCAAATTTCAGCCAAAACTGTGAAGCCATTTTTGCTTAAGAGTATCCTAGTTTTTCAATCCTTAGTTAGTGGTACATCCAAAAATAATACCAAATTAAATCTGTGCTCCTTAACAGTTCATTAAACTTCCGAAAACAACTTTATGCATAAAGTCAATACATTCCACGTTTTAGTGCACAGTATCTTTTTACCCGACGGATTTTATTGCTCTATTCATCACCAAACAGGCCTTGACGACTCGCCAGTGAACGTGCAACTTGTATAAAAAAAATAATTAAATTCATTTAAAATCTAACTAATTTTCGAATCTTCGCCCGCACTTATTAAACGGTACACAAAAAACATTCGGTAGGTAGCTGGCACTTTGTATCTGGACAATCTCATTACCGGTACTAAGAAACTCATCAAGATACAATGACTAGAATAATGGACTCAGATTTCAGCGTAAAGGTATTCCCAAAAAGTATTACAAGTACAGTACGGCAACAATCAAGTTGCGCGAAAAAATGTGATTACAGATAACAAAAAAGAAGATATAAAACGATTCGTTCGAGTGGTACCTAGTACCTACACTACCAACTGATGGTGTTAGAGTTATAAATGATGCTGCACTCATTAGGCACGAAGGCTATAAAGAAGACAAACACCGGGATTCAAAATTAGAGGCTTTTGATGGCGCAAAAACCACTGACAAATTGAATCAACTAATTTCAACGCCCGCTCGCTAGTGGCAAACATTGTTGAAGGCAAGCCATTAAAACGTAAAAAACTGAACGTCTGCAAAACTCAGTAGGAAAAATTTAAAACAAAACGTCTATAAATTAGACGCGACGGAGCGTAGAATACATATGACCTCAGAAGAGAACTTAGAGTTGAATGTAACTTAGGTATACTATCTAGGTATTAGGCATAGTGTATTTGATATAGACGACAATGTTACTATTATTTGACTAAATATCTCTAAGAGGTATCATTAACCTAGTATTGAGATACCAATATTGTCTAATAACGACATAATCCAAATATTTGTAACGAAGACTCAGGCTAGTCTTACCTAAGTAAGAAGTCGACGAGAAATCACCTGAAGCGGAACGTATGAGTCCTTGAAAGGTTCGGTTACCCAGTCTTCCGTACAAATTGCACAACAAAAACGTGTCTGAAAAAAAAAACGAAGAAATCTTGGCTAGAACACGAGGTAGCGTGCCGAATAGTGCCTATTTGTCAGCGAGTTTTTAGCAAAGTTTTCGATTAATCACCTACGGCACCTACCTCAAATTTCTATTCAGGTTACACCGATAGATCCTGCTGGTAAAGTATAATATGTATTAGCAACTGTTAATGAATCTAGCCAGACTACCATTAAAATCAACACAATGAATATACATACGCAAGTGTGAAGTTTAAATGCAACAGAAAATTTCGCACACAAACATTACATACACATAGAAACAGATGGTAATAAAAGTTGTTTATAAAGTCGTTAAACGTGCATTTGCTTAGTATATTGCCGTCTAAAAAGAACATTATAGTGACAATTCTAATGTGAATTTTCGCACCGTCGAATTCCGCGGCCAATTCTAAGTAATTTACTGCAAAAACTGCACATTTCAAGTAAAGCTGTGACAGTATCGCGTCCGTGAACCCGCTTTTATTGCGTCTGCTAAGTAATCTAGATGAATAACACCTTCATAAAGCGATGCGAATTTCGTGGGACTAAACAACGTGGGCCGCCATTACCGTGTGTGTTATTTTAAGCGGATAATGATCCTTTTCAAGTTGAATAGAATTTTGGAGCGTGGGTGAAAATATTGGAAGTCTGCACGAGATCTGAGTCGCGTTTAAAAGGGCCTACACGAGAAGGACGTGTCCCGTCGAGTTCGAACACGTATTACTGCAATTCAAATGGAAACAGAACTGGGTTGTGACGCCTACGTCAAAAACAAAAGTATAAGACGAGGCGCACACATAAACATGAGTGTTAAGCGCGCTCACAATAAATATAACTGATAAAAGAGGGATTTACACGTAACACTACAAGATATCGCGTCCTAAACCGTTATGTCGGCCCAAATTTAGGTTACCAAATCAATACTGCAACAAAGGCTGAGAGCATGTCGCGAGGATGGGCTGACAAAGAATCTTGCAAATTCCAATGCATTTATGAATGATATTTATGAATGAAGACATTAACGGTGTGTTGTCCGATTAAAGATTGAAAGTGCATCAACGTGTATGCACGGTTATTAGTTCGCAAGTGCCACTTAAGGAGATGTTGACTTAGCAAATGCCCCGCCCCCGTGTGGTCGTCGACACAGTGGCCTTGGCATGTGAACGAAAACGAATGCATATTATAACATTACGTAAGCCGAAAATTGCCTGCAGGTAATTGCAACTGGTTTTGATGACTCGCGCAAGGATCCGTCAACCGAGATACGCGAGGATAACGAAGAATTACAAGAGGGGAATTTTAAGAAAAACACAAAATTTATTTAGATTTCTTGGGAATAAAAAGTCTAGACATCTAAACGCTGATAAGATCTGAGCTGAGTACTGACTACGTGAAATGAAATCATATTGGGCAGAGCAATAAAAGCCTAAGCAAGAAAGCTCAAGTTTGTTGGCCGGCAGCATTAGAAAAACAAATTCCGGTAATAAGTGATACGAATACAAAGCCTCCGAGCGAAGCCATTAACGTAATAAGCTAAGCAGTGCATGACTAAATAAGGCGGATTAAAACGAACTTACATTGAGGTAACGTAAGCGTTCTAACAATTTGGCACACTAATGCCGTTTTGATTAGTCGAATTATGGTTTTTAAGCAATTTAAATAGGAAAAGATTGCTTACAAAACGTTAGTCACGTCAAAGCATAATAACAATTCTTTGTACACGTTGTGCGAGAGGCAACGACTTTAAATTTTAACAGAAAATTTCACAAAAAAAATTTAATCAACATTACTTTACATCCTGTACTTAGCAATGAGATGAAAAAGAGCTCTTAGAAAACAGTACTTTTTTAAAAGTTTCAAAGTAAGTGTGCGTGTCGATGATCATTCGGTACAGATTACAGAAGCGCTGTTTGTTGTGCTGAGTATACGCTAGAAAATAGATCGAAATTGCTCGTTTCCTTTACACACAATTGCCTCATTCGATGTGAATAGACAAAAAGCTTCACACAATAGACGACACAATGATACAGTTGTAGAACACAATAGGGCTTCAATCTAATCCTAGACTATAAAAGAAGTCCTGACACTAGGCCAATTGGATCATGCACATTTATATTTCTTACTGGAACTACTGTTGCGGTCATCAACTTGTAAACGAAGAAATTAAATGAAAATTATAACTGGAAGGCAATATAAAAATGTTGAAACTGACAAATTTTTAATCCTCAAACCGTATATTTTCCAAAAATATTAAAACGTTTACGCGGGCTCAAAATAAGACAAATTACAGACTAAATAAACGTATAAATTGAGCCACACAAATTCCGTGAAGGGAGTTAATGTACTAATGACATATCATGACAGTGAACGGAGAAAAAGGTAAAAGAAAAATTTCAATATAACCAAAACCACAATGATGTAAGATGAATGAGCAATCACAACTCAAGTTTATTAACCTCCGATAGCAGACGCATAAAAACCTAGAAATCTAGCAAGTAGTGACTAGATCTTAGATAACAGATTGATTGGTACTATAAATGAATGGCAGATTGTGTGACCTGTGCGGTTCTGCAGGCAGGTCACGTTACAGAAATGCAATAAAAAAGCTACTGCACAAAATCTCGGTCCAGTCTTTCAGTTGTTTAGGTGCGAAGTGAATACAAATCGCAAAACACGGAACTTAATTGAATTTCAACAAAACATTTACGACCATCTAGAATTCTAGACAATAAGGATTAATTCGTATAGCCTAGCTAAGAGGCACATAATTCATCAATGGGTGACACCGTATCCATCACAGTCTTCTTTGGATACGTTTGCGGAATCGATGTTTTCCTATTTGATTATTACAGGCTGTTTTCAGTTTCAAGGTTACATTTAAACATTCTGCGATAGTAAAATAGTAAGAACATTAAGACGTGGTATCACAATCAAAGAAAGAGTAAGATTTTTAATATATTTTTAGTAATTTGTGTCTAGAATGTTGACCATTGACATATAGGAACTCAACTAATTCAAAATCGATGTCAGGAAAACGGTTGCTAAACTAATTGACTCAACAGCGTAAATACGAGTAACCCTATCGGGCCTCGATCGCAAAAGGCTCTGCAAACAAGGACTTGTGTAAACAGTAGAAAAAAATTAAGGCCACGCTGATGGCTCTCGCAAATTCCCTCGCATACCGGTAGATGTTGTTTCTGTAAACAAACCACCGAGTGAACACGGATGAGCACTTCTGACCGGTTCAATAGTTAAAGATGACACGGGAGCCATTGAGGATCCACTAATGAAAAAATATTTGATTTATAATTTTTTGCGCCTTACACTCAACGAATTTGAAGTAATGGATTTGAAAGCGTCTGTACGCGTCCATCGTCCAATTCAAGTTCATCCAAAAAAGAATAATGCTATAAATTAATGTCACGATCTCAAATCGCAACCGCAATATTTATTACCTGCACGCAAATTAAACACGTAAATCATAATAGACAGAGGACACGTCGGGTATAGAAAATTATGGTACCTTTACCATTTCACAGCATCGCAGGGCAATGAGATCACATGTCGGGCGCAGGAAATGTGGGTGTTGCTAGTAACATTCAAGCTCTATTATCAGATACATACGTGAGAGACGATTGTGATTCAAATGTTCAACCAGCAACATCTTTTATTTTTTTCTAATGTTCGAACAACAATAGCTGCAAACGAACTCCTCGGATACCTACTAAATATCAAAGGCCAGAGTTAGGTACAGGACGATATAATACGGAATGCTAGCGCGAGCTAATAAAGGATTCCATTGTCATTACACCGTGCCGAAGCGTGCGGAGTATCAGTCAACGACTTTGTCATATTTGGAAACAACACGGCACGTATCAGATAACGCTGAGGACATCTGCATAGTGATTAGCGCGTTGTAAATGTCAATCAGTGGACTTTCGACCATTGTGGCCGAGCAAAAAATCCATATAGGCACTACTAGCACGTCAGTAAATGACTTTGAAGAATCAAGACCACTATTGCGCCTCGTACAAACACCAGTGAGTGGATAGTAAAAAATAGTTTCGATATAATTAACGAGAAATGTCGACCGAGATGTCTCAGAAATTATAGCAGCACCCACACAATGGACCCGCACCGTGACTTTGCAGCAATTCAGGGGACAATCTAAGACATAATCTAGATTGTAAAAACACTACGGCAGCACACGAAACAGTTCAAAAACAACTACAAAGAAATCGATTTCATGCAGCCATATAAAAAATTGGAAGAAAAAATGCACCCATAGAAACTGACGTCGTAAAAGTTACGAATCATCCCCTGGCAATGACCGAAAGTCTAGACCTTATATCCATCTGTTCGGGCGGTGAATGTCCCTGCTAAAAAAATTTATTGCATAGTTATTATTCGATGAACAAATATGAATTATCTGGATGGATCATTTGGAATAGTTTTTATCGTCGACCATTTTGGAGTACTTACTCTGTAAACGTTTTAAAAGCTTATTGCGTGGGGATTTAGGAATAATTACAGTCTACCTGTTAACTAATTGACTTCACTTTTGTTGCGTCTTTCGCATGAAGCGTAATTGTTACACTGCCGTGCTGAATGGCAATCTATATAAAATCGTTTCGGGGACTATTAGCTGGAATCAATTTCTCTAGGAGCATAAAATCCTTTCTCAGGGGAATGGAGCGATCGATTACTCATAGCGTGAACCGATTGGATTAGTGTTTCTTTTATTGTTATTGTACACGGTGGTGATTTGAAATTTGCATTAAACGGCAATTCGGGCCGCAAATACTTTTTGCATCGTTGCAAAAATACGTCACGGTGTTACGTTTCGTGCGTTGAAAATTTCGATCATGGACACCTCCCCGGCATCTTCCTGAGCCAATAAAAAACAGTCATCAGCTCTGATGTTCGCAGCGGACCAATGAACCCTAGAATCGTACGCATCATTGAAATGCGCGGGCGCAAAATTTGTAAATTGCAAATCGTCTAGACTTTTTTTACACCACCGACTCTCAAACTCATTGAACCCTGAGTTTGGAACTACTAAAATTTTGACAGTCTCCTTTCCCAAACGGTTAATGGACAGCTCCTGAAATTTGAAAAACGAAGCCAAATAGCATCAAATGATCACAGCCAAGTCACAAATTGTAACGTTATTTTGTAATCCTTCTCAAATTACAGTTGCAGCTTAAAAATATACTGCAGCATGTAAATTTTGCCAGCTGCCACAAATATTAGGTAAACATCAATCCTAAAACAATAACCATTTGAAGGGTCTATAAATTTGGGTACCTCTGGTCTAGACTTTTATCCGTTCAAGGACATAAAGCAAAAAGCATTAGATAAGAGCGCGACCGGCCGATTCGTTGCGCCTGGGCAACTCCGAGCGCGGGGACCTCGCATAATAATTGCACACCGCTCCGTCGCAGGCGCAATCGGAAATTAATTTCTTCGTCTGCTAAACGGGATTACGCATCGTATTCAGTGGCTGCGTAATCGCATTAGATCAACAAAAAATACAAGCAATTACCCACCCGATCAATAAATAGATTCGAGATTTCATTTACTCGAAGGATTACTTGCAGAGTTGTTCAACCTCATTTGTCGAGTAAAAAATTAGCACGTGTCACTCGTCACTTCTTATTTCAGACACATAAAAAACTTAGTAATGGTTAATTACTAAAAAAAAACGATCGTAAAACTGAGTTATTAACAGCGCTAAATGCTTTTACGGCATATCACCTTCCTCAGTTCGATTTGACTATCTAACGTCCATTTCGTCGTCAAAATAAAAGACCGCTAATTTTCCCGGCAAATTTCATATTGCAATTAACGTTATCGTTTTGTTTTGCACTTTTTGTCTAGCATTCAGAGTCGATGATGAGATTACATCAATCGGACTGACTATTGACAATGGCGTATCAAAATCAAAGGTGCCGGATGCATTCGGGTTTTTCAAAGCCAATTATTTTGTAACAAAATTTGAAAAGAAGAAATAAACTCAGCTATATCTGGCCCCAGTGATTCGAGTGCATTGACTCCGGATCTACGAGAGTGCCTACGAAGTGCACCACGGGCTTGAAAAGATCACGCTTCGTAGAATGACAACTTGAAATACACTCAATCAACATCGACGCTTTCCACTTGGATGGCACTTTATAGCGTCGTAAATATTTGTTCTAACATCAATTTATCGCCTTGTATGTGAAGCGCATGTACGAGTAGCAATAAATATCTGATAGCAAATGATTGATAAATATCAGCATCATCGACTTGGGTACCTGTACTTGGCACTACTTATTTAAGTTACTTTTATTTCAGCGTATAATGAGTATAATTTTATTACTAGGTAAAGTATTAACCATCATACAAAGCACCAGAATCACGACCCTCACTTTAAATGTGTGTAAGGTAATGTGTATTCTTTACCAGTTTCTTTAACTACGGCCCGACGGACAAATTCACTTCATTAATTTATTCACTGCCAAATGCATTTCACTTACAAAGTGAGGTATTCGTAAAATCACACGTATTTACGGTGCCACGAAATGTTTAATTAAACTTAACACTTCATTGATTAATTATATTAAAATTTGATCTACATGGAAAAATAACTTAGAAATTCCTGTCAAGTTGTTAAAATTAAAATTCTTAAACGCAATTAAACCAAAATAATTTAAGTGCCTAAGTATTTATACCGTAAAAGTAATTAAAGCCTGCTAATTGAAAGTTGCTGTCGAAAAATAAATTAATAAAACCAGCAAATTGATTAATTAATACAATGTTGGTGTAGAAGAAAAGTAAATTGAAGAAATGCCTTCGATTGATGATATCATATATCGAAGACAAGAAACAGGCTTGATCAATGCAAACGACATAACAAACCATCCAACTTGAATTTTCCATTGTACAAGTGCTTAAACAAACCGTCGACACTTGATTGCATCAAATCACAATCGCATATCAAACACCAACGTACGAATTGATTGATATTGAGTTTGAGAGTGTAGTGACACCGTAAAAGATGGGCGCAGCGGCCTAATGTTTGCAAGTATTCATGGTATGTGCCGAAAGGTAGAATTTACAAGGGGACGCATCGGGAATTGAGTCACACGTCGCTGCATTCTAACAAACGCCGAAATTTGTATTCAACGGCTACTGCACGTAATCCAGTGGGTGGCAACTATAGGACAAATCTAGAATATCATGAATAGTGTTATTGATTTTTTTCTTTGCAATTTATTCGGAATCGATTTTGTGTTTGTAACGAATGATTTTCAGTGTGCTGACAGTATTGTCTGAATATTTGAATATTCGATTCAGGGATTGAATGCGATATGTTTTGGGAAAAAAGTAATATGTTTTTTATTTTCAGATTTTTGGTGCGAAATAGATACGCGAAAAATTTAAAAATTCAGTGGAATCAATTTATTTATAAAAATTGATTGCTAGAATAAATGCTGTTAAAAACGTTCAACCACAGTCACTCAAGATTAAATGTTTTAATTAAACCTGACCATTACCAAGTGATACAAAAAATCTCAAGGATTCCAATATTAATTTCCATATTAAATGAACATGTTTCCCGACCATTAGTCGACCTATCACCTCAGTCGTGAAAGATGAGCATCTGATTGAAAGAGATGATTTTTTGCCACTTTCCTGCGAACCGCTGACAGCAGGTTGATGGTCCGTGCATGGAGCAACCAGGTCGTGAATGGCAACACAGGTTACTAATGCATAAATGGGCAAAAAATATAACAAATGTACGCAGTATTAACGTATTTCGGATTAAACGATCTGGACTAGACGATTTAGATCAGAACGATGATTAATGATTCCATTAAAGTCAAAAAAGTAATAAAAATTAAATTAAACATTCGGACAACCAGTTAAATTCGAGTAGAATTGCAGTCGCAACACTATTTTTAAGATAAATGGGAGAAAACAGAAAACCCGTATTACCTTCATGTCCAGTCAGCGTCATATAGTTCGTGACACTCAGGATACTCAAATATATAGACGCAACCAAAAAGTCGATAATATCGGTACAAACAAAGTTGTCTTATTGTTGTCAACAGTTTTGTCGCTCAAAAGGTCGACACACTTAAAATGTCATATAAATCGGTTCAGTCAAACTGCCATAAATATGGTTACAGTCATTCCGCCAATGGTATCCAAACATTCTAAGTGTTCAAAAATATGGAACACATTAGAAAAATAAACTTTACTGCTATAATATTTTAAATATTATTTTCCTCGTCAATTAGTATCAAAAAATTTAAACACAAAGTGAAAGCGATAGATACTACTGCTCTCTTTTGTTTTGTATAGAGTTTCAGAATTTCTTGCATAGCCATTTACGATATCTGGGGGCACGGCAGTGGTGAGGACCAAGTCGAGCAAAAAAAACCGGCACGGCCGAACCATCCTTTTCAGGCAAGCTTTTCGATCCCCTATAGCTTCGTTGTCGACAAAACTAGAAGCTTGAATTTTCAGTACGGACGATAATAATATATCTCAAGATATGCTAAAAAAATATTCAATAAACAGTTACAGCTTAATAGAGTGATGTTAACCTCAATGATAAAGAATATGAGTTATTAGGTATTAATTTTACTTGTGTACCTAACTGAAAAGAACACATTCCGTATTAACGATAAACTGAGCAGTTCTGATAAAGTTACTTTCAAACGCAACAAAAGACTGACCCCTTATTCATATAAAGCCAAATTGCATCATAAACCTATTTTCTATTTCACTGTTCTTTCAGTGCACTGTCTCTTTCTTTCTTGGTGCTGTCAACGTTTGAAAGAAAATGGCAAATCAATGTAATGGCTAAAATAGGTTTAATTAGCGATTTTTGTTTTTATGAATAAGGGGATAAGAATCTCAGAGGGTGTAAATAAAAAAAGTTTTGGTTCAACTATCCTTATTTTTAATATATAATTCGATGTTTAGTGGTGTCATCAATGCGACACGCAGCCATATTTAAGTATTAAGTATGAAATTGCTTCAATAGAAATTACGTAGGTAGTCAAGATTTCCAGCTTTCTATAATATTGCACTTGACATTGATACGACTGATGGTTATTTGACATACACTGACAGATAATAGAATTACATTCAAACACTAGATTGCGTAATGAGGTTTTAATGCTAGCTTATTTTTCTAGTGTGTTCCATATTTTTGAACACTTAGAATGTTTAGATACCATTGGCGGGATGACTGTAACCATATTTATGGCAGTTTGACTGACCCGATTTATATGACATTTTAAGTGTGTCGACCTTTTGAGCGACAAAACTGTTGACAACAATAAGACAACTTTGTTTGTACCGATATTATCGACTTTTTGGTTGCGTCTATATATTTGAGTACCCTGAGTGTCACGAACTATATGACGCTGACTGTCCATGTTCATATTTTGTATGCAAAAGAAAGCATCGAAAATCTAACTCAATAAGCACAAGAAAAGGGGACAATTATGACAACTATAATGCAACTTTCATATTCATGTTAAAACGCCACGCACGGAGAAACGTGACTGACAAACATACGAATACACACTAAAGACACATGGAGGATGTAAATGACCACTCAGTGTTTGTATTTGTGTCGTAAAAAACCAATCGCCATGCAAAAGTTAATATTCCGAACGTTTGACCGTAAAAATTTTAATAATTTATTATTTTCGGTCGTTGTCACCTTTGAATGATGTCAGACGGACAAACAAATGACTGGACAAAATTACACGTCGGACGAAAAAAACAATGGCATTGTATCGCTAATGTAATGGACGGCGAAAAAAGATGCACAAGCAACGAAATTGGCTGATTAGAAAAAAAAACAAGTCCCGGCGAATTTGCATTTCGAACAGAAAAGCGCAAAAAACTAGATGCCGTCGAATATTCAAGACATGGGCGGGAGAGCCTAAGAGATAGCATTTTTAGCATCGGTCACAAGCTAACTTAAGCAATAGATTTAAGGGTTAAACAATATTTTAAAAAATCACAAAAGCCATAAGCTTTCAAATTTATAACAATCTGTTGGCTTTTTAAAATTTTTGTTATCAACGCAGTCATCAACTGATACAACCAGCCAGTCCTGAAAAGATACAACTTCTCTGAAACCCTAAAAACAACGGGACAAGAATAACTTGATAGAAAGTATTATGATATAATACATATTGAAAAACCGACGGGAAAAGCTTACTTATACTAAAGTAAGATTCAAACGAAGGAGCAACCTGAGAGCATTAGCACAACTTATCACCAGAATGACAACAAGCGAAAACGCGCGAATTTGCAAAAAAAGCCCAAACTTTGCGAGGTTTGCTGTTCTCATTAGCGTATCCTCATTGTCACCCGCACGCTAAACGCTCCATCCGCGATAATTGTCGGACAAAGGAGACTTGCATCAAAGTTAACGTTTCGGCACATTCCCCTGACTAGGGCTTTCAATGATTCTACAAATAGACAATCCCGGACGATTTTTTTATGTAAGAAAGTACCAAAAAATCATAATCAAAAAGAATTAAATCATATATTATGTTTTATTGGTATGAAGATTTTTTTTTGTTTTCGCGCTGAGCAAAATTCATTTTTTAGACATATTAGAAGGTGGGCTAAATTTTCAGATAGTCGTGAATGCAGATTATTAGCAGAATTACATTTTGAAATTAATTGTGAATGATGGAAACATTCCCCTTTTGACTTTTAGTAACGGCACGTTCAGAAAGTTAAAACTTCAGATTTCTAATCAATGGTTTGGCCAGTTAAAAATACGAAAGGGTCGCGAAAGGTCGTGTACATCCCACAACACACTAGACTACTAAATCCGGGAATCCCGGGATCTCGGTACTGCGGGATTATCCTTACTCTGACAAACCGTTTGACGTGAATAAACACAGCGATCACATCATAGCTGTTCAAAGTAAAATATTTGACGATAAGCGGAATTTGGGAGTTGTCATCGCTATAATGGACCGTGATAGAGACAGTATACCTAACATAAGAGACGTGAAGGAAAAGCTTAATATAAAAGACGTTTAGGTCGTAGAATTCTGTTAGGTTTTACCACCAGGCCCGAGTCTCATAGTCTACCCACAATATGTCTGAAGCGTTCTCGACCCTGCTACTTAGAGTAATTGTGTATGGACGGAAAATCTTTGAAAAATACGAAAAATAAATTAAGGTGGAAAATTCGTCATTATAAAGAAAAGCGTTGATATCAACTACTATAAAAATTCTATTCATTTATCCAATTCTGAGTAAAACAGGTAGAAGTTTCGGTCTTATAGATAATATATAAATATTCAACCATAAGACACAAGCGCATGGACAAATTGCTAAAGACCTGAAATCTAAAACTATTAAAAGTTAGATGCAAAGATTTAACGACCATTCTGTTTAACAAGACATAAATAATATTCAAATAAGAATGTCTGGCAAACAATACAGATTTCTAAGTTTAGAATTGCAAATTTTATTTGTCGTGTCTACATGTATTGTATGAACAGTAGATAGATACAGTATGCATAAGTCACTTTTACGAATTTTCACGTATATTGGCAGGAACTATAAACTTTAAATTTGATATTTAAATAATATAATTTTTTGAAAAAAGTATGCGCATAATCACATGATTGTGAAGAAATTACATTTTAATAATAAAACCTCATAACCACTATAAAAAAAGTCCAAACCGCAAAAATATTATCGCATTTTTAATCAAACTATTAGTCAAAATTTAACACATATTCTACTTAATTGTTAAAAAAATATTAAAAAGTCAAAATTTAGTTAATTATTAAAAAAATATTAATTTGTATATTGAGTCAACTTTAAAGTACAATGAATGTAACAAATCAATTAGATTTTACAAATATATAAAAAATCGTATTCAAACAAACAATTTGTTTGGATGAACATTCTATTTCTTTTCACGCTACTGCCGATGTACCCACCGGTGAATTAGAGAGAAATTAATACAATCATTAAAACCATTCCAGGCCTATAATTACCAACACCAGTACCGTTAAAACTTTAACAGTTGTGTTAGGGTAAATTAATTTTACATTGTTATCAATTAAAATATAGCATTTGCTGACTTATCATATTTGATATAATTATCCAAAACGTATGCATTTTCTCTGAAATGGTAAAACTTAGAAAGAAAATTAGAACAATTTTTGTAGATAACTGCATGATTTTTAATTTTGTCTCAGACATTTTTCCAAAAAAACGCTTTACTTAACTTTGACCCTCAACAATTTTTGCAAACATGATACCAGTGCTCATGCAAATTTTCAGCTTCTTTGGAATTAATGCTACGGAACATCTTCGTTTCCGACTATTTTGACCGGGCTAATATACATTATCTAAAAATCATTCAATGACACGATTTTTGTCATTTTGATGTAAGACGAGATTCATTGTCTGTGGCACGGGTAGGCTTGGTTTTCAAAAAACAAAAAAGAACGGGTCTTGCGTTTTCTGTTCACGGCGTAATTTTTGATTATTTGTAATATGATTGAATAGAAAGAATATAAGAAAATTTTCAATAAATTCAGTGTACATTAAATGTTTTGAAGGCTTTTATTTGGGGGAAACAAGAGACTTTATAGTTGCACAAGACACCTACTCATTCCCGGCTATCTCTCTGGAACAAATAAAGTAACATTTGAAATCTGACGAACAGAACGGCGGGATTGGCTACTTAAATGCATTTGCATAAATAATAACCATACAAAAGAATAAATTACCCGCTGGTCCCTCATTAGTCGTACATCTCGGCGCGCTACTGAAGGTGTGCTACACACACAGACTCATACACGGACACGTGCTACTAACGACACGTTAGAGAGTAACGTTTCTCAATCTTTTCGTTACTCGTGTCTCCATTACACTTTAGAAACCGCAGCGTACCCTTTTACAAGACCAATAGATACGTAACTTTAAAAAAAACACAAAGCCACATAATAATATTACATAAGATTCATAATAATATTATAGTTTTAATAACAACACCTCTAATAGCTCTATTGTATTTCGTTTTTAAATAAAAAATATTGTTATTAATTGTTTTACAGATATGCAATTTTATTTTAAAAACATAAGGCCAGTAGATACATAATAATATTTGTCTGTAGTATTTCCTTTTTTTTATAAAAAAATAACATTATTATTTTTTTACATAAGATGGTACCTACTTTAAAAACTTTTACAGGCCATGGCTGGGTTTATTCTTTGTCGGAATAAAGTCAATTTTACTAAATCAATTTTAATTTAATTCATTTAATCGCGCAAAACGAGTCAGCTAAGCCGTTACCATTACGTAAATTTTATCACGTATCCCAATTACGCAATAGTTTACCCCCGGTAGAAGGTTATCCCCACTTTGAGAACCCCTGCATTACAGTGATAATGCTTTGAGAACCCCTGCATTACAGTGATAATGCTTGTGCGTTCACTGTACGGTGTAAAATAAAATTATTTTCGACACCACGATTCTTTTAGACCATTGCTATCACCATTTACACTTGAGATTGTTGTTATTAGCCGCCGTCATTCCCTTTCACTTCTCTTTAATGTAATGACGCCATTTTAACTCCATAACCAAAAAGCATTTCAGCCTTTATCTAAGGTACTTGCAGTTATTTAAAAGATTTTTTTTCATTTTTTTAGTAACAGTACCAAATGGACGGGCAGGCCACCTGATGTTAAGTGGTACTGCAACCCATAAACACCCACAGCCAACCTCCAATTCTATCTGAAGCTGTTGCTTTACTACTCATTAGGATTAAGATGCTTGCCTCAAATAAATTATCTCCAGCAACCATACCTCCCAGCGGAAACACAAAACATGAAGAACATGCTGCTTTACGACGGGTTAAGAGGCCAGCAGTAAGGTACCTCTCCGGGCGAACTAACATGGCTCTACAACCTACATTTCTAAAGTGGGTGATGTATACTTAAATAAAAAATTGGGAATAAGATGAGCCAGTGACATTCAAGGATCGCTTATCAAAATTAAAACAAATACCGGTTGTTGTAAATAGTCATAACGCAGCTATAACTGTACGCTACGCCAAGCTACGTATTACCTTACAAACGGAAAATGTAAACGTAACAACTCAGCAAAGTTTGAACCATAATGTAACATAATCACCGTACAACAACAATTAAAATAGAAACTGTTTGAAAACAAACGAGTTTAATAAGCAATTTGTAAACAATGCAACGCACACGTTCAAAGATTGTCATTCGATATTATGGCGATTCTAATTACAATCGGACCGACTCGACTCGGCTACCTCGTGTAACAAAAGAGAGCCGTCGGTAGGAAGAATTCAGAGATAATAATAACGTTATTAGCAGTATCGTAAAAAGTATCTTTATACGATCGAGTAATGTAAAAAAAAAGTATGTAACCAAATAGGTCATGAAATAACTGCAAGGAGAAAGATGCCATCATCAATGAAAAGTTAAATATTTTGGTGGAGAATGTCATATTTGAACGTTTATTGGGGCAAATAAGATAAAATCTACAATGAAATAGTCTTTAGGGGCAACAATGCAACCTAACCCTAACCACTGACAACCCCAGATAGCTCAATTATATTTAAAACTGAAAATTCCCCAATCAATACATCCAGTTCTGTAAGAGTTTAGGCAGCTTAGAAGCTGAAGTGGCCACGTCCAAAACTTGTATAAAAAATCTAGTAGACAACATCTAAAATTTACTAAATGTACCAATTCCAAGAGAACTAGATTTTTTCAACCATATTCTGACACACTTTCCTAAAGCAAAGATCACAATAATATGGATTAAAGCATCGGCAATGCGGATTATAGATGCAACTAAAAACTAAAGATAAAAAGCCTTATTAATTAATCCTCATCTAAACTAATCAATTATACTATCGGTCAACACAGCCAGACTCGAGCCAATTATTCTCGTCTTTTTTGTTAGTGACAAATTAAAGCTACCGAATTCACCTATCGGTGTTTGCGCTACTGAATTGTGTTTAAATAAATGTCCGCTTAACGATCTAAGTGTGAAAATAAAAAACATAAGCGATAAAGGAGCCGATTAAAATGCATTTAAACCTTTAAAAGCATTAGTTAATTGCAAACGAATACCGCATTTAAAAATCAATGTTAATGTAGCGCATCTTCAAAGCAATACGTTTTGACCCACAGATTATTACAAAGTGACGACAAATTTTACGACATCTGATATGGGTTCGAATCGCAGCTCGAAAGGAGTGACTTAAAATTCAGATTTCCCTAACACAAATTTCAAATCGATGTCATAAATTCGGAAATTGAACTCCTTAAGACCACAAGGAATCTTGTTACAAAAGAAATTTTTTTGATACGAAACCGATACCGTCTTAAAGTAAATGGTGGTGATCATCCGGATCCAAAGTGCCAACCGATCCAACCAATACCAAACCCATAAAGAAGTTATTGCTAAGAGCATCGACTGTATTGATTTTCGAGTTATTATTTTTTTCTTCTCGAAAAGAACAAATTTCGATTCGCCGTTTGACCCTACAATAAAAATCGGGCAGCATGGGCGTGCCATTATTTTTATTTTTCCCAAAAATCCAAACATTACCGTCCACGATTCTGTCACAACAACGTCGGATCCACATTAGATATCAAACTTTACGTGACATTACGATCGTTTCAAAGTATTTCGAAAATTAATTTAGAAGCATCATCGTTTAGAGGTTAAAAGCTTGGGGCACGTGTAATCACTTGGTTCGTTAACATTTCCGGGTCAAACTGGTGGTTTTACTACAATAATAATAATTAGTAAAATAACAGTTAATTCGCAATTGAAAATGTCCTCCGATGACCATAAAACGACCCACAACTGAGGCCCCTAAACAAAAAGATGAAGAAAAACATTTACGAATTTGGACTTTGCAGAGGCGTTTTATTGCGGACGCAAATCAAAAGTTTGTAATGAAATAAGAGAAGTGCATACGGCCAACGCACGGCAAATGCGGCGATCATTCTCTTCTAAATAACTCATCAAGTTGTAAAGAAAAAAGATTTCTTAGCATACATCAGCGTGATGTGTTCATAAATTTCGTGGTGGCATCAAAAGCTTCGTACATTCGTTTGCCAGACGAAATTTATCGACAAGACCATACCATAATATGCATAAACGCATAAATCAAACGACGGAACAAAAAATCAAACGTTTCTCGGATTCAAAAAACGTGCAAATTACTAATTACCCTTTATACTTCAAATTAATTTTATTGGCATCCCGACGAAAATTGTTATGCGATTAGACACAACTCACACAACCAAATATGCAGATATCGCATTTAGACGATTGCTTTTACAATCGGAGATATAAGATGCTAATTAGGCATGCAGTTTTTTCATTTGCTTTTTTGCTGTTAATATCGCGTCAAATCAATTTGAGTCCAATGCTTGCACTTTAAGGCTTTTATTCCATCGGTCCTTTACGGCAGACTTTATTGAAACCAAAGTTAATAAATCAGAGTGCTTTTCTTAGTGACATATAACTGACAAATTTTAGTAGATCACATAAAAATGCAAAAGTTCGCTAAGACTCACGCTAATGCCGCATTAATTAAAGGAGAGTCCTAAAACAGGACGTGCGTGCTAAAACGTAAAAACTTTATACTATCGCTCGTAAATTACACGAGTGATATATATTTTTGGAGATAAACAACAACAAAAAACTGAAAGAAAATAATAAAGGCAGTTAACGATTTCTTTAATTTTATAAAGACATTTAGCTTTTATGAGAACCTCTTGTTTGAATTACATGAATCTTTTAATAACAGTACAAAATGTGTATAAGTACAGTATACAAAGTCATAATTTTGGACAGCCTAAGCTCATCTATCGGAGCACCGTGCAGGGTTGCCGATGTAGGGGTTTTACCTCCCAAATTTAGGGAGAAAAATCAAGATTGGGGTTTCTAGTGGACCTCTGCTTCATCTGAGCGCTGTAAAGGGTTCCCAGTTGAGGAGTTTTCCTCCACAATTTAAGGAGGAAAATGAGACAAATTACTTTTTACGCCCACCATATAGTAATTAGGAAAGATTTCGAACACTCACCTCAGCGCGATGTGCAGGCGCGCGAAACCTGAACACGGGCGGCGAGTAGGCCAACGCAGCCCTCGCCGCCGAAGCCAGCTGCACAGCACCCAGGGCCGCTCTGTTCCCGTCAGCACAATTAGTGGGCGGCCCTCTGAGCTCCTCGATCTGAGCGCCCAGGAGCTCGTTCCTCAGCAGACACCCGTACGCGAGGTGGTCCCGCCCGCCGCCCTGGCCGTCGCCGTTGGTGCTGTCGCCGCGCGCCTTCTTCGCTGGCTGGTTCTCGTTGCCTCTGCGTATTGCTGGAAAGAGAAAGGAAGTTGTTACAGCAACACATCTGAATTTTATGTGGTGAAACATTGATAAGTCTCCCGTTGGTCTCGGTTTGCTTTGCTATGCGTAAGCAATCTCTAGCCTATGCGAAATAGGAGCGTTGCAAAACTGTGTTGACCCTACAAACGGTGTGGTGTTTCATATCGAATTTTAATAAATTTTTACATTCTTTGGCATTCTTATTCAATCTAAGAAACTACTACAATGCCTGTTACATTACTATGTTATGTTTAGTAACATCTATAGATATAGGTAACATTATCATAGAAAGAAAATATGATTTTGGCTCTGCCACATAACAGACCAATAACCAGATTCACATTTTTGGAAAAGATACGTATTACGTGAATTTACGTGGGTAATATTATGAAATAACGTTTATAAGAAAATTAACTTCATTACTCAATACTAGGTGCATAGTCAAAATTCAACACACATTTCCAACCAATGTTCCAACCAGAAATTTTGCAACTAAAAAAATTCAGACAAGAACGAACATCCGACTAATTAATAATACATACAGCGATGGTCATTACACCAGTCTTGTTCGATCACGCTGCGTTTGCCATCACTCAATCTATTTACATAATTAGACTAGATGTGTCCGCGACATCGTCGGCGTGGAATTTAACTATTATAATTCTAAAATAAAAGTAACCTAAGTTACTCTTAAGCAGCTATCTGCAAGTCCCGTCAAAATAGGTCCAGTCGTTCCAGATATTAGCCGGAACAAACAAACAGATAGACAGACAGACAAAAATTGTAAAAAAATGTAATTTGGTTTACGTACCATGCATATGCATTCAGTAAAAAGCGGTTATTTTTACATTAAAAACAAACAGACACTCCAATTTTTTTTATTTGTATAGATTATTATTATGGTCGGATTGACTGATAAGTTTTGCATGTAACAGGTCCATAGAAACACGTAGATTTGCGATTTGCATAGGAACCCGTTCGCCACGCGTCACCGCACGAGCCTTTAAATCTTTATCGAGATTACCGGCTGCAGTAAAAACTGATTTAAGTTAAAAAATATGTAGTTCTTTGACTTCGTATCTGTATTATGTTTTTTGTGACGCTGCTCCCGATATAGAAACAAATACTACTGACATGAAGCACAACAACGAAGGCGCACGGAATAAGGCTAGAGAAATTGAATTAAGACGAAATTCAATTCAAATTCTATTCAATAATTTAATTATTATTTCAAATGGAAATACAACTATTATATTATATTTGTTGAGAACAAGAACGAAAGAAAACTAAGAAAACTACCTCAAGTCAGGCGCTTGTAAATGTACATAACAAATTAAAATACCTGATGGGAGAAAAATTAAATAAACGTATAGTTTTGAATTTAATTTTAAGCTAGTTAACCAACTTTGACTAACTTTGTTCCCGGCGATCCGAAAATTTCAATAGGTAATGCATTTTAATTTTTTGTCTTGTTGCGTGGGTGCTCACAACACATGGAATCCTGGTAAAAGTTTATGAGCGTATATCGTTTTATTTTTAATAAGCGAAATTAGCCACAGATAATAAAAACACAGACAGGATAAACTTCGGGTGGCGACCGATCTGTAAATAGATCTGCGCACGCGCCGACATCCGAGGCAATGGAAACATGTGCAAGAACGTGCTTTGATTCATCACAAAAAATATTGCTGTCTTTCAAGCCTTGAAAATCAGAAATCGCACTAATATTCGCTCAAAATACGGATTATATAGAGCTTAAAAAAGTTTACATTACATGCTTTTATGATTCCTCTTTTGGATTAAGTACCTACAGAATTAAGTACTAAAACATTACAAGCAATGAGACATCACCCAGAATTGCAATTAGATATGTAATTATTTGTATATGTGATTATTAAATAGTGATTTAGAACAGTAAAAAGCGCAAGTGTTTTATGTACCCATTTTTATATCTTTTAGTTTTAGTCCAACATCATGCTAAAGTCTGTTATATTCTCAAAGCAAAAACTTTCAATTACAATATTTGATTTCCATTTAAAACGTACTTAAAAATTGTGACTTTTCCAATAATAACAATAATAGAAACATTTAAGATTAATGATCAAATAACATTTTCCAACACTCAGCTTTCGACCTCTCGTAAATATACATGTTGCGCACGCGCCGTTTTCTGATCAAGAAACCATATTGCGAACACCTTTGGTGATTAATTACTTAAAAAATAATCAACGGTATTTATTTACATGAGATGAGTGTTGATGATGTTGATGTAAAAACTATTTAATGATTGAGACTATTAATCATTTTATTTAATACCCGCTATTACAAAAAAATGGTAAATCACGAAAGTAAACTCACCAAATTTTTTAAGACAATTTTTTTGCAATTTTTATTATAATCACCTTCATAAATTATTAATTTTAATATTAAGATACTATAATATATTTTATATTCTACATTTAACATTCTTTTGGTGATGTTCCCGCAAAAATACGGATTAGTACTAACTAAATATTTTTAAACTTACAAAATCCATGTCTCAACTCAAAAAAATAAAACAAAAATTGTTTATAATATTTTCAATGTCCCTCACTCCCTCCTAAAACTGAAACTACCCACACGTTTAAACCTCTTCATTGGAAGGCATCTATACAATGTTCAAACATTTGAATTCAAATTCAAAGCAAGAACAAGCGTAAATTGCCCACGACGCTTCAGACAATACACGTAACGATGAATCTTTATGCATTAGAAAGCCTATTCAGACGCCTCGACCGATATATCATAATGCACCCTTATATGGGCAGTGAGGCAGCCGCGTTAGGACTTTTCCGCATCATACGCCTGGGCCTGCATTTAATACAAGGAATAACGTGACGATTATTATCATCAAGATAACTGATATGTTTCTGTTTGCAGGAATTAGTAGGTATGTCATCATAGGTTAGTCTGTCTGACATCTTCCCATACTAATGACACACGTTAACTAAACGAATAAATTGACGACAGTTTATGCTCGGGGCACGTGATCAGGTAATCCGTTTGATTGTTTGTGTAGAATTGTGACGTCCACCCAACGCACGGCGACGAATAGATTTTTAAATTAAAGGTCACTGACCTTAAACCATCAAAAATTAAGCAGAACAACTAGCGCCATGTTTAAAAATTTACAATACCAATATGACTGTTGAAAATAAATAAAATGTGTACTGTGTGTGCAGTAGCCCTTACACAAACGATGGGCGCCACGGGCGGCGATGCCCGTTGCGTGGGGAGGGCGGGGGCGGTGACGGAGAGGACTTAGAATTTATGGGCGGCTGAGTAGTTTGCTACTACACGCAGAAACGAGTGAAGAATGTACCACCAGACAGTGGTATACCAATACATACTAGTATCATAGGCCACTATCAATCATAGAAATAGTAATCGCGCTTTACGCGTTCGAATTATTTGATACTTTGCAGAGAATGATATTATACAGTGCCACGAACGAAGAATGTACCACCGTACCAGTCATACAAAGATCTGCACTTTACGTTTGCAAAATTTTTGGTACTTTTCACCGAAAACTGTCCCTTTTAACTTATTTACATTCTTAATAAGCGATTAAAAATACCAATGTAATTAAATTACTAAGTTATGCACGGTCTACGGTATTTTCTAACTTATCTACACTTAGATAAATAGAGTCAAGTTATATTTAAGGTTCCATATTATTACGAAAATATATTTCAAAACAGAAACTGCTCATTTAGTTAGGAACAGGTGACGACGAATTAGTCATTAGATATTCCAATTACTAAATGAGGTTAATTACCCGCTGCAATGCATCATACAGAAAGAACAATGTAGCAATTAGATGTACAGATAATAATATTATTAACGATCTGGGGGATAATACCAAAAAATGCTTTAAAAGTTTGGTTAAATAATGGTGAGGTAAAGGAATAGAAAAAATATTTTGATCTTATGAAATAAAAATCTTAAATGAATCAAGTAGGTATTCAATTTAAAGAGCAATGTAAAACATGGAAACGATCAATAGCTGCTATCGAAACTAGTCTGAACTGAATTGTTTTTGAGTTAAGTTAATTTAAATAATATTCAAATTTAAAAAACGATGCTGTCAATTTAAAACATAAACTACACCATAAAACTTAAAAATATAGCGATGACAGTCCATCAATGAAAGACGATAAAGTATTTCGCAACGCTCTGGGAGACATTGCCAAAAATACACTCTTTCCTTGTAAAGAGAGGTAGAGTGATACATTTAGACACTAAATTTTAGAGAATTAATTTTAGGTATTGCCTCCATGATGACTCATAAGAATGCAGCAGTATACCGTGATTCACTCGGATCGACGCATAGTGAAGACAATAGAAGCAAATGATACCAAGGATTAACTAAAGGCTCGGTTGATCGAAGAAACGGTTTTTTTAAAGACAGTATTTGAATTTTAAAATCACAAAATAACAAATATCGACCTGACTAAAAACTACTAACAAAGATGGAAACAAAAAGTTAAACAAGAATCTACGGTTTCTTACTTTATTACTTAGAGAAAAGTACTCGGGATTATTGAACATTTAACAAAACTACATAAAACATGACATACCAGTAATTGTGTTCGTCTTAGGGAGAATATTCAAATACATTTAAATGACGTAAGAGAAATGAGGATACTAGAATCGTAATCGACCACAAGGTTAATGTTTCTTAGAATTTTCTATTTGCATTTTCCAATATAGTATATTGTAAAGTAATAATTGAAATATTAAGTTAAACTGGTATAGTGGTATAAGCATTAGTTAGCATTTGGTATAGTGGTATTTTACTAAAATGTTAAATTTAATTATAAGAAAATTTAATTTATTAATTTGCTTTCATGGAACACACACACAGAAGCAATCTGAGTCCAAATCAAATAAGTAACATTGTTGACGACCAACTTATAGTGGCAATTAAATTTTCCTATGGCCCAAAGATAAAACTAGACAAGAATACTAACACAGCCCGAAGAATAACCAACATTGTAACTAATATTCCATTATAAGCTACCGACGTGACGGAACCACCAAACTGCGAGCGACGTAATGAGGTCGACGCACTTCCCACAGCGCAGGACCGGACATCGGAAATGCGAACCGAAATTGCATTACAATTCCAAACGGGCCCCGGGCAGCACATCGGACAGCTGACCGAGCTAATATCAAAGTTCGATCACACCTATTCCTTCCCGGGAGCGATCCTTGTACGGCGATCGACGTTATGGGCACTATACTACTCGCTATATTTGGCGTGATACGTGACAAACGGACAATAATTAATTCGGACCAGCGCCAAATTTGTTCACATCCTGACTGCCCAGGTAGCAGGCGACTATCGCCCATAAACTGTTCGGTATATAGGCGGTTTTGCTGAATCAGGTGAGGGATCTAATTGTCTTAAACCTAACCGCCGTTCGCAAGGCCCCCCACCTACGTCGCTGCCCACATCCAATTCCTCGGAGCTCGCAAATTGAACCAAATTTCGGAACGGTCTTTTTGTAGGTAGATGGCACAAAAACATTAGGTGCCTTGATAGAATCACTTTGACGATTGCGAAAAATTGCTTTCAACATCAAACAAATATGAAAAATTGTCCATCCCCCAAAATTTTCTAAGATCTCCTGTCTCTTCACTTTCTGCAAAATTCAGCGCATAAACTTATTAGTTTAGGTTAGCATGCGCTGAATTTACTGTTTGAATTTATAAATCGACTGTGTCCTTAATTGATTCCACACATCATACTATGATATAATGTCTGCACATCCGTAACGTGAGTGCATCGCGAATCATGTGATATTATCATGATCAATTAATGATTTCGCCATGCAAATCTAGGCTGAATTTGATACTCAAACTAGTAACAACAATTTAAAGGACGGAGAAGTTTTCATTAAACACAACACAAGTAACGCAACAAACGAAACAAATAGTCAAGTAGCTACCGCAAGTAAAATTGACCTATTTGTGGAACTAACAGAACAAATACGTAAAAGGGGTATAAAGATAAAAGGTTTCTAAACAAACAGTGTTATCATTGGCCACAGGTATTCGCATAAAACTAAACACGGTAACAGGTACTCGAGCGACGATAAGAACTGGATACACTATCAGTTGAAAAAGTACCTAATGATTACACAAACGGATACAACCAACGAACAAACGCTGCTAGGTATTTGTTCCGAGTACTTAGTCTGATTCACGGGGACAATGAATAGGTTATTCCAAAAAATCAAATTGCGTAATGGTGCTTTACCATAAGGACATATCAAATCGTAAAGAAGACTCAAAACCAAAAGTAAGGCTCGTGAAAATGAACACAGGCGCTAGAATAAGTTTGCTAATAATATACTCCCAAATATATTGAAATTGCTTCTTGTCCGTCTAAAATCAAGCCAGTTATTGCATTTCGTATTAGAATGTGCGATTGTAGTTATACATTTGAGGTGACAATTATTTTCCTCAAAAGTAGGGTAGGTAGTATATCACGTAGATACTAAAAAATCTGGAATGGATCTTACAAAAAAAAAATTGTCAAATCAAGTTAGTACTTACGCTTTACACATTAGTAAGCTCAGGTCGTGCCTAATAGAACAGGCATACGAACGAGCAAGCTATAGGTACCCAGATAAGTACACAATAGTTCGACCTACTTTCAAGAGTACTACGGCCTTATAGAAGGTATAGGATAGGTACTCGTTCTACGAAGAACTAGTCGCGCACGATACTGTACTTAATATAGACATACCATAGAACAAAGGGAGTTTAGACATTCTTGGAAATTAAAAAATAAAGGGTGAAGAATATCATAGAGATAGTGTAGATTAACTGACTTTAATTAAAATTAAAATAATTAGAAAGCCAACTGCTTCCACAGTTAATTAACTAAAAAATTTGTAAACAATGAAAATATTTGATTGACATTCAATTTGACAGGACATCGCATTTATGTGATTGAAATGAGAAAGAAGATGTATGTTGAAGTTTATAAAATTTGACACAACTTTCTTTAACACTAAGGAAATAAAATACATCCAAGTTACAGTTAAATAGAATAAAACGCTAAACGAGCATGCCTTAAAGGAATCTATGCGTCATTAGAATTGCGTAACACTTCAACGTCAAAAGAAGCAATTCCTTTCTTATCACAGCCGACTTTAAACTGTTCTATTTCCACGGCCCTTAAAGCACCTTGAGTCAGTACTTAAAAATGTTTGAACTAATCCGATACAGTTTGTTAACTTCTTTGCATTCCGATAAAGAGCCTTTGAAAAGTTTTATAGCAAATACGCGTCATTATAATTTCTTAAGTTCAAGAATAGATTTAAAGTAAACCACTATTAATAAGGTACTTTACAGTTCGTATTTAGTTCTTAAATAAAATTAAAAAAAACATACGATGTTACTTAAACGCTGCATCGATTGCGCGACGAGACATGTGTATCTATAAAATGCTTTCAACATTCAATCAAAGGGCCATATGGTCTCTCAAAATACACTCTCGAGCCCATCTAGATAATTCTAGACCCCTTCAGTTATAGCTAGCGCCAATGTTAGGTCAATAACGGGATAGAAAGCAACGAACGCATTGCAAACAGGTCGGTTAATGCATCTTGCATCACCGTGCATTCCCCTGCATCGAGGGAAAGTTCCTTAACCTTAGAATCTTTATCTGGGTATATTAGGGCCACTCAAACAAACGTTAAGGAATCCGTATCAAGAACAGTAGTTACGTATACATTATGAATGCACCGCTTATCGGTCCTTTCAACCTTATCGGGTGACCGGGCCAACGTTTATTATTTAACCTAAAGCAATTATGCACTCTGAGAAACAATAGTACGTCTAAGAAGCTTTGAGTCACTTTACTCTTGTTTTAGGTCACTGCGGTTACGCAGCTTACTAAACATCAGACTAGACAGCTTTTATGGAGGCTATTATGCCTATTGCAGACTTTACGTATAAAACAATATAAGTTGCCATTGAAATTATTATCTTCTAAATGATGGTCTGAGCTGAGAGTCGGTATAAAATGTTATAATTACGCGTTCGCAATTAAACGTTCAGAATAAATACTGGACGCCATAGAAATTATCTTAGGGTTTTAATACGCTCAGTCCCTGCAGACAGCCGCAGGAATGGTCCCAGTTCAACGCGACCATTAAGAGGTGGGTGGCCCTTGGCAACCCGGAATAAGCCACCGCTAGACAGATCCTCTACTACAGATTATATGAAATTACAAGTGCTGCTACCATAAAATTATATTTGATTGCAGGCGTTTCGAAGCCAAACGATAAAGAATAAAGAAACAATTTCATGAGTAACAAAGAACAAAAAGGCTTTGGCATTAGATTCTTTATATCGTAAGCGTAATATGAAAGAGCGGAAGATTTAACCACGTTCCTGAAGCGTAAGTCACATAATTTTCTTTAAAGCTACTTTCGAACTCGTACCTATCTATAATTAAACTTGGGGTGAGTCTTCGGTCAATAAACCAATGAGCTATCTCCGTCTCCATATAACAGCATACATAGCTCAATTGCAGTACCGGTTGCAGTACAGAATATATTTATAAAATACACGTTAGCTTTAATGAATGCATAAGGGACTTCCTGCTATTACATTAACTAAGAAGCAATTGGCATGATGGCCAATCTTGCTATAGCGAATGCCGTCTCGGCTAGATAACCCGGCCTCTCCAGATATGCACTCGGGGGGCATTCAATTTGCATTTGAATGCGATATATCTCGCTAGCATGATACTGTCGCTGTCAGTCTCAGTTGGAACGCAAAACTTGGGATCAAATAAACATTTTCAAACGAAAAGGATTCACCACTGTAGATTTATTAATCAAAACGAAACGATGAAGCAATGCAATTAAAAATTAAATTTCAACGTCATAGTATTCGTTACTGTAGAGAAAAATATGTTAGATAAGATTAACATTAACATTTTCTGCGTGATACCCTTCCAACAAAAGTATACCTACTAAACGTATCGTAAAACTGTCGAGAACTGCACCAAATGAATAAACATTTGTGAGTGTGTCTGATGTGTATCGCACACGTTATCGCATGCAGTTTGCCGAGTGAACAGGTATTTTGCGAAGCCACGTTGACGCGATGACTTTGAAATTCATTTAAATGAAAAGTAAACTAAACTAAATGAATTTCAAATTCTAAACTAAAAAGGTATTTACGAAAAAGGGGAAATAACGCTTACGCTATTAAATAATTTCATGAGCAACCCGCAAGCGCTCTTGCTAGTCGAATAGCCCGAGATGAAAGGCGCTACCTTTCAAACGCAAACGTGCCCGCTAGTGGCAGGGCACTGACGCAACGTGGAAAACGGAAAATATAGCTGGGAACCTAAATACGGTGCATTGAACTTGCTCAATTGTCTGCTTTAGCTAATGAAACGGCCACGATATTACGGGCGAATGCTTCCACCCACGTGAGATTTCGCTTCGAAACTAATGCATGCAACAAAAACATCAACACATACTTACAAATCTAACAATGTCCATGGTGCAAAAAAATTAGGTATTGAAAACATACGAACGTTCAAGGTAATTAGGTTAGGTATCGAAGCAGAAGCGCAAACTAACAGCGTTGGTGTTAAATCTAATGTACAAATTACTACATTAAAAATCATAGTTAGATATTCAGTGAAATAAAGATTCGTGAGTGCATTGAACCAGAAACGTGGTTGATTACTTAAGACATAGCTTAGGTCGTGATCGATTCGGGCTTTTTGCGTGGAAATCCTTTTTTGTTCGACTACCAACAATAAAATGTGTTGACGTTTAAGACTCTTCAGGATAAAAGATCCACCATAAACATCCGAGTAATGGATTTGCATATATTTTTGGCAACATTAACCAGTCTTATAAATTTGAGTAGGTACTAAGCCGTTGCCTTTACTTTTCATATACAAAGATGCCCAACCAGTCAAAGTTCGCTTGCCATTAGCTGCGAGTGATGTCAGACAACCAAGTCCTAAGACGACATCAATTGATTACCCGACATTGTCTGGCGTCGGCCTAGATTCGATACGTTGACAACTGATTTATGCTTTGCTCAGGTGTCAAATAAGAAGTCTTCGTAAAAAACTGCAGCAATTACATATAAAAGGCGCTACGTCTATTGACGTCTTAGAACATTCATCATCCGGTTTTACAACCTGTGTAATACACGACGACAGTGCTGGACTCGTCAACTAAATCTATCATGATAGTTGGCATACCTGAGATCTAGCAGTCAGATTTTAATGCTAAAATAAAAAAGTAATCCCCACTGCCAACGTCCGTACTGCAGAACATTTGTTATTATGTCACTGTAAAACACTTATCTTTTCATCGCACGAAAGAGCTACCGATTATTATTTTTGACTATCGAATAATAGATTCGGTAGTCTAGCTACTGCCCGCAGGCACCTCAATGGGGCCAGATCTGTATGCACAGCAAACAAAGCAACGCGAGTTGTGTTTGCTCTTCTAACTACTCACAATCACGTGTTAAGTCAGCTGTAATTTCTAATACCATCGAAGGCTAGTGAGCTTCACACCTCTACATGAAAGAACCGCTAGTTTATTATACATTTCAGGCTATGTTTAAGCATGCAGATGGTACTTGACAACGAGTGCGATAAACCCGAAGTTTACTTGCAATGTTATACGCTGTACACGCTTCAGTGATTTTCCTAAGCACGTCTCGCTGTGCTACAACACTAAACGTCCAAAAAAACTAAATACAAGATCGTTCTTTTAGTATTATTTTCTATTAATCTATTAATTACAATGTACTTACAGATCAAAACATTCGACTATGTGCTTCGAGTTCGGCGTCTAGACGAGTTTTATTTTAGACATCCATTTCTCGGATATAAATAATTCATAATTATATTCAACTTATTGCAGATCCAAGTACAATCACCTGAGTTGATGACGCTGTACAAGCAATAAAAAAATACTATTAGTCGAATAAAATGCAAGTCAACAATTGTATGCTCGTTATAGAGAGAGCATCAACCAGACATTACACATTATAAAAACCTATGTAGATAATGCGTTCATAAACCAAAATAAATTCAATAGTGTTCATCGAAAAAACATATTAGGTACATGTTATCGAATCATCGGAGATAATCAAAAAACTTGCAACGCATTCCTAGACGAAGATAGACAGAGCAATAAATACCCGAGTAAGGCTTTATAGAATTCATAGCGAATAAACTGAGTGAAGCGATGACATGAGAAATGAATCACGGTACGCCCAGTTGTCGTATTAATGCAGATGAAACAGCTGATCTAGAGGGTGGGGGCGAGGTGAAGGCTGGTCAAGCGCAAACATGTCTCGACTTGAAACCAAAAAAAAACAAGACCACAAAAATGTCTTAAAAGGTTATGATAAACCGAATGACATCATACGAGTACCAGCTGATTGATGCAAGCAAGTAATAGATACCTATTGGAATAAATTTAGCATGCATGCTCGTTCGATGAACCTATTACATAATATTTTAATTAGATACTTTGGACTGGGTAGTTTTATAGTTCATGTTTCTGTCTTGATCTCTTGATTGGAGAAAATGTTATCGCCCTTTAAATTTTACAAGCGCCAAAAGTCTGCATTGAATTAAACCAAGAACCGTAGTCAAAACAGCAGTATCAGTATAGTATTGCGCAACATTGTTAGGAAACCGTACTTAGAACAAGACGCGAAGGAAATAAAAGACCATGTTGACTCAGCTGATAGGTGCGTTGAACTTCCACGAACGAGTAAAACATTTTGTTTCTCCGCTGAAAATTCCACCATGCTTATTAAAATGCACGAACCCAATCACTGAATCACGCGGCCAGCTGATCGCTCTTGATACTGTGTAGCACAGTCGAATCAGGATTTCATATCGAAAAAATTACAAGTAGTGTGAGATGGAGTTTGGAGCACGCAAGCGGTTGCTGCAGATGGCTGAAGCTACGGCCTGCATTGAATTGACCATTCAAGAGTTGGCGCAGAGGAAAAAAAAGAAGAACACGGATATTGAAAATGAGAATAAATTGTCATTATTGTAATGGACGTAATGTAGAAAAGATTCATAAGTTGTATATTTTCGTTTTATAATTTCAGATTACCCTAAAAGTAGCAGTTTTCACAATAATAGCAGTAGTTGGAGTCATTGCCGGTCTACATTTTGGTTTTCGGGTTTCTCACTCGCGTCGCGTCATCTACAATTTGAGGGTGAATTTTTGTTTATTGAATAAATCGTTTATTTTCAATTTTACACGAAACAAGGTCATTACAAAAGTTGTTTAGAATTTAATTTCATACCGTTCTAGTCCTGTCATTTTTTTCCTAGCATCAATATTTTACGACTAAGGCCTGAAAGAATTTTAGTATAGCGTTACCAATTTTATTTTACATTTTAGTTTTTACACAAAAAATAGTCACCCACAAAGTTCTTTGGAATTATTATTTTTTATTTCACAATTTTCAAGAATCCCCAACTAGAATTAAAAATAAAAGACAGTGACAGATTAATGATGTAATGAAATTATTTTGACCTAATTCGACTGGGGAAGTGTGGGGATCTGAATTTGCGAGTTCGTTTGCGAGATTCTGTTTTAATTCGCAAGCATCCAGGTAACGCAGAAATTAATTACAACCGTCAACCGCCTCGCTGTGGAGATTATCGCCCACATTGTTGGTTTTACACAAACGTCTCGATCGAGAGAATAAGATGAGTAAAACTTATTTTAACCTATTAATGATCCTATAGGGTCGGGCCTTCTCTCATAGTGAGAAGGCCTTAGTCCGCCACACTGGCCTAATGGGGTTGGTGGACTTCACGTGTCCTTGAAAACATTGTTTTCTATGAACTCTTAGGCATGCAGGTTTCCTCACGATGTTTTCCTTCACCGTTATAGCAGGTGATATTTAATTTTATAAAGCGCACATAACTTATACGAAAGTCATTGGTACTGCACTGGGATTCAAACCCGGACCCCTCGGATAAAAGGCCAATTTTTTAGCTCAACGCTATACTAATTACACAGAATAGGACCAATTATGTGAAATGTACACACGGGCAGTCGCTTGATAGTGTAATCATCATCAACCTGCGAACTAGGTGTGTGCAAAGTAAACACTCTATATATGCTGACATCACGCCCACAGCTGATGGTCGGGTGAAGGCTGGTCAATGGTCACGGTATGTAGGTGGGCTTGCTTTACCCAAGCTGGCCTCAATGTACACCAAGTGGCAGAAGCCAACCGAAATTGGGGCCCCTTGTCTATTTGCTTAAGCACAGTTCAGTCTGACACCTGTTAGCATCCGGCTTTATGGCTACTGTTACCTTGAGGAGTTATCGATGTTACTATTCGATTTTTCTCTTTCATAGACTATAATTTCTTTTTAATTAGGTATTCGTGACGAAATTTAGTTTCATTCACAGAATTAAGATAACCGTATAACTAGTGACAGACAGTAACGAAATCAGATAAGTAATTAAGTTGCGTATGAAAAATGTATCGCAAAAAACATCTTCAAATTACCACTTACAAAAAATCCGATCGAAAGTGTGAATTTGTCATTTCCATACATACTGAATGCATGGAGTACCGAAATGTAGTAGGTACATCAGATTCTGGCAAATCAAATGTTTGGACAGGTGCACGTGTCAGTGCAATGTTGACATTCACGATGACCATTTTCATTAACCAAAATGTGTAAAGCAAACACAAGAACAAATGCCATATTAAACGGTATAATATTTGATTTTGTTTTACGAAGTCCCAAATGAGGTATCAGTGTACAAACGGCGTAAGAGGAAAATGAGTGGGGGTTTCCACAGGGACCGATGCTTTGACCACTTTGTTTTCCTAACATTGTAGCTGTGCATGTTATTCATATACAAATATAACTCAATCTAGATTTAAATAAAATATATCTTATTAAATGACAAATCGAAGAAGTAACCACCGAGCCTATTGAGATTCTTTTAATAAGTAAGCTGATTATGACCTCACAATTTTGTAAGTTAACCGATTTTTGGCATGTCCGTTCCTTTACAATAATCAACATTTTAAGTCACTTTCCACAGCAAAATTTTTAAAAAGCAACGCATTATAAACTCGCCTCTTTATCTATTGATATCGGCTTATCAAATCGTAAGTCAAGTAATTTGTAGTCGGTGTTAGTAGGACAGCTATGTATAGACTACGCAAACTACACCGTATCGCGAATGTCGTGTTCAGGTTGCAGGCTATCAAAAATGCATTAAGATATAACTTTAATGTTCTTTACACACGATAACGTTATAATTTTTCGGGAATAAAATATTTAAATAACACTAACCACGTTGCAAAGGTCAGGACTGCGCACATCACTGCGTTTTAATAAACATGTAGTCGGGCTAGCTTATCTGCGAAACTTTAATGCGAGTATTTGTGATTTGCACTATTTTTATAATTTCTTACCTTCAACCATTGCTTGGCTATAGATATTATTATGTAGCCAACTGTAGTCGTAACCCTTTAAAAGGTAAATAAAATAGATGTGATGATGTCTCATAGTCATTACAGACATAACAAATACATGCTGATATATACATAAGTAGTCCTTGGGACCTTAGACAATTCCATCTTTTATTATTTAGCAAAGAAGTATGATATAGTCAAATTGCCAACTTTATGTGTTACCACTAAAGAGGGCTAAGATGGCCACAAGAAGAGTTACTCTGGCATCCATAAATACCTCCCTAGCCGAAACACGACATAAAGATGCTGCTTTAAAACGAGTTAAGAGGTTAGCGGAGAGTACCATATAGGAATATACACCACGTTGTAAGTACCTCCCAGAATAGCCACAATGGCTCTACCACAAACTGAATTACTTAAAAGTTTTTAAACATCGTTACAATTAGAGGACTTGCAAAGTTCAAAGTGCATGAAATCGAAAGCGATGTAAATCAGGCTCAATTGACTCGGATGCCATATGACCCTGGCTCCCGTGATTAGTGTAATGGGCTACTAATTACCATACTAATGGGAGGATATCGTGGCGACGTCCGTTTCCAAAATGATGGGTGAGGACTATACGATGAAGTATAGGGCATAAGGTTAATAGGTTTTTTATACCGTAGTAACCCATTGAACGCAGTCTAAATTATAAATAACTAAAATAAAATTAAAAATGTATCACCGGACAGTTTACCGCAGTTTATACCGCATCAAAATCAGCTCATTACCTTGCCAGTGCCATAGACACTCAGATGTGTAGGTTTAAGTTGTCCATCCCCTTTTTATGTAAACCTTAAAGTGAAATAATTAATATTGAAAGAAAACCTGATTAGTAATTTTATTACTATAAGATTAATATAAATAGCATAGCGTCCACCAACCTGCACTAGGCTAGTGTCGTGGACTAAGACCTACATCGATGTGAGAGGAAACCCGACCCTTCAGTGGGTCACATATGAGTTACAGACATAGCATAGCGTGCTAGAAGGCATGAGTGGCAACACACATAAAGTCCACCCTTCAAAAACATTTTTCACAATCAGTGTATACATAATATGTCACATAAAAAAGTAAGTAATGCACAGTAACCGTACATTTTAATAAGGCACAGACTATTTTACTACTCGTACATACGCGTTTTTTTCGTTTTACTTACTCATTTAGATTTAATTTTTTACTTTTAACATTTCGTTGAATCAACGATGCCAATATACTTCGTATATTAATTACAGATTTTTTCTATTTTCAACTCATTAATTTTTTTTATTTTTACCATTTCGTTGACCCTTATTAACGATGCTTATAAGCAATGAAAACTTATTAGATTGTGCACGGTACATAAATTAAAAGTGTGATTTATTAAGGATTTACTTATGCTTAGAGCCACAGACAGGAATAAATTAACATTAATTAATAAAAAGTATACTGCAATCGTAAAATCACGGTGCTAATAGCAAAGTACCTAGTCGGCAAAAAAATAAAGCCAGTCAAATGTAACTGAAGTTTTTTATGGAGATTGAAAACTATTACTTAGATAAATAAAAAAAATTAAATCAAACAGACAAAGAATGCGAATGAAACCTTTCCTTCTCAAACAAACAAATTAACAAACAATCCTGCTTATATTTGTCTGTTGCCTGATATTTGCTTGTTTTCGGGTTTTTTTAATGGGTTTATTTGCAAAACAGCCAATACTAAGTGATTTAGGATCAATTACTTCAATTCACTTACACTTCATTCGCTTACGAGTACCTACAGTCAATTTTTTAATTAAATTGCAATCTCGTCTTTACAACGGCTGCATTCCTATCTGCCAGTGACATACTCGTACCTGCCAGCTTCAGAAAGCATAGATAACTAGATCTAGACGCAATCAGAACTTCACCTACCAATCATCATTTTAATAAAATTATACATATAATCAGCGACCATAAATAAGAAAAGAAATCCGTCGCGTGCAGACCCGTACCCGTCTCGGATGAGGTGGCACGGGAAATAGTCTCCAGTACCTTAGCACTAGAGGACGACGCCCTTAAGATATTAATGCTCTATGGTCCACAGATTTTGCACTTCGCTATAGAAAAAAAATCACGGCGGACACGAAGTCGCGCGCACCGATGTGTGAAGACCGCGGGTTTGGATCTAGATTGTACTATTGTAATGTAAGGCGGATCTGTTACTAGGTAATTATATTGTTTGTTAGTGAGTAGTCACGTAAGACGAAACTTTATACCTTTAGAACTAACTTTACGAGCAGATAATTAATAATTACTGCATTTTTAAACCGCGTGGTATTCAAGCTATTTCCATCAAAGACCTCGTGATTTGAAATAAATTCTGGAATTTCATTAAAAATTAACATATTTACGCCACGGGAACAGTAACAATAGTAAATTCTAAAAGCTATTTTCGTTGAACTTTCATGATTAGAAACTCAAAATAGTTTCCCCTTCCCAAAGGTTGTTTGGAAAACGCTTTATAGCGATAAGACCGCCTTTTTGTACTTTGTCTAACTTGTGCTAAAAGTATTTGCATTGTATGTATTAAACTCTACCTCTGCAGTAAGACAACACAAAGCTGTACCACTCCTTACTATTTTTGTATTGTATGTATAAGTATACATCTACCTCTTAAACAAGACAATATAAATATATACCATCCCTAACTACCCCGGTATCTAAGTGCAAAACTCTGTAATCTCAGTCTGAATAGCTCTCAGACCACTACGCCCGCAGATTAAATCGACCCCGTTTCTGAGCTAGGGCTTCGATCACGACACCGGTTGCGTCGAGGACTTCCTTGTTAGATTGCAGATGCAGTTTATATTTTACCGTGACAGCTCTTGCGACTACCGGTCCTTGGGACGACTTCGACTGACGAGATTTTGATGTTACTTGCGACTATAAAGTCTGTCGTCTGAAGGAGCTATTTTGACTGACAGATAGAAGGGTCACTTTCGATGTTACTTGCGACTATTATGTCTGAGTGATCTGTTTTTGAAAAAGAGGCAGAAGGGTCATTTGAGCCCAGAAAATGAACACTATCGTCAAAGTATTCGTATAGTTAACATGTGCCATTTTCGTGGTGCACTCTACTACTATTATTATAAATGTGAAAGTGTGTGAGGATGGATGGAGGTTTGTTACTTTTTCATTCAAAAACGGCTGAAAGGATTTGGACCAAATTCTGTTTGCACGTAGTTTATAACTTGGATTATCATATATAGAATTCTTTTTATCCCCTCTGGGCCAACTTCTAAAATCCACGCCGAAAAAGCTGCGGGCAATGTCTAGTCCGTAGATAAATTCATTAAGTTACGTTGGAAGCCCTAAAGACTTGAATGAGACCTTTCTACCTCTGCTGTTCGTCGACCATCTCATGACAATGACAATGCAATGAATGCCAAAACGGTTAATAAGTCAGTAACCCAAAGTTCGTGCAGGAAATCTTAATTCAATGCATTTTAGACTCATAATTAAGTACCTACTAACATTGTGCGATTATTCAGAGCCCTTTGTATATCATTTCAACTCACTTTGGCCAGAAAATTTGTTTTTTCTTTGTATAACAAGCGGTTAGTGACAAAGGCCCTGTGCCCAAAGCATGAACACTACCGTCAAAGTATTCGTATAGTTAACGTGACTGTATCATAATATATGTCATTACTATCTCTTTCCCATACTTGTGATACGAGGTCAACTATAGGTATGAATACTTTGACGATAGTGTTATGCTTGGAGCCCTGGAGTGGCGACATCTATGTGATTACCTGAGAACATTGGACAACTACAGAATGCACGGGACCGAGACTCGAAGACCTTCATAGGTTAGGGAAATCCCTCAAAGACCTTATTAATGGAAGGATCGCCGGGATTCGAATCAGGCTGAATGCTGCCGACATGTTACCTCTTTGTAATCGCTCCTTTACTTGATTCATTATACGATGCATGATACCTAAATATTGGTAACGCTCAATGCTTTTTGTGGACCGAATTGAGATTTAATATGCACGATGAGTACGCACTTTCATCTCTATTTTGACTTCCTGGGTATCATCGGCCATCGCTATCATTACTTAGACATAATGGCCGTCAGAAACGAGTATAATGACACCTCTACCTTCTAGGAAACTACTTGCCCGTAATGGTCCATTAGGCAGTGAAACAAATGACTTGCTTGTCTTTTAAGCGATACGTCTCCGGTGATTATGGTAAATAATTGTTTAATTAATTGCCTGCTGTAAGTACTTCGCGTCATAAGTTATTGTTTATAACATAAAACGGTTAGGTTAGTTAGTTATTGATTAACCTATTTTGCCAAAGATTTGGTAAAATATCAGCTACGGTCAAAACAAGGCATTTTTGTTAAACAGTTGCGAGGAAACGTGCTCCACTTATAGGTTAGTTAACACCGGCCGGCGTCATATTTTGTCAACGCTTTGTTAATAATACAAACAAATAGTTTACAAAAGTAAGGAGTTAAGCTGTGTCTCGTGTTGACAACACAAAAGTTTTTTTGTGGAGACCTGACATAGCAGCAGAACCAATATTATTAAGTTTCTTCAGTAGATGTAAGACTGTATTTTAGCAAACAATATGTACCTATAGGGTTTCAGTCATTACGTGTACGAGCGTCCGTATCCATATTCATCCCTGTCCAATATACCACATCTTACAATAGAAGAACTTAATTAATTAAGCGTGTTAATAATATCCGCTGGTCACGCTATTTTATTATTACGAACTGATTTCGCGTACACAAATATGCAAATACAATCCATTATGAACTTTATTTTTTCAAACAAAGTCTAGTGACCTGCCGTCGTGAAATGCAACATATCATTTATACATGCAGGGGTAACCAACCGTGACGTAGATAGCTTGTTTTGAATTTGAAACATACCATTGTGTAAGTTAAGCCTTCTAATTTGAGCAAGCTTTTTAACTTCATAGAACATTAATTGCTCGCGTAACGAGTGGGGTTGATAACCTTGGTATTTAATTAAGACTATGATACATTTATAATCTGTGTCTATACACAGACTAGCTTACCAGAAGGGTTTCGTGACTTACTACAGAAATAATTAAGGCATTTGATATTTCTCAATATAATTTACGTGATGCATTAAAAGAATGGGGGAAATCATAGGGTGTTCATTTAAATTATTATTAACACTTTGCCTGTCCAATAAATAGACACAATAGTTATACAATTGGTATGAGTCACATGTGACTCACGAGACAGCGAAGTGGTTAAAAGTATGCTCCAGACTATTCATTTTTACATAGTAAATTTTCATAAATCGGAAATTAGACCAGAAGCACACGAATATCGCCAACTAGTAATTTGCTGAAGTAACAACTTATTTCAATTACAGAAGCCAGCGCAGACCTCAAAAAAAAACTTCAATTCACACCACCACTAGCAGCAATCATGCTGCCATTTTGAAATCAGTCGAATCATTGTCATTATCTCACTCTATAGTAGACAACTGTAGGGTGGCCATATTTGACAAATTTAACTGGACTCTCCCAAAAAAAAAACTTTTTATTTTACCAGTTGTATTCACTTATTATGTCCCCATGGACAAAAATTATAAACTATCATTGTACAAAGCATTTGATCTACCTGTTTGAGTTTGGATGTTTGTGTCCATGGGCTACAGTGACCATTTAACATCAGGTGACTTGCAGGCATACAAATTAATATTCAAGTCCATTCCAGCTGAACTTTCAGTGTGAAAGATTAACAAATATTTGTCCATGCACCTATAATATAGGTTAGCAAATTATAATTTATATTATAAAAAGTTAATTAAATATTGACACCTTATTGACACAATCATAAAGGCTGACTAGTTGACAATAAAGAGTTAATAAATAAACAGGAATAACACAATTTCTTACTTCTCTTGTATTGAGTTATTAAATAAATATTAAAATGTAAAAAATACAACTCAATAGAAATCACCAACAAGGACAAAATGTTCAGGTTGTAATGACTATAACACAAAAATTTTAATCTCAACACAAAATGCATTACGAGTATCCCACATCGCCTCTCTTAAAATATGTTCACCTCAAACAACAGTAGCAAAAAGATCTGTTCAACCTATTGGTTCTTTGATTGGTAGCAACTTAGGTAGTATTTTTTCATGAGTTGACTTATCACTGCAGTTGTAAATGTTAGGAATAACTTATTAACTACATTCTTAGGTAGTTATAACATCTTTTTAGCAAAAATTAATTGGGTAAGTTAGCCTACTCTAGCATATGTATCAAAGCAGCAGCTTTGATATTTTTTTAACTTTGTATGTTGACTTTCAATAGGTACTGAATAAATAAACATCTTTTATCTTTGGTTGGTCTTTTAGCTTTTGCCTATAATTGTCATAAATTTACAGTACTACACCCAATAGAAATATTGATATATAGCCAATATTGAGTCCGCCAGCACTGAGTATTTGGTAAGTGGCAGAAAATAAAAAATGTTTCAAATTATAAACAGGACCCAAAACTGTATTGAATAATTAATAAATTAAGATAATTAATATTTAAATCTATTTTTAATATCAGTGGTTGTTTAATTATCCTCTTTAATATTATTGGTTTGTCATTAAGAGGTAAATTGTAACAATTGTGAGCAATTAATTATGTGGTCATAATTTATTTCTAAATGCAATTTAAGTACATCATATTATTTATTAATAATTTCTGTTAAAGTTGCAAGGAGCATTCAATTTCTTTTTCACATAATATAGAAGTAGCAAACAATTTTCCGGATAATGACTTAGTCGTAACCTAGCAACAAAGTAAGTTTCACATTAATAAAGAAAAGCATTATCAATTGCATTGAATGTAACAATAACAAATGCACACATACAGCTTAACACAAATCATGTGCGCAGCTTCATTTATTATAATAAATATAATAGTATTAAAGTAATATTAAATACCTTGCTTACTCACAAAACAAGACTGTATTACAACATTGTAAAACAAATGTAATAGCGCCCTCTACTATTGAGTCTCTCATAACAATTTATTTTATCAGACTATATTATTTAGCAATTCTGCATAACAAATTATATTTCTTATTAGAGTACATCTACAAAAGATGGTTACAACTAATAGATATTATTATGAATAGCTTGAAGTAGGTACTATGATAACCAAGAAAACTGAATTGATCTATTGGTAGCTTACAAAATCACTGGTTTGAATCATAACCCAAATTTATTTAATTTTATCACCACATACCTACTATATTTAAAATATTGAACTTACAGTCTAAATTCTAATGATTAAAAACAGAACAAGACTTACCTTGGAAACTTGTCTGCCAATTGTTCTCCAGTCTGCATGGTATAAATCTATCCATGGGCTCTGGCCGGACCAGTACAGACTGCTTCCTGCTCACAGGACTGCACTGCTGCAGCAGCCGTCTCTCATATGATTCACTGAACATTGTAAAGTACTAGTCCAAAATATAAATAGTAACGACGGTATACTAATGGAAGATTAGACTAGAATATTTTCCGAACGCGATAGTGTCTCAACCGATCATCATATTGTTGTATTGTTGACGAAAACCAATGTTTTGATGTTCTTTACCCGAGGCGCGACACAGTACTGCTCACCTCGAAAGCTTAGAACCATTTGATTACATCCGAACTGACATGCCCAATAGACCTGGTTATCAACTACGCCATTCGCGAACTATGACTTTTTTCCACAAATAACGCTATAAACACAATTTTAATCAACAATAAGTAGATAAATAGACAATATATAAACGATTTATATAAATTTGGTTAAAGAAATAACAAATCGAAACTGTTCCAGTGTTTGGCATATTATGCACTGTGTTGCCATACGATTTAATGAATAAGATTTTTGAATAAAACGGTTCACAAATATGTTTAATGTTGCTATGGTGCCGTAATATTTCCCTTGATTTAAATATTGTTATTTAATTATTTTAAGCTATAACTCCATTCCTATTAAAGATCTAACTCTATTTTTGTGTAAATCGCAATAACGAAAATACACAGACATAGCGATAATATTTTCGTTAGTTCAATTGAGCTTAGCTGGCTTAAAAAAATTAAAAAGAATATTTAAGATTTAGAAGATTTGTGGATCCTACTAGTCTGGTCTTAGTTACCATATTAGTATGGATCCAAAAACCACACAATCCTACATTGGAAGATCGAAACTTATGTATTTCTTAAGAGTCTGTGATTCCACGAATTGTTTGTTAAATTTGTATTCTATAATGATTGAATTGAATGTCATTGTCATAAATTTTTCAATGCAGTTTGCAGTCATTCTGTCAGTCCGTGCCAGTGCACCAGCCAGCCAAATAATTATTCATTGAATGCAACTGCAAATGCAATTTTATTATTAGGTATTTAATATTTTTACTATCCCATCTTTTGAGTTTAATTGCTTTGAATTAATTTGGATTTAACTATAATTAATTTTAGGCATTGTAGGTAAATTATTATGAGCATTAAGCATAAATTTGAAGTTGAAGTCTTAATTTTTGACTTTTGTATTTAATTAATTTAAACAGGTTCACTTCAAAGTTTAATTAATTTTAGTATCGATAACATTATTCACCAATTCTATAGTTTCAAGAACGCCAGTCGAAGTAATTCTGATAATAATATATTGAGACCTATAAGAATGGAAGTGGATTCGCGCCGTAAAGAAGCTGACGATTCGCCCACGTACTCCAGGTTATTTGTAATTTGTGATCGCGTTTTGACCGAGGAGGATCTACGCAATGCTTTCGCTCCCTTCGGCACAATCGAAGATATACGAATCCCGGTCGACCAAAACACGGGAAGATCGAAGGGGTTCGCTTTTATAAAATTCTCGAAAGCCTCTGAAGCCGCTCAAGCTTTAGCTTCCATGAATTTTAAGGAAGTACCGAAATCTAATCGACGCTTGAAAATAATGGTAGCAACCAACCGGTCGGACATTCAATCAGAAGACAGCAACAATGAGAAGTACCGGAGGTTATTCGTTGTCATTGGAAAACAGATGTGTGAAAATGAACTCGAAGAATACTTCACACAGTTCGGTAGAGTCGAATCAGTGCTGATACAGAGAGATAGAAATACCAATGAGTCTAAAGGACTCGCCTTTGTGAAGTTCAGAACGTTCTTGGAAGCAGCACTCGCTTTAGAGAAATGCGACAAGAAATTTAGGTGTGTATTCGCTCAGCCTAAAAACACGAAACGCCCTGAAACTGTATTTGAATCCAATATCAACAATTTAGCTGCCTCATCTATTACTAGTGGGACCACTCTTATATCGTCTATGAATGCCCGTCCGAAGGGATATACTAGCATCAATTTCATGTGCTCCCCATACCTCAACCAGGGACACGTCCAACGTTTGTTTGATATTGTACCTGGAATGGTGTCCTGTCGCTATTTTGTAGATCTGATGAAAAATACTGGCAAAGGCACAGTACACTACTCGAACCCAGTGTCTGCCGCTCATGCCCTAGAAAAAATTGACAAGTTGGAATATCCTCCGGGCAATATGATATTTGTAAAGCCAAACAAGTTTGATTCTCATGAGAAGAATTTTGATAACTTGCCTAATGTTGTCAACAAGTTGAAAGGTGCTATTTCTTCTAGTAGCAACACATCTGCACCAGATTTGGCCCAGCTCGCTGACGCTATAGCGGAGGCCTCGAAGTTAATCAAATTGGCAACAGAGGGAGTCAATGATGATAGCATCGTTGAATCTGGAGAAATAAAATATTGTAGTGTGCCATTACCTCCCCCGCAGCCATTGGCTGATATCGATAGTCCTACAGCAAAGAGGTGTTTCTTGGTGTGTAAGCCACAACCTCCACCTTTGACAGCTTTGCGTGATGTTTTCTGTAGATTTGGGAACCTCATCAATGTTTACACTTTATCAAACAAAGTAGTAGGCTATGCTTGCTATGCAACAGTAGAGTCTGCCGATGAAGCCATTAGGGTTTTGCATGGTGCAGAGGTATGCGGTATCCGCATGAAGGTTATAGAGGCAGAAGAGGAAGTGCCCAGTAAGAGACGTAAATATGATGAGGTATATCAATGACAAACCGACAGATGTAGGCAAGACAGACAGCTGATACAAATGACTAACCTATACCACAGACATACTGTATGTTTTATTAATAAATTTGTTCTCTTTTGATTTATTATTATTTTAATTTGGTCTATAGCACTTAACACTGTAAATGCCTAACAGTGTTTTGTGTAGCCTTTACCTTTATATTTTATTTGCCATAAAGCTTTGTCCTAATTGGCTGTTGCTTGTCGTTCAACCAACCAACCAACTCGACAAAATTTTAACACTATTTTAATATAGCTGCCCATTTTAACTGACAATACACACTGACATGTGATAATTGACTGAATGATTGTCATATGAGAATGTTAGGGTGCGACCAATTAGGACAAGGCATAACAGACATTATTTGACAAAAGGACTTTTGGAAAAGACGGACAAACAATTTTTTCTATATTGTCTTTTATTCAACTACACAATTTTATTGCACACACAGCCTTTACGATAAATACTAAAATATAATTAATTGACAATGCTATTAGAATAAAATACAAATTCATATTGATTCATTCCGATTCCACCATAGTTTGGTTGATCATAGGCAGTAAATATTTCTTGTACAATGTATGCCGATCTCCATGTGTTATTTTGAGAATCTTTTCTGCGTTCTTGAATTGCTGTAGAGCTTTTTGAAGATCCATTTTGTAGAGTAATATTTTGCCATATTTCATGTACAACAATCCTAAAAGGGGGTGCAGGGGACCATAGTAAAATCTGAAAATGACAATGCAAGTATTGACAAAAATAATAATAAAGAGCAATCATTAGTTGTAATCAGTCTACAGAATCTACTGAGTTCTCGTAAATCTACAGTCTTTATTGCCCACTAAAGGCATTTACAGCAATCTCTCCTCTCGGTAGGTAGTGATAAATTAACATACAACCTCAGTGCTTTAATGTCTATGGGTATTCACATCTACCATACTCATAGTATTGTAACAGAGCATGTCCGTAGCAGTTATGGTGTTGGTTATGTGGTACACACTACTGCTACGACTGATGTTAGATGAGCTTCATATTAAATGCAAGCTGGAGCATAGAGCTGCTTCTTCTCTAGTGCTTACAAAGGGCGTTAGCGGTGCCTATGTAAATCAAGCAGATTTCATTGTCAATGAAATCAAGCATATTTTGCCTAATAACACACAACACCACCATACTTAATACATAGTTATTGTGTATTAAATAGTAATTTTATATCTTTTATATAGCCTGAATGACACAAACAAGCCAAAATGACGGTGCAAAAAAGTACACCTGCATGGCCTAGACATGGAAAGTCCATTGCTTAAGTGTGAGTTTATGGCAGGCTGCTATAATATCGTGTTATGGGGCTGGCGATAAGGTACCTCCCTGAGCGAGGAAAGTTGTAATAACATATCTAAAGTATACTCACCTAAAACAAGGTATGAGCTTCTCTGCATAAACACAAGCTTGTTGCCACAATTGCACTTGGATGAGTGCATCGAACGCATGGTCCAGGGTCTGAGCGTACATGACATTTAGTGGGTGCAGCACCCCTTCCTGCTTCTCAAGGCAATATTTGCAGACATCAACATCTGTGTCACGATGAATAAATTGGGTTAAGGTTAGCTAAAACTAGTGATTGTATGTGTGCAGTGAAAAAGATATACCAGCCATTGAAACAGAAATAATGCTAAAAACGAAAGAAAAATAATCCCTAAGAGAGGGGAAGGGGAATTGGTTGATAGTCAATTGAATCAAGTTGAATAGTATTCTCCACCATATTGATAAGACTAAAATTTACTGAGATGAAATTCAAAAAGAAGAAAAATAAATGATTTTAAGGAGAGGAAAATAAAAATACGAGAACGGCTGAAAGGTTTCATACCAACGCCGCAAAACTGATAACAAAAGAAAGTTTGTAAAACAAGCGAATGAGATCTAAGATGTCGTCAAAATGAGAATCTTAAGAAAAAATCAAACCTACCACCAAAAAGCAGCAATTGACCCACCACCCTAGACTACTTAAAAAGAAGTCGAATATAAAAAGGATACATGCGATGGACGTACCCTTCATATTCTGTAAATGCAACTCGGACACTTCCATCGCTTTTACAAAGGCCTCCATGTGTCTCTCTGTGTACTTAGTCCCACATTCGTTGCAACGAACTGTATTGTCCTCTATAATGCCGTTTAAATCTTCATCTAGACCGTTACAATGTTCATTTGAGTTAGATTCATCAGCTGTGTTGTTCTTATCATGCTGTCTTTTTACAAGTTCACAGTTTTCCTTCCATTGTATGTTTATAGGATTATTGCATTGTAGGTTCAGACACTGGGCGGCGTGCACGTGTTTTAAGGCTACTTCATCTGGAAATAAATGAATAGAACTTAACTTTGTTGCTACAAATAAAAGCTACAATTATAGGATTAATCATGCGCATTGCTGGACAATCACAAATACTTCAGATCCATACAGAAACCTTGACAATGGAGCATGGGAGTATCTAAAACGAAAATTACAGATAGAAAGAATCTTAAGTTATATGTGAGAAAAACGAATTTTTTAAATGTCCACAGGATGAAAATGGTTTGGGTTCTGATGAGGTATGTAAATAGGCGACGATGTCTGCCTGTTTGCGGAAATATCTGAGGTTATGATTGGATATGCTATGTCTTCAAAGAACTAAGATTGTTTGCCTCAATTTATCAGTGGACCTCTGGTATTCTGGACCTTTTAATTTGACATGTCTACAGGTAAACAATAGGTATAAACTAAGTAGGTAGGTTTTCCCAATCCATATTTTATAGTCTGTACACAATTAGTTTGCCTTGTATGTAGTTTTATTATATTCAAGGTAGAAAATATCAGAATTTAGATGGTTTGTGGTACTATTTTATAATCGGACAGATTTGATGATCTTACATGGTCTTGCAAAAACTTATCAGATTACCACAAGTCAATTGTGTTTGATGATAACAGCAACTGTTACTCTTTTGAACAAGCTCGAACTACTATGCTGTCCTAATAAATGAAAACATCACACACGAAAGAATAAAGGAATACGCAGTAACAATTAGTATGCACATCTAAAGCATTTACCCATGCACCTGTCACACTGGCACAGAAAGTAGTAGTTCTCTTGCAGCTCCATTTGTCTCTCGAACGGCGTCTTCATCAGGTCTATGTATGATATTCGTATCTGCTGACAATAATATTTTAATACCACAGTGTGACCTAAACTCGCAATTTACGCACGCTTTTTCGTGACCTAAGTTCCCTTTTTCTCATTCCGCCCGCTCCAGTCCGGGGCGGGTTTATGTCACACTTGCTATAAAATAGTATATGATACTTGTGACCAAAGTTGTCTATTATTGCACGGCGTTTAACTTCACGCCGTGAGATAATAGGCTACTTAGGTCACGCGTATCGTAATGTACTATTGCTGTATAATTAGTTCAAACAACTTTGTATTACTTTACAATGTTTTTTATGACGCTCGTTTTGTTAGCTTGTACCTCACAGTGGTAAAAGAACCTCACCTACAGATGTTTGGTGCAGTAATAGCCTACTAGTGGCTAAGGAATCAGTCCCTTATTCAAGAGGTCAGAGTTCAAATTCCAATGGCATGGACCAATGACTTGTCTGAATTATGTACAGCCAGTCACCTGCTCCTGCTGCAGTGAAGGAAAAGATGAGAAAACTTGCATGCCTGAGAGTTCACAAAAAAAATGTTCTCAAAGCTATGTGAAGTCCAACAACCCACAGTAGGCCAGCGTGGTGGGCTAAGGCCTACATCCCGCTCATTGTGAGAAGGAGACCCAACCCTGTAGTGGGTCATTAATGGGTTACTGACTATTATATACTAGAAGTATACATACATGCCTCCAGTCCAAACAGGGCATGTCTTTAATGGCTCTGATGCTGATGGTCTTCCCTTCGAAGGTGGCCACAGCGTTGGGATCACAGCTGTGGTCGATGATCGATGCAGCCAAGTATATTCCGGAACCAATAGAGTTCATGTCCATATCCAAAATCGTAAAGCTGTTTATTACCATCTGAAAATTGGTGACATTTTAAAAATAAATTAAAAAATTGACTAACACTTGCTTGCCACATTTATTTATCCCACTGACAGATGGGCAGAATTTCTCCCCACAACAAGAGTAAGCCTGAAGCAACCTTCGAGACATTTGGCTTATTTTTTATGTGTTTAGTAATCAGATGGATGGCGAAAAGTATTAAAAGCTCATAAGTACGGTGATTTTAGTCCACATCTCATTAAGTCAGTACACTTAAGACCTTGCCACTTTGAGGACGAAAAAGTTAATATTTATATACAATAAAAAGGAATAATTTGTATTTTTATGTGTGTGTACGTTTGTAATGAATAAACTCAAAAACTACTGTGCCGATTTCAAAAATTCTTTCACCATTGTAAAGCTTCATTCACCCTGAGTAACATAGGCTATATTTATTGCTAGATTTAGTCAAATTAACTGGCAGAGCGAAGCCTGCCAGGTCAGCTAGTTAATAAATAATCTGTATGATATACATACCCTTCCATATAACCCCATGAGATCTACAGTGTTAGGCAGTGATATGTCTTTGAGAAACTCGAACAGCACCACACAGAGAGACGTGAAGTGATCCATTCTTTTCTTATCTGCCTTCAAGTCGGAGTAGTCTGAAAAATAGTTTTATAAACCTAAAAGTCTTCACTTATTCAAGTATTCGATTGTAGTAATTTATATTTTTTGGTAGAAAATAAGTTAAAAGACAAAATAATAATTTCATGTGTGCTTATTGCAATTTAAATCATATGACTTCCACTTGAAATGCTTTATTTATTCCACTGATACTCACGCGACATAAGATCCTTCCACATTCTAAATGAGGTGGTCGAGTAGAAGGCCTTGTAGGTGTTGCCATCTCCTCTCTGCAACCGATTGATGATCCGTGCGAGCATGCGTGCGCCATCTGGTATTACTTTCGGCGCCACTCTTTTGAGATTTGCACATTCCCACTGGAAAGAATTTTGTTTGTTTATTTTTTATTAAACCTGGATTTCACTTGGAAACTCGAAACCCAGGATGGAATAGGTGAAGAAAATTTCTACCTTGAAAAAATCCTTTGAAGTGCTTTTAAATAACCAAAGGATACAGCTCCCCTTATTCTTAAAAGGATCTGTTAATAGCAACATAAGCTATTTATATACTAATAAAGTTAAAAAAAATGTAGTAAGCAAATCTGTGCTTTAATATCATGGGAACAACAGCACATTTAAAAGTATCTGTGAAACTTTTAAAACCAGTTTATTTCTGTTTCCACCAATAAATCAATTCTGCAACTGCTATTCATAAAAGCAGGTTACGTCAGTCTTCAAGTGGCAAATGGCAAGGAGCCATGAAATTTGCGTCTGGTGTTATTGAGCATTAATAATATTAATATATCTTATACAAATCTTAGAAACTTCATAAAGGAAGTGGCTTAGTTGCCAAGAGTTTCTCTTACAAAAAACACCTGAAGTTTTATTTAAACTTATGAGAAAAGGTAGAGTGTCTTCTATGTCTCTGAGAAATCTCATTCAGAAATTGGAATTCATCTCAGAAATTGGAAATAAAAAATTTTCGGTGTTTGTTCCAGTCTTTTTTGATATGTTCCATGGCAAATGTAGACTTATAAATCTGTAGGATGTTACTTTATAACTTTGAGAATAAATTAAAACTTTCAACCATAACTTCTGCCCTAGACCATTAGTTATAACACTTTGTTTATATAAGTAATATACCTTATGATCACTCCACGCCTCTTTCTGGCACACTCGGCCACAGTAGTGGACAAACTGACATCCAGAGCATTTCAACACCTTACACCTGAAATAGTGACAAAGGAACTATTCAATTGATTTCCCAATCAATACTCATTAGCTTGTCAACACCTCGTCTAAATAGCTACGAAGTATTGAGTATTTGAATGATGCAGGTGGTTTGATTTCTTTTAGCTATGGCCTCATTTTATTAAACTTTTATAACTACTTTAAACTTTACATAGTTTATTGATACATTTCTAATTATTGTTTATAACAATTCTACAATATGTTCATGTGTAGTTAACAATATAAAAAATATACTTGGATATACTATTTTTTTGGATATACATACTCAGTAACAGTAATGGTAACAAAAATTTTGATCTCATAATCTAAAGGTCCAGGTTTGATCCCCAGTAGCAGAAACTAACAACTATTTTAAGTCATGGGTGTTTAACAAAATCAAATGAAAGTTTTCTAAGAGTCCAGGGCAGGGGCCCGATTCTGTATGACCATTCACACTCGTATCGCGGCAATGTCGTGTCTTGCCCGTGATAAAAAGTCAAAAAAGGCTTACAAGTCAAATATCGTGACAATCTATTGTGTGCCTTATAGAATAGACATTAAGGTTCCTTGTCGTGCCGAGTTCATGAAATGACATACGGTTGGATGACACACGATATCGACACGAAATCCGAATGGTCATACAGAATAAGCCCCCAGGGCCCAACACAGGGCGGCTAAGGCCAGGCAATGCAGTAAAAGGAATAATAAGCTTCAAATAGAATAAAAGGGTTCATCTAATGGGCAGGCTAATAAGGCTGGAAACACAAGGAAGAATTTGATTTCACCACATTAAATTGTAAGGATCAATAAAAAAACTATAAATTTTACAATTCAATTCAGATAAAATAGTCACCTCATAAAAATCATTACAATCAAATAAATTTTAAAAATTAAAATACAGAAAACTGCTCTGTCTGTATATCATAAGGTATTTTATAAGCTAATATGAATAATATAAAAACAATTAATTACTATGGAACTCCACTAAAATTAAAATAGCATAATTGGATGCTGTTTAATTAAAGCTCAAGTTTATCCACTTTTAATCATGAGTTACTGCTACTATTCTCTATCACAATGTTTCACTGTAGTTTGACGAAGGCTCTTCAGTACTACTGAGTAATTTAGAAAACCCCCTTTGTGCAGTTTACTTAGTAGACTTTGAAAGCTCCTTATATTTAACAAGTATAGCTTAATGTAGGTTTCTTACCTTTCCAAACAGTTATCACATCTGAGCCCCTGTTCTTTTGACGATAGAATATAGGCAAACGGTTCCTCGGTTAAAATCAGGTCACCGGCTTTCACAGAAGAATCAGTATTTCTGTATTTATTCTTCATGATGTATTGCTTATATTGAGGTAGTACAATATTTCTTACACTACGAATGTTACTTAACACCTACATAACAGATCTAAGTCGATACATAAATAAATCGAAAGTGAATGTAGCAGGAATGTAAGAGACGAGAGCGAAGAGTTACGCTTACGTGAAATGCTGAAAATATTATTCGGATAGTTGGCCGAGCTACCTGCCATCCAAAATTAACTACTCAATATCGGTTACATTATTTTTAGAGAAGGCGTGACCGCATCCGCAAGGAGAAGTATCAAAGCGAAAAATAAACAAAAACAGCACTAATAATAGACTGCGGACGCAAATGCGACATTTTCAATTGCAGGTGTTCAAGAAGTTGTTATCATCACGAGTATTCTATTCTAGCATCTACTACTATGTTTGTGTCTATTCTTCACGAGCGTCGATTACCATTGCTATTTGCATTTTGACAGATTTGACAGCTGTCAAACTGATAAAGAAACGAAGAATGTTACCACTCTTTACTTTCATTTTGCCCTGCAATTTTATGCTATTATGATATACATACATAGGTAGATACTAGGGCAAATCAAAAAAATGTTAGTTTAGGGACTCCTCTAGGCATGATGACAGTAATCAAGTATCGCCAAAATATTTATCTGATCTAATGAAATAGGATTCAAAGATTTTGAAACATGTATTTATTCTCTTATTAATGTCGAGATTAATAATTTATTTGTTAAAATAAATCTACAAAATACAACAATCCACCATGATAGCTTAAACACCCATCAGATCGAATTACGTCAAATTACGTCACGTCTTAGTTAACGTCATTTTTTTCGTAGCATATTACACGCGGTCTGGCATTTTTACTGAGCCCTGGCGCAATGACAGACGTCATGACAAGGGCGAGCGTTTTGGAATGAATTTGAAATTTAAAATTTAAATGTAGTTTTATTGCACAAAAACCTTAATTTTCTACAAAAATATGATATATTTTAGACATAATAGAAACTTCTGAATATCATAGAAGAGTTTTTGAAAATTAGTCATCATGTCAGTTGCAATAAAATAAAAAACAATTACAATAATTTGCTGGAATTTATTAATTGACTGACTGATTCATTCTCTGGATGCGGGGTCAACAATGTATTTCCTATATACCCTTTCACAACCTACTTAATAAAAGTTGTAAATTATAATTTGACTGAAGCACGCATCGTTCTTTGAAATAAATAATATAAACCATTCCCGTAAAAAGGGAAAAATGTGTTATTATGTAAACACTTTACCTTGACCTGGGTCAGTAAGTTTAAAGACAAAGTGCTCAATTTTATATTGAACAAGGTATTATATTTCAAGAATTTTTCATCCATTCTTATTTGTGTTTTTAATCACATTGAAGCCGTATGAGGATTGAATCTATTATTAAGGTTCCAAATAAAATTCACGAATAGTACTATAGAATTAAAGTTTACCATGGAAATATTATCACAACTTATTTTCGTAGAACTTATTTCATTAATCCTTATATTTTACCTGTGGTTCTTCTTAACATCTATGCATTCTATGATCTATTGTTTATCACGTGGGCTTTATCTGTCACTGTCAGTGAGGCTGTCAACTGTCAATGATGTTTGCTAAGCTTGGTAAGGCTTGGTTCATGGCTCATGCCTGGTATGGTAAACTTGGTAATATTTTAATTTTAGTTGAAAATATTTGATAAGATGTTCTAGCTCTTGATATTTATTAATTTTAATGCATAGTTGCATTAGCTATACCTTACAGAATGTCCCTTGTATTAACAAGAGCAGCACTTGCGTTAAAAAACGCAGAGAGTAACTTGCAAGTAGTGAAATTTGAATCATACAAATCGAAAAAGAAAGATACCTCTGAAAATGAACAAATTGTACAAAAGAAACCTCCGGGTCCACAGAAAGATATAGATCTTAAGAAGATAAGACACGAAATAGTTCGATTCGGAATGTCCGGATTCGATGCGACCAAAAAGGAGGAAGCAAAGATAGCCCTGGCTGTTAGTTTAGGTTAGTGTGATGATTTATAAAACGCAATACGCATGATAAGATTGTAATCGGTTAGTAGAACACACAGAAACATACACTTACATTGTATGAGGGTTTATCTTTTTTCTTGCATATTCCCCATAAAAACTAAAATCATTTAAATGAAGATGTATTTAAACAATGAAATCTGAAATTATTCTGTAATACTGATTTGAAGAGGATGGCTGTGACCATAGACCTCATTAAGCGTATTTTGTATTTCCCAAATTACTAAAGAAGATTAGAAATTATAAGGGAACAGATGAATAACATACATACCTGGCAAATAGAAGCAACAACTTTCAAAATGTTTTGTTTTTTGTCAATATTGTAATTGTTTCAAAATATCATTTCCAGGAGCAAAACCACCTAAAAAGGAATATGTCAATTACAAAGAACTCATGGCGAAGCGGAAACAAGATAAACAGAAAAGAGAGGAAGAAAAGCAGCTGATGATATCTAAGAGTATTCTGCACAGCGTGGGCAAGAAGAAGAAGAAAGCCTCCAAGAATGATGTTGGACATTTTCTGAGCAACTATGGAAAGGTATATCTGTCCAAATTATTAATTTTTATCAATTTGCATGTGGGTGTTTTCACATGCATGAGCTAGTAAGTACTTTATTTTTGAGAGGTTAATCTCAATCAATACAATAATTTAATGTGCCTTAATGGTAAAGCATTGAGTATACAATTCTAATTAATGATTCGAGTTAATTTACTCTTAATGTTGTATCATTAATTAATTGATAATTAAAATGTAATTTGCTCAAATTAATTGCTTTAATCAGTTCATGTATCTAATTTTCCAGGTGCAAAAAAAGGATTTGAAGAAGGATAGCAAAGGAGGGAAAGGAAGCAAAGGGCCTGCTAAAAAGAAAAAGAAAATAATATAGATTTTATAAGTATAATACACATAGACTCAAATAAATTAATTATATCTAATTTTTCTATATTTCTATTTATTTATTTATACATTTGAAGCATTCAGTTCAATAAAGTATGTCCTCCAAGTACACCTCTCCAATGAAAACATAAAACATGAAGAACATGCTGCTTCACAGCAGGGGCCTGATTCTGTATGACCATTCACACTCATATTGCGGCAATTAAAAGTCAAATATTGTGGCAATATTTTGTGTGCCTTATAGAATAGACATTAAGGTTCCTTGTCGTGCCGAGTTCATGAAATGATGTGCTGTTTGATGTAACACAATATCAGCAAGAAATCTTTTGGGACTTACAGAATCAGGGCCCAGGTTAAGAAAGTGACATTACAATACCTCCCTGGGCGAACTACTATGGTTCAAGATTTCAGTAATTTGGATATACCCAGTAAGACAGTAACCAAGCTTCTCAAGCAAAACATGAGCCATATATGCTACAGAGCGTGTCAACTAACATGTTCAGTGCCTTGTCAATTTTCGTGTGTTGTTGTGTTTCGGACACACCAGGCTACGCCGGCACTGCTAATGACTTTTACATTAAGTATCAAAGGCACTAAATGTGTTAATAAACATACACTCTAGGAGAGTTTTAGTAGAGTGTAGGTAAAGTCATTAGTCAGTTTAATTCAACACATTTTTATTGATTGAAAATATTTGAATCTATTAATAGTAATCTCATTAGCTTGGTGCCCAGCCCACTATTAGTAGGCCATTAATGAAATTAAGTACTAGTAATGAGTAATAGGTACTGATTGAAATGTGTTGTCATTATCATAATGATACTTAATAAATGATGAATGATTAATCAAAATGTAACCTATGTGATTTAAATTGGTTTAATGATGTATCGTTTAATGCAATTAATTAATTGACTACAAATTAAAACTTGAAAAGTGGGGATAGTTTTATACTATTTAAATGAATTCTTGTTTCAATCATATTCATTGTACAATTTTATTTGACTTGCACATAAGCTCATGAAATAATTATATTTAAATTGTTATTTAAAAAATGGATTTGCATCTTCACCTTACTGTTGCCTTCAGAGCTTTAGACCACAAGTGGGGAAAGCCTATAGATTTGGACACATCAGGAGATTATATTCCTTGTCTCCCAGCAGTTGTGGAAATACCAACAGCTACATTTTCATCAGAGGATTACTTGAAGACGATTAGAAGGAATCGCCCGAAGCCTTACTCTCGGACAGAAGACAAAAGAAGAGGAAAGAGGAATGTCAAGGCAAACGACTCTTTCTCGAATATATCAGTGTCAAGAATGCCTTTGCAACCAGACCCTAAAAACACGGAAAGCCATATGATTCTTGATTGTGACAAGTCTAGTATTGATACCATCTCTGAAAGAATTTTGGAAGCCAGAAGTCTAGAAAATTCTAAGAAGCAACAAGAGATGTTACGTAACACGAAATGTGTTAGCTCTACTGATATTAATTGTTCGGAAAGAAAAGAAGACTTTAACAAGATTCTTAAATTCAATACTATATCGAATTTGGTAAACAAAATTAAGAGAAAAGCTAAGAAATAATAAGATTAATAGTTGATTTTGTAAATTATATTGATGTTATAGGCATGAAATTAGTACATTAAAATGTCCAATGTCTTCTATGTCATGTGCAATCGTTTACTTATTTATTAATAATTTATTTGTAATTGTAATAGTATAATGTATTTGTGTAAATATTGTAAAAGAAATAAAACAAAATATAAAAGTATTATGCCGTGTATATTTTATAATAAAAAAGATAACTAGGTAAGTATAATTAAAATATTTACAATGTGTATTTTAACATAAATACAGTAATATTATTATGCAGGCAAGTTCGTTTTATACAATAAATATATTTTAACATTTCATTACGAAAATTATACAATGTATTCTAAAGTAGTTTTAATAACTAATGCATTACACGTAAGGTTCAAAATATTTAATAGCAGTCGTCATAGGTTTCTCGTTGATTTTGTTCGTTGCGATAGAGTTTTTGACTCGCATCTTTATATCCTTAGGTTTTAACACATTTTTGTGGTTGGCACTCGGAGGTCTCAAGCCAAGATAATTCCTGCTCGGCGAGAAAATTGACTTAGAACTAAGACCAGACGTCTCCAGGAAGAAATCGAACGACCCTTTAGTTTTGGGCGCATTCGCGTCAATGTTATTATTCATAATCATTCTTGGCTCACATTTGACCGTGTTGTAAGAACCGCTGTTACTCCCAGAAGAATTACTCGACTCGATATCAGAATTCCTTACCGATTCAGTCTCTAAATTCTCTATATTCGATAGGAGATCAGGCTTGTTAGACAACTTTGCGTTTTTCGATAGGCCCTTGTTTAGGGTACTATCGTCGTGAAAGTTGTCGTTTTTTATATTATCGGTGTTGTTATTAATAATTATATTATGCTGAACGTCTTTTTCAGGTACAGTGGTAAGTAAGTGTTCAGTGATGACATCGGAATTCGAACCGTCGCTGCTTCCGGAACTTATGCGGTATTCCTCTGCAACTATACTACCGAGTTCATCGTCTATTTTAAACTCCTCAAAGTCCTGTGACAAGTCAAACTTGTCGATGTCATCAAAGTATTCCGCTTTACGTGGTTCTTTATTATTGGTTTGTGGTTTCGTTTTTTCTGGCGTATGATTATTAAACTGATGATCTAAGTCAGTTAAATTTATCTGTTTGGTTCCTGGCTTTACTCCACGATTGATTTCTGATAGAATCGAAGAAACCGTGTTTCCCATTTGAATGGAAGCCCGTGGGTCCAGTTTCGGCTGAAGAGGGTGCATGTTAAAATTGGCCAAATAACTGTCGGCTGTTTGTTGGAATGATCGATGATCTTCATTCGGCTTTTCGTCTTCATCTGGGATTATAATTTCGGTGACTTGAGGGAGCTTTGGAATATCTTTGTCACTGATTTTGTTCTGTATCCTCGGCAATGATACCACTTTAGCCACGTTATTCCTCTGATTTATAACATGCATCGGGTACTGTTCATTGTGAATCTCAACTGTTGGCTGCGTCAGTAGCAACTCCCGTTTGCCGTTGCTAACTACTGGAACATTTATCTCTGAAATGGAGCAGTAGTCCGGTTCTACATTCTTAACAGTTGCTACTTGTCCCACTTTTCTCATCTTAACATCTGCAACCCGTTGATTGGCCGCAACGGCTTCAGAGTCCAACGTCTCCGTCGCAGGTCTGACGGCGTTTTCAGCTTTCCACTTAGCTGATAGGTTCTTTGGCTTAGGCGGCAGTGCAGGAGGAGTTCGGGGAACCTTTTTCTTGTTGAATATCTTCATGGATCCAAAGGTGTTATCTTGTCGATTTTCCATTAGGCTGCGACTTTCTAAGTTGGCAGCAATATTTTTGACTATGGAGCCTCTTATTTTAGGAACAGTTTTAGCTTCTGTATGTGGTATCATACGTGGTAGCGGCAAAGGTTTCTGCTCGGCAGATTTAGTTATTATTGGTTCATATTCATTACTGTAAATGCTCTGTATCTCATACTGGAATCCTTGAGCGGTGTTGGGTACTTCGTAACTATGTTCAGATGCTGTTTCTAAGCTGAACTTCACTATTTTGTTAGCTCGTTTGTCCGTTCTTGGCAATGTGTGATTATTGTTTCCTGTTCTTATTTTGTCTTCATAAGATATACTATTTAAAGTAGAAAACTGAACACGTTTAGTCGTTGACTTAGGACTCGGGCTTGGGGCTTCACTCGATTTAGAGTTGTCGTTACTGCTATCATCTAAAGAGTTTTGTAGCAAAATCTGATTGACACACTCCAGCACGGGGTTATTTTTGTAAATTTCATTGGGTGGACTATCATCAGCATCACTTGTGCTAGCATACCAATTTTCATTAGCGTCAATATTGGCTTGAGCGTGTATATTGTTATTCTTGTCATCGAACCTCGCACTAAATCTTTCGTTGGTAGTTTTTAGCATACTGTTACACAGTATTTCATTTTTCGCTGATATTACTTCAGCATTTAAAATACCACTATTGAAACCAGCTATTAATAAATCTTCGTTTGATTTCGACTTTATATTGTTTAACGGCAGTCTTTGGTCTAAGCAATCCGTATCTTGTTCGGGGTCACTCACATTGCAGTACCAAGGCTTCTCGTTACCTTCGTTGGATTCTTCAGTGAGCACTTTATTTAAAAATAGTTGCCTGTTAGCTTTTATTTCTTCAGAAGCATGAATTTTAGTTCCATGAAGCCTTTCCATTTTTGTCGAATAGGTTTTATCGGAATCGCTTGGAGTGCTTTCTAATTCCTTTTTAACTGCCTCTCCTATTAGTTGGTCAATTTTCAGAGACGCCCTTCTGATATCATTTGCGATTTGACTCGCAGTAGTGTCCGCGTCTTCATTATTAACTTGGTAGCCCATACCAATACAATCTTCAGCACTGCTGCTATTGTTATTGGTCTGATTGTTGTAATTTTTCTGCGAATTGTCATGATGCTTAAAATTGTTTTTTCTTCCCGAGTACTTTCTCGATCTTCTGAAAACATCACGTCTGACAAACGCTTGCTTATTTTTGATGAAAGTTCCTTTACTACCAGTACTAGCTGCATTGCCCTCTTCACTGGAGCTCGTGTTGCCATACACAACGTCATTCTTGGGCAACTGGAAACTTTTACTTAATCTAGTATTCTTTTGGAAAACCGGTGGAGAATTTCTTTCGCGATAACTGCAACTTCTCACGAAATTATTTTGAAACCTCGAATCAGTGCTCTCTAAGCTCTGAAATTCTGGATCAGTTTCAATATTTGTCTGTTCACTTGTGAATCCTAGGAGCTGCTGACAATTGCTGCAATAGGACTTTCTGGCTTTGAGTTTTAGAATTTCTTCCTGTTGCGTTTTGATGATTTTGTCCTTTTGTTGTAGCGAGACATGGATTTGCTTCTGCTCTCTGGTGAGGCGGGATTCTAGGAGCACTAGTGACCGCAGAACTAAGGACAGTTGGTCTTGTCTGAGTCGCCTTTCCTGGACCGCTTGCTTGTCTCGCGCGGCGAGGGCCTGTCCGGCTTCGACGAGTTGGTGTCGCTGCTTGAGGACGGATTCCGACTGCTGCTGCAACGCACTCTTCACCGCGTCCAGTTCCCGCCTCAGCTCCATCGCTTCGGAGCTGCTATCCATCTGAAAAATAGAGAAACACTAGTCATTATCTAAACTTCCACTTAGCAATCGAGGTACAAATGTCATGACAGGATAACGATCGACATTTAAATCCAAAAGACGTTTCAATACACTTACAAGATCACCGCGATAATTCAACAAATGTCAAGAACGAAAGGTGCACGTTTCGTCCGAGTCGATCTTAGTTGTAATGTCTCTATAAAACAGAACGAGCGTGTTTATTCCTCTTTGATTGGAAGATGATTGAGCGTTGAAATTAAATAGACGATTTATCATATGCGATGTTTATGTTTTTGTGTGGTCAAAGTCCATAGAGCGATAACGGGGTCATTGGGTAACAGTATATCAATAATAAACGGTAGTCGGAAGCAGAATTTCAATTACATATTGCATAAGTTACTGCTGCGAGACTGCGAGTGTTGATTACGATTTGTGTCTAGGACAAATACAAGCTATGACCGGGATATCGGATATGTGGTAGCTAGGTGTCGAGTCTAGTTACGTATAAATATCGCATTTTTCATTCAGTATTTAAAAATGGAATATGCTCACATTGTTTGTTTCATTGGAATTTTGTACTTTTAAATGAGTTTTGCATATTTCATCAAAAAATATAGATAATATTAAAATGTAAGCCGGAAATATTATTATAAGTATTACCTTTATGATTGAATTAAATCAAATGTTGTTGAACGAAAACCTCTAAAATATAAAACTTTTTGCGCAACGTTGCATTTCCGGACAGCTTAGCTGATAATTTTTTTATATATAAATTTCGATTTTGATGAACAGTCTATTTTTTAGATATTAGAGACAATTTAGTAGATATTTGATATATTTTGTACAAACAATGTTACGATACTCCATCATATTAGATAGGTTCTGTTTACGTTTAGATATTATTTATTACTATCCTATCCATTATATCAGCAAAATACGAGTAAGCTTAGATTCCGCTTAAGTTTGTTTGTAAACAAACCCCACAGTAATGTGGCAAAACATTAGTGTGCATTGACTATTAGTTTCTCTTGTTCATCCTATTTTATGAAAATATTTATTCATCGTATTTTAATAACAATAATCGCTTAAAATAAGAGCCATCTTTCACGCAATGTTTGCATTCAATTCCAAAAAGTAGCGTTATATTTGAGAATATTAATCCAACGAAAAACGGAGTTTATTTCAAAAATCAATAAATTAATATGCATATTTTTCAAATATTTTTATTTGTCAAAAACTCACACATAAAACTGTTCAGATTGTTCAGGGCTCTCAGCACAACGGAAAAAAATATTTGACTGCGCCTTTCTAACTAACAAACGTCGGAAAATAATTTTAATGTGTTACTTTATTATGCGGTGATAGCCCAGTGGCTTAGAATTCGACCTCGAATCGAGGGTTTCGGGTTCGAATCCCAATGACTTTGTAAAAAAGTTATGTGCGCTTTATAAAATTAAATATCACCTGCTGTTATGGTGAAGGAAAACATCGTGAGGAAACCTGCATGCCTGAGAGTTCACAAAAAAAATGTTCTCAAAGGTATGTGAAGTCCACCAACCCGCAGTAGGCCAGCGTGGGGGACTAAGGCCTACATCCCTCTCATTACGAGAAGGAGACCCGACCCTGTAGTGGGTCATTAATGGGTTACTAGCAATGAAACTGCCACCACTTATGTATTTAATCATACATTAAACAGATAGCAGACAGTAGTCGATACGCGCGGTCGTCGGCCTGTGATAACTCGATTCCTGCTATTAAAACAAATTACTGCGGATGTGTTTTCTAATTTATCAATAGCGTCATGAGATTCTCACGATTCGTACTAATTAATTAAGTAAATGAGAAAGATCCGTTAAAAATTATCTGTACTATCTATAAAATTAAATATTTTATGCACCACTCAACGAATTAGCGACTTCCCAGGCGATTAAATTCACCTATACAATAACTATATCTAACTATAACTAATCTATTTTATACGTCAAAAACTAAAAACAAACATTTTGCATTATCTTCTTTCATCATCAGGTCAGTCTAAGACTCCAAGTGCATCTGAAGATCAATGCAAATAAGTACGGTTAGGCTACGGTGATTAGTTCTGGAGTTTATTTACTTTTTATCTATAAGTCTCCAGGATCAGATCAGCTCGATAGTGCTATTTTTTTTTTCGAAATTATTCCGAAAATAATCGGGCTGACCCGAAAAATTCCCGTTACTTTAACCGTTAATTAATGTCTAAAAAACGATTGTACCTATTAGCTAACTAAGATATTAATTCGAGGAAGGATTAACCAAATTAAAGTACTGGCTATAAGTACGAGTAGGTATATTGATAAATATTTTTAATTGAAATATATCATTATTTAGTAATAAAAAAGTAATAGAAGCATCTCGAAAGATTTTATAAGTCTTCAGACATGGAGATATGTTAGTTACGCTCGCTATTAATGGTTACCATACAAATTGACTCCATAGGTGGTCTCCGTTTAATTCATATCTGGCTTTCCTCTCGACTTTCACAGATAAAGTTGAGTCTGTAATCACAGCCTAAACTAAAGTCTAGACTATTAGCCATCCATGGTCGTCATTGATTCCGCGTAGAAGTCGTAAAAGATAATTACTGTGAATCGTCTACTAGGCACTTAAGTTTAAATGCCCGGTAAATAAAAGGGATTCACCATATTCACCTTACGTGGTCGTGGCTGGAAAACAATCTTCTACATCTCTATAATAGCCCGGTCAAGATAGGAAAATGTGACAAGTCCCTATCGATCCCATGTGTCCAAAAAAACTATAAATTTAAAAAAAAATCCCGTGTTTTTTAGTGACTACAAATTTTAAATTTAAATATTCGAACAAAACTTTATAGGTAAGATTTTTATAAATTAAAATAAACATGATGTTTAAAATCACTATTAAATCATTATTGCAAATAAGACAATTTGATTAAAATCATAATAAGTTACTAAAAAACGTAAATGCGACAGACGGACGCCCAACGTGGGGCTCGAACCCACGACCCTGAGATTAAGAGTCTCATGCTCTACCGACTGAGCTAGCCGGGCATGTATTAAACGTGCTAAAATATATGGTAACGTTCAGTTATAGAAAACAATTTAAATTAAAAAAAAATATATTAAAGAAAAATGAGAATGAATATTGAAAAATAAATAAAAACTATTTTCGTAAACCCATTTCCATGGAGAATTGAGCATTTCGTGTTTGTATGCAAATAAAAATATAACTAATAATAACAAATCTTGTGATGCGTCTGGTGAGGTACAGTTGCCGGGGGCACTTTATTTGAGGCGAACATCTTAGTCCTCATGAGTAGCAAAGCACCCGCATACAACCTCAGTTAAGATTTCTTTGACTATTTGTGTGTGAACGCTGTTTGTTGTGACCACAAAATCAGGTTGCCAGCCCGTTTCCTACTAACTTACTTCAAAAAACATATCTATCTCTGTGTGTTTGTACGTCACTAGGTAGCTATTAGATACATATGTGGTGATTGAATGGATTGCAGCGCGGTGGCGTAGAATGCGCGCAACTTTAGGCCTTGTTCATAATGCATTGTTTATAGCTATGGTGTGGTCTTTGTTTAAACGCATTTCGACCTATCCGTAGAACAAAGTTATATGTGACTTTGAACCCAAATCACTTTTATTGTATTTTTATGTCTACAATTATCTATATTTTTAACTAGTAAAATAAAAATTTTGAAAAGTTATTTTAATCCGAAGTTACTGGTCGAACAAAGTTACATGTTGCTTATTCCTCCGAAGGACAAAGGTGCAACAGCACTAGTGTCCTCGAGACAGGCGCGCAAGAGCCGCCCGCGTCGGTTACATCGTCAGTCGTACCTTTGTCGGGCGGAAAGACTGCTGTGCGCGCGCTTTGTTAGTATACCCAGTTTATCGCATATTTTACATGATAATTACGTAAGAAACTGAACTGAAAAATGAAAAACACACGTTCTAGGCGTATGTTACACATTTTATCTCAGCCAGATTCAGTAAACAGTGTAACGATGGAACATAAAACAAAGTTACATGTAGATATAAAACCCATTATTTCTAACACGTTTCCCAAGAATAAGGTTACTTGTGTATATATGACCCAGCTTGCGACCGAAAGATCCGCAAAAAAACGTTATATGTGCACTTGAGACCCCTTAAATTCCAAAATACGGGGTTTATTTATATAAATATGGTATCAATAAACGCATAGTAATGTTTTAGTACGTTGGTAAAAGTATCAATTCTCTAAATTAATTAAGAAAAAAGTTAGGGCAAAATTTGTGCAAGTCAAACTTCAAATCGCTCTCCTGTAAAGTAGGCATTTGGCAGATGTAACTTTGTTCTTCGCATAGGTCGATTTTATTAGCTTATGTATGCACCTATAGTCTCACTGTAGATTTTCCACATGTTGTGGAATAAACTGGAACTACCTTCTATTAATGAAAATGATTTTCGAGTCACTGAGGCTTATTGAGGTTTAATTAACCTAGGTTGCTTCTGCGGATTGGGGGATTAGATGTTATATTCGGTTCCGTAGCTTCCTTTTGCGACATGACTTACTCGTAGAAGGAAACCCTATGGGCACCCACGTCCAGCCCATGAAAGCTCTAGTGTGAATAGAGCTTTAATCCAAACCGCGCACGCGCCACGCTCCATCCGGAACCGGTTGCGGTCTGTGAAAGCCCGAGTCAAAGCTTGCTTTCTTATAAGCTTCTAACTCAGCACGATTCGTTTCGAAATAACACAAATAAACGCAATTTTTTGCAGAAAAAATTTACCCTATTTAAGGGAACAAAGATACATTTGTGAGATTCGATTCGAGTTGGTCATACTAATGGGTTAAGAAGTGTAAATTGATACAAAAGTGCGTATGTGTAGGTACATTATTTTTATCGTTCTACGAGCGTTTCAAAACGTTTTCCTTCACCGGAAGTAAGTGATTTATACCTACAACGCACATGATTTACAAAAGTTATTGGTTGTAAGTAAGTGAAATTCGAACCCAGACCCTTATAGGTATGTATAAGATACCGCTGTTCTAACTCCAGATGACCACCTTCCATTCCAGACCGCGATATTCAGTCATGATGGAACAACCAAAGAGCGAAAAGAGATTGAATTAGGTACTTAATTAGGTAGGGGGCGTGGGCCAAAATTTATGTTTTTCGATGCGAGATTTCTTGAAGTAACCATTAAATTAAAATTCTGATAAAAATATGTATAAAAGCATTTTTGATATAGTATAGACTAGTAAGGTTCCTGGTTAAAATCACGGTATCTAATAGGTAAGATTGTTTTTGTACTAAGCTGAATGAAAATTTGATAATAAGATAGGTGCTGAACACTGATGGTATTGTTCCACGAGCAAGTCACACGGAATCGAGAGTGTGACCCTGACCGCATCTCGTTCTCGAATGATGAATCGAAATCATGAGTCATTCGATGTCGCCGTTACTGTCCTCAGGCGAGGTCACATCGAATAGGCTTCGACCTGCCGCTATATCGGTGACGTAAGTATTGTATGGTGGTATTGGATATTATACATACTTACATACATACCACCTTTTTCGTGTGTACCAATGTAGGAGAAAGTTAAATATGCACCCAAGAAAACATCCCTTAGTTACGCATGAGGACTAACATGTTTGCCTCAAATAAAGTGTCTCCGGCAACCATAAGTCGAAACTCAAGACACGAAGAATTTTGCTGCTTCACTGCAGATTAAGAGGAAGGAGGTATCTTACCAGACTCCTTTCATTAATTTTCAGGGCCGGATCTAGGGGGGGGCAAGCCGGGGCCCATGCCCCGGGCGGCAAGTTCAGAGGGCGGCCAAATTCACATTTTACAGACGAATGGATAACTCATCATTTACTTAACTTTGACCACGGAACAAATAAATAATAGTACAAGTACAGTAGTTTCATGGCCATATCAACTCGACCGATACCCAGAGCGAGGAATGAGACGTAGTGCACGAACATTTATTATTCGCGAGGCGCGTAGGCATAGTTCAAAATACGCGCCTGCTCGCCCGCAGGAAGGAATCGATTTTATATACTTAGGAAGGAATTAGAAGGAAATTCGAAGGAATTTATATACTTAGTTCTGCAAAAGCAATGTGACCCACAAAAATATAATTTATTAACCCGGTTCCTATGAGAAGGCCTTCGATTCTATCGAGACCTGGGCGGTGCTTGAGTCTCTTCAGCGATGCCAGATCGACTATCGGTACATCGAGGCGTTGAAGTGTGTATACAATGCCGCCACCATGAAAGTCCGAGTACACGACAACAGTACGAACACCATCCACGTGCAGCGCGGCGTCCGACAGGGGGATGTCATCTCCCCAAAACTTTTCACCGCTGCACTGGAAGATGTGTTCAAGCTGATGGAGTGGAAAGGACGTGGTATTAACATCAACGGCGAACACCTCTCACACCTCCGATTTGCCGATGACATAGTGATCCTGGCGGAGTCGCTGGAGGAACTCAGCATTATGCTCAGCGACCTCAATAGTGCCTCACAACGGGTCGGTCTTAAGATGAACATGGAAAAGACGAAAATCGTGTCTAATGTCCATGTCACACCCGTACCGGTGGTTGTTGACGGCACTGCTCTCGAAGTTGTAGACGAATACGTTTACCTAGGACAAACGATCCGAATGGGTAAGTCCAACTTCGAGAGAGAGGTCACTCGAAAAATCCAACTCGGCTGGGCAGCGTTCGGGAATCTACGACACGTCTTGACGTCCGATATACCTCAGTGCCTGAAGTCGGAAGTTTTCGAGCAATGTGTGTTGCCAGTGATGACCTACGGTGCCGAGACGTGGTCCTTTACTGTGAGCCTTATCCACAAGCTCAGAGTCGCCCAGAGGGCAATGGAGAGAGCTATGCTTGGTATTTCTCTACGAGACAGAATCAGAAGTGATGAAATCCGTAGAAGAACGAAGCTGACCGACATAGCTTTCAAAGTTTGCAAATTAAAGTGGCAATGGGCTGGCGTTCGCAGGACTGACAACCGATGGGGAAAAAAAGGTCCTCGAATGGCGACCACGTTTAGGCAAAAGGAGCACAGGCCGCCCTCCGACCAGGTGGACTGATGACCTGAAAAAGACAGCGGGAAACCGTTGGATTAAGAGGGCCCAGGACCGGGCGGAGTGGCGTCGATTAGGGGAGGCCCATGTCCAGCAGTGGACTACTGTTCCTTAACTCTTATCCGTTGAGGAGTTCCTCAACTCTGTATCTCCGAAAACCTTCATCAAATCATCAACAACTTAATATGGGACCAAGTTAAAAGTAACAGCTCCCAAACCAAAAAAAAAACAATTCAAATCGGTTACCAAATGACGGAATGCGGCGGTCAGAAATATAAAAAAAACGAGTTCCTCTCTATCATCAGTCTATATAGTTCTGCAAAGGTAATGTGACCAACAACAACAATTTATTAACCGAATTCCTTAACTCTTATCGGTTTAGGAGTTCCATTGTGTATCTCCGAAACTCTTTTTTTTTTAAGGAAAGAATACGTTTATTGTTGACTGTTACATGAGAAAGATGTTACAAAAATTTATAATAAGTTTAGAACAGTCTACCCTATGCGGGCATACAATAATTATGTCTTATATAACTAAAACTTAATTTTATATTTCATTGGCAATCATTGCTAGATTATATTTATTTATTTATTATTTTGTTCAGCAGTCCAAATTATTTGTTTATTTTAATATTTTACCTATTCGAACTTATTGGCTATGCAATGTGCCCATTACTGGGCAAAGAGAGAAAAATCCGGAGGAAAAAACTCTCGACACAGTTTTAATTAATTTATTTAGTTATTTATACGCGCGTTACTACATTCCTTTATGTAATTGTTTATCTATAAACATTATTTAGATTGAAATTGCGAACCATCCATTCATTATTCCGTTCGTTATTTGCATTTTTGTGTGATAGTGCATTCTCTCTGATTATACCCTGGTATAAACACAAGGAAGCACTTGTAGTCGGCAGCTTTACAGGGCTGTAAATGTAGCCTCTGTCCTTCCTGAGATTGTTATTTTATTTTATCGTTAAAGAATTCCTTTTCGGTATAATAACCTTTGACCAGCTACTGTTTTAAAGACTATTTAAATTTATTGATTGGTAGTTTTTTTAGTTCTGGAGCAAATGATTGTATATGCGTATGGCAGATATATACCTACTTTTTTATAAATTCTACATTTTATTCTAGGTAAATACAATTGATTTTTATATTTCTGTCTCATGGGTACATTTCTTACACGCATATAAGATGTATTTTTAATCTTCTTCATCAGATTATCATCAACTTATATGGGACCAAATTCACAGTTACACCATCCAAACCAAAAAGAAAAAATTCAAATCGGTTAACAAATAACGGATTGCGGCGGTAACAAATATTAAAAAAAATAAAAAAACATACAAACGAATTGAGAACCTCCTCCTTTTTTTTAAGTCGGTTAATAAATAGGCTTAACACAGAAATAACAGCAATCAATGCATTATTTTCGGAAGGCCTATGTAGGCTATGTCCAAATTTCAATCAATTAGTGGACATCTGATAGCTGAAATTATATGGATGATAAAGGTAAAAATAAATGTATGTGGACGGGGGCGGCAAATTTCAGTTTTTGCCCCGCCTAAAAAAAATTGAAGATCCGGGGCTGTTAATTTTGCCACTTCCCTAAAAACATCCGCACTTGAACGAATTTCCGAAATTTCATTCCTAAGTTATGTTTTTTCATTGCGATCTGTTGCATTTCTGTGAATTTCACGGATCTTTGGAGGGGTTGGAACGGGATCCACTTTAAGGCGAAGTCTCGGGCATAAGCTAGTTCTGTATAAAACATCAATGCTCATCGGTTCTAATGACTTACCGCGTCGATGACTATAGTGCTTCCTTTGTACGATTATAACAAACAAGCCTAACGCGTGTTTTTGTCGTATTGTATTAAGCTAATTGCTCGCAGTGGAAATGTATTTGCAATAACACGTGATTTACGAGTAGGCCGTTACGGAATGCGACTTTTTTGCATCGATTTGACTCGTTTTTTTGGACGAATACCTACTATAAACGTGAGTACCTATTATAGGCTCGCTTCGCTCAGTATTTGAAAAGTTTAGAGGAATGAAATCATTAAATTATACCGAAATTTCCCTTCAATTTTCTTCTTTTTAAATAACAAGCAGATCTTACATTTTTTTTAATATTTTGACCCTATAGCAATAACATAAAGCGATGGCTATTTGGCACTAACTAGTCACTGCAGTTTGCAACCCATAGATAATCTAACATAAACTATTCTTAAGTTTTATTGGCAAAGTAAACAAACAATAATTGGAGCGTCATGCTATGCCATTATATTACTCATACTAGGAATTTCTAAACATGTTGCATTTAAAAAAATATTATTCGCGTTTAAGAGTAATCTTCATCATTATGATGTAACTATGGAATGCTTTTGTTTTGACTAAGTTCTCATGGCAGAGAAAGTCGTAGGCAAATATTTATGACGCTTAAGTTGCTTATACTATTGACAAAAAGTTGATCAAAATAATAATTTATAACTAGCTTCTGTCGCAAATTAGTGCAAAATACTTTAGAAATTGGTCCACAGAAATATTCAAAAGTGTTCAATATTATTAACTAGGATATAAATTATAAATTATTTGCGTTGCAAATTTTTTCAAGTCCTTTCCAGCTGTTTTGCCTAAAATAAACTACATAATAATATACCGTATAATGTTTAAGCTATATATAGATATAATTATAAATGAATCGCTATTCGTTATATCCCGTGCGGATAAAGAAACAATCTGTAAATGGCGGACGGCCTCATGCTATCTCCTTCATTATCGTCGCTCTGTCTATACTCGCACGTAGTGGTACGACCGACGTACAAAAAAATACCAGTTTGGATTAGCATTCGCGCTGTCTCGACGCACTCCATTTCGTAAAATTTTAATTCTGTTTAGTTGCTACTGTTCTGTTATTTGTTGTTTTTGTTAAGTTTAGATCTTTGGTTGTTTAAATGGCTTCTAGAAAACGTGGGAAGGTTCTTCATAGTGATGCTCGACAAATAGTCTACAACGTAATTAAGTCTTTTGAAGAAGAAAAGAGACTGGAGCGTTATCACCCTTTGCAATTTAGTAACGCACGGGCAAGTATGGCAACCGATTTGGACCCCAGCATGAAAGCGAAGATAAAAAGGTTAATATTTCACTTGACCTTTTTTTACTGACGCTACCATAAGTACCGGCCGCCATTGCCAGATTGTTTCTTTATCCGTTCGGCGTATACTAACGAATCGTAGTCTCGGAAAAATGTTGAACAGTTAGACCAATTTGGCTCATTTTGGTTCCGAAATATTCATGTAAGTCCAAGAAATGTCTAAACGGTAGATAAATAAATCTGGTAAGTAAAAATTTCTACCTATCAGACATCATAGTTCGCTCGAATTGCCCGTTAATCTCAGTTAGTAGGTCGATGAAAACGAAACAGTTTTAAGTTAAAAGTTTGAAGTGTGGGCCCACTAAGTGCTTAATGGTTATTAAGTGGTCATTTTAGACGTCGGATGTAAAGTAAAATTTATCGTTGACAGCTAACGGCTACTGTTTTTACTTAGGAAGCGTGATCGGTACCTCTACGAATATAAACAATGGTTAATGGTTTAGAGACACGAAATTTTTGTTTCGTTTTTACGAAACTGGTTAGGAAATTTATACCATTTTTTTTATTTTCATTGGTATAGAGGCACTTTATTTTTTTAAGAGCTTAGTAACGCTTTGTCAGTTTCCTTAATAATATGTTTACGGCAGTTTTAATTAACGTAAAATTAAATAAAAAATCCGATTTTTTATAGTTCATTTTGTTTTGTATTTCAATAAGCATATCATTATGTTTAGTTTTTACATATCCTGATGATCCTGGCTAGGTGATGTACCGGAGCTCCAATTAGTTGAACCGGTCGCGGTCGCGCCATGTTTCGACGAATAGAGTAACTCGCTAAAAGTATACACATGAAAGAATAAGTATTAATTTATACTTAGCAAGCATAATTTTAAAACGTGAGTTTCAACTACTTAATAAATGACAAGTGAGTTTTTATCAGTTTTATGTATCAAGCATTAAAAGGGCGTGCTTGAAACATTAAACCAAGGTTATGTTACAGCCGGTAACAATACCGAACACAATGTGGTTTAAGTTACATACTTATTTGCTTATTATTTGAGTAAAAGTTAATCTTTAGACAATCCGTCAAGGCGATCCGGTTTAAAACAGCTGGTTGTGAATATATTAAATGACTGGCTAGAGTTGATATTTTTAGCACAAAATTAATGTATCACGTTTTAGAACTAGAGCAGTCCTGAAACTTGTACCTATCTATACTAATATTATAAAGAGGAAACATTTGTATTTTTGTATGTTTGTAACGAATAAACTCAAAAACTACTGGGCCGATTTCAAAAATTCTTTCACCATTGGAAAGTTACATTCAGCCTGAGTAACATAGGCTATTAAATAAAAATAAAAAAAATAAAAAAATTCATTGGCAGAGCGAAACCTGCTGGGTCAGCTAGTTTCTAATATTCCGGGCCTAACTGCTTTGTCGATTATGAACCGACCGATCCATCTATTCATCCTGACAAACTTTCGCATTTACCTACTAGTAAGATACATATTGCTCACCAAGAATGCAAGCTGAATAAATATGGCGAGGCATTACAGATCAGACAGTATTAAGTGACATCAGTTTTGCGTACTGGGAAAACCCATCTTTTTATATTCCTACAGAAAATAATTTGAGAAAGAGACACCCCACTGAGACAAATCTAAAAGAGAATAAATCCTAGAATAAATCTTTTGCGTTGTAAATGCACTATTGTTGACTAGGTACCTGTTTTTTTAAAGACCATAGGCGTTGGGTATTCATACTGTGATTTGTCACCCTTGAATGCCATATAAGAAATGCTATTTCACACACAGTCACATTTCACAAATCAAAAATGTAAACTTAGTACACCGCAGCTGTACATACGAGTAGATAGCGTAGGATACCCGCGGCGACACCTCGTATTGAAGTGTGAGTGCGATAAAATAAAGAAAAAATGTTCAGGACGTTTATTGTCTCGAAAAAGTAATTAATAAGAGTTTAAAACGTTTAAACTTCCCTTATTTCATAGAAAAAAAACATTTATGTCGATTATTAGAAGCGGTTTACTGAACTACCTTTAAGATATTAAGTCAATATCATACCTACAGCTCGTTTAGAAAGGTTGTAAAGACGGGCGATCTTTAGAGTAGACTGAAGATCTATTTATAACCTTATCCGACGACTTATCTACTACAAATCAAACTAAAAAAATGCATCAGCTCAAGTTTCGTAGTGTCAATGAAATCGGCAATCCTGTCAATTGTGGTGTGACCAAAAGGTCAGGTGCTGTTGTTCTGGTTTACATATTACTATGTATAAGATCGGTAAGGAGAGAAAATTAAAAATAGCCTGACAAGGCTACTGTGGGCCTTCGGTCGGAAAGCAGAGCAATTATAATTATCAGATAGAAAGGACCGTCTTTTATTCGTGCGTGTTTTTGCATGATTGTTTTTTGATTGATTCAGTTCTAAGTTGAAATATTTGAGTAAGCAAGTTAACTTTTGATATTCTGAATGATACAAAATACAAAAATCTTTTGAACGATACATAATGGATCTTCGGTAAGGTTCGATCGCTTCTCACAATAGGATCACACATTGCCCAAATTAGGCTTTCGTCTACCTGGGAGGTCTGGGCTTTTGGAGACCTATCAGGCACGCAGGTTTCTATTTTTTGTTAGTTTTCCTTCACTACTACAGCAGACGACATTCAGTTTTGTAAACCGCACGATATCGTACATTGTTACAAACATTGTAAACATAGGATTCGAACCCAGACATCCCGATTAAGAGACGAAACTCTTAGTCACTGCTCTGCCGTCACACAGCCGAGTGAGTAATGAACTGGTATTGTTAAAACCGAATGATAATTAACTCGAAGGACCTCGAGGGCGACGTTCCTACCCGCGTCGCGTGTCGCTAAGTGGAGTTGGTTGGCCATAATTTTACATAAGTAACTAGGTAACTGGTCTACCACCCGCGACTGAAGGATTTAAGAGACCATAAAATGTGTTCTCAATTACTTTTTGTCTTGTATTCTGCAAGATAGACGCTGATTATGTTGGTATTTGGTTTACTTTACTAATTAATAGTAATAGATCTACTACTACTACGATCTTTGACAAGATTTTCTTTTAGTTTAAATCAAAAGTATTCTGAAATGTAAGTAAAGCCTTAAAAAGTTAGGTTAGTTTACTATTTTCAGGACAATTAGATTATTTTAATTAAATTCAAATGAATCTGTAATGTGAGTAAAGTTTATGCGTATTACATACGCGATTTCTGCATTTTTTACTGAGCCTTGACGTAATGACAGACGCCATGACACGGGCGAGCGTTTAGGAATGAATTTGAAACATAAAAATTAAAATTAAAATTTTGTTTAAAATTTGTTTGTTTAAATTTTAATTTAAACTTAAAAGCCGGTAGCTCATTGTAGGTACTTACCAAACCGATGAAGGTCGAATGTTACTGGGTCAATAGAAGAAAGTAGGAAAGGGCTTGGCGCCAACGCAGACAGTATAATAGACATATCGCGGTTAATATTGGGCGTTAAAATGTCTCTCTAAAATATAGGTACATTAGTGACCCACTGCGGAGTCGGGTATCCTATCACAATGAGAAGGATGTACGCCTTAGTCCACCACGCTGGTCTAGCGTGGATTGGTGGAATTAAGTGAGTTCCATCTTTGAGAACACTAGACTGAGATTAGACATGTCATCATAGTAATATAAGTAAGTTAACATACCTTATATGAAAGTAAATAAGAAAAATTGGTTGTGCAGCTGCAGAGAACTGCAGTCGCTATTTTAATTAAGTTTAGATTATATCTATACTGGAGACCTTCAAAAGTAATAGCGTTTAAATGTAATGAATTTAGTAATTACCTAATTAATAATAACGCATTGAAATTGAATAAGTACATGTCGGTAAATAGAAACCGTTTAATTATGTTCCTGTTTTGTAATATAATATTTTTTAACATTTTGAGAAATAAAAAACATAGGTACCTACCTAAAAAGTTGATAGATACACAGATATCGTCTGCGTGTATCGTGTATTTATGGGGTCAATCACTCAATAACAAAAGTAAGATGTCACTGGGTTAATAGAAGAAAGTATGGATTGGTGCCAACTAGATTACTAGAACATCGATACGTTAATTGCCAGATTTTCTTTTATATCATTACGAAGCCATCGACTTAACTTTTTAAACCTAGCGCGCGCCTTAATTTTACTCACAAATAATTTAAAAAAATTTAACCGACTTCAAAAAAGTATTGTGTTTTTAGTACTTATGTATTATGTATTCGGTATTTCATAATTTTTACCGTTCCCTAAATTGAAAAAATTCAAACTCGGAAAATTCGGAGATATGCGAGGACAAACATATGTACATACAAACATAATTATTCATACTCCTATGAAATTTGGTATTGTTTGGAAGCCGTAGTAGATTTGTAAATTAAATTGTGCAGTTCCGTTAATATTACATACATACGTGTTGAATTTGATAACTTCCTTTTTTGAAGTCGGTACAAAATTTAACGGACTTCATAAGAGTATGAAATAAAATTTGTTGGATACTTTAGGCGTACTATTTTTTGAGGTTGGTGCCTGAATTTAATCTATGAATTTTACTTTCAACCCTAGCGCGTGCGTATTTTTTCTACTCACAAAAAATTTAACCCTCGCGCGCTCCGTTGCCGGTCGGTTGACCGCGCGTGCCGCTTGACCTTTCGTTTTTGCAGTGACGGGTTGACTGATTTCAATTAACATACCGATGGATGCAACGGCGACGACGGTTCAACGGTGTCGAGGTTTCAATAGGATAACTGTGAAATATATTATGTATAATGCAAAATATAGCAATTTCAATATACAGGATGAAGTTTTCAATTGCGTGTGGATGGCGAATCCGAAACTATACGGCCTTGTCCTAATCGACTGACATAACCGACCGAGAAACTAACACGACAAAATTGCAACACAGGTATTGAAAAAAAATCACGACCAGTATTATAACACCATTCGATAGTGTCACTAATAAGGAACGAATTCCGGGAAGTAAAGACATGCGGCAACCTGAAGGGAAGAGCTCATTTTTAACAATATCCTTTTTTCACCTTACAATCCTTATTGAAAAGGATAGCCGCCTGTCGTATAGACATGCCAGCTATGACAGCAACGCCGATCGTTGTTAACCCGGTAACGTAGCTATTTAAAAAAACTTGATGTTTAATCTTTAATGACATCATTAACGATCATTTTATTGATCTATCAGATTTATTAGTGTTACGATGTGAACAGCCTTACATCATTCTGATGAAGGAAGTTTTCTTGCGTTTTCTTCCTTCCACGTTTATTCTTGATCAATGATGTCATTTATAAAATGTTTATTAAATTATATCTGTCTCATAAGGTACGGTCTGGTGTTTAAATCTTTTTAATTGAAGGACCTATAAAAATGGAACTCATACGTTTCTACAAAATATAAGATATTTTTGAAGAGCTCTGGGATGAAATAAAACTATGCAAAACAAAACGTTGGAAATAGGTGGAATTCGCCAAGAGCATGTCTTTTCAATGTATTTTTTCTGCTCTGAATTTAAAATCTCTTTTTTTAATTCTGTGAATTATTAGGTAATTTACCAACTTGCAGTCCAAAAATCTCAATTGTAACTTAATAAATAATAATAACAAAACGGTTATTCGCCACAGATCGTGCAGATATAATACAAATAGAGTTGATAAGTAAATTATTTCACATTTATTAACACGTTCCTATGCAAATTGTAAGTTTAATACCTACGTCGTTATACCAACTAACGAGGCTGGCAATTTGATAACAAATTGTAACAAGGATTTAAATTGAGAGTGACCTTACATTTGCGATATAACAAGTTGTGTAACGAGACATAAAGCCGAACTCAAGCATTGCAGGGAAAGTAGAGTCTCAAATAAGAAATTGGCAACACGAACGTTGGAAGTCCCTGATATTATATAAGCCGATAACATAATAAATTTGGCATTTGACAAATATTCCTTTATTCTACCAACAAATGTCAAAGATTTGTTCTCGGCCCTTATTGAAAATAAATCTTGGAGCCCAATAAGCTGAATTTCCGTATGCTTAGCTTTAAGGAACGCTTTAGCGTTAGTTCATAAGTCAAAGAAAAAATATTTATACGTATTTTAATAGCAAAATTGACTGCTGCAAAACGCATACAAACTGCAAAATGGCTGGAATAAAATATTTATTTTTTATAGTTAAAAGACAAAGTACCTATCATGCAGTCGCTTAACACCCGCACCCGACCTCAAATAGGATAGAAATATCTCATTACTAAACACGAGACATGAAGAACATGCTGCTTCGCTGCGGAATATGAAGATGGCGGCAAAGTACCTGTTCAGATGGGCTAAAATGACTCTATCACAAAAAAGATAAGAAAATGGCAACACAAATTACACGAAAGTCACAAGGAAGTACCGCGGATCATATTGCATAACCCGTTAATGCGTTCGGCACAATAGGTTTAAATCGAGCAATCGCATTCGATATGAGTCGTTTGCATCCAGTCCATATCCCGCTGTGACAGTTACTGTCGTCCATTTCAGACATTAACTGATTGTATCTGAGATTGTGAAAGTATTCACGATCGCGCTATTCGGCTTGCGTGGTTCCAAACGGCTTACGTCAAATGAATGGACGTCAAACTAGTATGACTAAACTAGTAAACTACTAAAATGTATGATCAGTCCTATTCTTTCATCACATAATGTCTCCGTGCCGAATAAACTCAAAATGGGTGGTATTCGCGCATTTTAAATTCAAGCACGAAAGCTTGGTTTTTTTTGACACTCAAGATACCTTGGTCGCATTTTTAATAGTAATTGAGTACCCAAAGGGCATGCAGGCCGCCTGATGTTAACCGCATATCACGCTATTTGGCATGATCGTGAATGTCCTAACTGATTGTATCTGGAGCGATTATGATATAACCATCGGTGGTACCGCATTCCCCAATACTAGGTTAGATTTCAATGCACTGGCAGTTAATTAATCTCTAATCAGAGGTACTATTGCAACATGCCAATAGATTTGATTTGTCTTTCGAATTAATAAATCTCTGCTTGTTGTTATATTACAATTGTCGCGTCATCACCATTTTAGTCACGGAAGTGGAGAAAGGAAATGAACATGTGTTTGTGGATGGCTATGAGATTACAAATGAAAGATTTCCATCTATGGTGTTTGTTAGTTTAAGATAATTTATCAAATTTATGGAGATGAAGAATTGGGTCTGTATGTACTTATTAATAGAGATTTCTTAAAATTTTTTCTGTGACCTTATATTTCAGAAAAGACTGTATTATCATAAATATCGTGAGTATCTTATAAAAATACGCATTGTTACTGCACTATAAATTCCAACGATGAACGAACACTTACACATCTCAGTGAACGAGTAGGTTAGAATTTAGGTAAAAGTGAAAATGGTTCTGATTGCATAGAATGTGGAACGCATAAATATCTACATGCCCCGCGGTTCTTGCACGACCGTGTCTGGTCTCATGTTTACGCTTTCGTATGCCTTCGTTAGGCTGAGAATCGAAATCAGGCCGACATCATTAATCGACAGACTTTCCACGGTCGATCGATATTCGTGAGTCATCAATAAAAATCGATACCATTATGATATATGGTCGCGAAACAGACGATCGAGAAAGTGGTCGATCAGCTGACAATGTCGTTCGGATCGAGAGCGATTTGGGATCGCAAGGAGGATAGGAAAGTTGATTACAAAATGTCCGATAAGAAAGTTGACAAGGCCGTACAAAAAATGCTGGGCAAGTAAAATGTAATATATACTTCGTAAAACCTGTAATTGTGTTTGTAATTGTAATTATCTTCATTTTAAACGATCGTACTGTGATGCTATAGAATATAGCAACAGAATAATAGTTCTGTTTTGAAGATGGATAAAAATTTTAACAAAAAAATAAGCATACGAGTGAAAACAGATAAAATCCTAATCAATTAGAATCTATCTGAAATCTGAATCAAAAACCTTTAAAACGATACTACGTTTTATAGATTTTTGATACTTGCTTGATAGCGGTTTTTAGAAACCTATCACCAAACATTACAGACACATAAAAGATAAAAAGAACTGTTAAATGACCATGAAAATTCATTATACCCGATAAATTCTACAGTTAAACTGGCAATAAAACGCTTATCGACACACCATTGCACAGGTAGCGCCATACGCTGACGCCGTCTGACGCCCACATCGCTTTTTATATAGCAACACCATACAATCAGGCAGTCGGGCCTCCTGTATGTGGTGACAATCGCCTATTGACCAGAGCATCAAGTGTGCCGCCGATAAAATCCATCGATGACACGTTGTAGACATCGATCATCGCGACTTTAAAAAAATTAAGATTCTGAAGTTATAAGTAAGTGTGTTGTAAATCATGTGAGCTACGATGACAGAGGTACTTTATTTGAGACAACTTCAAATAAAGTAAGTACCTCTGGCAGCTATAACTCCTTAACTGTAACACAAGACATGGAAAATGTGTATATATATTGAAATTAAAATCAGTCAGTCAACCGTCACTGCAAAAGCAAAAAGTCATGTAGCACGCGAAAGGGTTAAGTTAAGGGTCACGTGGCTCGTGCGGTCAACTGACCGGCACTGGCGCGCGGAGGGTTAAGTTTTTGCATGTTAGAAAAATATACATACAGGACTTAAAAATAACTGGCCATCGTGATATTTGTTTAAAAGTAGTTTTAAAAGCAGTATGCAATAATATTATATAGGAGTACAATGAGAGGTGTTGCTATGTCAAAACGGAACCTACAGAGTGTACATACAGCTGATATATTTAAATTTTTTTGGTCTGTCGGTTATGTCAGCCTATTAGGCCTTCATTTATATTAGGAGTCCTGTACGCTAACTTGCTTTTAAAAACAATTGAAACTTTTTGATTGCAAGTCCGATTTACGCACAGCTGATTTACTATCCAATACGATTAACTCATCCTTGTATCGAAATTGTCCAATCGATCATGGATGTCTAGTGTCTATCGATATTCTCACGGTACACCATACGATACACACTTTCTATGTGATTAATAAATAGTTACGATTAGATAGATGTTTAGCCAATTACGTTTCCTGTTATTTAGTCGAAAAACATGAAGAGAAAGTTTTATTGAGGATAAAAGTTTAATCGAAAATAGAGCCCATTCAAAAATACTTGAAATCATACTGTGTGTATGACTTGCAAAGAAAAAGAATACGATCACACACTTATAACCTAAAGCTGCAATTCCTTTACGTGTTTCGTACAGGAAATCCTAGTCTAGATCTAAGGCACATAGAAAATGGAAGTAAATAGAACGGCAATAATAACATATTATTTGTTCAGCGGCATTCGCACTCATTCTACCTATCACTCTTACTTCAAGTAGCAATGAGAGTGATAGACTGAGCTAATATGCGCTCAGTTTCGCAGGAGTGCGCCTGCCCCCCCCACCCACACAGCCGTTCTATCTACGTCCAATTTCTATGGTAAAACGTTATTTATCCAGTCACATGTGTCCAATCGAGTCTGACTATATTTTCTCACATATTCCAATGCCAACCGTCAGACCGTCTACGTCTATTTGATAAGGTCAGAATGTGATATACATATATATATATTTTGCTGCAAAGGCTTTATTTTCATGATATCTAACCTCAACCTACTTAAAAAATAATAAAAATATCTAGATTATTGTGTGGTTTGAAATTCTATACGGTGTACTGGATGTTAATATTATTTTTCGTATAGGTGGTATAGTGTTTTAGTTCTCGCTAACCTACCGCTGAAGACTCCGCCGTGAAGAAGAAAGAATCTCTTGGAGAAGCATATTTGGATATAGGAGCAGATTAAGATCGCCGTCAACCATTGTCGTTGTCCACCAACCCGCATTAGGCCAGCGTGGTGGACCAGTAAATAAGAGTTATTCCTTTTGTATACATATTATACAGATACTTTATCCATGAACGCCGTAGGTACATATTTCCAAGGCCGGGCTCGAAAGCCAAGGGTCGCAACCCTTATCTCTGACATCATGGTACCAGGTGTACCGCTCAGAAATGACCGCATAGTGCTCAGAGTTATTTTCTGATATAGTAGCAGCCTTCTAAGCGTAATTCACGTTGGTTCATTTCACAGGTTAAATGTGTTCGTGGGCTTGTAGTCTAACACACAAACACACATACATACACGTCACGTTGATAATGTCAACGAAAGCACGCTTATCGCCGCCCGCATCCTTATTCCTTACCCACGTTTCGCCACGAGTAACGTTTTATGTTTCGCCTTGGTCGTGTCTTGTCCTACGTTTATTATCACGAACCGCCACGGAATAGATAATGGGTAACACAATGGGTTCAATGCTTTTACGGCGTTATGTAAATATAGTATACGTTGTAGAGTAACGATATGTCGAGATTCGTCATTCGTTTAGGAAAGTACCTAGCTGTCAAAGTTGCTGCCATCGACATTCCTTTGTGTTTCGATTGGTGATGAGATGCATAAGAGTTTGTTGAGAAGCAACCATCGATCTCAGAAGCAGCAATGCAACTATGTACTAAAAATATCAGACGGTTAATCCTGTCAATAATGACTTTTGCTACCTAAGTATAAAATTAAAAGGTAAGTAACTAAAAATAGGTATCTCCTAAAGGTATTTCCAAAAACATGTAAGTATTTAGGTTAAATATTTTTAATTTAGGTTAAATATGTACGGTCGGTATTATAGTTAAATCCAATCAAATCAATGCTTTCGACAAACACACATCTTTCACAAACCAAATGGATAGTAACGTATAGCTCAAACAACGCATAAACTTGAAACGGCTACAGAAATAGAAACAATTCACGCATTTAATTCTAGCATTTCACCTAACAAAGAGCCCAGGAAATTCAGAGAGAACATAACAGCTCCGACACCATGTCCAGTACCGGCCACGCAACGTACGGTACGAAGACTAGATCCAACCGATACGAATTACAACTATTTGTGACGACTTACGCCATTTGCCAAGAGATGGCGCCACAAGTGTCTTGAATCACGCTAACGAAGTTTTCTACAACGCTGACACAAACAATGAACTTTGACTTAACATAATCGGAAAACATTAAATCAATGTATGATCCAGATGAATTCATACGATAAGAGATAGAGCTATGTAACCCGATAAGAGAGACTGATTTACATTTTAAAAACACTTTAGTATGCAAGGCTGACCATGCATATATTTAAGGGAATTAAAATAACCATAAAACACAAACGATTTACTTATTAAACAAATCAGTAATTTTCTTTCAACACAAAAGTAGAACAAAAATGGAATTATCACAAATATTTTATACCAAAGAGTAACGTAGGATAAATAACTAATGATGACAGTAATAATTTTGTAGTTTAATAAGAGGAGAACAAAGCTTCACCTGATATTGACAAAGCTTTTAAAGATCATACTTCCTCTGATAAATCTTTGTAACTATCCACAAAATTGACTTGATTAGATTTTAACGTTTCACCCAATAAAGAGGTAAAGAAATTCAAAGACTTCTTTTTGAGGTCCACCGTAGTAGTTAGTGGGTCCACCATACCCATTACTGGACACGCAACACATGGTAGGTACCTACGCAAGACTCGATCTAACCGATACGGAATCTGCGTTGCCCCATTGCAATTTCACGCGATTTGCATACACTCAATTCTGCATGTGGCCTAATAAACTTATTGCGAACACCAGTCGAGACGTCCATATGATTTTCCGGTCGAGAAGGCCAGTGATCTAGACTAATAGCAATAAGAAGTGGAGTTTGTAGGTTTGTATGTTCGTACGGTTCGGGTGTAGGAGGTAAGAACTAGTATTTCAAAAATTCGTTGAACAAATGAGAAAGGACGACAACAAATTAGAATTAGCGTTGTCATAGGCTATAACTCATAAAATGAACGCGTTTTTCAGAGGGATTATTATTGACAGGGTGATATTGAGCATAATTCCCCAAAAAAGTATCGAAGTATACTCAGCCATTTCTTCCCTATGATGCTATAAGGGTGGAAAATAATCATTAGAAAGTTGGTGTCCTAGTAAATTCGCACGTTTAGGATAAAATAAGTGTGTTAAACTGCAACGGATAAATCGGTTTGAAAAACCATCATGCATGAATGACGAAATGTTGCTTAAAACAAAACAAAGAGCGACCGAATCCGCGGTCAAACCTAGTCAACTTACAAGGTTTCTAACTGAGAGTATTTAAGACGCTCGTAGTGCTGTATTGCGAGTATTTTTGGTTCCAGTTGCGTGAATACAATTAACATACTCTCTCATTTGGATATTTTCTTTAGTCTCAACTTTGTTTTTATCCATTATAATTTATTCTTAACTTTTGCTGAGGATACAATGAAATACCTTTGTGCTTGTTGGTGGATTCCATTTCTTGTTTATTTATTTTTATTTATTATTTATGGATTACTTTTTAAACCTCCTCTTTTTTGAAATCGGGTAAAAACTAGGTTACAAAGGGCGCTTCCTGATTTGCGACATTTCTCTCCCAAATTTTTTACATTGTAAAAGTCCAATTCTTATAACCGTTGAGCAAAATATAAGGAATCGAAGCCTGCAAATAAAGCGCCTTTTACTTTTTTTTCTTTTCTTCGTCTTTTTCTTTTCCCTCTGCACTGCTCAATTTATCTGCACTATTATTATTATAAAAATAAAGAATAATTAAACCTATGCGATGCACATTGCGCAAATACCGTATTGCGAACGTCGGTGCGTCGAAACGTCCATATCATTTTCTGCTTGACGGAGCCTAGATGCTTTAGGAACGCGTATTAATCTGAGAATACTAAGAGTGGTTTATTACGATGGTTATTTATAGCTGAGAGCGTTTCAGAATTTATTGTACCGGCTGATTTAATTTCATCCACGAAGCAAATTGTACGACTGTAAAGATATTTCATCTCGTGTTTCCAATATTTCGTTTCCAGAATTTCATTGCAGGGAGTTAACTCGGTTTTATTAATTCCATAAAATACCACCATTCTCTTTAAAGCTGTTTATAAAACTTTTAGACTTGGATTTTTAGTTAACGTTGAAATTTTTAATCAAAGGCTTCTTGAACTCAAATAGAGAGACCAGTTGTACTAGTTTCTAAAACAAGAAAAACTTGCCGCCGATTCAAAGGATCCTTAATTTAATACAGCTCATTATAAATTAGCAAACATTAAAGTGTTTAATGACCGGCCACATCTTTATTCATGTATAAAGCAATCTTTTGTTTGCCTTTCAAAATACTTTGTATCGTTTTGTTGCTATTCGTTGGATTGTCACCGTTTGAGATAAAACTTGCTCAGGCTCGCTTAAGGTGAAAGTTTGCAGAAATATAACTAAATCATTTAACAGTAAAATTTAAATGTGTGTAAGGTAAATAAATAAAACATAAAATTAAACTTGTCAATCGTCATTAAAATTCGTAAACTTATTAACCTCGATCGTAAAAGGAGTGAAAATTCATGTAACGGTGCTTTATGCATATGTTTATTCTTAACAATGCGCTGGCACTTGCTCCTATGGACGCGTTCTCGTCACCATTATTTATTTCTTTGTCTGTTTCAAACTACATGTATTATGTTATAGACACCATATTACTCATGTCCTGTCGCCGTAAGTAATGAGCAGTCGTATTGTTTTACAGTCTGATCTACGCCTTTATCCATCGTGAGAAGTCCACTTTCAAATGTCACAAGTGAAACTTTGCCTTTGTCAAAATTGCAATCGGTCAACGAACGATTTCTGTTTTAATTCCTGCGTAGGTAGACATTTAATAAGTTAATAACAGCGAGAAGTAAAAGCTTCAATTAATTCAGTAAACCGACTCTAATGTATTTGATGATAAACAGTTGAAGTGATTGATTGATAGGAAACATACTCGTAATACCATAAAATGTTGGAAATAAATAAGAAGTACTGGTTGCTTCGCGGAATATATTTCGTGAATTAAATATTTTTAGCATGTTCGAAAAAGATAAGCAGTGATCTTTCCTTTTAAACTTAACATTACTTCCGCTGTTGGATCTCTTCTGTAATGGGGGTTATGTATAACACAGTAGGTGTACTATGAAGTATTTTTGCCAGCATCGTCACATAATGACTATTATGAATTTTGAACGCGATAGAAAAATGATAAACCTCCTAAAAAATACCAATAAAATATACCAGTCATTACCAGTCTTCTTTGTTATTTCTATTCGCTGAAAAATTATACATAGGTCGAACAGAAAGTGAAATTGATCCTGACGAATTTAATAAACCTAAGGTATTGTTTTCTACACCAACCATACGACGAATGTCTCCAAAATGGCAAGCTCGATTTATAAATTCGTCATGCATTATACATGATACAGTGTCAATATAGACAGATGGTGCTGCACTATCTGTGTCATGGTCGGTATTTAGAGACAAGTGGAATTTACCAGCAGCTCCATCGAGGACGTTGGCAAGCAAGAAAGGGGTAGGAGAAACGTATGACTGATATGCCTGACGAACTAGGTATCTCTTTAACTTGTCTTTGAGACAAGATCGGTTTCGATACAGTCTATTACACCATGTGTTTTCATTACATTTGAGTGATTGTAACTTTGTATATTATTATTGTACATAAATTGAGATTGAAAAGAACGTACAAATGTTATTTCTGAAAATCAAGATGTTCGTATAGCGTGTCTACCGGTAAGTCACCAACCTCATTGTACTAACAGGAACATAAAAATTCGTTCACGATGAACCTCGAAATTGTCATTAAGTAACACCAATTGAACTCCATAAGTTAACTACACATCGTTATAAGGTATCAAAAAGTACGCATTCCTGACGTTTATTGTGTGTCCAATCCAAAGCCTATTGTTTAAGCCCGTCTTGTCTGAGCGTTATCCTATTAGAGATCCGTCGAGTTTCCGACACGTCACGTCATATTTCTTAAGGCTTCGTTTATTGTAACAGCTTACTAACGCATTAGGGCTAATTCGTTTTTTGAAAGGATTCTTTGTTTAAATATTAAATCTGTGTCGCGCTTGTCTTGTTACCCTATATGGTGAAGCGGCTCCTATTTCAACTCATGGAGCTTTATCAACAATAATGAGTTCATCTGAACATTTTTTAAATATCTTGAGAGGAATAATCACTTTACAACAATTCCCAATTCTGCTAGATTTTCCCACCGACTTTTTCGCCCATTTGCCTTTACACAAATTATGACAAAATCTCTTCGCAGTACTATTTAAGCAGAATAAAGTATACGGTACGTAATTGTGAAGATCGCGTGCACTCAAATTCTTACATGAAGACGCTCCGGTTGCGTCGAGTGCAATTTGTGTTGTTGCCAAACTACTGAAACAATAATTGCTAATGTGACACGCCCACTTGATGAGCTTTGGTAAATGGATGGAGTATGACTAAACGATTGTTATTAGAATGGACGTAATAAGTTGAAGTTGATGGGTACGAAGTTATATACGAAGGTTACGAGCGCTTATCGTTGAAGGATTTTGCGTTTATAGAAAGTGAAATTCTTGTAAAAATTTGCATCTTTTCTATTGGAGCTATTTAGAAATCTTTCTTAAATACAATTCCCATTTCATTCAAAATGAATTTTCCCCCGCGAGTGGCAAATCCTCCTTCTCCTTTCAGCCCTTTGTAGTCCACTGCTGGACCCTGTCCAAACCTCCCCTAATCGACGCCACTTCGCCCGGATTCAACGAAGGGGCAATTATGCGATTCGTGAACTATTCGATTGCATTTACTTCTCTTACAGTTATATTTACAATAATAATAAACAAGTGGGCAAATAGGAATAATTCTTTTAACAATTTACAACGAGACCTTCTTCTGTCAACAGTTGGTCCACGCCGTCCATTTGGCCGGACCTCGGGGAGTTTTTCCCTGTCAAGTCACTCTACAAATAATGTTCATTTATCTCCGTTCAAAAAGTTCTTTGCAAACCCTAAATCGAGCTGCCTAACCTATCAATTACCTCGGTTTAAGAAGTTCCTTGCTTTAGACAAATGCTGAATCGATCTGACTATCGTAATTAGTCTTGCCCTATGTCCCCCAGTGCGTGCAGTGTGCAATCGAGAGGTTGCATATTGCGTGTCGTGTTATATCTCGTGTAATTTCCTGCTCGGTATCTGAGATACATCGCTGGACGATTTGCGCAAGTTCGCGTGCTCTCTAGCGTAAACTTCGTTACGTTTGAAATGGGGTAACGATGACGTCACTTTGGATGCAAGTCACTGCATCTACCTTACTGGACCATTTTGGGTACTTATGTATATTTCCCTTTTATCATAAGACAAACTTTTTCTCGCTTAGATATTGGACATGATCAAATTTATATCTAAACAAAATTGTAATTCCTAATTTCGTAACAAGAATTTTCTTTCCAAGTTTACCGTAACTAAATAAGAAATGAGGTTACAGAGCGTTACGCTCAGGAATGTAAGAAACACGTGACTGTGACTACGAACCCATTTCTTCATCAAGGCTTATAAGAATAGACTAGTCATTCTTACGTCTAGATCTATATTCTTCTCGTAATTGGCTATTTACACTAGTTACATTTGACGAATGCTCTTTTGAAACACTATCTCTGTGTTCATAGAGTAGATATTGAAGACCTAATACAGAAGATTATGCTTGTTCTGTTTCGGTATTTTGTGAAGTTAAAGCTATGACATCGCAGTTGTAGTTGGTACTTTGATAAAAGGTTACTATACTGTACATAATTATTTTGAAACAATTTAAATTTAAATTAAAAATCGATTGAAATAAAATCTGAGCCTTTCTTATTTCCATAAAATCTTTACCGGAACATTAAGTGAGAAATCACTAAAGATATCGAGATGTTGCGCAATTCGAATTCTCGGGATGCGATAGCCCTCAATAAACGAATCGTAAAACTTATATTTCCCATTGGATTGCCCAAAGATCTCGCATTGTTTGGAGAAAGTACAATAAACATAAAATATCAGAGTGACGTATGTAACCTACGGATACTCGTAGCACATGTGGTTAAGAGTTCAAGACAAATAATAGTTAACAAGCAAGCCGGGGTCAATTCAACGATGAAAGCTGCGATACTGCGGTCTGCGCTAACGAGACGTGAAAACAATAAATTTACATCTGATAGACTTTATTAGGACCGGATTATAAGGGCTATCGTCAACACGTTCAAGTATAGGCAGATAGGTTGTTCAATTATTTCTGGTGCTTAGTCTGAAATTTTTTCTTAACACGTAAGAGAAACTTATTTAAATTCATGTTTGCTTGAAACTTAAAAATCAAACTATGTAAGAGATAACAACAGAACACAAGAAAGAAAGGTTACTCAGACGTGGAAATCACAATAATTCCATTCCAAGAATAGAAACCTAATTACCGATCTTAAGTACAAAAACTAAGCACAGAATGAGAGACGTGAGACAATGAAGCAGAGTAACATTTAGAGATTTTGTCGCGAATTTCCAATGAACAGTTGGATGCAAGTCGCTGATGTAACCGCAACAAACCACGCTCCGAGGAAAAAGAATCGTGCATTCGAGCACGCTCAGACCAAGGACGATCACGCGACGCCGCAGCCGTGTTATTACTGGACTGAAAAGCTTATTAAAATAATGGGCCGATAGCTGGATGGAATTAGAGATTGTATTGAGGAATGCCAACATTCTCGTTCGCAGAGCCAGGTGCGAGGACTCCCATAAGCAGCAGCAGGAGTCTATTTACGCAAATTATCTGTTTATCTTTGTGTGCCCGTAGGAATGCGCCTATTAGCTCCGCACCGGCTCAGCAAAGCGAGAATGCTAATGCACGATCATACAAACTTATCAAAAAATGTTAGATAGCAATGGTTCTCGAATCTTTAAAGCCAGCTCGAGTGCTAATAAAGTGTATTCGACAGTGCTAAGTACTATGTGGAACTATCGAGAAGATAACATTATTAAAGGCAGAATCGGAGTGCTCGATGGTGATAAGATAGTGTCGATAAATCGATAGCCGGTTGTTTCGGCGTGGGCGAACAAAGCGTACTTAATGGACAAAAGCGTGAAATGAACACCGGGTCGGCATAAAGAGACAAACCCTAACCACAAGTTGGCGGTAAACGGACACGTATCAGATTACTATAAAATAAAAAGAGCGTAAATACACACTCCGATACACAAGCGGAACGAATCTGAGGTCGTTGTGACGAAATCAACTGAATAAATATTTGAATAGGTATACAATATGCATGCATTATTATTGAATTAACGACCATGAAGAAGTGGATACAAGTGGAAAAAATTGTAGCATAGATGGGTAATGGCTGCAAAAGTATGTCTTTACTGACAATACTTATCTTAGTAAAGTTGATGCGGTCGATACATTGACGGCTATTGAATTTCATATTCCATTGTAGACTATGTACGCATCAAGACATTAGACGACTTTCATCTAATCTTTTCCTGGATGTTTATTGGTTGTGGTCGACAGAACAATGGACTAAGAATCAACAGTCGCTTGATCCGTTGATTGAACGCCTACACCAGGCACGGCGAAAGTGATCCGTCATCTGACTGTCACGTTATTTAAATATCCGGCCACTGTATTACTCTGTGCTCTTGCATCTGCTGTTATTACTTTTCCATTACAAAGCCCATCTATGGTGTTGCATTTAAATTGACTGGGATACTTAATATACTATACTACTGTAGTGCTGTAGTTTGGTATTACTTTCTTCGCCGAGCTTAAGTACATACTGTGCTCATGCACGGATGACTAATTTTCTTTGTCTCTTTGTGTTTATCAAAGGAAACATCAAGAGTGTTGTTGTTAAGATACGTTTATTAACTGGTTGATGCACGAAACTATTAAGCTAATTTAAAATTGTCGGTATCGCTTTAAAGCAATTGAGTTTTTTAATTCGTTCCGAAATTTATGCAGCGATCTGAAGCGTATCGTCTCTCATCAATAAAAATAGTGATATGCGTTCCGTTAATAATAGCGACTGAGGTATCTATTATAATATCAGATGCATACGTTACAGTCGTGAAAGTGCAAGAACATTTATGGTAGATCATCACGTGTGATAGTTCGAACAATACCGACCTTGATGTAACACGAAGGAAGAGTCTCTCGCAATGTTAGAAACACTATCATGAAATGAAATAACAATACCGAAGTATTGGCCAATCAACAGTATGATGAGGACGTTGTAATAATTAATCATAGAATCATTAAGAATATCATTTTTTAAATTCATTTTTAGCTTTTGACTCGATAATGAATTCATTAAAGAATTAGAATTTGGAGGCCATCGCTATAAAGACATTATTTTCCGATTGCATTCATAAACGTAGTATTAAAATGTTTGGAAATATTAATTAATTTGATTTGCGTATTCATATTCGAATTTATGGTCTCTTGATACTTTTGCGTTATTATGAAACGTTGAGAATGTTTACGAAACAGTAAATAACTTTAATTAAGAATACGGAATTTGCTACACTTGTAGTTTCGCTTGATATTTCGAATTAAATTCCGGCGGCAAAAGGAAAGGGCCAAAGGCGGTGCTATAATTTTAACGACGTCATATTTCTGCACGGTCGTTAACGCAACAGGAACCGGTGGAGCATTGGATAAGACGATAATATAAATATTCGAAGGTGTTACCAAATAATCAGAGCCATCTGGTGAGCCCGGGCCGCTGGCAGATGACATGCTACTTTCTCTCGGATGCTTGGTACCCGGACGTACTGCTTTTTGCATTGTTTTTGTTAATGCGATATTATTATTATCGTCATATGAAATTGAAAGTTAATGTACTATACGCGTTGGTGAAAAATCGAAAGCAAATCAGTTCAGCCGCTTGAATCGCTTTAATATTTAGGTTGCATTGCCTTATTGGTGTTCGCTTTCGCTTTTTTTGCTTTAAAAGCCGATTATATTATATATGTCTAAGATCGTAATGTAATCGTATCGTGAGCGAGTTTATTTTATTGACCCCTGGGTCTTTTTGTTTATTAGCTCATAGAAATTAAACATGAACACCTCCAGTATTACAAATTACGTGATAGAATGTCAGTATTTTGAAATTTGATTGTTTGGGGTCACTCATATCGAATTCCTACAATTACGCAACCACTACTGAGTCTCTTCTAAAAGTAAAGTGAACCTTATTGTAAGATACGAGTAGTATATTGTTATTTCATAACTCTGTGATTTTTTAATTCGAACCGTCTTTTGGATAGATCCTAGATACAGATACTACTTAAATATGAACTCACCCTCTCGCAAGGCGGCGGCGGCGCGTCCACTTCCGTATAAATGCACAGAGTAGACTTCCGCGACAGCGAGTCGCTGGCGAGACTGCTCGAGCTGGAGCCCGTCGAGAACTTCATCTTGACGCTTCATCCAGCGCTCCAAGTCACAGGTCTTCACTTATCAGGTAACTTCCAGCTGCACTTCCATGTGGTGTTTCCGGCACATCACACAAGTGAGAGTCACCTGATGATCCCCTCTCTTTCTCTCTTCAGCTCCTCCTCAGCCTCCAGTATCGTCAGGCCGCAGGTGAGCCGTTTGCGTAAGTGACAGTCAATAGGAAAGTGTTCAAAGTCAGCCACAGATCCCCAAGGTCTTTTCCGTGGTCAAAACGCAATCGGAATCGCCAATTGCTCGAGCCTGCAACAAGATAATGAATTATTCGTCGACTCATCCATATCTCATCCATCCGCAGAAAGCAAACGTCGGCGCTCAGGCTAATGAATTATTAACAAACGTGTTGCTTCAGTATTCGAGTAATTAAAGACATCGAAGAGATAGTCCAATATCATTGGCAAGTTGAGAGAGCCTTGATTGATGCAATTAAGAGAATAAGATTAAAAGCATAAAGTAAAATAAACAACACTAAACATGTTGAAACGCTGCTAGAACTTAGTAATTTAGATAAGGCGATTGATACGCCGATAGATGGATCGATCCCATTAAGTTAAGATTGAATAAGCGATAGCGAGTGTTGTATGCAATTTTTTATGTTGGATTGCAGTGAGAAGTGGGGTCTACTCAAACAATGTTCATTGTAACCGTCAGATAACGAGGGCACAATGTTACGAAGGCGATAGAAGCTGAACGTGAATTAACTTATTCATGGCTCAATTCTTATCGTCAAGGTCATGCTAATCTAAATATCAAACAAAATTTTACACGTATGAGGAATTTGACTCAATTAAGTGTCGTAATTAAAGATCGAAGCGATCTAGATACAAAATAAAGAAATAAATCAAATCGTTTCGTAAAAATTAAACAGCTGCGTTGACAAAGGTTAAGTGAAACTTAAGAAATGTCTATAAAAACATTGTATCTCGCAACTCAACACTGATGTCCAAATCGCGTGCAGCTGTAACCTATCTGTATAAGGAGCTCTTGAGTGGTTTTATCAAAATTTAGTAACTTTTATCAGCGACGCACGAATTTGTCAAACTCTACATTATCTCAAAAGCGACATGTATTCTTCATAATATGATGTGGAAGTATTACAGCCTTAAAATATAAATCTAAACTTAAGAGTATAACGAATAAGAGCTAAGTAAAGTGAAATAAAGTGACTTCCATACGCACACAGCGGTAGAACGCCATATCCATACAGAGTAAAATATACCGTAAAACACCATTCTGTATTTAAGGCTTTGCATTGTGACTAAGTAACGTGATTTGGAGCGTAGTGCTCGCCTTACGCAATGTTGAACCTCTAGCAGAGGCGTTAGAGAACCGAGACACATAAACAATGTTGAAGTGTCGTATGCTAGTGCGATAACAACAACAGTTACGCAACCGCTCTGAAGCCTCCGATGTATCACCGCTACCGGCCGATGACCAACTATTACCTAATGGTAGCAACACTAAAAATTACACTCATTATCGTTAGACCTGAAGAGATAAAGAGAAATTGACTACAACTCTCCGCTTCGAATCAAACGAATCTGAATAAATCACTTATTAAATTGGAAACTAATCTGTGATTAGTACTTTATGTAACAATAGATCGCTCGAAAAGATAAATGGCGTGGAAAGTAGTGAAAAGCCTATCAGCATTTACAGCGGAATACTTATTAAAAACTCAATTTATAACCAGCCATAACTTTCTAATATACGAAATAGCATAAATAATTTTATTTCAAGCACGTAACAACTGCATCGTAAAGATATAAATACGAATAAGATTGTGGTGGATACATCTAAGAAAGTTAAATACTAAATACGTTTAGAATTAAGTAATCTACAAACCAAACGCGAAACTTGGAATGTCCTTCGGGCAACAAAAACAAAGAATAGCTACAACAAGGCGCATGAGAAAACATAGTTGCGACATCAATTAAACCCAAGAGCTCGTTAAGGGCTTGTACAATGTTCAACAATAGTTAACGAACTCAGCGATATCATAGAAATACACACATTTAATACAAACGTGGAAACGAGAATCAGAAATGAAGAACACAATCGGAGAGACGATCTTGTACTTGAATAGCTTACCAAATATAATTGACGGAAATTGAGCCAAATTAACATTGTTAAAGGATCCAATTGTATTGAAAATAACGGTAAATTATTAAGACTATTATAAACATGCTTAAGAGAAATGTATCGAAACAACACGCTGCACCAAACATAGATGCATGAAACACGACTGATTGTTCCTTAACGACTAGTTTCTATAAATATGATAAAATCCCACTTTTCTTTCAGGAAAACCTGTCTGGCACGCAAACCCGGTGTGAATCTATCATTAGTGACTAGTAAGGCGGATCGACGTAGGAAATGCGAAAGAACACATTGACCGACTGTCGGATTGAAGGCACAGGTGATTACGTGAATATGAATATTAAATGACTTACAATTAAAAAGGAATAACTTAAAATAAAAAGCTCTATCTAACCTAACCAGTATCTTAGCAGTTTTGTGTGCACGTGTGTCTTACAAAAGAATCGTAAGAAAAATTAATTATATATCAATGAATAAGGACTCATAAATCATCAACTACAACCTCAAATGTTAAACCCTAATAAGAAGGCGTAAATTTCAGGCATAATGACGTATTGAAACAAATACACAGATGTGAAACACTAACATCCATTTCTTATTTCTTTTAAGAATGATGAAACTGCGGTACTCCAGTGAGTAATTTAATGAAGGAATTCTGTGTACCTAGCTATGGAAAGGTCGGGCTAAGTATACTTATAAACATATCCCTATGCAAATGGGAATGAGTGCGCTTCCTCGATTGTAACATGAAGCTGCTGGTCCACCTTGCCGTGGCTCCCCAAGCGAAGCGAAGACCGTGCCCAATCAGCTGGAACAGCACGCACAATCAGCAATTAATGGCATCGGGACACGCAAACGACGATATATCGAACGAAATTTGTACTAACGGTTTGTCTCCTAACGGAATTTAATTACTCGCAGACAACGACTTTGGAACCGATGAGAACGAAATTTTAAGCGAAATACCATTTAAAAACCACCAGCCTGTTTATGATGGAACAGATAACGCAAAGATGGTAATAATTTACAACATAAAGATCGACGTTAAGAAACGTGCGGAATACTTACCATTAAAATATTTTATGTTACTTACGTAGAAATTTTCATAAGAGCAGCCATTAGCGAGACTAAAAATAAAGCCACGTCATCGCTGATAAGACGCGCAATGGTTATAAAGCAATCATAAAACGGACGTTACATAATTTGAGAAATGAATCCGTAAGGAGTTAAGATGGAGTTAAGTAAGAAAATCTGAAATGTTTAACATTCCTGTCAGGAATACTTACGTCTTATCCATAAAAATATCCCCAGTCAGAATTCTGCTGGAAGAAATTTCTTTAGAGAGGAGCAGTACCTTTGTACCACTCTCTTGTATGTTGTTGTATTTCCTGGCATTGCTTGTGTCGGTACAGAAATTTTAAAATAAATTAATTTTGAGGACCTTGAGACACCACTGAGCATCGGAAGTATATCATCACGACCAAAATAAGGCTCAAGTAAATTGAGAGCAATTTCATGGATAAGTTAATTCTACGTCTTCTTGGAATCATCTCGAGCTGATAGTTTTTTTATTGTGAGTTTTCGGTGAAGCGTGTCATAGCGCTGTTGGAGCTACGTGATATCGTTATCCATCCTAAAGCTTAAAGTTCAACGACCAAGCTCTCTGAGGTCAGGTGCGAAATAAAAAAGTGGGCAGTCGTTTCCGCAATATCTAATTTTGGATCGTAAACATTAATTGCGCTTATTAAAGTGGTTCGCTTCGGTGTGTGATCATCGGCAAAAAGACGGGATGTCTTAAAATAAGCTCATTTTTAAGTGTTCTGTTTGTTCATTCTTTTAATAATCACTTAATTTGTTTTCCTATCCTGTCAACGATTTCTAAAAGGTTAATAAATTCATCCATTTAAATTTTATCAATATTAGTAATTTTTTTCGTTGTATGTTCATCGATCATGCCTCCTCATATTGAAATCTGTTTTAAATTAAATTATTTCTTTCGTTTTTATTGGCGGCTAGTTATCTTCCTTTCTTTTCCTTTCTTTCTGCATTGTATTTTTTGTAAAAATAATTAACGTATTAAACATTTTAATTACAATTTCGATGTATTTAAGTGCTTTATAATCATTTCTATGTAAATTTTATGGTTCAGAACAGTCGCTTCAGTTTAAAATTCTACATTTAACCCGATCACGGTATTTCGTGCACCTATAATTGTTATTTTAGTCTAGTTAGCGAATATTCGTCAGCCTCGGTTACGACTACTCTTGTAATTTTACGAATTTTAGTTCCGGAACGAAATCGGGCACAATGGACATTAAAGTTAATATCACGGTGTTACTTGGAAAGCAAAAACCTGTTAAGCCCACGATGATCGACTCGCATCAATGCGCGAAGGAATCTGAAGAAAATGTCATTTAGTACGTGAAAGATTATAAGTGGAACGTTTAGCTATATTCCTTCGGAGTACATACTGTGCTCCTGCAAACCGAAATTAAACAGAGCAGGTTCTTGAATTTGGTTCAACGAAGTCTAATTGTTTGTGGAACGTCCGTCTTATAGCGCTCAGGAACAGCAATGCGTTCAATTAGAAAAATTTGTCACAGCGGTAAATAAAGAACATCTCAGTCCTCAAAAGTAATCAACTTGCAACCCCAGAAAGTATTTAAGTCCTATTTAATGTTGGTAAATTCTATCTGTCTAGCTCCAGCGACCACTTAAAAACATTAGTTTATCTACATATCACACGCCATGACTCGAAAAACATCACCACACCTACCAGGGCCATTATAATGTCTATGATCAGATATATATGGAGCTTTTACTATTATTATCGTGACAGAATCTCTGCAAAATGTCTTCTATTGACACGTTATAAATAAACCACAAGGGTTACTTAATGACTCTCCCGTAGGACCAACGTGTGCGGTCCATACGTAAGATAAGAATCTCGGGGATAAAGAATGCAAAAAACTGCAATTCAAACATTTGACAGACTGAGATTGGAATTTTTTAAAGCAGAGAAATTCCAGGCCATTTCATTTTTCAAAGCGTCTTAAGTTAGGCTAAAGGACGCTCACATAAAATATACACTAATTGCAGTTTTGTTTCAACAAACCTTTACAAAAACCTAAGTACAAAGTAACTCATTATTTAAATTCGCCAGCTGCCCTAAGTGAATTGAGATCAACTCTTTACGATTGTGAACCTTAAATGAATAGGTCATTTATGACGCACTGCAGTTAAGTTCTTAAAATTTAGAGTACGTAGTTACCCTTGAATATGTCATGTGCATTTTTATTGTCAATTTAATATGTATTGTTTGACCACCTTGAACGCTTATGGTCCGGTCACGACTTCCATCATTCTTAAGCTGTAATAAGTCACAAAATAAATATCAAAATTCACAAAATAAATACCAAGGAGATCCGTCTTGGTCCAGTGTTGTTTGTGCTTTGCTAAACTACTTCCGCCTTTTGTACCTACTCTAATTATTAGATTGTTTAACGATGAGGTAATAATTGTACCACATACTTAAAAGATGAGACTTGTGTATGCATTATTTAAAAGAATTGAATTCACTTAGGTATTGAAAACATTGATTAATTTTTGAATATGATTTGAAATTCATGTCAACAACGAAGATAAAGACGGATTTTAGGTAAAAGATTAAAAAAAACCTAAGAGTTTACGTATACCTTTTATTGCCAATCAGTTTTAAAGAATTACTCTATCCACCAACAGTATCGGAGTTCATTCATAAAGTTCATTTACATACATTTAATTCCCCTGTTAATTTAATTGCTGCACGCTTACAAATTAGAAGGCACATGGTAAAGGAAAAAGCAAACTTGAAACCAGTTTGAAACCTGGACTCTTTCTACCTGTGCCCTCAGCCGGTGACTGTAGCATTCCTGACATATTTCGAAATTCATTTTGTATTGATAAAAAAATTGGGTAATCGATGCTTGAACCACTGCTCAATACTACCCTTAAATTGATGTTTGCAATAAGTCGAGTCGGCAAAAACTTATCTATTGTCAAAAAGGTGAGCCATACCTGTGCACCACTTAAAAGTACCAAAGTACTTAAATGTATCAATTACCTGCTTGGACAGTTTCACTTTTCTGTGAGCTGTCGTTGTGTTAACTTATTACTATAGAAGAATTTGTTTTCTGCGATCTGTTTTGTCTCTACATTCCTTTTCAAATTAAGTACCTATCTCACAGATTACAACATTAAATTTTATTTTGTCAGCTCTTATAACTTTGTCTTCAATACGCTTTTAATGCAATTCTTCATCGGCGCGTGAGAACTAACCCTTTGTAAGGTTCCTTTAAATGACAGCGTCTTTATAATATCCTATTTGAAAAAGACATTAAACTTCGGATTGATAATAAAAATACAGAAAACAACAACATTACACGTGGCATCATCATTACGCTTAATTTTTTCCTCACATTAAGCTATAAGTAGTACATCATTTGTGATGGTTATGAGCCCCTTCTAGTTCAACATTTTGTTACTAGCAAGAAGCATTTTGTTTGTTAAAAGAAGCAAATAAGATAAGCCTGCATCGATGTCACGGCCTTTCTCAATTATCTTGTTAGGAGTTATAGTTTCTTTTGTGGAGTTAGAAAATAACAAGTTTCCGTAGATATCTTCTAGACATTCACAAATTTATTCTTAGATTCCGTTACTTACGAATTACCTCTGTATCGATATATACCGGTTTTGTGTGACTGAAATTTCTAGAGCGCTATTGGAAAGATATACCTAGCCCGACGTGTTTTCTGATTTAATGAACAGAACCAAAAGTCAGTCAGTCTAAAGTAGCATATATGGACGAAGAAATCCAATCTGGACTTAACAAAACATCGTATTTACAATGACATATCGCTCCATTAATGGATATAAAGGTTGGCAACGTGCAACATTGTGTCTCAGAATGGCTAAAGCTTTCTGTATCTGTAACAGAATTGCGACAAACGTGATCATTGTGCACCCGTGAAAGGTCGGAAAGGTACAGAAATATAACAGTAGTATACGTAACATGCAACAACGTTTAACACAGTTTTCCTCCTACTCCATACTAGACTAACTGATCCATAAATGAATGAATTTTATAAACTTTTAAAGAAGGACAAACCAACATTTTAAAAGTAGTATAACACAATCTCCAGCCAGTCAAGTATCTCCAGAGAATTTGTTGTAACCTGTCGCTCTTTGAAATTGAAACAATACAAACAAACACTTTTATGCGAAAACAAGGTACCTATGTATTTTCAAGAAAGTTTCCCAAGTATCATAATCGACGATGAAGTGACATGAACCTTTATCTACCAAAACATAATTTTACAGGAAACGAAAGCCAGCTCACGCAAACAATTATTTAAAGTCTATCTACACTAAAAAAAACTAAAATCGCCAAAATGTCAGTCAGGAGTTCATGTCACATCATCGTCTTTTAAATCCGACTGGTAGTTCCAAAAATTGGCGCGTTCAAAAAAACTCATCAGCTCTGTCAGTTTTGGTTATAGTTATACTTTGTAATGCGGTTATTATGATTACTTATAAGCTAGCCGGATATCCAATTCCATACGCGTAAAAACGGGTCACGCGTTGCCAGCATCGTGTATGGTACTGTGGTACGCTGCCGGGTTACGAACCGCTATTGCTAGCTAGTTTGCCACCTACTGCATATTTTACATCAACGGAATCTTAGGAAGATTATTCTGGTATCAAAGACACTAAAGTCTCCGTCAAACTGACTTCGGCAAATTGTCGTCATCTGCATAAACCGTGGTGTAATTGATTTACAGAACCTAACAGTTACTGCAGAAGCCACAACAAAGGCAATTATCATATCCAATTTGACGTTAATGAGGTCACGTCAATTCTAGTTAATCGGTGTTTAAAAGGCTAAAATTTCGAAACAACGCCGGGTGATACAGCACAGGTCATGTCGATGTTTAATAAAACGGTTGTTTCGTGAACGTTGTGTCAATAAAGTTATAATTACATCACAAGCCGCACGGAGTGATCTTTTGTAATGGAGATGACGCAAACATAATCGTGTGTAGACAATTAGCCAAATATTTGTTGAAAGCGTTGTGTTGTAGTACGTCACGCTTACAACATGTCGCGTTACAATCTTGGAGTATGTTTTTATGGTCCCATTGTTGCAGATCGCATGTGGAAAACAGATTTCGATTTCAAGATATTGTTCTAAATTCTAAACAACCTTCTGTTCGAGACTTCGTCCTTGTGGGCCTTTAAATTTGGTGAACATAGAAACTATAACTAGGTATTTAAAATTTAATTCAAATCTTTTCATCTGGTTTAAGATGTATGAGTAATACAGACTTTCAGATATCCACAAACACTTCTGTGTGCCTCATAATTATTATTTAGTAAGATTTTATTTTGCGATAAGTTGACGCAGTAATCGTCGTGTTGTCCTTAATTTAGATTAATCTTTATTGATTTTTATCCAAGGTACTTGTACCGTAAGTTGCTTGTCATATAAACTCAATATTTCATTCTATTGAATTCTTTACTTTCAATGGAACTGTAAGTTTTTCCAGGCCTGGACGGGTTCTTGAGAAATACAACGGTGTCTGTCTGTCTATTTACGCTTAGTAAGTTAAGGAAACTTGGTCAATCACCCTTCTATGGTCAAGGTCCCTTTTCCCGTTTTCTGTCATGTAAGGCTCTTGGTTAAAAAAACTAATACGTTAACTGTTGTAGCCTCGTAAGAACACGGAATGGATAATGTGTCTTTTAGTCCTGACAATGTCAAAATATGTCTTATAGATAGAAATAAGCGTAAGAATCCAAAACCACTAAAAGCAGACCATACACACAAGGCTAGTAAAGTTTTGGAAACAATTCGGACGGATGTAGTGTGTAATGTTGTACAAACCTATTGTGTTGAAGATAACAGTGCATTTACCAAGCTTCTCAGAGTAGTAGCAAACAGTAGCAAAGGCAAATTGGATTAGTGCGCTAGTTACAGTCGTGTGGGCGACCCAAGGTCTCCATTGCCTACTTATTTATACATATTTTGTAAGCCGAAGCCAACAAAACAAGAGTAAGCAGCGATACTACAGACAGTAGTTGTAACATTAACTCGTTCAATAAATCATTCTTCAATGACTAATACGACGTTTACGAGCGATTCTTTTTGCTTAATATCATTGCTTTTATAGAAAATCACTATGGCTCTACCTTAAAAACATGGAAGCTGATTAGTTATCTTATCACGATGTTTAGTATGACGTTGTCTTGGATAAATATTTGTACCATAACCACGAGTACATGAACTTTAATTTTTGCATGTTTATTTTTTTAAATTATCTGCAATTACTCTCTCACTATGGAGTTGCTATTCCAGGGTTATTTCAAGTAAGACTTCGGGGTATAAGATTTCAAAGGACTGTTATGGAAATCATGCGGAATAAAAACGTACACTTACACCGCTATTATTGACTAACTCTCCATTTTCAGTCTCATTCAGTCCATTGCACAGAAGATTCAGGACCGCGACTCAATAAGTAAGTGTGTCGTGTTCAGGCAGTATTATTGGCATGAAATTGCCCAAGCGCAAAGTTAGTAAACAAACGAATCTGAAGCAATAGGCTCATCGACTATCCGAATAGACGATCAAATTAGTCACCTGTCAGGATGCAACCTTGCCGTCAACGATCTCACGCAATTATCTGATTCGTGAATCGTCCAAATCATGTGCTTATTTGGAACAGATTTAGAAACCCGTCTACGATAGCTTGCGCAAGTCCGATCGGAATCGTGATCAGTCGAACCCTGAGTAGAAGGTACTATGCGTGGTACACATGCGCCTCAAAGGTATGTCGCTGGCGCTAACAGTGTTTTGACATTGTGGCATGGAATGCGCAAGGCTGATAGATAAGCATTGTTTAGGTTCAAATCGATTAATTATTGATTTAATACGGATAATGAAACAGTTTTGGGCAAACCCTAAATTATAGCACAACATGTAGATTCCATGGTGCGGCGGCGACGTTTAATCCAATGAAATACCAACATAAGTAATCTTATCTGGAATTTTTTTCACTTTTCAATTAGTTTGAATTTTTCTTTACCTCTAACTTATTTGTCTCTAAATAAACAAGTTAGAACTTTAAACATTTTTATCTATTTATATTTTTAATCAGGCCTTTCTATAGTACTTGTGGTTTTTATGCTGATTTTCCCTTTCATTATCATTTCATAAAGTCAATTCAGAAAAACCATATTATTAATGACCGGTTTTTCTGTTTTCTACGCATTAGTGACTACTTATAAATAGATTCTTATATGAAGTTGTGTATTCTCATTTTTTGCGGTCGAAATATTCGGACGGAATTATGAATTTATTAGAAATTTCTCTTCGTGTTTTTTCTTTCAACTACGATCAATCAACATAAGTTACAAAAACACCTGTTAGTAGAACACGCCAGGCTTCAGGAATGTCTTCAAAATTAACTATGCAAATGAACTGAGAGTAATGACAAAGAAACACCGCAATGTTAAGTTTTATTTTCGTCTTTTCACCTTACTCATTATAAGGAACCGATTTGCATTGACTAGTTTTCAAAGACTTCAAGAATTTAAATGTCTCTGTCAAAAAAGTAGGGTATTTGTCGCTTTCAAATCTCGCTATTATTGGGTGATTAACGATTTCTTTAACTTTCGTTGGAATCGTAAAAGTGCAATTATAATTATCAAATACATTATCTCTCTGCATTTACCTCAAAATGGGTTCTTAGTTTCGGATTGTATTCTGATTACTCATTGCAATTAGCACCTACTTTTCAAGGTTCTGTACCTGTTCAGATTTGTCTGTGACTAATTTTATTTCATAAGTGACATCACGAAAATCACGAACATCATAATTTTTTGGTTTTACCAATTGACATTCATTTGATTCTTTTTTGTTTGTAAATGAGTAGTGACCGTGCATGGAGACGGCATTCACGGATATAGTCCGAAATAAGGTTGGATTGGAATAATATCTGGGTTCGTACATAATGCCCACCACATTGCTACTCATGAGAACAAAGATGGTCCCTTGAAGGAAAGTAAATCTGGCAACCACACCAAGAGTTCATGAAACCGTTACCTTCATAAACCCCCAGGGTTTATAAAGGTAGCGGTCAGTATCTTCCAGAACGAGCTCCAATGGCTCTACCATCGATTTTACTTTTAAAAACATTACTTCCACTGATGTGTGTAACGTCTGTATGAAAAACACTAATCACAATCGACATTTGAAAGCCGAAACCTCACGTGAGTTGTGACCCTTAATGACTCCACAAAGAAAGCACGCTGTGCGCACTGATGAATGAAATATTTCCGTTGGAAATTCAAAACCGTGTGATTGTTCTACATAACAATTGTAGAATCGAGGTACGCGTGACAGAACCAGTCCATTAAATGCATGACTATGAACCTAGACCACATATCGCAGCAGATCTAGCATCGGAGGTGAATGCTAGAGATTTTCCTTGTATGACGAATATTTTAAATATAGCAAACCTTTATGACTATGACAGAATTGTTAAAATATGATTTACAGGGTTATACGATATATGGTTTTACGACGACGAAAATATGGTTTTAGGCACACAGAATATTTTGGAAACAAAGCCTAAATTGATGTAAATATGCTGATAAAAGAAAACAAAAGTATAAAGACTGACGGATTTGTTGAAATCTCTGTCTTAGAAAATCAGTTTGGATGCTTATCTTAGATAAACTAGACGTTTGGAGGAATTTCACAATACATTACAGTGTTATCAATGTAGAGTAAGACTATTGAGAAAAGTGACACGTCTTTATTTCTTAAAAGATAAGACATCTGCCGATAACAAGTGGTTGGTCTAAAGAACTACACAAATTTTACACAATTCGTTTCCGGCTATTCCTATTGTGTTGTTCATTCATGGGTAAAACAATGTAACTTAATTCTTTATTGACGGAGCAAAAAGGTCCATTTCTAATAATTTGATAAAATAATTCCTCGGAATTGGAACCTTTTTTAATGGTTCAGATTCCGTAGTCAAAATTGCAGACAGCTTGGCTTTCGTTTGCTTACTTTAATTCACTTTATTTCAAACTCTTAAACCAAATTAAATTATTTTATTTGCGCCTTATGAGAGAATTGCAGTTATTTAGATTGATTTTCATGTTCTATTTTAGATTTTTTTATATCCAAAGCAAAACATTTCCAAAACATATGACCTATCCAAGCTTTCCATAAAAATAAATTTTATTTTGTAGAAACTATTCCATGTCTATAAACCACAACGAGATACCATATAAAGGACAGAAGTCGACGAAACTCATTCACACTTCGGACAATAATGAGTTACATAATCAATTTTTAATTCCTCGTTGCCAAAGATAACACCTCCAAGAAAGAGTGTGGTTACTTAAAGCCGGAAGTAGTTTAAGAGTTCCTTACAGATAAGCTAACAATATACATGTTATCTTTATGAGACAGTAAAGGTCTACAAAAATGTGTATTGTAATAATATTGGGAAGTGTTAAGTAAACCATCTAGTCTGTTGCAGATATCAACGTCCCAAGGGATTGCAGCTTCCAAGAACATTTATGGAATCAAAATAATAACGTACACTTAAATCTATGCTATGTGGACGAAATGAAAAATGTAAGATCGGTTTCGTAACATCTGATAGCAGTAATCCTGCTAAGAATTTATAAACTTCGCGATTATTACTACAGAAGCCATAGTCAAGTAGGCAGTAAGTATCTGACTAGAGTTTATACGCATTTCGTCATGTTGCGGACAACTTAAGTATGAACTAATTTTATTTACTTGTAATAGTGCTAATGGCGACGATGTCATGTTTTTGCGTCAAACAGTCAATAAAGTTCTTATGCTCTATAAAAGTTAAACTACAAAGATGCCATAGGTACGATGACCTGCTCTAGCTTTTAAAGTTAACAACAGTTTGTCATATCCCTGATCTGAAATTGAAATCCTTAGACTAGGAAAGGAACAATTCCATAGCTGGTTATATTAACGACTGGCGTAGTCCACGAGGCAATCTAATTGATGGTTATAGGACAATAACACCAAGTCTGTCGGGTGTGACACAAATGTTTTAAGGCCACTGGTGCCCATAAAGGAATGTGAACAATGGCAGTCTCACGGGTGTCCTAACCTAACGGTACTGGAGACCGAATGCATTTCGAAAACACAATTAGGTTTTTTTAACACCGGTCGTTGTCTATTTTTTCTACGATGTTGAAATTTGTTGTATGTTTTAGCAGATGTGCGTATAAGCTTCCTGAAGTTGTCTAACACCTTAAAATGGCCCAAACCATTACTTCTGAGGACTATGTTGGTCATCTCAATTCTATTTCCCTACTTTAAGAGTTATTCGTTTGATAAAATCCAACCTTTTTTATAGTAAATAAGCCCAACTACAGCCATAGGTGACGTCCGAGATGTGTTGTACGGTTATCTTATATAAATAATGTTTAATTAAAGTAATTGTGGTCATCAATGTTATTGTCAGCAGATGAGACCAGGCACATCACTATTAAAAATATTGGGCTTATTCCTGAAATCTAAAAATATCTGAAATTAAAGTCTACTATCTTGCGATCCTGGCTATAAGGCAATTAAAAAGTAACTGATCGTTAAATCTGTTTATTGCTATAACAGTTGTTGGATTAATTTGATTAGTCGATTAAACATGCACGTTCTCCTTAAAGCAATTACCCACTTGCCAATTTTCAATCTTCGTGGCTGTACAATCGATGTGAACGACCCTCGGATCAGAATCGATACGTACATCTATTCGAGTATTGAAGCGTGTCCGAGAAAATCTACATACTAATTGGAGGCTGACTCAGAGGAAGCTAGGGCTGTCCCTATCTTCAGTGATCTTTTATCTGTAGTGGTTCAGTTATACCGTATATTATGTAAGATGGTGAATTAGATCTTTTTTTTATTTGTAGTGAATGTGGAAAGATGGGCAACTGAAGTTTGCTATGCATTCAACGACTTGTCAATACCTACGTCTTATAGGTCTTATAGGAAGAGTCTTATAAATTCTCCTTCTCTCTTCTGTTAGATAAATTATTCTACAGTTTATAATTTACGATTACTTATTAATTAAAATATACATTTCTTGTTTTTCAACCCTTGCTTACAAATTCTCATTGCGAAGGAATTCTGAATCTTCAAAATACAATACAAGTGATCGACAGCTGACGCAACTGTATTGTTTTTTGTGGAAATTCTTTTCATTATATTATTTGCTAGTTCTGTTTGATAATGATGTCAGGCTTCGGTACTGATGTCATCAATGGGTATCTCACAGCTATAATTATGAAAGCAATTACCTATGGTTTTATAAAAAAGGGTGAGTATGGATTGAGGCCCATATTATGATATTATTATCCTTTTAATTGTGAGATTAGACATGGCCCTGCAGTAGGTTATTAGTGAGCAGACAATAGTAAAAGTAAAGCTAGTTTAACTTCATATCATATTCATAAGCTGCGAGCTCATGAATAAAAAAAACTTAGATTAAAACAATTGAAAAAATTGAGCAAAGTTGAAAAATATCAGCAGTTGACTATGACAATTATTTTAGTTTATTTACCGTAATACATAGAATATAGTATAGCAACACGCTTAAATTTACCAAACATAATCGACCACAAACAGCATTTGGTGATTTGGTGTCAAACCACAAATTTGCGTATAACGGATTTTAGTGAAAAAAATGAACGAAACATTTGAAATGATGTCGAACACCTCATTTATGGGTAAATGCGATTACGCATTACCCTCGTACAGATTTTAGTACATTTCTTTAACGTAAGTCCAAAAGAGAACCGTTACCATTATTTCATGAAATGCTTAACTTCAATGTACTAAATATGGTGAGCAAATGCATCCATCTTTAGTGTCAGCTTTCTATTATGATCTAACACGATCTAAACAGCTAGTTTTATCCATCGACTAATAAAGACGCTTGTTAACTTTACGTCTCAGTAATTGATCGCTATTCTAAAGCCGATCATATCTCTTCAGTTTAGCATACATTTGCCTTTTTACGTGAAGAAAATCTTAGCGGCGCGGGCGACAGATCATCACGTCGAATAAATATACAGCTACCATTATCTAAACGTGCCTCGTCAAGGCAGTAATTTCTTGCTGTGGTAATTGCACGTTTTCTAATTTTTATTGCTGGCAAGCTATCAAATTACGAGAAGCGTGCAGTTTCGAACTTGCCGAGCGTATTTTAGAGGTCAATGGTATCCGATAGTCTTGTTTTTAAAAAGCCATCTCGAGACTCGTCCCAAATGTTGTTCTTCAACCTACTTATTATCCGCCGCGGGCTTGACTTCTAATTATAGTATTTTGACGGCTTAATTACGGGCAGGACTACTGCCACTTCATTGCTTGCATCATCGGCGTCTTCGTGGGCAATAATTTGCTTCCTAGAAAGCGATGCCGACCTTGAGTTCTTATCGTGAATCTGTAGAAGTTGAGTGCACGAATCGATGGTCTTTTTAGCTCGGTTCACACCGGCGCGTGAAGAAAGCTTGCACGGTATCGCAAACGATCGCGATAAATCTCATTAACCGCTTCTGCATGACACACCGCCTTCGCATGCTTATCATGGGATGTCCGAGACTCGGATACACCTGTAGACGTATGGTGAAACGGACTGTGGGCGCGTCACGCACCGGAGAAAGTGTACAAAGCGTACCTTGCGACTGGCCCCCAATTAGGTTACGACCTCGAAAATCAACGGCCACGGGCGTCTTTTTTCGTATTGCGAACCGACGCTCTTCCGAACCGGTCGCCGTCCCGTACTGGCTGTAGACGTATTAATTGTCAATCGAGCCGTTTCCGTATACCTACTGTATGAATTCCAGAGTCTGAATATTAAAAACAGGCCTCAATTTCTTATCAACCATTTCTTAATACAACTCTACCTAAATGGGACCGAACTCTACATTATGAGCACGTTCGATCGCTGCATATTTATGATATGACACTGCGTTTAAAGCGGAAACAATTTCATTTCTTATCAACTTCAAGTGAGTATCGTGACGTGAATTTACATATCGTCAGTATTATGATCACACCCAGCATTCCGCTACCAGAAATTTTCAAACAGAAATCGAAAAGTAACAATTATATCGTCGGCATGTTCTTCTGGGGCGTCGATTTAATTTCGCCTGTAACTGTTTGCGTTAAGATTGAGATTGGTTCCAGTCCTTGCGACCTCCGTTCCCGAGTCCTGTTCCTCCCGGTCACCAAACAGGATTCCTTTACACTCGAACCCTACGTTTCAATGGGCCGTTTCTTACATTGTCTGTTAGCATGTTATCAGAAGCAAGGGTGCATTCAAGAAACTCTGTTGAAGCATGTGCTATTAGAATATTTAGATAGAATGAATAAAATGGTCGGTCTGAATTGCTAAGGTTTTATTTTAAGTTTTTTTGGTTATTTACAGTCCGAGTGGGTATTCTTTACTCGAGTTACTTGTTGTTGATTTGAAATATTCGTAATTTCTGTGATTCCAATACTTTGTATCTTTTAGTTTTGAATACCAACTGTTTTTAGAACCCTATAACACGTTTTTCAAGTACCTACTGGATGATACAAAAATTTAAAGGTTATTTAGAAAAGATGAGTTATTATCGAGAATTATCGCAACGGTAGTTGGCATGACCGATTCTAACAAGTATGTAGTTCCCTATCGTTAAAAATAAAGGGATAAAAGGAACATTATTATCTCACCTGGATTTGTTATAGGCACAAAAGCAACGTGTGATGGTGCGGATGCTATATTCCGGATCCCTAGATAACACAGACAGTTATTACTAAGGATAATAATTATTCAAAAGCTTTAAAAGGTGCCAAAGTCGACGCTTTAGGGGCGTAAGCGGATGTAGCTTACCACAATAGAATACCAGGATAGGGAGAACGGGTTAAAATATCAATTAAGGGTTTGACTGCAACCCATTAGTGGCCCACGACGTCTTTGAGCAGTTTATGGAGAACTTGGTTTTCTCATAATATTTTCTTCACCTAACTCACCAGAAGCCATGCGTGCATACCATTAGCATTTGAACCTGAATCCTTAATACAACTGTTGAAGTTGTTTTCTTCGTTTTTTCGTTGTTCGGCACGCATTCTAAGTTAATTAGCAATTGTTTATTTACGACCATGTTGCTTTTAATAGTTCAATTAAAACTATCATAGGGTTTCCATTTAAACTGGATTTCATCACATTTGGCCGAGTCATTAGGGACAAATTATATTACTACTACAAGTTGGTTTGGAATTTTGTGCTGTAGCCAAAGCATCGGAAACATTTAAAATGCATATTTTTAATAAATTTCATTTGGATTTCTTTCTTCGCGCCCTCTATTAGAATGTTTTGTGGATAAAAAACATTTTCGAGTTCTTTGTTTTACTATGACTTATTTTATGGCACAGCAGTTATCGTTCTGATGAGCTATTGTGGATATAGAGTGGATTCTGTATTTAAATTCTAGTGTGTTTATGTTTTGATACGTAACCAAGTATATACTAGGGGCTCTTAAGGATATAAAAAGTGACCACATTTGGCCATTCGACATAAGGCTCTCTCAAGGTGCTACACTGGGCCCGTTTCAGCGTTTATTATAGAAATATTTCAGTACCTATAATGTTCATTTATAGAAAATTCCACTTGAAGCTGAAGAACAAACAATATCGCTTGGATAATGCCCACTAATGCCGTGATTAGCGCTGTGTAGATAATTGATAATGCGTTATCAGCGTGTGACAGGTGCTATTATGTGAACAGCAGTGCTATTATAAAGGACGGGATTTATGAAAGGGAGGTCTAAAGAATAGTAATTACAGTTTATTTGGAAATCCACGGATCTTAGAAACTAGTAGTCTTGAGCTCCTGATTTTACCAGAGGTTTTAAACCCCTGGTACTGGTGTCAAAAAAAGTTCCAGGTCCAGGTCTGCGTGTATCTTATCTGCCCAGAAAACCCACGAGATAAAGAAGTACGAAGGTCAAAGTAGACGAAGTTCTTTCGGTTTTGTATAAGAACTGATTGATAAGCCACTGAAGATAGTAGATTTTGCACGTATCGCATGAATCGAGCTGCCCTGGCTGAAGCTTGGTTGTTTATGTTTACGTTCGGTTTTAAACTATTTTATTATTCACTTTAAACAGTCTAAATAGTCTTGATGTTACTATAGAATCTCATCTTTTTTGAAGGCGGTTAAAAAATAAAGAAAATAGCGTTTAACAATTTTTTTCTGTTAACACTCAAATGCTGCCGCTGCCGGGTTGTGTTTACAAAGATTGTTTTCTTTTTATTTTCAACTATTTTTAACTGTTCATTTATCTTCAATAATTGCTCTTGACCTTGACTGAAAGTCCTTACGTAAAGCAAATAAATATTTTTCTCACCTTGAATGTTTCGGCAATCCGCTCAAAGTTAAGCCAACTTTGAAAACACAGTTCACAACACTGGACAGTTACAATAACAAGTCAGTCTACGAGTATTTACTTGAAACCAAATATAATGCCAGATTCTATATGTATCGAAAAGGACCACCGCACGAAAAAAAGTAAAGTTCAACATTCTCTTCGGAATGCTTACATTTCAACCGCCGAAGTCTCGCACGGATTTTGAAACATTTCAAACTTTGTGGTAGGGTTTGTTAGTCACAACACAATGATTTCAGTCTCGGGGAACGATTATTCACTTGAAACGCACGAAGTTTCATAAAGTTTTGGTTTCATCGTTATTTAGCTGTCACAGACGCAAAGCGCGCACACACCCGCGCGATGCAGCGGTTAAAACCAATATGGCGGTCGGCGGCGGATTGCGCCGTCGAAGGAAAGGAGCGAGTCGGAGCGATGGACCGAGAACGAACGAAATTGTACTGCACACAAAACATAATTTGTAACGCAATATAAACCTCAATATAAGGTGTTAAAGCTCAAAATGCTTTGGTTTTATTCAATACTGGCCAGTAAGTTAACCACCGACCAAAACTTGGTCATGCATGTTATGGACCCCACTACATAGGTACCTAGAACTCTACCTAGCCTAACTCTCTAAGGTTACCCTTAGATGTAGATTTTTTATTTAAAGTCATACTTATTAGTAAGCATTTCGAATGAGTTCGTGTAGCTTGTTAAATTCGACGATTAAACTACCCTTCAAACTAATAAAACACATTTTGTCAATGTGACAAATGTAAACAAAGCCCCGATGATTTAAAATCCGTGAATTTTTTGGAAATCCGTTTTATTTTAGGCAAGACAAGTAAATTATGCGTTCGGACCGTTAACACACATTTGAATTCAAATAATACTGGAAAATTAGTCATGGCGTTGGATCTGGTCAGCATAGCTCAGCCGCACTACATACCCGGGTTTGTGTTTATTAATATTCATTAATTCAATTTAATTCGGATCTATTATAAGCCTTTATTACCAGCCAAATCTAACTTTAGATTGGATTTGACCGGTTGATGATTTGGTTTCTTTCTCCCGTACAAGATTTGGTAGAGTACTGTTATCATAAAATCTGTGAATCAGGAACACATTCCGTTTCTTTTCCCGTACATGATTTGATAGAATCATTTCATCCTAAAATCTATGAATCAAGAAGGTCTTCTGTTTCTTTCTCCCGTAGAGTATTTAATAGAGTCCTATTATCGTAAAATCCTGTTTTTCTGATGAGGGATTTTAGTACAATAAAAGACCTTTAAGTCTCTAAGGTTCAGACCGCCCCGGCTGAAACTCTCCCTTAAACTTTCAATTGGTATCTTGGTTCCCGTTATCTTGGTAGCGACATCAAGTTATATGGGATTTCTACCCCCAAAACCACCCCGTGGTCCTCTCTAGGTCGCTAGCTAAACTATTTGAACCTACCCTTGGTGCTTTTGACTGCTAGAGCCACCTTTTGGTCTCCTCTTAAACCTACCTCTCTCCTCGTGAGGGATAAATGTGTGAGTAGGGACTCTGTAGTATGTAGACCTACGTGGTATCAATAATACAAGGAAGTGTAAGGAATATGAATCGTTATCATTAGGCCTGGGAAATCATATTTAAACAAAGCCGCATCTTCCGTTCTTCTAACATTTTTCAAACGCATAATCTTAAGATCTGGATCTCAATTCAGCTACAGATAAGACACTGGTAATCCTATAAAAACTGGTCGCCTGGGAACCTGAGAACCAAA